>CM018680.1:77287778-78030278 GCA_009363875.1 Mikania micrantha | reverse complement strand
GATTACTGATGAATCACTGGAGTATCATCATGCCACCAACAATACAACCCGATCATATTCACCACCAAATCATTAGGAGAAAACACAGTACTTAAAAAAACTTTCTTGTGGTATTCGAACCCAGGACCATTTGGTTCTCGAACCTTATTTCACAACTAAGATACCGTCAGGCTGTACTCCTTTGGTTTTTACCAGCTATTATATCTCTTTAATTCACATTAATTAATTCATGTGCACTTATGTTGCAACAATTTTTCATCGCTTTAATCAACGTGTTACAGATTGCCTAAGAATGATTCAATTTGCTTTTGTTTTACCTAAAAACAAGAACTACACAAATAGTCCTTTTTAAGTTTTATAATTTTGTTTTTGATGATTTGGTAAGTAAAACAACCAAAATTAAAAACTCCTGAGTAAATAATTATCAAATAATTATATCATGTTGTATTGAAATAAGGGTTCACATGTGACACAAACCTAACAATATAATCATGTGCTTATGAAGTTATGTTTGGTCTAAACAAGTTTAGGTTAGGTAATTTGACTCGAAGACTTTCACACATTTATCTAAACATGTAGATATCTGGTCATATGGTTCACTTGTTAATCTGTTTATTTTCCTTTATGTTCAAAGGGCATTTTATATTAATATTTAAACTTAAGGGTATTTTATCTATTTAGATTTGCGACTTTTTACATGAATTAAAGTTGCAAAACTAGTCATAGGAGTAGGTAAATATGATTAAAAGATTTGATAACACATAAAATTCGAATGTAAATCCGTGTTAAACAAAATCTCCAACCTCATTAAATAATCTTTAAGCTTTTTATAAGAACTATTTGATTAAATACTAATATTATGACAGTTGTACTTGACCATGCCATTAATGAAATGCATTATTTTTTTAGTTCTAAAAGATTCAAAAAGAGAAACAAAAGATGGGGTTTGACCTTGAAGTTTGATGCTATTTGCATACAAGATCTTTAACTTTAGTTTTGCACATACCAAGTCCTTAAAAGTGATTAAATACTTATTACGAGATCATTAGTTATCATATTTTCTTCAAAACATAAAATGGTTTTCAAAAACCATGGTGCGTTATTTATAACAATGGCAACATGTTTTGGAATATATTGATGTCATAATGTGTTAGATTTAAAATAACTTATTTGACCGTAAATATTGCTAGCTACTAACACGAGTGAAATGTAGAATTAACTTTTAAGCAAGTTAGACAAAACTAGATCAAGACCAATCAAAACTAAAGAAAAATCATATACGGAGGGAAGAAGTTGTAACTTTAATACGAGAGACATATTATATATTTATCCGGCTCTTGTTTATTTAGGGGTATGGTCTCACACCAATCAAGAAATCGACTTTGGCTACATTGCCTGATGTCTGCAGATGTAGTCCGCAAACTGCAGATATTTTACCTCTTAAAAAACAAACATTACCAAAGATCATCTAATTGAAAAAAAATAAATAAATCACAATTTGCGACCAACAGGTAACTTTCAAGAGCTTATGACAAGAAAACCATGATGCAATATATGAATCTCACTTTACTAGTGAAGTGTAATTTGAAACGCCTATGAATGCCCTGTCCTTTAAGGATTCTTATGTTACATCAAGGGCAATTTTTAGAAAAAAAAAATGTTATATTCAATAAATATGTATACTTATAAATGATAAAAATAAAATGTACAAATGTTATTTTATGAAGCATCTTAATATTAATATTTTATATCTCTTTCGTATTTAGATACATTTCTATTATTTTTAAATAATAAATTTAAATACTAATTAGAACTTGTATCATGTGACAATGTTATAGAGAAAACCCTTAAATCCTATCCGAGTCTTCCATTTTGAATCTTGAAAATAAACATATGGTGCATATTAAAATTAATTTGTTTATTCAAAACACAATTTTATATTCATATGTAATGTAGACCAAATATTTATTTTTAGGATTTCAAATCAATTGTCCAGATATATTTTAAGAGTTTTTTTTATCTAAGATCATGTTTTCACGTGATACAATCTTATACTAGTTATATTACTAAATGCCTTTTTTTCAAATTGAGAATAAAATTTGTAACATATAAAAAAAGTTTTTTTATTAAACAACACACGTTAAAAAATAATTCTAAATTATTATAAAATATGTTTTTTAAAACAATGAATATTTCAATAATATAAAATTTTATTAAAACTTGTCTTTCCAAATTACAAAAGTGTTAATTATTTTTTTAAAAAAAGATTAGAAAATAAACAATTAAAACAGAAATTTTAAACAACAATATTTGTTAAAAATAATTAAAAACAAAGTTTAAAAAAATATTTAAAAATAATAAAAATATTTTAATTATTTATTTTTAAATATAATTTTATAAATGTTAAATATTCACTATTTGTTATTTATTATTATGTCACTAACTAAAAACTTATGATATTTAACTTATAAATCATCATAAAAGTTATTAATTTATAACGTGTTTAATTTTTTTTCTAGAGGAGTTTATAAGCTAGTATTTTATAAAATATATAAAATTGAATAAGTTTTAAAAACATTAATCTTGATATAAATCTTTAGGCGAGATGCCACTTCTTATGAATACTCATAATCTTTGACCTAGAAACGAGTTTATTCCACGTGCCCCTTGCTTCCTTTTTCTCTCTCACTCACCACACCATTACTAAGTGGTGGCTTCTATATAAGATGACAACTTTTATGATTAGACATTCCAAAAACACACCAACTTCTTGCTCTCAAGTCTTGATTCAAAAAGTGCAACAAAAAGATACCAAAAACAGAGCACCCAATCAAAATTTTCCCATTGTCAACACTTCAATCCGGTTATTCAGACTCTTTTCACACATCAATCTTCACTCTAAGGTACCCCATTTTCCAAAATTTGGTATTCTGTTGTTAATCAATGGGATGATATACAGACCCTTTCTGTTTATTGTTTTTGCCCACATGGTGCTTGATGAAATGCGTCAATCATGTTTGTTTTTCTTCTTTTGTGTTGATTTTCCTTTCTGAATGAA
Source organism: Mikania micrantha (assembly GCA_009363875.1). Classification (NCBI taxonomy): domain Eukaryota; kingdom Viridiplantae; phylum Streptophyta; class Magnoliopsida; order Asterales; family Asteraceae; genus Mikania; species Mikania micrantha. The sequence continues at coordinate 78,027,220 of CM018680.1, read as the reverse complement.
AAATGGCATGATAGGTGCTTTATATTGTTTGATCTGATCTCCATTTGCATTATTCTTATATGGTTTCTCTGTCAGTTGAGTGTGATCACAGCTCATTGACAAGTCATATTGATGCTTTCTTTGGATCAATGCCATAGTTATATATGTGTTTTTTTAATCAACAAAATCTTGATTATCTAACTGGTAATGATGTGTCACCATTTGCAGGAAAATTAAGCCTCTAAGCTGTTCAAATTTTAAAACTTTTGGACTTGCATGGGGCTATCATATTCGTGCCCCTTAACTGCTTATACAGATTTAGAGACCAGTTCAAGTTCAATTAGTTTCAGGAATGAAGGTTCTGAGACAATTGAATCTCTTGTGGGTGAAGAAACAGGAATAAATTATGCCCAGATGAAGGAAATGTGCACTCAGTTTCCAGAATTCAACAATGTAATGGATGAATTCACACAATCATCCATTTTTGATCTTGGAAGCCCTGAACATGAGGCAGCCATTAAGTTACAAAAAGTGTATAAAAGCTTTAGAACACGAAGAAAACTGGCTGATTGTGCGGTCCAAATCGAACAAAGCTTGTATGCATCTTTTCTAGTTTAGTATTTCTTCAATTTATTTTATTTATCATTTATTTTTTGGCAAATTGCAGTTTTTTCTAATACATATGATATGGTTATACAGGTGGAAGCTTCTTGATTTTGCAGAATTAAAACGGAGTTCTATATCATTTTTCAATCTTGAAAAACAAGAGACTGCCTTTTCGCGTTGGACCAGAGCAAGAACACGGGCTGCAAAGGTAATTTAATAAAACTATGATAAGATTAAGCATCAAGAAATAGAAAAAATATAAGTAAGTTTATATTTATTTTCTTGTTTTTGCAGGTTGGGAAAGGTTTATCAAAAAACAGCAAAGCACAGAAGCTTGCTTTGCAACATTGGCTTGAGGCGGTAAGTGAACCCGATCTTGATATTTTGAATTATTTCATTTTATATTAGATACATATATTGTATAGAGTTTTGATTTTCTACTTTTATTTATAAATTGTATCAGATTGATCCAAGACATCGTTATGGGCATAATCTTCAGTTCTATTATGCAAAATGGTTGCTCTCTCAAAGCAAAGAACCCTTCTTTTACTGGTAAATAACTAAATATATAAAAGTCTTATGTTCATTGCAAAATTAAGGGTTAAATAGTTTTTGAATCTGATTTATTTTTAACAATTCAGGTTGGATATAGGAGAAGGGAAAGAAATAAATCTTGTTGACAAATGCCCGCGATCAAAACTTCAACAACAATGCATCAAGTATCTCGGCCCGGTAAATCTCTATGAACCCATGATATCTTTATCTTTATAAATATAAAAACATATACAAAATAGGAACTAAGATTTATGTTCTTTATTTACAGATAGAGAGAAAAGCATATGAAGTTGTGATAGAGGATGGGAAATTGGTATACAAACAAACAGGGGAGTATATTGACACTACTGGAGAACCCAAGGGGGCAAAGTGGATATTTGTGCTAAGCACATCCAAGATTTTATATGTTGGAATAAAGAAAAAAGGGTCGTTTCAACATTCAAGTTTTCTAGCAGGTGGAGCTACATTGGCTGCTGGTAGAATCGTTGCTGAAAAAGGGTCACTAAAGGTATGATTTAACTTTGATATCATTTTTTTTTTTATCTTCTGTTTTAATAAATGATAAATATACTAAAATGCACTTTGTTTTTGTGTTTTTCATCAGGCAATCTGGCCTCATAGCGGCCATTATCAACCCACCCAAGAAAATTTTCAAGATTTCATTTCTTTTCTTCAGGAAAATGAAGTTGACACCACTTTTGTTAAGGTAAACACTACACCCAATCTAAAAAATGTCAATATTTGATCACGTTTAGATTCATTCTTACATTTATTATTGTTTTTGTTGTTGTTGTTCTCAGATGGATTCAGATGAAGATAAAGAACCTATTACCAATCACATAAGAACACACTCATCAGAAGAAGACATGAGCACAAAACAGCCTCCAGAAAACGTTAATGATCATCCATCGAACGGTCTTAACCTACGCCTTGAAATACCAAACATTGATGATATGGATACAACAGACAAAAATATCAAGATTCAGACATCTGATTCATGTAATAAAGATTCCTGCTTTGAGATACTCTTGGATGGTTATGAAGCAGCAGAAGATTCATTTAATTCGCAACAAAACTGCACTTCATCAATGCATGATCAACTATCAGATGAAGATGAACCATGCATAGATAATGTTTTTCAAAGGATTAATTCACATAAGGAAACAAATTGTTTTCAGTTGGGACGACAATTATCACGTAAATGGAGCACCGGAGCTGGGCCCCGCATCCGTTGTTTGCGAGATTACCCCACAGAGCTTCAATCGCAAGCTTTAGAACAAGCCAATTTATCACCAAAAAGTGCACCGAGCAGCCTTCGGTTTGCCAACAATGTGTTATGCTCAAGCCCTTTGTCTTTTGAAAACATGAGTTTGTTACAAAGACACAAATTGCCTTACAGAACACAATCTACACCATTAGATATCGGATCGGTTTGGGTTACAAGATTATTTGATTAATTGTTATTCTTTTAGTTTTAGGCATTCTTTGAAAGCTAAGATATTCATTCACGTATACACATTTTCTTCTGTGTACAAATTATAGATGGAAATGAAAATTATACACTTTACATGGTGTCCATTCTTTTTCTATTCTTTAATGATTGGAAGTTGAAGATTAAAGTAATCTACAAAAATACACACTTAATATTGTGTTTCGTATGTATGAATGTAAGATGAAATAAAATGAGTTATAAAATGAAAGTTGAACATGTTTGCCTTCATCATTCATAATTCATTCGTATTTGTAGCAATAAAAAAGAGTGTATCAGAAGGAGACACACTTCAAGTAACTAGATCATAGTGTTCCCCACGATGGGCGCCAACGGTTACTACATCCATGTCCTAAGTCGAGCTAAAAGTTAAGTTGAACCGTGTTTAGTTATCTCGAGCTTAAAATATCCATAATAGCATTGATTTGACTTTAGTAACTTTGTTTATAAAAGAGTAGCATGTGTTTAAAAACTATAAATTAAATATTAAGTGTGTACTTCCATGTACTACATTACATGACATGCAATAGAATACAAGTCAAAAAGAATGCCTAAAAGAACCCTCAAAAGTCCTTTTAAACCCAGTATTCATGTCCCAAAGTTTTGTGCATCATTTTAATATTCAAAACCTATACGTTGCCACATTTCATGATTAATGGAACATGGCAAACTACATGTGATCGAGATGCTCAATCTTTATTTTTAATTATTTTCCCAAGATTTACACTACTATCAATTTTTATGCTTATTCATTAATAAAAAATAAAATATATGATGCCATCATTTACTATGTGTTACATCAGTTAATGTTCACATATAGATTAGCATTCAATCACTTATCCATGACATCATTTGGATTAAAAAAATAAAAATAGCTTGTTAACTTGTTTATATATTAAATATACATAATATGTGTGTGTATGAATTTATATTATTATATAAAAAGGGCATTATATAAAATAACTTACTTTTAAAATACTAAGGTAAAAGTGTAACTCCATTGATTAAAAATGTAGAATAAACTCGTGATGGTGTTGTCTCTAAAAAAAGAACGGGATAATTTAAAAAAACATGATTAGACATGATACACAACAAACCAAGGGCTTCTAGCCTAATAGTTACCCTTTTGGCTTCCTTGTGGGATGACAAGGGTTCAAATCCCTCCCAAGACGAAATAGGGGTCATTGGGAGGTCAGGGTGTTTTCCGGTGCGGTTTTCTCCTGGGGTGGTGGTAGGGTCTCAACGGAGGTCATGGTAACTAGACCTTGGTGACGTGACCTGAAAATCAGTGGTTCACACGTTGAGATCAAATGCCGTTCAAAAAAAAAGACATGATACACAACATTAATTAAGAGCATTTACGTTATTGACTATTTTTTGTTGTTTTATTATTAATAGATATTGAAAAATATGTGTGAGTAAAATTAGTGTGTGTAATGTGATTGATTTTATATGGGGTATGATGTGTAAATAATAAGGTCATGTGTAATGATCACTAGAATATCACTCCACACCATATCACTTCATGTATGTTTTACATAAACAACCAATATATATTATCATTTCCTCATTACTCAACATCATCATCACATGTGTTATCATCACTTCACATCATCTAACCTTTATTCAATATTTTATTATTTGATTTCTTATTTTTTTAATCAAAGAATAAATTAAAAATAACATAATAAAATTAAAAATAAAATAACATTACATTACATAATAAAAGTAAAAAAAATTACATAATAAAATAAAAAAAAAAACATAAAAATAAAATCACTTCACATTGTTTTTTTTCAATATCCGCACATTTGTCTTCTGGGCCATCTCAAGAGCGCGACCGGTTAAGTGATGATCAGTTTTGTTGTTTTTTTGGGTACATCCTTTCTTGGATGTCTTTGCCGTGATGTAGCCGGTTGGGGGTCGGGTTATGTTTCCGGCACCACCTTGGTGACTGGTTTGGGTTGGGTTTCGGAAACGTATTCGAATGTGGGTGATGGTTGGTTGAAAAACGGTTGTTGTGGGTACCAATTTGCAAATGTTAGAAACGGGTTTGGGTTGTTTGTATCGGCTTGGGAACATTAACAATTCATAAACGGGTTAAAAAACGGATTGTTTGGGTTGTTTGGATCCATAATGTGTAAATAAGATTTTTTGTAGATCTGAGAGTTAGAAATTTTTGAAGAGTTAGAAATTATTTGAAGAGTGTAAGTATTTTTTGTTTGGTTGAGTTGGTTTATATAGGTAAAAAAATTTTAAAAAAAAATTGGCGAACAAACATGTTCAAACGGTAAGTTTGAATTTTTTTTTCTTTTTATTTGGTCCAACGGTTGAACATCCGTGATGTCCTTGATGACACAACCCCTCATGCCCTGGTTACGCCTCTGTGTGATGGGGGAGGTCGCCAAGCAGGCATGACCGGCTCCTCTCACTCTTCATTCACTCATCGTTACACATAGTCTAAAGGTTGTGTGTGAATATATTAACACACTCTCTATAAAGAAAATTTCAAATTAATTTAATTAGAAAGTTCAAATTTTAAAAACGTTAAATTTTAAAAATAAGAATAAAAATAGACTAAGGAATTCAAAGACATGAATTAATGACATCAAAATTGAAACTCAAAAGACTCAATCAAAAGGAATTTGAGTTGAAACTGTCATTGACGTATGACAATACGTAGACATGGTAGTTCATCTAATAACATGTATTAACTATTGTTTCAACTCTCAAATGGTCTAATCTAGCGGTATCTCCTTAAATTATTGTATGAAATGTCTTGAGTTTGAGTTTTTTTATAAGCAAATAGCCCCTTGAAGGGCAAGGGTTTCCTCATATATAGTGGGTTTTCTTTTAAACATTAGTGATGTGACTAATGTACGAGTTGTTCTTCGGAAACGTGACAGCCAATCAACCATCGACGTTAAAAAAATAAAAAATATTGTTTAACTTTTTGTAATCATCTCTAAAAGTTAGGTTTGATAATAAGTTAAAAATAACTTTATTGGTGGAAAGCATAAAATCTAAGTAGATAAGTGCCTTAAGCTTTGATGGCTTATAGATCAAAGAAACAAGAACAAAAATGACACTTAAGACCAATCATACCATGATCTAAAACAAGATGCTCAAATCTTTTTAGGGTTTTGGTTATGCTTTTGTTCATTTTGGTTCATGAATCTTCAGAGCTTCTCTTATGTTGACTTACAATAATAATAAAAAATTATATATCAAATCATACCTTTCCTAGAAAACGTGTCACTTTCTAATAATTCATTTGTTTAAAAACTTTTGAGGGGTTTATATGTAAATCTCCATTGTTTGGTACAGAAATCTTGACCGATCAAACATTTTATAAGCAACGATGAGTTGTATCAGGCGTATGTACATGTAATCATGCATGATAGTAGCTCACTTTGGTTTGAGACAATCTTAACTTGAACCCAATTTGTGGTAAAAAAAAATGGTGAACGCCATCATTAGACGCCCCTCACCGACCGGTTCCACGTCCAACATGAGAGAGGTAAATCGCGTGACCCAGTGAAAATTTGGGTGGTGCCGGGCTTTGAACCCTAGACCTCTATTACAGATTCTCATCCGTTACCACTAGGCCACTATTGTGGAGACAATTTGTGGTCAAGTAGCTAACATAAATTTATATTTGAGGACCATTACAAAATGTAAGATCAAGATCATAACATTTGCATTTCGTCCTAAAATGTTAGATGTTCTATATGACTAGTAAAAATGACCTCCAAATGATAATTTATTGTTTTATATTTATAATATTTAAAAGAACTTTTACTTATTTTCCCCTTTTAAAACATGTAATTAGGGATAAGTTTATATATATTTTTTTATATATTAATCTACATATAAGATCTAAACAATAAAAAAAAAAATTAAGCCTCCTCTAAGTATGAGCACTATGCGATCGCCCACCCTATAAGGCTTTAAGCCCTGTGAGATGTTACCGACAATAAATAAACATATTTTTTAACTTATTAAACAGGGTATTTACAATGGTAGTTTGCGTGTTAATTCAACTCCCAAAACAACTTGTGTGTAATTTGTATAATCTGTAACCCTTCTAATATAGTGTAAGCAGGTGAAAAATCAAAATCAATGTAAATCTTTTTTTTTTTAATATATTATTATTACATATGTACAAAACTTATGTCTTTTATATGTATATTAATTTACATGCGTTTAAAATCTAACTGATGTATAATTGGAACATTTACACATTTGTTGGTTAAAAAGTTCACATGTTAGTTTTTAATGATATAAATTATACGTACATACATATAAAAAACAAAAGTGTTGTACATGTGTAATAATAATATTCTAAAGAAAGACAATTTAGTTGGTCTGTACGACTTTTCACGTACATACATATAAAAAACGAAAATGTTGTACATGTGTAATAATAATATTCTAAAGAAAGACAATTTAGTTGGTCTGTACGACTTTTCGTAACTATATACTCGAAGACGAAATTTACAAAATAATGTATGTATATGTATATATATTTATATACACACACTCACACACTCACTCACACACATATATATCTTGTATCGATCTTTTGTAAACTACGGGGAAACTCATCAAAGTCTTTTTTTTTTTTTGAATATTATTATTACAAATGTTGAACGCTTTTGTCTCTTATATTATTCCGCAAATTTACTCATGTTAAGAAAATAACACATTTGTAATTGTTATTAGTTACAAATAACACATGTGTTAGTTAAAAAGTTCATGTTAATTAATTTCTTAACTTAACACGTGTAAATTTACAGATGTACACAAACAAATGTAATAATAATGAATATAAAAAAACATAAATTTAATTGATCTTAAAGGTTTTGCGGGTTTGAATTCTATGAAAGGTTTTACAAAGTTTATAAACCATATAATAGGTTGGTGGTTGCAAACATGTTGACATAATTAGTAGGTTGACATGTTAACTTATAAAACATATATTTTTTTTTATTTTATACTCTAATTCTAAACATGTTTAAAAGTCGATCATTTATTTAAATAAGCTAAACATTAACGTAATCCAAACACAACATGAATAAAACATGTTAAAAACTTCAACTAAGCGATAAATTAAGAAGACTTGTATATCACACAAAGTACATGCAATAACATCCCAAGAGTTGTATTAATTTCAATCCATGTTTCATGTCATAAAATGGCAATAATAAACTTGGTCTTTAAATTTGATAAAACAAAAGTTTTTGAGGGGTTGAAACTGTAAATATGAAGCATCCATTATTGAGGGAACTTCATAAAAACAGCAATATGCAGAAAGAATCATCTGGTTTGAGTCAGATTGAGATGCAAAATGGTCATTATTTAACCAACAATTACAGAGATGAAGGTTTCAGATTGTTGGTAAAAGCACAGACAGACCGATCTTAAACTAGAAACAGTTTTGTTGATGATCATGCATATGATGATGTTTACACAAAACCTTCATGGTTCAAAGAACAGACAAGACACCAAGATGAGAATCAAATCATACCAGTTTCCTTAACTTTGATTTTAAAATAGGGACGGGTTATTCTCACACCAACGACATTATACGTCTCATATCCTATGACGCCCACTGATTTGGTAATGATTGGTCTCGTATATGCGTCGTATAAGACCGGTGTTCTCAGAACAGGAACGGACCGGGAACCGGTGGGGTGACCGGCCCAATGTGAGTATGCGAACCGCCCTCTTAAGAACCGGCCGGTTGGGCACTGGTCGAACCGGTTTTCAGTTTTATTTTATTTAATTTTTTTAACTAAAATCCAAAGATGAAACATTAAAACCAAAACCTATATATTTTTTAACATAATTATGTTATTTAAACATTAAATATGTTTGTTTATATGTGTTTATAATTCAAAATTTTTTTTGAAATATTTTATTTATTTATTATATTATCCAATTCTTAAATATGGTCCGAGCAGTAACCAGTAAGACGTCTAGTTCGACGTCCGGTCCGGTTATGAAAACAGTTTATAGGACATTAGGACATATACAAGACTTATAGGCCAATAAAAGACAAATCATTAACGCTGAGAAATTCTGACAAATAATAATTGGTCTGTTATACGTCTCATGTATATATACCTATATAAGACGTATACAAGGTGCGAAATTTGAGGGTTAGGTGTGAAATTAACATCACCCTTTAAATATTGCTTTAGAATATATTATGGTTGTTTGTGTATTTAGGCCATATAATGACTACGCAACCGAAACCATAAAGAAACTATTCTTCCGAAGGAAAGTTGTTAAAAATCTGAGTATGTCACTCTTTTTAATTAGTTTTATAGTTATTTTATGGTCGAATAACTTGATTTTAATGCTTTTAAACAAAAAGAATCAATATTTGCTTAACGTAAAAGTATATCGATTTAGAACCATATATACATAATATTAATTTATTAATTTGGCATCCATATTATAGATGTTTATTATTCGAATGAAAAAACCCGAAATTCAAACCACACACCGAATTTTGTTTGTCGAAACAAATTTGACTTTATAAATCTCAAATCAAACCAACCTAACTAACCTGGTTTCGAAAAGTATATTTATTGTTAATTCTTTGAGTTTTATATATGAGTTATTAATTTTTTTTGTAATTTTCTCTTCACTTGGCTTATCATGAACTCAAATTTGAACTGAGTTTACAAGCTTATTTGAATCATTATTCGAATATTATTACAAATTAAGTTATGAATCTTATTACGAATTAAGTTATAAATTTTTCAGATTTGAAATTTAGAATAACCCAAATATAATAAATCAAATAACTCAGAATATGTACACCTCAAATGTACATCAAAATCTCAAAAATTAAAATTGATAGAATTTGATTGAATTTAAACAATTAATTAAATGTGTGGGTTACTTCTGCCCTTGATTCAAATGTTTTTAGGATGTGTAATAGGGGCATAACCCTCACCCGTGACCGCCCATAAGACTCCCCTCACATTGTGATCGTCACTACACAAGCCCCGTGATCGACAAGGACGTGAGCAAGATGATTGTCACACATGTGTAGGTGACTTTTGGGTGATGAGAACATTGTTTATGTGTCACCTTTGTGAAATGAAGAAAGGGTGATGCTTACAATTATAAAAGAATTGTTTAAAATAATGCAATTTAATTTGGAAATAATTGTCAAAATCAAATGGGTCTTCAAATGATGAAATTTTAGGTCTCCAACTCAGTAAAACTACATATGGTTGTCTGTCATAGGGTACAACTATTGTAGGATCAACTTTGTGTTTTAATGTTCATCAAAAAGTGTACGATATGTCTTGATAATTTAGAACATGGAATATTAAATTACTGAAAAGTATGAATGATTAACTATAATTTAACAAAATGGATATCAACTTGCATATGTTTAAATCAATATAATTGGAACATTTATGTAGTTTCTAAATATTTTAAAGGGAAAACATGTGCCATTTATAGGTGAACCATGCCATGATGCACAAGTAAAACAATTGCATTTGAAATAATTTGGCTAGATAATGTTCCTAAAAAGTGTAAATTTCAATGGAAAAGAGAAGTATCAAAGACTTAATAATAATAATAATAATAATAATAATAATTAATAATAATAATAATAATATTATTATTATTATTATTATTAATTATTATTATTATTATTATTATTATTATTATTATATAAAAATCCCTTAAATTTATATTACCTCATCTTTATTGGGTTTGAATCCGAGCCGAATTATATTTGCTGAGGCAAGTTCAGGGGTTACCCAGTTGTGGGGTTCCTCCTGGGTAGGCTCAGGCGTATGCCCCAAAACGTCAAATCTGAGGGGACGGTTGAAATCTCGTCTTGGGTGTCGTCGTATCAGGCTGTTAAAAAAAAATCTAATATTTTTATTAGATTTTGTTTATTATACACTAGCTTAAAAACTCATGTATTACATGGGTTAAATAAATCTAATATGTTATAAACAATATGTATTACATGGGTTAAATAAATCTAATATGTTATAAACAATAATTTCTATAAAAATTTATATATTCCATTTATCAACTTTTGATTAACTAAGAAATAAGAATATCTAAAAATTATAAATAACAAATATTTAATAATCATCAAATTATATTTTAAATAGGGATAATTGAAAATTTATTATAGTTTATTAAGTTTTAGTAAATTATTATAATAAGAAGATTTATTTTTTTAATATTTAATTGTATAATTTAATTAATAAAATATATTAGTATTTTTTTTACTAAGAGAAAGAAAGGAAAATTTTAGAGTATTAGAGTGAGACATGTCTCAGTAAAATAGATAGATTTGTAAGTTTGTAACACATTACTATCATTATTTTAGTCTCTCTACATTTAAATGGAATATCTATTTCTCTCTCAAAAATACACACAAAAGGCATGAGAGAGACAAGGAGAGTTTAACAAGAGAAATACCACGAAAAATACGAGTTTTGGCCGGCTATAATGTGCTCAACCAAAGTCTAGCAGCCCTAGTGTCATGCTCTGGATAGATGAGCAACCCACAATACGTAGTTTACTACTATTTCACTCTTGTGTTTTAGGTTTCATAAATTACTCATATGTTTTCAAACTTTAGACATTTGTAACATTTATAGTCCTTAGCTCACCAAAATACCCTTATATACTAAACCAAATTATCCTTATATAACTACTATATGTGTTACAAATGAGTAAATTTTGAGTTAATATGGGTAATTAACGAAACGTATATATCAAGAGTAAATACTAGCAAACCACATTGACACTTCGGGTATTTACTCTAATACATTTGATAACAATAAAAGTGTTTTCGTATTATAATTTTAAGAGTTTTAAGATTTAGAATCCTTTAAACATATGATACAAGTACCAACACTATAGTATCATAAAACACATAATACACTTAGTTATCTCATATCGGTGAAGTATAAAAATAGAAGTAAGAAGTCACAAAAAAAAAAACAAGAGTAAATTACGGTTTTAGCCTATTTGTTCAAGTGTTTTAACTATTTCGGCCCAAATATAATCTTTTATCAATTCAACCCCTATTGTTTAGAAGAATAACGTTTTTTGCCCCAACCACGGTTAGATTTTAGGCCAAAATCGTTATAATAGTTAAGTTTGAGAGACCAAAACCGATAGTTGTCTAAACACATAGGCTGAATTCATAGAAGATTTCATTTTAGGCTGAAATAGTTAAAACACTTAAACAACATAGACCAAAACCGTAATTTGCTCAAAAAATAAAATAAAGAAAACAAGATTTCAGAATAATTAATCTCATCCATTTCTCCTAAGTAAAAGAAAATTTTTAAGATTTCTTAGTCTTATATCAAAGAAAAGGTATAAATTGACTATCATAGATTCATTGATTAGAAAATTTTTAATTAGCAAATTCAATGTTGAATAGTTAGCCAAATTTAATTATAATCAATTCATAACCAATGAATTAATTACTAATATTTGTACTAGTATGAAGTAAAAACTCCAAGATAGCGTGAATACAAAACCAAGCAGAAACGTATACTACAAGCAATTTCATAGCCTTGATTATATATCATAGGATCAAGCCCACTTTATACCACATAAAAAGAAATAAATACTTGCGATTATTAACTAGACATGAGTGTAAATACATAACCAAACAGAGATCTAAAACATTTTTATATTTTATTATCATAAACCACAATGCAGTAGCCAGTTTATACCACACAAAATTGACTTAATGTTTATAAGAGTTGGATCAAATATAATCAGATTTTTAACTAAAAAGAATAAGAACAGAAATTTGACAAATGACATTAAAAATATAAAACAAACTTTTAGTAAAAAAACAAAATCTAATACCAAAAAAAAAAAAAAAAAAAAAAAAAAAAAAAAAAACAATAAACCCAGTACACACAAATAAAAAAAAAAATCCAGTACTAAAAAATAGTATAAAAATACATAAAAAATAAAAAGAATCCATTATAAAAAATAAAAATTTAGTACAAAAAAGTAGATGTTCTACTTAAATTATCTTTCATTCCATTGTAAAACATAACAAATGTCAAACTCCTATTAGTTTCCCCTATTTTTAGGCAAAAACATCTACTTATTATTCAATCCTTCCCCAATGTTTGTATCGTCACATTGATGAATTTCAAGTTTAGGCCTGCTTTTTAGAGCACAAACCATATGAATTAAACAAAATATTTGTTAAGTACAACTTTAATAGATTTACTACTTGAGACCTATGAATTAATGCTGACAAAGTAACTTAGGATCCTGCCATAGAGTATCCAATGTTAGGTTTTAACTGAATTAAATGCCAAAAATAGTTGAAAACCAAGTTCCTGAATCACTATGACAAGAAACCAAACACATCAGAGCTCACTAGCATAGTTGCACAACCAGAAAATTTCTGTTCCAATAAACATGAAACTTTAATTTACCGTTTACGTTCGGTTCTCCACTTGTATACCGGTCTAGAAGTTGGGCACACGATCTCGTCATCACGCAGCTTTCTTTTTCTGCCCTTTTTCTGAATAAGTTGATGTTTATTTATTTATGAACAAGAAAGGTATTTATATACTAGAGTTTGAGCACACATACCTGTAATTCTTGTTTCAATGCCATTTCATTGTAAACTTTCTCCAACTCTTGAACTCGGTTTCGTCTGGCTTCGAGTTCTCTATAAGAAGCAGCCATCTTCCTGCACTTAAACCACGCGAATCAAAATCCAATAGTAAGTTGCTAAAAACGACCTAATTGTAGTATGGTCCCTTAATCTTTATTAATTATGTTTGAACGTCACGGTATCTTCTCTGTTAAACCTTTCTAAAATGATTGTTATATCCTTACCAATAATAAAAAGATTAAATTGCCAAGGATGGTCTATGTGGTTTGCTAGTAATTCACTTTTAGTCCCTATGTTTTATAAATTTCCTATATGATTCCAAACATTTAAACATTTGTAGCACATACACTCCTTAGGTTTGATTTTGGTGAGGAGTAAAAGAAATGTATGTGCTACAAATGTTTAAAGGTTTGGAACCATATGGGTATTTATGAAACCTAGAGACCAAGAGTGAAATACTAACAAACCATATGGACCATCTTGGCAATTTACTCTTAATAAAAAAACATTATAACCCACGCAACGCTTCAACATTAACAGTAAAAACACGCGCACACTGTCTCGTATCTCTTTCTGACATCTCGCTCTCCAATCAAAACACACTCTTTTGGGGAAGATGACCCCTGAAAAAAAAATGATTTGGTAAACGGTGGTTTACGACAGGTTTAGTGGTGATGAGTGGTGGTTATTTTGCTCCCAAACAAGCAGATCAACAACCAAGATGCTCAAAATATCTGAATTTAAGACGTACTTACTATAATGAACATCTGAAAGGATAAAGTGGGTGGTTTTAGAGGGTTCTTGGGGTTCTCTTTTGGATAGAAAAAGAGGCGAACAAAGAAGAGGGATACATGGAAAACTGGAAAACAAATACACCATTGTGTTGACAGGATTCATGTTGAGGTCGATAACCACCTAAGCAAAACTCTAATGTAATATTAAAAGTTGCACCATTTTCTTTGCTCCAAAGCAAACAATAAGATACAGTTTCATTAAAACAAAAATCATGGCAGTGATGTGTTCAGCATATCCTAATTCCAAATTTAATCCAATTTTGTTATTTATTTTAATTGATTTTGTTTCTAGATTTAAATCAATTCTTGTTAAAGCCATCATGGCAGTTATGTGCTGAGACGCCCAAATATCCCCCCCCCCCCCAAAAAAAAAAAAAAATGCTGTCGACCAAAGAACACTGCTGGTTAAGGTGCAGCAGGACCAGGGGAATCAGGCAGCAACTGGCACAGGGAAAACAGACTTTCTAATGACCAACAAAAGGTGGCATGAGATGGCGATGGGGAAAGGCAATATAAGTTTTGAGTTTGGTGCCAAAAAAATGGGGTGGCTGGGGGAGTTGAAAACATTCAACAGAATCCAGGAAATGATTAGGACTGCAGACGAGTAACGGTACCTTTATATGTAAGACACAATTTGACCAGAAAGATCCCATTCCTTGAGGGGGGTGGTTGGTGGTGAACAAGATTTAAGGGGCTGGGTTTTTTTTAGTTTTTTATTTTAAAGAATATAAGATTGCTTGACGTAATTAGGCATATTATATCTTGTTTTTACTTTTTCTCTTGCTCTTATTTTGTTTTCTGCTTAAGTATGCTATTATGTGTTTCTCTACGTGTGTTACATTATTCGTTTATATGTTTATGCTTGTGCGTGTGCGTATGTGTAAAAAACTTAAGTATACATATAGATATATAATAAATCATAATAATGAATATATACAAGTAATGTGTAATATCTGAGCCAAAGGTCTCTCTAGAAGTAGCCTCTTTATTCCATTGGAATAGGGGTAAGTCTTTGTCCCCCAAACCCCTAACCCAACTATTTAGTAGGACTCTACAGTGTATGTTTAAATTTAAAGAGTATACTGGTTGATAGAGATTAGAGTTATATTAATATGTTAGTCATAGTTCTAGATACCACAATGATGAGAAATGATACCACAATAATAGCAATAATGGGATTAGAAAAGAGAAATTACACAGAACTATAAGAAAATTAGGTTATAGATTCACTAATCAATCTATTACAAACGAAGAAGAAGATATCCAGGGCTCAACCCTTCTCACTGCATAAGCAAGAGCCAATACTAATTTCTCAACAAAACTCTCCACACCCAACTCAAAAGACTAACCCCCTATTTATAACCCACTAACACATAACTAGAATTGAATATTACTAAATTACCCTTCTATAGAACCTACTACTATTAACTATGACTAACATATTAATATAACTCTAATCTCTATCATTACTCCCCCCTTATTTAAAAGTCTTGTCCTCAAGACTTGGGAGTTAACCATGAATCGTGCTTTGCTCCAATTATCGTTTCTTCCGGACATTTGTGAGCTAGCCCGTATCTATTACCCCAACACAAACAAATTCTTTTTTTCTTACGTTCTTTCCAATCCAAACGTGAAGGATATAGAACTACTCAATCATGATGAAAAACATGTCCCCACTCAGGAGTAGGGGAATAAGCATCTCTAGCCTTTGTAATCCATCCTTTTAAAAGCTTCATTCTCATTTTTTCAACGCGTAATAAATGAGCAAAATGTGTCGTATAGTTTCGTCCATTCATCTGAGAGATAACGACACTAAATTCAGAATTTCCTTTTCGAGAAAGCGTCTCCACATAACTCTCTAATCCAACAGCAGGTTGTACGGTACAAGTTGTTGGCACAGTAGAATTTTGGCCAGTTGATATAATATAAACTTGCAAAATTTGTCCAACATCAAAAGGCTCGGGTTCATAAACACTTTTGGGCTCCCCTTGACCCAACACTTGAGGCCCCCCACCTGATAAAGGCCCAGAATCATGCTGGAAACGAAAAGGACAGGGAGAAACCTTACTGGCGAGGCTCTCTACCTTCTTACCGTCGACGACATCGAGAAGAGAAACGTGAATGGAATCCGACTGCTCATAAGGATTAGAACCAGAATATTCTGGAAGGTTGCCCTTCGTTACCGTCCACGTAAAATGGGAAAGATGATCTGATCCAGAAGAATCAATTGAGTTTTTCTCTTGCTGCTTCATCCAATCTAACACCATATTGCGGAATTCTGTGGATTCCTTTCGATCCTTTGACATCATTTGCTTGATTTCAGAAATATCTAATTGCAGTTGTTTGATCTGTTGCTCATGAATATCCAAACGAGATTGCTGATTACCATGTTCCATTTCCGACAAGTCGTCTGCTGAAAAAGATCGTGAGGATCGCTAAAATGAAATCGAAATTGGAAGATCCAGAAATCGGCGGCTAATTGATTATAAACAAAATCGAAAATCAGACAATAAACGAAATCTGAAATCAGGGCTGATTGAACAACAAATCTGGGTAACCAATCGAACGTCGGCTGAAATTGAGACACAACATCGACGATGAAATTAATTAATGATGAAATTGTGGACGAATTGCTGGTGGCGAAGGCTGATGACGTTCGAATAAACGAATTGAAGCAAATCAGAAACGGAAAAATGAAATTGAAACTGAAGAAATCTGAAATTGACGTCGAATCGTACGACTAAAATTGAAAATCCAATGAAATCGATTAATGAAGAAACGCCGTGAAGGTTAAATTGGAGCGGCAGGTCGGACCAATGATGAGAAATGATACCACAATAATAGCAATAATGGGATTAGAAAAGAGAAATTACACAGAACTATAAGAAAATTAGGTTATAAATTCACTAATCAATCTATTACAAACGAAGAAGAAGAAGATATCCAGGGCTCAACCCTTCTCACTGCACAAGCAGGAGCCAATACTAATTTCTCAACAAAACTCTCCACACCCAACTCAAAAGACTAACCCCCTATTTATAACCCACTAACACATAACTAGAATTGAATATTACTAAATTACCCTTATATAAAACCTACTACTATTAACTATGACTAACATATTAATATAACTCTAATCTCTATCACTGGTCATCTATCGTTTTTTAACAAAAATTTTAACAGCAGTAAGTGTAGCAGACATAAGTTGTTACAAATTCCCTAGATTTAACAATGTCTAGCGTAAACGAAGATTAGGCACACAACCTGCAAGTGATATACATAAAAAACAGTTTCTGTAGTTTAATAAAATTAGCTAGAACAGAACCAATTTTATGTTGAGAACTACAAGAACTGCGAAAACACTTGTATCTTTTGCTTCAACAGTGACACATAAAGCAACCACCTACCCCATCTTATCCCCCTCCCATTAAGTCAACATTGCACCATGTACAAATGTATTATGTGGTTTTCACAATTCTCCACTTAAAGTTGGTTACGTATTGACTGAACCCATGTGAGCAAGCTAACAAGTTACTTTACCTTTTGATTTTATCAGGCAAGTCCTCAAAAGCTGGCAATCCTCCGTCACTCTTCGTTTCTGATAATATTCTCTTAGCATCCTCCCTGTACAAGATAAAATAAATTAACCATGAAATATATTTATTGACAGCATCAGTCATACACAAGATTTACTTAATATTAGAACTATATTTTTTAAATCCAAACCTATCTTCAGCATAGTATACATGTTTGTTTGATGGCTGAGAATCAAGCGAGTGAAGTGTTGCAGTAAGCCTTTCAATTTTCTGCATTAAATATAAACAGTTTACCAGAGAATATTCTAAAAGTCCAAATACAAAAAATAAATATCATTACCTTTTTTTCAGATTGTAATTTCTGCAATATATAACCTATATCTTGTGACTTCATCAGCAAGAGTTCCTCTTCAGTGTATTTGTTTGATCCACTCCTACATTATATATGTTATAAAACATCATATCTAGCTCTTCTTCCTCCAAAAGATACATGTAAAGATAATTACCCTTGTTTATGTACTCCATCAACGGTTCTGGTGTTGATCATCTTGAAGTAGAATTCATCTGGATTCCTGAATGCCGCCTTCTCCTTGAGTTTCTGTTATGAAAGTCTATAATTTTAGAACGTTTAAATATATATATATATATATATATATATATATATATATATATATATACACAAAATAAAATAAACATGAATTGCAATCTGACAAAACAAGTTTTACCTGCAAGTAATCCTCCTTTTTATGAAAGGCTTTTGCACGGACAACATAGTCTTTGTGCTTCTCAAGTAGCCCAAATCTTTTTCTTTCTTTTCTATATGCAAGTCACCATGTAAAAAATGTAAGAATGAGAAAAAAAAATCAAGGGTATTTATGGGAAAATATTCATGAAAGTAATAGAGGCACTCACGGTTGAGCACGTTCCTTATGGGCCCGTCTATGAACAGCATGCTTTAGGGATGACATATTGAAGAATGTGCACAAATTCAGCTGCAGAAAAATAAAAATAAAAAATTAACTTAAATTAAAATGGAAAATATCCATAATTTTCCTTCAATAGGGACCAAAAATAGATCAGGTCATGTAGGTTGGGTAAAAAATCACACTAAAACACACCAAAACAATTGGAAATGGTGATTTACGTTGTAAGGCAGGTTACTTCAATCACTTGTTTGCTTACCTTCTCATCAATATTTAATTGTTTTTAAGCAATTTAGAATTTCCCTTTGTTAAATAGCCCTTTCATTTAAACTACTATTGCAACTACAAGATCATTAAATCTCAAATTCTGCACCTTGCACTTCAAAATTGAACCACATTCCACTATCTTGGGTAAAACAAGTAGCTATACAAGTACTACAGATCTTTACCAATTTCGCACCTAACAAACAAACGAACCCAATAAAGTCTCACTATTCACTAATCATGTCTACAGAGAGGTGCAAATATAACAAATTCTGTCGAAAACGCTCATCTCATATCAACCTTGGTCTATCCATGCTCCTCATCCTCTCCACCGTGAGAGTCTCCACTCTCTGTATAGTTTTCGTAATCTGTCTTCTCCGCACATGCCCGAACATCTCAATCTTCCTTCTCTTAATTTGTTTGAGATGCAGACTAACCCTAATCTTTTCCTACATACTACATTCCTTATTCCTTCAAACTTTGTGTGCCTACATATCCATCTAAGCATCCTCATCTTTGTAATTGTTGACTCTAACTTTCTCTTTAAATGTTGTTTTTTTTTAAACAACAATGGACTAAGAATGTCTCGGAGCCTTTCTCCACTAGCAATCTTTAAGCAACGAACTTGGTCTTCTAGGGACACCATGGTATCCTGCTCCTCAGAAAGAAACCACCTCTTAGGCTATGCCTTTGGGAAAACCTCCTGCTCATCTGGAAACAATTGCTCCCAAAGAGACTCAAACCCAAAACCTATCATGAGAGAAGTTAAGGGGGTATTAGCATACCGCTAGGCTAGAAGCCCTTTGATCTCTCTTGAATGTTCTTGATTGCTTCGGTTCCATACAACATAGCAGGGCATACTGCAACTCTATGGAACTTTCCTGTTAGTTTTTCTGAGAACCTTTTGTCGCAGATTTCAACTCGTTTTTGTAGAAATTATGTTGGAATGAAAAATTAAAGTTGGTATATCCATTATAATGTTTTGTTGTTGGGTCAAAAAAATTACAATGTGCTCGTACATTGATTGAGGTAAGAACTTCACATATGTTTTGTTTAGATGCAATTTGATGAGGAAGAAGTTCCAAAATCCTAAATTATCACCTAAACAAGGCTCCATTGACACTAAAGGAAAAAACCTGCTTTTGGATTTTGGAATAAATTGAATGGGCACTGATCTACATCAGAAAGACAAAATTAAATTCAAAACTTCAAAAATTCAAGAACATAGCAGTTTGATAAGCATCAGAAGAATCCCATGAAAGCAAAATTTGATAAAACCTAATACAAATAATGTAATACAAGTCACAAACTAAATAACTAATGACATTGAATGCTCAATAGATATTTAAAAAAGCTAACAATGACTCCACTTACCTGCAATTTACACAAAAACTTGTGTTGTTTCCCAAATCTAGAGGCTATGAACTACAGATTACTAAAATGAGGGCTACTTATGTGTAGGAGTGAGCAATGCTGGAATGCTGAATATAAATTAGGCTTTAGGCAGAGAAAGAAAGACAGAAGCTCAAGCAACTGTGATGAAGGAATTTAGGACTTGTGATGGACTAATGAAAATTTAATAGTTAGCCTGCTTCAATTATTAACAGGGCGACATCTAATTTGTTCATAAAATTGGCCAGAATACTTTAAAAACAAAATATTCAAAGTTGTCTGAAGTGTATTCAAATTCTTACATTATCGATTTATCGTAGATCATTTTATTGACATATTATAACTAACATGGTAATGGTATGCTCTAAATTTTATTGTCTAATTTGTTTGGTTTAAATACATAAAGTTAGACAAAGAAGTGTTAGATCAACCATACTTGCCCACTTCAACACACACTTAACTTTTGCCTGAAACTAATTTTCAAACTGTAGCCCAACATGTTTAATCATCTGCTTTGTCATGTCTACAAAAATATTATCCATAATAAAAAAAATATATATTTTCAAACCACATAACATATTTGTTAAAATTTCCTTTACTTTCTTCTATTTAAGAATTGTCAATAATCAATCACCTGTGACTTATTAGTTTTGCATAATGCATAGATATATGATTTTAAGTACTGTTAAGCATTTGTTAGTAACTATGCCTTGCAAAATGGGCGGGTTGGGCAATGGGTCAAAACGGGTTCGGGTTTGGATGGGTGCGGGTTAGAACATGTTTTAAGCAAAATCAATAAGGTCTAAATGGACTGTTCTTAAAAAACATCAATTTAGTTTAACTTAAGATGTGTTATAAGTAAACAAATAGTCCATTGTCACATGGATCACAGTTCGCTTCGGTTCAGGAAAGAGGAACGGGTTCGCGATTCGCTAGAGGCCACGAATTCGGCTCGCGTGGGGGTGAAGTATAATCCGGTTCGATGTACCAATAATTTCGGTTTGTTGTACATATATTTTAAATGAGGATTATTCCAAAATAACGTACCTGTATATCTCAAATCATATAATCCAGTTTAAATATATATTTTTTCAATAGAATCAAAATTAGATTAATTTAGGAGCTATTTAAACAAGTACAAAGTCTGCTCCAGACTTTAATTACAACAATGTAAAAGCAAAGTAACATCAAAATTCTATTTTAGTTCATAATCGTTCAATTCAATACTACTGTAGAAAAACCAACCCTAAAATGACCTGTTTGGGCGGTTTGACGCGGGAAACACCTAATTTTTAGAGGTATTAACCGGATCGGATAACAAGTTATTCAGGTTACTCGGATTATTGGGATTGGAAAATTTTGTGCCACTACCCTAAATCCATTGTTGTTTGGTTCTAACTGCATCAACATAGAAGTTTTAAATTTCAATAATTAGTTTGACACAAATGAATAACCCTCCATTATCAGCAGAGATAATATAAGAAAGAACAAATATACGGTAACAAATATAAGAAATAGCAGAAATGTATAAGATTTGTCTCGAATTGGAACACCTGTTGGCAGTTGGGGATGCAGAGATGGAAGCGGCTAGATGGCGAGGAACCAACAGTGCCTGCCGACTGGACAGAGCGGTTGGATGGCAACTGGCGAGGAACCAATGGGGGCCGTGGGGGCAGGGCTTTGGCTGGAGTCTGTATAATGGAGAGATTAGGAATAGGAACCACTGAGCTAGGGTTAGACGTTAGAGATTCACATTTTGAAAGGTAAAATTTGATTTTTAACTAACACGTCTAAAAGCCTGATGTATCATGTATGATGTATGTATGTGCCGTTGTGGGCTTTTTGTCTTCTGGCCTGCCATCGAGTGAATCACATACAATCAGGTTAAGAAAACTCCATTTGCCTTAAAAAAAATCTATTTAAGCTAAGAAAGATTTTCAAAAGCTTGAAAAACCAAACCAAACAAACTTCGATTAAGGCCTTGTTTGAAATTGCTTATTTAACTCTAAAAAGACTTTTTGTTAAAAACACTTATTAATTTACGACTTTTTGAAATGAAGGTTATAAAAATGTGTTTGAATTAACTTTCTCAAAAGGACTTTTCAAAATGACCAAAAATGACATTATTATATTGATAACCATTTTAAGGGTATGGGTAACAGTGGTGGCTGGCGACGATGC
The DNA here is from genome assembly GCA_009363875.1 of Mikania micrantha. NCBI lineage: Eukaryota > Viridiplantae > Streptophyta > Magnoliopsida > Asterales > Asteraceae > Mikania > Mikania micrantha. The sequence continues at coordinate 78,004,844 of CM018680.1, read as the reverse complement.
TGATGGGTAGTGGTAAGTGATAATTGAGGGTGACCATGAGTCATGGTGTTCGTGGTGGGGTGGCGGTGGGTTGCGGCGCTCATGGTGGGATGGTGGTGGCTAGCAATGTCAGCGGGTGAAGGTGGGTGGTAGATTGGGTCGGAGGTTTTAAAAAGAAAATTTAAAAATCTTAGACAAAATAGTCTTTTTTTATTTTATCTTTCTCCTATATATATTAATTTGATTTAACCGAATAATCAAACAAGCCGAATAAAAAAATCATGATACTGGAAAACGAACCAAAAACCGAATTTGTAATTTGAATACGGTTAGAAACCAAACAAAAAAAAAAGTGTTATATCAACAAAGACTTGACAAGTTGACCAATTTCGACACGCTTTTATAACATTTTGCCTCGAACTCTATTTTCCATGCCTACGAAAATCCGATGAATAATTAAAAAAATAATAATTTGAAACCACATAATGACACTAGTACAAAAGTGATTTTATGAAGTGGTCTTGGTTGTTCTTTTGGAGCGGTCTCATTAAAACCGCCTCATAAATTCCAACAGGAATATTCAAACCGCTTTATATGTATTGAAAGAAATGAAATTTAAATTTTGAGGTGGTTTGCAAAAGAACATGTAATATAAATATTTTAATAGGCGGTTTTGTAAAAACTGCTTCTAAAAATACATTTTTTGAGGCGGTTGTGTCTATTTTTTGAGGGGGTTCGACTATTTTTTGAGGCGGTTATGAAGGTTAATTTTTTGAGGTGGTTGTGTTATATGAAGCGGTTTATGTATATCAATTGAGGCGGTTTATGTGCTAACGTTCGAATTTTAAAAGCTGGCCAATCGATTTAAGTCGTCTTCAACCTCATGACTAGCTCTATGTAAACAAATTAAGTTGTTGTATTGTCCATCTTCAACCTCAAAATCAAGTAAAATCAAGGTTAGTAATTTAATTATTGTTATATAATTAATTATTAGTTGATTGTTTTACTTATTTACTTTTTTTTTTTGAATTTATGCCGTTTAATATATTTATCTTAATCTCAACCATCAAGCAAAATTAAGGTTAGTTACTAATTAATTATTTTCATATGTTGCTTTTTATATATATTCTTATGTATACATGTATTGGTATATTTTTATTGTTTATATATTTGTGAGTGGATATTCATTTAAGATAACCTTTAAAATAGTCTCATTTAGGATTTGTATACATCATATACATACATGTATATCATCATATTATGTTTATGTTTTTGCTAGATGGATCGTAGTGATTGGATGTATCGTAGTTCACGTACTAGCTCAATATACATGAAGGGCATTCTAAGTTTTCTTAAAAAAGCCGAAGTTGATGAGGCGAACAAAGGAAGTGGATATTGTTGCCCTTGTATAATTTGTAAAAATTTTAACATATTTGAGGATATTAAAGATATAGAGTTTCATTTGATAAAACATGGTTTTATGCATAGATACACTTGTTGGTATATGCATGGAGAAACACCTCCTGATCGTAGCACGTCATCAACGAATTTAAACAATAATAATATAGAGAAAAAAGATTCGTATATTGTTGACGACAATGGCCATTCAAATTACCCCAGTGTTAATTTAGATGATATGTTACATGATTTAGAGACTAATATTGATGATGATGAGCAAACGAAGTTACAACACCTATTTGAGGATGCAGAAAAACCATTATACACCAATTGTGAAAAGTTCTCAAAACTTAGTGCTGTGTTGAAATTGTTTAACTTAAAGTCAACTTATGGATGGAGTGACAAAAGTTTCACAAATCTTTTAGTGGTTCTGCATGATATGCTTCCAGAGGTAACGAGTACCAATTTCGACATACGAAGCCAAAAAATTGATGTGTCCGATGGGATTAGAAGTTGAAAGAATACATGCATGTCCAAATGATTGTATATGTTGGACTAAAAGAACCAATGAGCCTGATCAGAAAAATCTCTAAGTCTCACAGCATTACAACAACTGAAGAAGAACACAAAGGCTGATATTCAAATGTGCAGAAGTCACAAGATCTGAAGACATGTACAACAGCTGAAGTGTAAGTCATCAGGTGTTGTAGTGTATAGTTAGTCTTCAGTAGTTTTCTTTTATTGTTTGTAAAAGTCTGATGAGTAGTTTACTCATCAGATGTTTTAGTATTTTGTACTTCAGTAGTTTTGTTCTTCAGTAGTTGTAGAGTTTGTCTTCAGATGTTGATGACATCCTCAGTAGTTTAGTTATTTTCAGTTGTTTTGTTTTGTCTGTTAGATGTCAACATCATGTGACATCATCAGACGTCACTGCCTTCTATATATAGGCAGTTGACATGATTGTAATGTAACGAAGTTAATGATCTGAATGAGATATTCCTTTTTACAGAAAACTTTCTCTCTCTATAACAAACTTGCGTTACTGTTTGATTGAAATGGATCTTACTTTGATTATGCTAATTCTGTGTTAAATTCCGCTGCTATACTCTTCTATCGTATCAATTGAGAACATCTGATCCTACAATTGGTATCAGAGCAGGTTAATCATTGATCGATTACACAATTGATCTCTGAAACTGCTCAAATTTGTTCTCAAATTGAGTGAATTAGCTGATTAAGTAAGAATTTGTTATAGATTGAAGTTTTCTGTTAACTTCTGTTGATTTGCATTTCAATATCAATCTGTTTTGCATCAATTGATTGAGATTTGAATTAGTTTTGTGTTAGATTGATTGAATCTGTGATCATGTCAACTCCGAACAATGATCCGCACAATACAGGCTCCGCAACCAAGCCTCCGATGCTTGTGCGGAGTGAGTGAGTACAACATATGGCAACGTAGAATGCTACATCACCTGTCGATTAACAGCGCAGGATGTTGGAAATCTGTTGTGCATGGACCATATAAACCCACGATCACTGATCCTGAAACTAAGATCATGATTCCGAAACCTGCTGATATGTATTCGGATGAGGACATTAAATTGTTTGAAATTGATGCTAAAGCTCATGGTATTCTGGCCATGGCTCTGCCTAATGAGATTTATTCTGGCTTGATGCATCATGATACTGCTCATGATCTCTGGGTTGCACTGAAAGAACAATTTGGTGGAACCGATGAGGTTTTAGCAAATACTAGAGAAATTCTGGCTCAGCAGTATGAGACATTTTCTCACCGAAAGGGTGAATCCTTGACTCAACAATTTGAGCGATTCTCATGTTTAATTTCTGAGTTAAAAATGGTTAAGCAAGAATACACTAATAGTCAGATGAATAACAGATTTCTCAGATCATTGCCTGAGAGATGGGACACTTATACAATTGTCCTACGCTCTAATGCTAATCTAGAAAGTCTATCTCTCACCCAATTACATGGGAAACTCTTAACTTTTGAGAGAGAGGTAGAACAGAAGAGAAAACTGTCTTCATCTGGAAAACTTGCTGATGATTTTGTTCCTGGTAACACTGCTTTACTTGGTCAGGAGTCAGAGTTTAATGGGTCTGAATGTTCTTATGATGAACATATTGACTTTTCTACTAACAATTCTGATCATGCTTTTGTGGGAGTTGAGGGTAATGCAGGAAGTTATAGTGACAACTTGTGTTTTGTGATGGATGATTTGAAAGGTATCCCGGATGATGATCTAGAGGAGATGGACATTTTAAGTCAAATGGCATTGATCAACATCAGATCACAAAAGTTTTATAAAAGAACAGGAAGGAAGTTCCCTGGATTATCTGGCAAGACTAAGGTTGGATTTGACAAAGGGAAGTTGAGGTGCCATAAGTGTCATAGGCTTGGTCACTTTGCTAGGGAGTGCAAAACATCTGGTTCTAATCCTGCTGCACCTTTTGTGACCTTTCCAAGCAACAATTCCTCAGGCAAAGGACCACAATCTTCTAGTACTAGTCAACAGCAATTCTATCCAGCTCACTTTGTTCAACAAAATCCAATGCCCTATCCATATCCTTGCTTTTACATGCCTCAACCTCCTCACAATCCAGCATTAATCTTACCACAATCACCTGCTCTTCCTGAACCCAGCAAACCTCAATCAACTCAACAGTCTCAACAACAACAGCATCAGAGTTTCTTCACTCCTGGTGTTGTTGATTGGAGTAGCTTGCCTGATGACTTATCAGACTTAAACATGCAGCCTTTTTCTGAAACTGGTCCACATGGTGGAGACAATCCTTTTGGAAATCTGGCACTGATGGCTATTGATTCAACTGAAAATACCTGTCAATCCTCTTCAACATCTCAGGTATCTTCTGAATCAAAAGCTAAATTATGTTCAGAGTCATGCATTTCAGCATTTGCTTCCATTAGGGAAATCAATGTAGAACTGATTAATGAGAAATTTGAATTGGAAAAGGTTGTGGCTAAAAACAAAACTGAGTTTGAAAAAGCCTTAAATGAGAAAGAGTCTGAAATTTATAAACTTAAATGTTGTTGTCTGATGAAAAAGCTAGAGTGGAAGTCATGCTGGTAAAGCATAATGATCTAAAACAAACACTTGCAGCAACCCAAGTCAATTGTGAAAAATGGGTTGAGTCCTGTAAAGGGTTTGAAATGTTGTTGAGCAAACAGTCAGCTTCAAATGTTAAGTTTGGGATTGGTTACAATCACACTGGCCCCCTGCTGATTATAAACCAAAAAGTCTTGACTGTGAATCTGATGGGAGAGAGTGTGTACCAATCTACCAACTCTTCAGAAGTGTCTGATTCTGCAGACATATCTGAAGAAGACTCAAATGTTTGCAAAGCTGCTGCTGAAAAGGTTGAGATTGAAACCTATTCTTATTCAATTGGGTGTACAAATGTCATTGAGGATGACACTTGTCAGGATAATGTCTTAGTTGAGATTAATCCTGATGAACATGTTTCAAATGTTTTAAACTTACACCTAATTGAGTCAGATGGGGATGGTGTTGGAGAAAATGATGCAAGACTTTTAATAAGTCAAAGTCATTCATCAGCAGTTGGTGACAAAGCTGATACTGCAACAACTGATGTTGGTAAATGTGTTGAGACACAAGTGCTGAAGAATAACTCTTCAGATGTTATCAATCCATCAGCTGTTGTCAATTTGACTACAAATACTGATGCCTCAGATGTTCTGATGAACAAACAATCTGTTTCTAAGTCATCAGTACTTGTAGACAATCACAAGGAAAGAAAGAAGAGAGTGCCTTGTGATATTTGTAGGTTGTTTAATCATTCAACTGATGAATGCTGGTACAGAAAAGGTTCAAAATTCAATAAAATCAAGAATAAAAACAAGAATATACTTAAAATGAAAAATGAATTCAGTTCAAAATTTGTACCAGAATCATCAGTTGTTTCAAAATCTGGAAAATCAGTACAAGGAAATACTTCAAGTCAATTCAAGAAAGGAAAAGAAATTGTTCCAGATTCAGGGAAACAACACTTGAAAACATCTATTTTAACTACAGACACAAACTGATCAACAAGAAAAATAAAAAATCAAGTCCTGATGTGTCTGATGAAATCAAGCTTTTAACTCAAACTCATAATCAACTGATGCTAATGATGCAACAACTGATAGGAAGGGTCAATATGGCAGAGGCATCTGTTGATTCATTTCATAAAAAGAAATCAAAATCAAAAGTCAAACCAAAAATTTCTGATAAGAATGTTCAAGTGTTGCTTCAACTGATAATGCTAGTTCTGTTTCTTCAAATGTTAACAGACCCAAACCAAAATGGTTTGGGTCCAAAAGTCTAACTGAGTGTGTTGTTGTATGCAGGGTCCTTCAGCATGCCAAAGTAGCATCTGGTATGTTGATAGTGGAGGATCCATGCATATGACTGGGAGCAGATCTCTTCTTCATAACTATTTCACTGGAAGGAGAGGATTTGTGTCCTTTGGTAATGATGCTAAGGGGTATATCATAGGTAAAGGTGTAGTCACTAATGGTGAGATTAGGTTTGATGATGTTAATCATGTTGAGAATCTTAAGTACAATCTGCTGAGTGTTAGTCAAATGTGTGATAAGGGTCATGTGTCTCTCTTCACTAAGCAAGATTGTAGGATTCTATCTTCTGATGTGATGCCTTTGATTAGCAAAGTGTTAGATGAGTACACACTTCTTAAGGCTAACAGAGTGGGAAAGGTCTATGCCTTTGATCTTTCTAAGAAAATCTCTGTCAAAGGTCATCCTTGTTTATTTTCTAAGGCCTCTTTCAAGGAATCCAATTTGTGGCATAGAAGATTAGGTCATGTAAACATCAAGAACATGAATCAATTGGTGAAACATGGTCTGGTTAGAGGTCTTCCTTTAAAGGATTTTAGCTGTGATGAAAACTGTTCTGCATGCTTGAAAGGAAAGCAACACAAAGTCTCTTTTCCTTCAATTGGAGATTCCAAATCCACTGGTTGTTTACAACTTTTACACATGGATCTGTTTGGTCCAGTGCAGATAATGTCTATGGCAAAGAAGAAGTATTGTCTAGTTATTGTTGATGACTATTCAAAGTTTGTCTGGACTTTCTTCTTACACTCAAAAGGTGAGGTTGCCAAGGCTATTATCAATTTTGTGTTGTATGCTGAAAAGCAGTATTCTCTTTCTATCAAGTGTGTTAGGAGTGACAATGGCACTGAATTCAGAAATCATCTTCTTGATGAATTTTATCAGTCAAAGGGAATTCAGAGACAGTATAGCATTCCCAGATCTCCTGAACAGAATGGAGTGGTAGAAAGGAAGAATAGGACCCTGATTGAAGCTGCCAGAACAATGCTTGCTGATTCTGGTTTACCTCTCACATTCTGGGCAGAAGCTGTTAACACAGCTTGCTATGTGCAAAACAGAGTTTTGGTGAATCAAAGATGGTTGAAGACTCCATATGAAATCCTTCATTCTTTAACTCCTTTGATTTCCTTCTTCAGAGCTTTTGGGTGTCCTTGTTACATTCTCAACACCAAAGATCAACTTACCAAGTTTGATTCCAAAGTTGATGCAGGATACTTTGTTGGATATTCTTCAACATGCAAGGCATATAGAGTGTTCAATTGTAGAACAAAGACTGTAGAAGAAACTCTTCATGTCAAATTCAATGAATGTCCTAAAGATTCCATTCCTCAGAATCCTGCTGAGATGTTTGATCTGAATATCTTGCAACATGATTTTCATGTTGAGAATAGTGGTGTAGAAGATGAAGTTCTTCCAGCTAATCCACCACCAGCGTCTAATGCAACATCACAAGGAATTTCAGATGATGAAGATGCAAGTACTCATTTGTTCAGATTCAGTGACAATATATCCACATCTACCAAATCTGATGTTCCTCCTGCTTCAGCAATCCCACTCAATACAAATGCTGATGAAATTCTGGAATCCTCTCAATCATTTGAAATCCCAGCTGCTTTGTTCCCTGAATCATCTTCAACTGCAACATCTGATCCTCCAGCAAACACTTGCACTGATCTTATTCCATATCAAGAACTGAAGAATCATCCATTATCTCAAGTCCTCGGTGATATTTCTGCAGGTGTTTCAACCAGAAGTCAATTATCTAACTTTTGTCTTTATGCTCTCTTTGTCAGTCAACAAGAGCCAAAGAACTACCACATAGCACTTAGAGACTTTGGCTGGGTGGAGGCAATGCAGTTGGAATTGTTGCAATTCAAGAAGCAACAGGTTTGGGAGCTGGTTTCTTTACCTCCAGGTAAGTGTGCAATAGGCACAAAATGGGTGTTTAGGAATAAAACAGATGAAAAAGGTCAAATCATTAAAAACAAAGCTAGACTGGTTGTACAGGGGTTCTGTCAGGAAGAAGGTATTGATTATGATGAAACTTTTGCCCCTGTAGCCAGATTAGAAGCAATTAGACTGTTTTTAGCATATGCTGCCTTACATAAACTTAAAGTTTTTCAAATGGATGTCAAAAGTGCTTTCTTATATGGTAAAATAAAAGAGGAAGTGTATGTGTGTCAACCTCCAGGCTTTGAGGACAATAAACATCCTGATTGGGTGTACAAGCTTGATAAAGCTCTTTATGGGCTGAAACAAGCACCTAGAGCCTGGTATGACACATTATCCACTTTTCTTCTAAAAAATAATTTCACTAGAGGCTCCATTGATCAAACTTTATTCATAAAGAATGTAGGTCAGCATAAGCTACTTGTTCAAATTTATGTTGATGACATTATATTTGCTTCATCTGACCCAAAGTTGTGTGATGATTTCACTACACTTATGACTACAAATTTTGAAATGAGTGCTATGGGGGAGTTACAGTTTTTCCTGGGTCTTCAAATCAAACAAAAACCTGATGGAATTTTCATTCACCAATCAAAATACACAAAAGAGCTTTTAAAGAAATTTGATTTGCAAAACTGTAAGCCATGTTCCAACCCCATGAGTACCACCACACAACTTGATGCAGATCTGAAAGGTACTTCAGTGGATGAAACTCTTTATAGATGTATGATTGGATCTTTAATGTATCTAACTGCATCCAGGCCAGACATTATGTTTGCCACATGTGTTTGTGCTAGATTTCAGGCTGCACCCAAAGAGTCTCATTTGATTGCTGTGAAAAGAATTTTCAGATACTTGCAAGGTACTCAATTCCTGGGAATATGGTACTCCACTGGACAATCCTGCAAGCTGGTTGCTTTTTCAGATAGTGACTATGCAGGATGCAAACTCTCAAGAAAATCTACTTCTGGTGGGTGTCAGTTTCTAGGAAATTGCTTGGTTTCTTGGCAAAGTAAGAAGCAAACTTCTGTAGCCACCTCCACTGCTGAAGCTGAGTACATTGCTGCTGCAAGTTGCACTTCCCAAATTCTCTGGCTTCAGTCTCAACTCCTGGACTATGGCATCAAAGAACTGAAGACACCATTGTTAATGGATAGTGCTTCAGCTCTTTGTATTGTCAAGAATCCAGTTCAGCACTCTAGGACTAAACACATTGAGATCAGACATCACTTTATAAGAGATTGTTTTGAAAAAGGTCTGATTGATCCCAAATTTGTTCCTAGTGCTGATGAGCTTGCTGACATTTTTACTAAGCCTTTAGACACATCCACTTTTCAAAATTTAGTTCTAAGGCTTGGTATGTTGCAACTTGAATAGGTTAGTGTTTAAATGAATAAAATGTTAAATATCCTTTTAAAATTCCAAAAATATTTTTTTTCTTTATCTTGACACATTTTGATATTTTCAGTACATACTGCTACATATCAAAAGTACTGATTCAAGAACAGTTATGACCTTTTATAATACTCTAAGCTACAAGTACTGATGAGTATTGATTCACTAAGTACTGAAGGTCAAACATTACTCACAAAGTTCTGATGAGCAAATTGTGTACAAGTTCTGATGAACACATTGTTCACAAGTTCTGATGAACAAAATTTCCCAAAGTTCTGATGACAAATGTGTACAAGTTCTGATGAACACATTGTTCACAAGTTCTGATGAACAAAATTTCCACAAAGTTCTGATGAGCAAATTGTTTACAAGTTCTGATGAACACATTGTTCACAAGTTCTGATGAACAAAATTTCCAAAACGTCTGATGAACAACTGATGAAAACAACTGATGAACAAAAACTGTCGACAACACCTGATGAGTAATTTTACTCTTCAGTTGTTTAAACCTCTGTTGTTTTCTCTATTTAACTCAACCTTCTTCAGTTGTTTCATTATCACTTTCTCAGAACTTTTCATCTTTTTCAAAACCTATTTTCCCTCTTTCATCTCTGCTTCCATGGCTGCTCTTACTTTGAAACCGCGTCACAATTCGATTGCCTACTTGACCAAATCTTCATTCTGGTCCAAGTTTGATGAAGCAGTGGATTTGATGAACTCCTCTCAATTCAAAACTGCTTTTCTCATCAATCCAACTCTGTATGTTGAATCCATTCATCAATTTTGGATGAATGTTGAACTGGTAAATGTTGGAACTGGAGTCATCTCTCTTCGATCAACAGTCAATGGTCACAACGTGCATATCAGTCCCGCTGAGCTCAGGGATGTTCTTCAACTTGACGATGCCAACCTAGTCACTCAGTTCCCTAAAAGCGCCACTGACCTCTGTTTTACAAGTCATGAATACCAGGGCGACTTGAGTGACTCAACACTTTTCAAGAAGCACTTTAATGATCCAGAGCGTCTGATATTCCATATGATCAACATATGCCTGGCTCCGAAGTCTTCTTCATGGGATCAAATGTCATCTCGTTGGCAACAGGTATTGTACTCTATTCTCGAATCTCAAAAGCTAAATTTTTCTCAAATACTTTTTTCTGAATTAACTGAACATGCTGGTAAGCCTGTTTCATCTAGATGGTTACTCTATCCTCGTTTTATTATGGCCATCATAGAGAAACAGCTGCCACAAACAGGCCTTGTTGGTCAGGGGATCCCTGCTCCAGCAGTTTTGCTGGAAGTATATTCCGACACAACTCCAACCTCACTTTAAAAGAGGCTGCCCGGAAGCTCAAACCCAGCAAGGGAACCCACAGCCTCATCCTCAAAATCCAAATCCAAAGTCCCCACTAAACCAAAATCCACTAAGCCCAAAAAGGCTGCTCAGGGAAATGAGTCCCCTGAGTCTGCCCATGCCTCACCAAGGCATGAAATGACCACTGGTAGTAGTCAACCAGTGGTTCATCCGACTCCACCGGCTCAAACCGCTCAGGTTTCCTCTCAACAGGAACCTGGTGCAACCTTTGTAGGGGACACCACATCACTAGAACCTATTTCAGTTGAAATGGTTTCTATTGAAAAGCACCAATCTCCCCGGGTGCATTCTCCTTCAAACCCACTTTCTATAGAAACCACCACCAATAGCCCAACATTTGTTATTGATCAAATCCTGAATCAGCTGAACACTCCTATCCCCTCCCAGACACCTATCACTACTGGGATAAGCTCCAACATTGAGGGGGAGGACCAAAGTGTCTCTGATAACCCACAGGATCATGACTACAACATCAGATCTCCTAGTGTGGAAAGAGAGATTCTGATATCTGACAAGGCTGCTACTTCATCACCTCCATCATTTGGAGTGATTGCTAGTGGTACCATTGCTAAGACCTTGTCAGAGGCAACAACTGATGAAGGGGTTACCCCTGAGGTTGGAAGTCCCCAGTACCAAGACAAAGGGGCACCTGAATCTGTTGAGCCACACTCAACTCAGGTAAATCCTGAGATTCTCAGGAGGTCAGATGATGTAGCTAATGCTACTGATGACCAAAGATCAGTTGCTGAGCTTGTTAAGCACAACCAACTCCTTGAGGCTGAGGTATGTAGACTCAATGAGCTACTCACCAAAATGTCCAAGGACAAAAGTCCATCTTCCCCACTTACCCCACAGATGGCACCTTCTCATTCTGAAGGTCACCCAAACACTTCCCCCACTACTTCACAATTTCAAATGCCGCCAGCCTTTGCTTCAGGCACTAATCCTTTGGGTTCTAGCCCCCCAGAGGCATTAGCTGCTGCCTTTCTACAAATCCTCCCTCTCATCACTCCATTACTGAAATCAATTATTGTTCAAGCCCTTGATGAGAGGTTACCTTCCCAAACTCAAATTCAACAAATGGTTGATGAGGCTGTGACTGCTAAACTTTCAACTCTACATACTCCTTCTTCCCCTGCAGCCAAAAAGGGGGAGTTAGGAACTGAATCAGTCACATCTTCAGCTTCCAAAAGGCCAAGGTCTGAAGAGGTTGCAGTTGAAAGGTCTCCTGTCATTCAAGTAACTTATAAGAGACAGAAGAAGAACAAACCTGCTGAGATTATCAACACAGATGATGTGGAAGTTGAGCAGGAAATGGTTGCTAAAGAAATTGAAGTTAGTGCTGAACAATTGGAAGCCACAACATCTGATGTACAAAAACAAGTCAAAACCTCTGATGTACAAGAATTGGCTACAACTTCTGAAGTTCAAACACAGGCTACAATCTCTGAAGTTCAAGTACAAGCCACAACTTCTGATGCACAAGACACTGAACTAGAGGGGGTTCAAATTCCAGAGGTTCAGACTCAGGTTGTTAAGGTAAGGGCTCCTCCAAAGAAGAGAAGGCAACTCAGAATTCAAGAAGAAGAAAGTTCTGATGAAGAAGACAGGTTGCCTATCTCCACAGTCATCAAGTCAAAAGCTCAAAAGCCTGCACCTTCAACAACTGGAGTAGATCTGACAGTTCCAAAGAAGAAAATTACTCCTCCTGCCAATTACATTCCTGAAAAGTCATTAGTTTTTGGTCAACAGCCAATTATTACACCAGAGGCTAGGATGTTGGCAGTCAAAGTAAAACTGGAAGAAGAAGAGAGCCAAAAAAGAAACATGATGAGCAATTTCTCAAGTTGGTGGACAAAGATTATCCTCAGACTTCAACTATCAGCAATGAAAAAGGAAGCTCAAAGATTGTATGCTCTGAAATGGACATTAAATATACGAAAGAATTGATTAAGATGTGGCCTGACCCAAGGGTTCTTCATAGGATTCACAAGAGACAACCCCCAGCAACTTATGCAAATAGGATCAAAGGGGTGTTGAGTGCTGAAATCATGCTTGGGTCAGTGCTTGATCCTTGGGAAATCATTAATGACTTCAAGAGTGTCTACAACTCGGGTGCAAAAGCTCCTAACTTCTTAGAGAACAAAATGATAAAGAAGGGACTGGTGTATAAGGAGGCTGGAACATGTTCAGCAAGAAGAACTCTTTTTGTTTTTAGAGGGTAAGCACCCTGATGAGTTTGTGTACAGGGAAATTACAAGAGTAGAACTGAAGGATGGGACTACGGCCAGATACTTGTCTGAATTTTATGGGCCTGAGTCCTTCTTCGAAGGTGAACCTGAAAGAATGACTCCAGAAGAGAAGATGTTACTACTTGAAGCTTATGTCCGGGAGTCTTTCAGGTTAGTTTACAATCAATAGCTTCAATGAGAGGGGTTAATGCTCATAGTCCATTTCCCCAATGGAGTTCCCTCTCATATTTTGAAAGATAGAGTTTTTGAAAGCTGTTGGTTATCAGGCTTATACTTTGATTGGTCATTTTGATACTGATCTCAAAAGAAAAAGACATATCTTTCTGCCTGGGAATAAATAAGTGAGACCTTAAATAAGTTAGAGGTTTTTGGCTGCATTGGTTCAGGGGGAGTTTGTTGGACTAAAAGAACCAATGAGCCTGATCAGAAAAATCTCTAAGTCTCACAGCATTACAACAACTGAAGAAGAACACAAAGGCTGATATTCAAATGTGCAGAAGTCACAAGATCTGAAGACATGTACAACAGCTGAAGTGTAAGTCATCAGGTGTTGTAGTGTATAGTTAGTCTTCAGTAGTTTTCTTTTATTGTTTGTAAAAGTCTGATGAGTAGTTTACTCATCAGATGTTTTAGTATTTTGTACTTCAGTAGTTTTGTTCTTCAGTAGTTGTAGAGTTTGTCTTCAGATGTTGATGACATCCTCAGTAGTTTAGTTATTTTCAGTTGTTTTGTTTTGTCTGTTAGATGTCAACATCATGTGACATCATCAGACGTCACTGCCTTCTATATATAGGCAGTTGACATGATTGTAATGTAACGAAGTTAATGATCTGAATGAGATATTCCTTTTTACAGAAAACTTTCTCTCTCTATAACAAACTTGCGTTACTGTTTGATTGAAATGGATCTTACTTTGATTATGCTAATTCTGTGTTAAATTCCGCTGCTATACTCTTCTATCGTATCAATTGAGAACATCTGATCCTACAGTATATTATATAGAAAAAGAGTTCGAGAAGCAACATAAATGTCTTACCTGTGGTGCATCAAGATACAAACGTAAAAAGGAAACAGATGCAATTGATGATGATGTGACAAAAAACGGACACGGCTAAAATGTTATGGTATTTCCTATTATAACGAGAATGAAAACGATTGTTTTCAACGAAAAAGAAGCAAAACTTTGCGTTGGCATAGTGATGTTCGTATAATAATGGAATGTTAGACATGTGCGGATTCACCCAATGGAGAAACATTGATAATGAATTTCCAGAATTTGGTAACGAGATTCGAAATATACGGTTTGGACTTAGTTCAGATGGAATCAATCATTTTGGAAACATGAGTAGCCGTCATAGTATGTGGCCGGTTCTTCTATGCATTTACAATCTTCCACCATGGTTGTGCATGAAACGCAAACATATTATGATGTCCTTGTTGATTCAAGGCCCGAAACAACCTGGTAACGATATTGATGTTTATTTGTCTCCTTTGATTGACGACCTAAAAACCTTATGGAGTTCAGGTGTAGATGTATATGATGCCTACAAGAAAGAATATTTTAAAATGCGGGCCATGATTTTTTCAACCATAAGTGACTTTCCCGCATATGGTAATTTGTCAGGTTATAGTACGAAAGGTAAAAAAGCTTGTCCTGTTTGTGAAGATGAAACAAGTTCGATTTGGTTAAAAAATTGCAAAAAAAATGTGTACATGGGACATCGCAGATTCCTTCCAACCGGCCACATTTACCGGAAGAAAAAAGATGAGTTTGATGGAAATACAGAGGAACGAATAATGAGGAAACGATTTGATGCATTTTCAAGAGTTCAAAATCTAAATATCGTGTTGGGAAAAAGAACTCGTGTTGAGAAATGATCAATTTGGAAAAAAAGGTCAATTTTTTGGGAATTACCTTACTAGAAGCATTTAGATGTTAGACATTGTCTGGATGTTATGCATATTGAAAAAAATGTGTGTGATAGTTTGTTGGGCTTATTGTTAAATATTCCTGGTAAAACTAAAGATGGAATCAATATCCGTAAAGACATGATAGACATGGGAATACGTAAAGAGCTTGCACCTGTCGAGATAGCCAATCGTATTTATCTACCACCTGCTTGTTATACTATGTCAAAAGAAGAGAAAAGAAAGTTTTGTAAATGCTTCACAATTTCATTCAATGGCCAAGAGAAGCAATAAAGGTATATATTTTTATTAAAAAATATATTTTATCTTATCATATTATAATATTTATGTAAGATTTTTTGTTAAAATGCAGCTTGTAAACAAAGAGGCCTCAAAAAAGGCTCATTGTCCTAGTTCCTCAAGTCATAGAGGTGCCTCGAGAAATGTCTCGAGCCCCGGTTTATCAAGTCACAGAGGTGTCTCACCACAAATACACGACGATGTTGCAACGAGTTCACCTTACATACCACAACAGGTAATTTAAATTAAATTAGTTTGATTTATTTATATTAACAAATTGTTTATTACTCAGGTTGAGGAAATTGATATGTTTGAAACACAAGTACTACCACAACATGACATAGGATCGACGGGTTTTGTGGATATGGTAATTAATCAACAAAATTTTTTTTATAACAGTTCATACACACACACGCTAATGTTTTTTTTTTAATTCTTCTTAGTTATTACAAATTCAACAACCTGTACAACTCATAAATCTTGGTGATAGCGAATTAAATAATGCTTTCGTTTCCAATCCCAAATTTATCGATCCTGAATTAACCAGTGCTTTGGAAAAGGTCAAGAAGAGGCCTCGTGCAATTCAAAATATTTTTGAAGTATTATCAATGCACATGGGTGATGAAAATGCCATTACTAGTTCTTCACCTGAGGGGATTGTAACATCTGTACCGGAACCGTCACCGGAACAGTAATTTACACAGTAAAGTGCACATTAACTCAGGTACACGTTACGTGAAACTATGTTGATACTATTTACACATGTGGCATAACATGAAACTATTATGCGATTGTCTGAAATCTGATTTAAAACCTTACGGTTTGACAGTCAGAAACAAATCAGACAACACAGAACTGACAAACAGATGATTGATTTCATGCTAATATAAATAAACGTATGCGAGGTTAAACAGAACAAAACTATAACAGTTGTTGTTACAGAATGCTAAACCGACGAATTATTCGTACAGGTGACGATCTGTACGAATAGATCTGAATGTTTAACGATCTGAAATGATGACTGGAAAGTAGAAAACAAAATCAGAAAGTGAAACGTACGATCGTGTTCGTACAGTTAGCGCTCTGTACGAAAATGCGCGTAAGTGACGTTTTCTGACAAAACGAAAACGAAAACGGCACGAGCGATAATAAAATTTAGGAAATATAATATTTCCTGTTTTACAATTTTGAAACTCATCAGAAATAAAGTAAACGGAAACTATTTTAATTAAAACACGTAAAATAAATTTAGTTTAATTATAATATGTAAAAATACGCGAAATGGTGACGCGAGTTAACGAAACGCTCAAAATAATTAATTACGATAAATAATGCATGAAAATGATATTTAAAACAATTACTGGTAAAAACCACCTTTCAAGCAGTTAAAATAAAGTCTTCTTATTTTAAGTTATAAAACACGCGTGTTACGTTCCGGGAACGTAACGAAAACTCGAACCGAGCAACCGAAACGAACCCGAATACCCACGGGGTATTTAAAGCCTTAAAATGAGGCTTTCCCTCATTATTACTCTCCTTCTTCTTCCCCACAAACCCTAATCCCGGTTTTGGAAATCCACCACCATTTCTCACCTTCAAACCCTTGTATCTCACTCAATACTCCACCAAATCCTTCCATCTTTGGACCAAATCGAAGCTCTTGATCTCCTCTACACGAAAGTACAACCGATCGGAAGTGGAAACCATTGAAAACGAGGTAATCGGGGCTGCAAACTTCGGATTTTTAGGGTTTTGTACCCTTTAGTTCGAACCCTTAACCCAACCGGTTTAAAACCCTTTTCTTCGAACCCTAGACCCTCGAAAACATCTCAGGTGAAAGGGGTTGAGTGCCATCTTGGTTGTTACCATGAGACTCGACAACAAGGAGGTTGGGGACCGACTGAGCACCACCGGCCGAATGGCCATCACCCAGCTTGCCGAATGGCTAATGAGCGAATGACCAGCCCTCCTACAGCCGAAAGGCTTCATTCGGTGATACCTCCTTCGCTGGCCAAGCCCCAGTCGGGTCACCTCCCATTCGGCTAAAAACCCAGCCTCATTCGCCCCACCACAGTATACAATCGGAGCACTCTCATTCGGCCAGCCCATTTTCACTCAGTCAAGTCCAGCTATTTTCACTACATCCATACGGCTATCACCTCTAGACCACCGTCATTCGGTGGGCAGTATCATTCGGCCCATGTTTTGGCCAGGCCCAATACAAATAATTTGTTCAGCCCACAACAGATTCGACCCAGCAGGCCTGTTTTAGCCCATCAGACCTGATTCGGCCCACCATCTCCTGTGGCCCATCGACTGAGTTGGCCCATGTGATCATTTCAGCCCATAGAGCATTAGGCCCACATTACATATCCAGCCCAAGATCTGTTTGGACTAATTGATTGGGCCATCCACCTTCAATCGGCCCAAAGGGCTGTTTCGGCCCAAAACAGTTTAAACACAACCGGCCCAATAGACTGGGGCAGCCCATGTGACTGCCTTGGCCCAGTATACAAAAGTTGGTCCATATCACCACCTATGGGTCAACAGTAGCTTATTGGGCTTAACCAAACAGTTGGGTCCATATGATATTCTCACTTGGCCCAAGTTGCTTGTCGACCCATAGTCATGTTTCGGCCCATGCTTAATGAATTGGATCACATAAAGAACAATGTAAACCAACAAATGATATCAATTTTAAGTGAAGATATGAGGGGGAAAATTAATGGTTTATCAAGAAAGATAATAGATTTTGGTCTAAGGAACTTAAATAAGCTAAAATCTTAAACTATTACAAGAGTGGAGACATTCTAAAATGTAATTGTGTAGTAAGCTGCTAAGTTTTACAAGGGTTGTTGCATAGTTATATAATTACTATGTAATAATTGTTTTAAACATAACAAGAATAACGTGTGGGACTTGGAACCATAGCCCTAAGTTTGTGTTGGGTTATTTACTAATCCTCTTATCAAACAAGGGATGTACACTTTATGACAAGGTTTATCAAACTCAAGGGTGAACTAAGGTTAAACACATAAGGTAAAGACACATAGTAACAATAATCTATGACACATGAAACAAGGGCCGAACGACTACCGTGACTCACGAGTGTTAGCCAACACTAAGGCTAACACATACACGCACACGATTCTTTACAAACTTATACTTATAAATTTCAAACATCGTGAAATCAATACAGGACTGTGAAAACAACATCAACTACAAACAACGAGAGCGTACATACTTGTTTAGGCTAAGTCAACCACAACAACTACAAGGTGAGTTCATTTGTCTCTTTTCAAACATATTCGTTTTACCTCGGGACTGAGAAGCATGTTATACATTTTAAACAAATATTGAAATGTGTAAATAAATGCTTTTATACTTATTCACGATGTTTAAACTTTATGCTTAACGTTTATGCTATAAACTTGATACTTAAACTTTAAGCTTGACGCTTATGCAATGAACTTTATACTGAAACTTTCTCTAGACTCAAACTATACGCTCGAGGATGGTGCTATAAACTTTACTCTTAAACTTTGGACTAAATGCTTATGCTATAAGCTATATGCTTAAACTATACGATTGATGCTTATGCTATGAAATTCTATGCTTAGACTACATGTTCGATGCTAAGGCTTTGAAACACTTAAGCTAAATGCTAAAAGTTGATACACTAGTTCGGAGGACTAATGCTATAAGTACATATTCTAAATACTAGTACTTTATACAACTATTTTGAAAGTTAATATCTTACACTCTTAACCTAGATGTAAATTCGTTTTACACTTACACTTAATTGTTTAAACTTAAACTTGAAAACTTATAAGCTTAGAAAGACTTACTCGCTTAAAAGGCTATGAAGACTTATATGCGTAAAATACTTAAGACACTTGAATGCTTGATACACTTGATATGCTTGGGAAAAACACGAATGCTTGATATACTTGGAAGGCTTGGAAAACATGAATGCTTGATATACTTGGAAGGCTTGAAAACACTTGAATGCTTGATATACTTGATATGCTTGGAAAACATGAATGCTTGATATACTTGATATGCTTGGAATGCTCAGACAGCAGACTGATTGACCGCCGCGTTTTGACATTGGTCAAGCCCTACTAGTCATCAGTGAAACTATGTGAATGCTTTAGACTCGTATGCTTAAACTATCGGACATTGTAAGACAGACTGATTGGCCGCCGCGTGTTGACCTAGGTGTCAACCCCTACTAGTCATCAGTGTTCTTTTTTGACGGACATCGTAAGACCGACTGTTGGCCGCCGCGTGTTGACCTAGGTGTCAACCCCTACTAGTCATCAGTGTTCTTCGTTGTCAAAATCATGTAATACCGACTGACTGGCCGCCGCGTGTTGACTCAGGTGTCAACCCCTACTAGTCATTCAGTGTTCTTCTTGATTCTTCTATGGTTATGACAAGCGACTAGAATGATTTGGGTTCTTCTGGTTGACCTTGTGTCAGCTTGAGGGTCCTCTATCATAACACGTCACGAGTCATACTTAGGACCGTTACGGATGGATGCTGAATTCCTTAGGGTGTTCAGCTGTCCATAATAGTGCCTCATAAACTTGATACTCAGATGCTACTTTGTGTGTGTTAAAGGGTAGGTAAGACACTTAATTATCATTAACAGCAATGTCCCATGCGACTTAGTATGTGGTGGGACGGCGTCTGGGCGGGTCGTAGGCTCGACTCAGGGGTATGCCCTATATATAAGCATACCGAGTTGGATGATACAGGTGGTGTTAAT
This sequence comes from Mikania micrantha, assembly GCA_009363875.1. Taxonomy (NCBI): domain Eukaryota; kingdom Viridiplantae; phylum Streptophyta; class Magnoliopsida; order Asterales; family Asteraceae; genus Mikania; species Mikania micrantha. Next base: position 77,985,120 of record CM018680.1, on the reverse strand, counting down.
GAGATTAAGGTTGTTACCTAGGGGAAACATGAACACTTTTGGGTTGATGTCGTAAACTTTTAAACATAATGCTTGTTAAACTGATATCGAAGCTAACACATACGGATGCTATCAACTGGTAAACTTTGAAACAGTAAATAAAAGCTATTCTCCAAACACCAAAACTACATGAACTCACCAACCATTGTGTTGACTTTGTTTTTCTTACATGCTTTCTCAGGTGACGCACAGGAATAGGCTTAAGCTTTTGGATTTCATACTAGGATGCCAGTTAGCAGACCTAGTAGACTTTTGAAGAAGCACATATTTTGCTATGGATGCGAATCAATTTTGATATCTTGTACAGATACAAGCTAGGAACCACATGATTCTTTTGTTAGGTTTATTTAGTTAAATTGCTGAACATTGACGATGTAATTTAACTTTGTAATCCTAGTTATTTCTTAATTGTGCTTTAGATATTCTTAAACATTGATGCTATGTACAAAATCTGATCATCACGATTATCACTCACGATATCACGCCCCGGGAACCTTCCGCCCGACGGGGACATCCGATCCTACCCTGCCGGCCCGGGGTGTGACAGATGAATTCCACTCCAGCACGGCTGGCTAATCCCACATGGGTTGAGTAAGGGGAACGAAACTTCCTTATAAGAGGGAGTGGAGACCTTCTCTATTGGACGCGTTTTGGGCTTAGTTGGCTGTGGAGCACATGAAAACTCCACAGTTAAGCGTGCTCAGGTGGCAGCAATCCAGGGATGGGTGACCTCCCTGGGAAGTTTTCACCCGGGTAACCAAAAGCAAATCCGTGAGCCCGGTGGGGCAGAGCGGACAATATCCAATACGGCCGGCTGTTACAGATGGTATCAGAGCCAGGGGCCGAATCCATGTGATCAGCTGGGACGCTGATTCCCCAGTGGGGGAGGAATTCCACTCCAGCACGGCTGGCTAATCCCACATGGGTTGAGTAAGGGGAACGAAACTTCCTTATAAGAGGGAGTGGAGACCTTCTTTATTGGACGCGTTTTGGGCTTAGTTGGCTGTGGAGCACATGAAAACTCCACTGTTAAGCGTGCTCAGGTGGCAGCAATCCAGGGATGGGTGACCTCCCTAGGAAGTTTTCACCCGGGTAACCAAAAGCAAATCCGTGAGCCCGGTGGGGCAGAGCGGACAATATCTAATACGGCCGGCTGTTACAGGGATGTATCCAAAGACTTATGTTGAGGCCTTATCATATGTGGAATTGTTACAACTATTCTCTGTGAACGTTTGTCTTGATATCAGCGTCATACATTTGCTTGCAATGTAAGTTATTGGTTTTATATGGTGTTATAACTTTTTAAGTCTATTAAATTTACTAACACTATAACATTTATTTTTTTCTTGATTTAAGGAATTTTTATGAGTTGTCCAATTCTAGTTGTGCCTTCTTTAACCCGAATGACATCTATTGTAACACCCCGACCGACGGCGGAATCATCGGGATGCCACGAGGGATGTGTAGATTGTTCAAAAGCTCATGGGCATCTAAATCATATCATCATATATCATTTAATCAACCACAATAATTACACAAAAATCATGTTCATCATGAATCAAATACATCAAATACACAAAAGATTTAGTTAAACTAACTAAACTCTAATCGCCAGAAATTTAGTTAATTAACTAAGTCCAAGAATCCTATATGATGATGATGTCCAAAATAGAAGAGATCATCCTCTTCATCCTACTTGTCTCCATCACCTGAAACATGTAAGAAAATCAAGTGTCAACTACAAAAGTAGTTGGTGAGTAATCATAAGTTTTTATATTAAAAATGTTTTAGAAAAATGCGTTTGAAAGTTTATGCTTAAAATGGTTTTATAAAATGCTTTGTTTAAAACGGGTATAAAACTTATGATCTTCTTGAGAAAATCCATATGAATACCTGTATGAGATAATCCAACACACATCCATCATTTCAACAGCCAAACACATACACAATCACATAACCACATAACCAAATCAATCATAGCCAATCACAAATAATCATAATCAAATATAGACAATCAATCCACAACAAATCAACCAAACTCAAATAAATCATATTCTCAATCAATGTTCGTGACTATACATGATCATTTTGTAATTAACATAAGTTAAATACATGATTCATGGAGTGGTCGCTAACCACGTGACAATACATGAAGTCAAAGCAATTGGCCGAAGTCAAAGGCAATGATTCACGGATGTGGAAACCATCCACGTGACAATACACGATGTCAAAGCAATTAACCGAAGTTAAGAGCGATGATTCTCGGGATTTGTGACAATACTTGTAATCTTTGTTATTGACCTAGGTCAATAACAATGTTTACATGGATATAAAATAATAAGAGATAATCCCATAATAATGATAATTTCAAATGTGAATATCATATTGATAAACAGGTATTAACCTTGTGTTATCAAAATAATATTTAATTTGGTATACATGTTTCACCTCCGGGTTTTTAAAACTAAAAACAGTTTAAAGAAAAGGAGGTTATGAGAACTCACCTGAAGTCCTTAGAATCAGTGTTCTCTAATAATGCGCGCTCGCGTATGTAACTCAAGTCAACTCAACAATCTGTAATTATCGTGTATTTGTATACGTGAGTATAAGTGATTCTTTGTCACTACGTACTCGTATATGTTTATTCTTAATTTCACTAAGTGTTTCTTTAACCTAGTTTGCTTAATCTAGGTTGATGAAACTCTAATCCTCATTTAGATGTTCATCATTAATTAATACTTTAGTCTTGTTAGTTTCCAACAATATTATAATGATTCACTTGTTATACTATTATAAGCACCCAATTACATACATGCTCCCCATGCTAACCACCTTATTTTAAATTAGTAATACTCTAGATAAAGTTTAATAAGTCCATGCTCTAGTTAATGACAACTCAAATTCAATATAAATTCTTTGTTTCTTTAAGAACTTAAATTAGCCAAGGAAATTGCTAACTCAAGTGGTTCATGTATTATTCCACTTGAACAACTCCACAACGTTAGTAACACCAAATTCTTTTACTTGTGACGTTAAAACCATGTAAAATCCTTTAGTTTAATGTCGATTATATAAAAAAAATGGTGACTCATAGTGGCTACCATGCATGCATGGATGTATACTTATATGTAATCGGGTCCCCTTATCTACTCCTAATATTTAAGTTCACACACCCCCAAGACCAGCGAACCCTCGGCCCATTCTCACTATGGTTCGGCCATAGGTTCAGCCCACACCTAGTGTTAAGGCTCGGCTCACTTAAGGCTAAGGTTCGGCCAGAATTACACAGCATGGTTCGCTGCCATTGACAAGGTTTGGCGAAGGTTCATCAGAAATAAAAAGGTTCGGCTCCTAAAGTGGCTAGGGTTCGGCATCAAGACAATGATACTAGGGTTCGTCTAACTCACCTGTCAGCCCACATGGTTCGTGAGATGGCACAAGGTTCGCGGCTCAACGGACCCCACTCAGATTCGGCCAAACTAAGGGAAGGGTTCGGCCAAGTAATATGCTAGGGTTCGCTGGGCAGGGTTCGGCCCACCCAGGTTCGACTTAATAGGGTTCGGCAGCTAGGCAGAAGGTTCGTAGCTCCCTATCCTCCTCAGGGTTCGCTGCCATGCCAGAAGGAGGGTTCGGCTATGGCTGAGAAGGTTCGTTGACCTGCATAGGGTTCGGGTAGCTGCGAACCTGTCTTTCCATGGCTGCTCACCATCATCTTCATCCCGTTTCTAACTGCTACGAGCTAATCCCGGTTTCCCTTAGGTTTTTACGAGTTTGATTTAAAGTTTTACCAGTTCATACATCGAATATAACATCAGTGCGTTAAAGGTTTGTCATTCACCATAAAAACCGAACATAAACACTTAGATTTACCTCGAATTGGTGGTTAAAAGCAGGATTTCTTGATATATTCTTGTTCCTCTTGATCTCACGAACGCGTAGCCGCCAAGACCTCGTGATTTCGTTGGGTAACGAAGGAGATATCGTAGAGAGAAGTTTTAGAGAGAGAAAGTGGCGTGGGTTTTATGTTTAGAGAGAGAAGTGAAAGAGTAAAATGAGGAGGAAGAAGGTTCTTCCTTCCTTATATCGCGTATCCTTCCCGCGTACCCGATCTCGTTTATATCGCGATAAAACATAATAAATGCTCGGTTTTCTCGTAACATAATTTGAAACCATAAATCATTTTAAATAAATTAGTTTTGCTTAAATCAAATAAGTTTAAATAAATTATTTCGTAATATAAATTCCGTTTCGTTTTCGTTAAATATTTATTTAAATAATTTAATTTATTCGAAAACATTTTAGGTTGTGATTCCTAATAAACGTTTTTTAGTTACCATTATTAAATTAATATCGTTTGATATTATTTAATTTATCTCGTCGAAACGTGTTACTAGCGTACGTATTCGTAAAGATCGTCATCTTTGCGAATCCGATGCTCGTACCGTATTTCGATTTGATTTATGATTTATGGAATATCATTTCAGTATATTATTCTTAATAATTATATTCGTGTAAATCGTCACTCACGCGAATACATTATTAAGTTAATATTTCTGAATCAACATTCGCGTTTCAGTAGTGACCGTATCCTCACTTTGCGTAATTTAATTTCCATCATTATTAAATTTAATATTATCATTTCCCAACCAAAACCCACTAAACCCTAGTCACTGACACATCCATGATAGACCGAAATATGCATATATATAGGGCATATGTAAGGGTCAGTCGCAACTGCCCTAGCCACCGTCCCACCGCTATTTCGATAAACCATGTCCATGGGTCCTTGACTACGTTTAGCAACCAAACTCTAACAAACTCCCAGTTCCAACCCAAATCCATTCTTAAACCATTAATCCATCATTATCAACAGTAAGTAACTGCGATAAACTCTACGGGTCTGTTTAGTTAAATCACAACTAAACTTCCCGTGGTTTACGCGTATCATAAATGTGCTATAACATGCATACCAGTACAGTGATAATATCAGCAATGTCAATCAACATTCCATAATCATTAATAATTAATAAATCTCAGGTCGTAACAGTACAATCGTACGGATGTACGGATGTACGGACAACCTAAAGTACAGTGATGTTACAGTCTCCCCTAGTTAAAGGAATTTCGTCCCGAAATTCAACTTGGAGTGACCGTAGTAAATAAATGTGGGTACTTAAGCTTCATCTGATCTTCCCGCTCCCATGTGAATTCTGGACCCCGCTTCGATTCCCAACGTACTTTGACAATTGGAATTCTACTGCGTTTGAGCTGTTTAACCTCACGATCCATTATCTCCACCGGTTTTTCAACGAAGTGCATGGTATCATCGATGCGGATGTCATCGAGTGGTACCTGAAGATCTTGATCAGCTAAGCACTTTCTTAGATTGGACACGTGAAACGTCGGATGCACATTACTAAGTTCTGGAGGAAGTTCCAATTTGTAAGCAACCTTCCCGATCCGTTCAAGGATCTTAAAAGGGCCAACATATCGTGGAGCAAGCTTCCCCTTTTTCCCAAATCGGACAACGCCCTTCCAAGGCGACATTTTAAGCAATACCATATCTCCCACTTCAAACTCCAAAGGTTTTCTTCGTTTATCCGCGTAGCTTTTCTGTCGACTGCGAGCAGCTAACAGATTGTCACGGATCTGGCAGATCTTGTCAGTCGTTTCCTGAATAATCTCAGGACCAGTGATCTGCGAATCGCCGACTTCGGTCCAACAAATAGGTGACCGACATTTCCTGCCATAAAGAGCTTCGAACGGCGCCATACCAATGCTCGCGTGATAACTGTTGTTATACGAGAACTCAACCAATGGTAAATGGCTATCCCAATTGCCACCGAAATCGATGACACAAGCTCTCAACATGTCTTCCAATGTCTGAATCGTTCGCTCCGTCTGACCATCCGTTTGAGGATGATAGGCAGTGCTAAGATCCAGTCTTGTTCCAAAGGCTTCATGAAGTGATTCCCAAAATCGTGCCGTGAAGCGAGCATCACGGTCCGATATTATGCTTAAGGGAATACCATGTCGACTAACGATCTCATCAATGTAAATACGAGCTAACTTCCGCACAGGGTAAGTTTCGCGTATCGGTAAGAAATGAGCCGACTTGGTTAATCTATCAACTATCACCCAAATGCTATCTTTACCATTTGCGGTTCGTGGGAGTTTAGTAATAAAATCCATGGAGATATTCTCCCACTTCCACATCGGTATTTCTGGTTGTAGTAACAATCCCGAAGGTCGCTGATGTTCTGCCTTGACTTTAGCACAGTTAAGGCACTTAGACACATATTCAGCAATATCCTTCTTCATTCCAGGCCACCAGTACAAGCCCCTAAGGTCTTGATACATCTTATCAGCACCTGGATGGATTGAATAACGAGACTTATGAGCTTCATCCATTATCAGCATCCTAAGATCACCCCTGTTCGGTATCCACAACCGATTCAAGTAATACATCAAACCGTCATCCTTAGTTTCCAATAAGATTTCAGCCCCGCAGGACATCTCATTTTTCAAGTCATCTTGAGCTAATGAGTGTTGTTGGGCTGTGAGAACATCATTACGGAGATTAGTGTGCACTCGGACACTATGGATTTGAACTTGACTCTTGCGACTAAGCGCGTCTGCTACTACATTCGCCTTACCAGGATGGTAGCGAATTTCACAGTCATAATCATTCAACAGTTCAACCCATCTCCGTTGTCTCATATTGAGTTCTTTCTGATTGAGAATATGTTGCAAACTTTTATGATCAGTAAAGACTACACACTTGGTGCCATAAAGATAATGTCTCCATATCTTCAAAGCAAACACGACTGCACCAAGTTCCAAGTCGTGCGTAGTGTAGTTCTTCTCATGAATCTTCAATTGTCTTGATGCATAAGCTACAACCTTTCCCCGTTGCATGAGAACACAACCGAGGCCAAAGTTGGATGCATCACAATAGACTACAAAATCATCATTTCCATCAGGCAGTGTCAAGACAGGAGTATCACAAAGTTTCTGCTTCAGAGTCTGAAATGCCTCTTCTTGCTTTGGTCCCCATTCATACGGCCTATTCTTCTGAGTCAAAGCAGTGAGAGGGACAGCAATCCTGGAGAAGTTCGATATGAACCGCCGATAGTAACCGGCGAGTCCAAGAAACGATCGAATCTCCGTCGGTGTCTTCGGCGTACTCCAATTCTTCACAGCATCAATCTTTGCAGGATCCACGTGAACACCGTATTCGTTGACTATGTGTCCCAAGAATTGAACTTCTTTAAGCCAAAATTCACATTTAGAGAATTTGGCATACAGCCGCTCCTCTCTTAGGATCTCCAAAACCAACTTAAGGTGTTTCTCGTGTTCTTCCTTAGTCTTTGAGTAGATCAGAATATCATCAATGAATACTATCACAAATTTATCCAAGTATGGCCTGCAAACTCGGTTCATGAGGTCCATGAAAACCGCAGGTGCATTGGTAAGGCCGAAAGGCATTACCAAAATTCATAATGGCCATATCTGGTTCTAAAAGCTGTCTTGGGAATATCATCATCATGTACGCGAAGCTGATGATACCCAGACCTAAGATCGATCTTTGAAAACCATGCCGAGCCTTGAAGCTGATCGAAGAGATCGTCGATGCGCGGCAGTGGATATCGATTCTTAATTGTGAGTTTGTTTAATTCGCGATAATCGATGCACATTCGGAATGACCCGTCCTTTTTCTTGACAAACAAGACCGGTGCACCCCATGGTGAATGGCTCGGGCGAATGAATCCTTTGTCAGTCAGCTCTTGTAGCTGGCTCGCCAATTCTTGCAACTCCGAAGGCGCAAGTCTGTAGGGAGCTTTGGCGACTGGGTTCGCACCAGGTACTAAGTCGATTCGGAACTCAACTTGACGTTCTGGTGGAAGACCCGGCAAATCATCTGGAAATACTTCTGGGAAATCTCGTATCACTGGAACATCTTCAATCTTCTTTCCTTTCTCTTTCTTCTCCACAATATGAGCTAAGAATGCTATACATTTCTTCCTAAGGTACTTATGTGCTTTAGTGCAAGACATCAGCTTAAGACCTTTACTAGCAGTTTCTCCAATTATTCTCAAAGTTTCACCCGAAGCTAAAGGAATACGAATATATTTCTCATGACAAACAATCTCCGCTCTGTGGGTGGCTAACCAATCCATGCCTATGATAACATCAAAGCTACCAAGATGCATAGGTATGAGATCAATTGGAAAACGTGATCATTTAAGTTCACCGTACATCCAACTATAATAGTGTCAATATCAATAGTGTTTCCGTCAGCCACTTCCACGTTAAACGGTTTATCTAAGTATGTACGTGTTCTACCAAGCAAGCATTCAAAATCATATGAAACGAAACTCCTATCGGCACCAGAATCAAACAAGACAGATGCATAAGAGTTGTTGATCAGAAATGTACCGTTGACCACATCCTGGTTGGCTTGAGCAGCTGGAGCATTCAGTTGAAAAGCCCGGCCTCTTGCCACCCTTTGATTATTCCCGGTCAACTTTGGGCATTGATTCCTGAAGTGACCCACTTCACCACATTCATAACAGGATCTTGCCTGTGCTTGAGGTACCTGGCGAATGGGTACAGCCGGAATAGGTTGAGTTTGAGGAGCTGGTAGTGCAAGCGGTGCTTGTTGCATCCTTTGTGCTTGCGGTGCACTCCGACAAACGTTTGCATAGTGCCCGAACTTGCCACAGTTGTTGCAAACGCGACACGGCAAGTTAGGGGCATGATGATATCTGCAAGTGTTACATTGGGAAGTGTTCCCAGTGTAACTTCTTGCAGCAGAATTGTTTGATGATTGCTGCGCAAACTTCGCAGCAGGTACAGTTACCATGAAATTCCTATTCTTTCTCTTCTTGTTGCTGCTTTTGGACGAGCTAGCAGCTTCAGACTTGACTTCAGCTTTGACTTCTTTTGTAGTAGTCTTGGTGTCAGTCTTTTTATATCCCTTCCGAGTAAGCGTTCCATTCCTCACGTGATTATCAGTAAGAGTTGCAGATAATCGGATTGCAGCCTCAAGTGTTTTGGGATTGCTCCCATAGACCGTATCCTGAATCTGCACCGGCAGCCCGCCGATATACTTCTCAATCGCCCTCTCCAAGGGTGTCACCATATGAGGTACCAGTAAGCTATACTCATGAAACTGAGTATTGTAGATGATGTTTTCTCCACTGTCATGTTTGAGTTCCCAGAACTCGGTCTCAAGCTTCCTCATTTCGCTTCTAGGACAGAATTCAGTGGTCATCAGAGTCTTGACCTCTGTCCATGTCAATGCGAGTGCAGCATCCACTCCCCTAGTTCGCTTTTCCCCGTTCCACCAAGTCAGTGCTCTCTTTTGGAAAACACTAGTGGCATAGCGAACTTTCAGATTGTCGGGACATTCGCTGTTGATGAAGGTGTTCTCCATACTCTCGAACCACTGCAGCAGACCAGTGGCAGATTCAGCACCCGTGAATTTCAGAGGATTACAGGAATTGAAGTGTTTGAATGTGCAAGTTGTCTGGTTTGCACCACCTCTGTTCTGGTTAGCATTCTGGTTAGCCTGAGTTAGTTGGCTCACCAATCCAGAAATAAGTGTGGCTAACTCTTGTATGCCGGAGTTGGCATTACTGTTGTTAGCTTCCCCATTGTTCGAGTCATCTTCGTTGTGACGGCGAGGCGGCATGTTTCTGAAGGAAATAGAAACATGTTACTACCGTTTACAACATAAGTCATACAAACAATGGTCAATTGAGTTTATTTTAAACAGTTAGGATTACATATAGGAACTATATTTATTTCCTATCTGTTATTTAAACTCATAATGTCTATAAATTTGCCTATTATTATTCTAAGTGTCCTAGTTGGTCATAACTAGTGTTAGCTAACTATCTCCTAGATCCTGTACATTCTTCACTCTATACTAACACTGACAACCTCCCAATGCAATGCAACAAGCTTATATATAGGGCATATGCAGAGGTAGATCGCAATCTCCCCTACACCGTCCCACCGCCGTTCCATTGCACCACGATTATGCCCTTGCTAGTGTGTAGAGTGTGTCATGTACTTCACCATAATCTCACTTCACAAACCTTATCCTAAATAGGATATTTTGAGTAAAGTGATCACTAGTGTCCTTGACAATTAGGTTTGCCTAATGTCTAAGTTCACCTGACATGTAGGCTCGCCTATTTCTAAGTTCACCTAATGTCTAAGTTCACCTGACATTAAGTTTCCCCCAATTGTATAAGTTCACTAAAACCCATATCAATCCCAGTGTAGATAATCATCATTAAGGGTTCATATCATCACAAAGTGCTCTTATTGTCACTAAGTGTTCATATCCTCCCTATAGTTTATTCTCATCAAGTGTCCATACCATCACTAAGTGTTAGTATCATCACTATGCGTTTATATTATCATCAAGTGTCTATATCATCACCCAAGTCCATATCACATCACTAATCGCTCATTATCGTTCATTAATCCTATGCACCCCACGTGTCCAATCCGTATGTTTTTATAGGGGAATTTATAAGTGTTTATCAAGTGTGATCATCCAAAGTGTCAATCCAAACCAACCTTAACCAACAGACCATCAATCATCCATCTCACAATAATTTCCTAGTAATATCCTAAGTTCCTGACACTGACAGACCCCCAATATACTACAAATGGTATATGTATAGGGCATATGTAGGGGTCAGTCGCAACTGCCCCAGCCACCGTCCCACCACCTTTGTAGTATACCACGAGTGTGTCCTTGTCTGGAGTTTATAGGTAAAACAAATAATTTCTAAAGCAGATAATTCCTAAGCATTTAATTTCTTAAGCAGGTAATTTCCCAAACGGGTAGTTCCCACATTCTTCAATACTGACATCCACCCAATGTACCGTAAATGGTATATATATAGGGCATATGTAAGGGTCAGTCGCAACTGCCCTAGCCAACGTCCCACCACCTTTACGATACACCACGTGCATGTCCTTATCGAATCATTAGGGCACACATAATCAAGAAATTTATAAGCAGCATACATACATCAGATGTATAACAGGAGTTCAGTTAACATGTAATAAACACATAAGCATGAAATCCTGAATATACTAACTAGTGTATGAAATTAATTCATACTAGGGTATCCTACGGTTATAGACTAGGTCAACCATTTCTAGTAACCTAATTCCCTATAACCCAGGCTCTGATACCAATCTGTAACACCCCGACCGACGGCGGAATCATCGGGATGCCACGAGGGATGTGTAGATTGTTCAAAAGCTCATGGGCATCTAAATCATATCATCATATATCATTTAATCAACCACAATAATTACACAAAAATCATGTTCATCATGAATCAAATACATCAAATACACAAAAGATTTAGTTAAACTAACTAAACTCTAATCGCCAGAAATTTAGTTAATTAACTAAGTCCAAGAATCCTATATGATGATGATGTCCAAAATAGAAGAGATCATCCTCTTCATCCTACTTGTCTCCATCACCTGAAACATGTAAGAAAATCAAGTGTCAACTACAAAAGTAGTTGGTGAGTAATCATAAGTTTTTATATTAAAAATGTTTTAGAAAAATGCGTTTGAAAGTTTATGCTTAAAATGGTTTATAAAATGCTTTGTTTAAAACGGTATAAAACTTATGATCTTCTTGAGAAAATCCATATGAATACCTGTATGAGATAATCCAACACACATCCATCAATTCAACAGCCAAACACATACACAATCACATAACCACATAACCAAATCAATCATAGCCAATCACAAATAATCATAATCAAATATAGACAATCAATCCACAACAAATCAACCAAACTCAAATAAATCATATTCTCAATCAATGTTCGTGACTATACATGATCATTTTGTAATTAACATAAGTTAAATACATGATTCATGGAGTGGTCGCTAACCACGTGACAATACATGAAGTCAAAGCAATTGGCCGAAGTCAAAGGCAATGATTCACGGATGTGGAAACCATCCACGTGACAATACACGATGTCAAAGCAATTAACCGAAGTTAAGAGCGATGATTCTCGGGATTTGTGACAATACTTGTAATCTTTGTTATTGACCTAGGTCAATAACAATGTTTACATGGATATAAAATAATAAGAGATAATCCCATAATAATGATAATTTCAAATGTGAATATCATATTGATAAACAGGTATTACCTTGTGTTATCAAAATAATATTTAATTTGGTATACATGTTTCACCTCCGGGTTTTTAAAACTAAAAACAGTTTAAAGAAAAGGAGGTTATGAGAACTCACCTGAAGTCCTTAGAATCAGTGTTCTCTAATAATGCGCGCTCGCGTATGTAACTCAAGTCAACTCAACAATCTGTAATTATCGTGTATTTGTATACGTGAGTATAAGTGATTCTTTGTCACTACGTACTCGTATATGTTTATTCTTAATTTCACTAAGTGTTTCTTTAACCTAGTTTGCTTAATCTAGGTTGATGAAACTCTAATCCTCATTTAGATGTTCATCATTAATTAATACTTTAGTCTTGTTAGTTTCCAACAATATTATAATGATTCACTTGTTATACTATTATAAGCACCCAATTACATACATGCTCCCCATGCTAACCACCTTATTTTAAATTAGTAATACTCTAGATAAAGTTTAATAAGTCCATGCTCTAGTTAATGACAACTCAAATTCAATATAAATTCTTTGTTTCTTTAAGAACTTAAATTAGCCAAGGAAATTGCTAACTCAAGTGGTTCATGTATTATTCCACTTGAACAACTCCACAACGTTAGTAACACCAAATTCCTTTACTTGTGACGTTAAAACCATGTAAAATCCTTTAGTTTAATGTCGATTATATAAAAAAAATGGTGACTCATAGTGGCTACCATGCATGCATGGATGTATACTTATATGTAATCGGGTCCCCTTATCTACTCCTAATATTTAAGTTCACACACCCCCAAGACCAGCGAACCCTCGCCCATTCTCACTATGGTTCGGCCATAGGTTCAGCCCACACCTAGTGTTAAGGCTCGGCTCACTTAAGGCTAAGGTTCGGCCAGAATTACACAGCATGGTTCGCTGCCATTGACAAGGTTTGGCGAAGGTTCATCAGAAATAAAAAGGTTCGGCTCCTAAAGTGGCTAGGGTTCGGCATCAAGACAATGATACTAGGGTTCGTCTAACTCACCTGTCAGCCCACATGGTTCGTGAGATGGCACAAGGTTCGCGGCTCAACGGACCCCACTCAGATTCGGCCAAACTAAGGGAAGGGTTCGGCCAAGTAATATGCTAGGGTTCGCTGGGCAGGGTTCGGCCCACCCAGGTTCGACTTAATAGGGTTCGGCAGCTAGGCAGAAGGTTCGTAGCTCCCTATCCTCCTCAGGGTTCGCTGCCATGCCAGAAGGAGGGTTCGGCTATGGCTGAGAAGGTTCGTTGACCTGCATAGGGTTCGGGTAGCTGCGAACCTGTCTTTCCATGGCTGCTCACCATCATCTTCATCCCGTTTCTAACTGCTACGAGCTAATCCCGGTTTCCCTTAGGTTTTTACGAGTTTGATTTAAAGTTTTACCAGTTCATACATCGAATATAACATCAGTGCGTTAAAGGTTTGTCATTCACCATAAAAACCGAACATAAACACTTAGATTTACCTCGAATTGGTGGTTAAAAGCAGGATTTCTTGATATATTCTTGTTCCTCTTGATCTCACGAACGCGTAGCCGCCAAGACCTCGTGATTTCGTTGGGTAACGAAGGAGATATCGTAGAGAGAAGTTTTAGAGAGAGAAAGTGGCGTGGGTTTTATGTTTAGAGAGAGAAGTGAAAGAGTAAAAATGAGGAGGAAGAAGGTTCTTCCTTCCTTATATCGCGTATCCTTCCCGCGTACCCGATCTCGTTTATATCGCGATAAAACATAATAAATGCTCGGTTTTCTCGTAACATAATTTGAAACCATAAATCATTTTAAATAAATTAGTTTTGCTTAAATCAAATAAGTTTAAATAAATTATTTCGTAATATAAATTCCGTTTCGTTTTCGTTAAATATTTATTTAAATAATTTAATTTATTCGAAAACATTTTAGGTTGTGATTCCTAATAAACGTTTTTTAGTTACCATTATTAAATTAATATCGTTTGATATTATTTAATTTATCTCGTCGAAACGTGTTACTAGCGTACGTATTCGTAAAGATCGTCATCTTTGCGAATCCGATGCTCGTACCGTATTTCGATTTGATTTATGATTTATGGAATATCATTTCAGTATATTATTCTTAATAATTATATTCGTGTAAATCGTCACTCACGCGAATACATTATTAAGTTAATATTTCTGAATCAACATTCGCGTTTCAGTAGTGACCGTATCCTCACTTTGCGTAATTTAATTTCCATCATTATTAAATTTAATATTATCATTTCCCAACCAAAACCCACTAAACCCTAGTCACTGACACATCCATGATAGACCGAAATATGCATATATATAGGGCATATGTAAGGGTCAGTCGCAACTGCCCTAGCCACCGTCCCACCGCTATTTCGATAAACCATGTCCATGGATCCTTGACTACGTTTAGCAACCAAACTCTAACAAACTCCCAGTTCCAACCCAAATCCATTCTTAAACCATTAATCCATCATTATCAACAGTAAGTAACTGCGATAAACTCTACGGGTCTGTTTAGTTAAATCACAACTAAACTTCCCGTGGTTTACGCGTATCATAAATGTGCTATAACATGCATACCAGTACAGTGATAATATCAGCAATATCAATCAACATTCCATAATCATTAATAATTAATAAATCTCAGGTCGTAACAGTACAATCGTACGGATGTACGGATGTACGGACAACCTAAAGTACAGTGATGTTACATCTATGGTGATATTTGCATTAAAAATCCCACTCGAGCTAAACAACACATCATGGATGTTTATACATTTCATAGTGACAAAAAGTTTTTTGTGGCACCATATCATGCAAGGTAATATATATTTTTTGCAACATACATACATGTATAATAATTTTCTATCTTATATTGTAGTGGCCATTGGAGTCTACTTATCATTTCTCTTTTAAGCAAAAAAGGATACATTGCGGATTCTATAAACAAACATAAAAGTCAGGATAATTATGCTCTTTCGTTTATAATTGAAGAAGTTTTTGGTGTTAGACTTGATTGGGAAATGGTAAAGGTATGTTTCTATTTTTATGACTTTTTTTTCTTGTTTTTAAAATTTATAGTTGTTTTCAATGCAGTGTAAGCAACAAAAATCGGGTTGGGAATGCGGCTTTTGCTTGATAAAAAATATGAACGACTTTATCAATGTTTATCAACATGATTTTCCCGATAGTGTAAGTGTTTTATGTATGTATTAACACTTTGTGTAATGCATTAAATGCATGTGTTTTAAATCTAACTTTTTTTTGTTTGGTTTTAGATTTAGAATGAAAAAAAGTTGTTGACACAAGATGACATTAATGAATTGGTCTTAGATTTAGCACCAAAACTTATTAATAGGTTGTTTTCGAATCGGACGTGAACTTGCTTCGAGGAACGCACAAGTTGTATGATGATTTAGACAGAGCCTCAAGGTTAGTCAAAGTTATACAAATGCAAAGTTATTCCATGTTACTCAAAGCCAAAAGTCGATGCCCAATCTATGTTTACATTTTCTATAAAGGTTTTATTTCCTTTGTGTATAGCTATCCTTCATTTTTTTAAATTTACCATATATATTGTTCACATTTTATCTTTAGGTTGGTGATATATATTTCTAGATATATAGTAAGTGGTTTAGGATCATATTTACTTAGTTCTATACGTATCGAATCAAATAAAATGTAGCTAGCTTTTGTAATGGGTTAAAGTTATTTTCTAGTTTTAGGTAACAAGTCACATGATGGTATTGAATTAACCTCTATTGAACGCAAAATTTACAAGAGAACTAAGAATAACTTATGTTATATTTATATCGTTTTATATGTTTATATTACTTTATTTCTTTTTATTGATATAATGCTATATTATATGTGTCAGATGTTTTCTTCCATAAGTACGGCTAGCAAGGTGTGAAGAAAAAGCGGGTGGATTAAGTTGTTTGCTAATCAAAAGGAAGATTACGTTTTTTTGGCAAAATTTAAGTAAACATATGTATTAAACTATATTTTAGCAAACTTATGTGGTATTTTGTACATGTAGCTGGATGCATTTGATTATGAGTAAATTAGTATGACATGTTATTATGTTGTTTTTGGGAATGTGGTACTGTTAAAGATTTGTTGGGTTGTATAAAGGTTTTATTTGGGGCCATTTTATTTAGACACCCTACTTTTATATTTTAACACCCCTGCGGGCCAAGACGGGCCGTACTGGCCAGTACGGCTCGTATTGAGTACAAACAAACATTCCAGGCAATTCCTTGGAATCAGCGAAACATTCTGTGGGACGAGCCGTACAGGTCAGTACGGCCCGTCTTGGCCCAAGCTTATTTTTCCAAGCCATTTTGGGTGTCAACCTGTTTTACAACCTGATACGGCCCGTACTGGCCAGTACGGGCCGTCTTGAAATAATTTATTTTATTTAAACATAATTTACGTATTTAAATAATTTTTAACGATATACGTTTAATACGTGAATTATTTGAACGATATGTGTTATTTATTTTATTTAAACTTAATTTACGTATTTAAATTTAATTTTTAACGATATACGTTTATTATGTAAGTTATTTGAACGATATACGGCTATTATGTTAATTAAACGTCATAATGTCGTTTTAACTAAATATTTCATTTTCTAATTAGTTTGTTTACGTTAATTAAAATAATTTAAACGATATAAAGTTTTTCGCGCAAATATTAAACAACACAAACAGAAACAATACAAATGCAGAAAGAAACATACGTATATACACTGTACGGTTTTATATACAAGGAAACAAAATACAAAAATACAAAATGAACTACGATCCGGATGGTCCAGCGTCCGATCCGTCGTCTGCGTAGACGCGTGGCTCCGGGAACGGTGGAAGCTGTGTCCCGTCCCGTCGCGCATGCTCTGACGCGACCGTCCACTGGACCAAATCCTCGTAACGATCGAGCCGTCGCTCGAAGCGTGCCATCCGCTGAGCCGTCTCGTCGCACCAGGCGGCAATCTAGTGCAACAACGCCTCGAGTGGCTCGGTTAGGCGCACCGCACGGTAAACGCCGTCTTGGCCATACCTGTCACACCCCGAGCCGGCGGGGTTGGATCGGAGTCCCCGTCGGGCGGAAGGTTCCCGGGGCGTGATATCGTGGGTGATAATCATGATGATCAGATTGTTTACATAGCATCAACGTTTAAGAATAACTAAAGCACAATCAAATGATATATATAGGATTACAAAGTTAAATTACAATAGGAATGTTCTGCAATTTAACTAAGTAAACCTAATCAAAAGAATCAAATGTTTATATCTTGTATATGTACAAGATATCAAAAGTAATAAGTATCATCACAAAAGATGTGCTTCCCAAAAGTCTACTAGGTCCTCTATCTGGGCAGCCTAGTATGCAAATCCAAGAGCTTAAGTTTAAACATGTTCTTCACCTGAGAAAGCATGTAAAAAGACCAAGTCAACACAACGGTTGGTGAGTTCATAAAGTTTATAAGTTTAAAATAGTTTTAACAAACCTCCTTCGGTAAAACCTTAACCTCATTAACTTCACATGTAATATCCAAATCGATATGCTTATATATAGGGCATACCCCTGAGTCGAGCCTACGACCCGCCCAAACGCCATCCCACCACATACTAATCCGGATATGACACTGTTGTTAATAATAATTAAGCATTTTACCTACCAATCAACTCAATCCTCATCAAAGCTTTCGTTATCTGTTTCAAAGTTTTCATGTCTATCGTATTCATAAGTGTTAGTTTCACATTATGTTTATCAAGCATCATAGATTCACACGCACTTAGTTTAGCTGTCCCTAATCTCATTCATAGGAACAAACCATGCATACACAAATAATCCAGCAATTACATATCTCCTATAAGCAGACAAAAGCTCTGAAATACCAGAAGTTTAGCAATTTCATGTCTTTTATATAGATAATAGCTTAGCATTCGTTATGTTTATGTTTAGCATTTACACACCTCATATAAGCCGACAAAAGCTCTGGACTACCAGAAGTTTAGTAATTACATGTCCCTTATAACCAGGTAATAGCCTAGTAACGTTACGTTTATGTCTAGCATTTACATACCTCATATAAGCCGACAAAAGCTCTGGAATACCAGAAGTTTAGCAATTACATGTCCCTTATAACCAGGTAATAGCCTAGTATCGTTACGTTTATGTTTCTACATGTATCTCACCCCATAGGTACAAGCTCTGGAATACCAGAAGTTTAGCAATTACGTAGACTATGGTTAGATCTTGTACAATGTTCCATGCGCAAGTAATAGTTTCCAAGCATAAAGTTTCAAGTGTTCACACATTGAATCATCATGTAATTCATATGTTTGCATCAATTCTCAAGCAAAACACATAGCCTCATAAGTATCAAGTATCATGTTTAGGCATATTGTTTTCACAAACATAAAGTGTCATGTTTAAGCATATCGTTTCACAAGCATCTAACCCCATGTTTAAGTATCAAGTCTCATGTAATAGCATCAAGTCTTATAAGTCTCATAAGTATCTAACAATTGATTTCAAGCATCAAGCTTAAAGTATAAGTTTCAACATAAGTATCATGTTTATGTTTAAAGCATTAAGTAACATTTCAATAATTTATGAAAATGTTTAACATGCTTCTCAGTCCCGATGTAAAACAAATAAGTTTGAAAAGGGACAAATGAACTCACCTTGTTGTTGTAGGGTTGACTTAGCTTAAAATAAAGGAGACACGCGCTCTTGATTGTTCTTTGATGTCGATTTCACGATCCTGTATTGTTTACATGTGGTTGTAACTTATAAGTATAAGTTCTAATTGATTTGAGCGTGTGTAAGTGTTAACCTTAACTTAGTTGTTCCTTTTGTCTCGGTCATTATTCGGCCCAATTCAATTCGGATGACTTGATTGACACTCAATTGATTCAATATAAATGTAGAGTATGATTTTTAAGTTATGTCTAAAGTTTTATTCTTTCTAACCTCCTTAGTCTTTAATTTAGTCTTATAAGAATTAAATGATTCCTTATGTCAAAACTCATTTTAACATACTTGACTTTCTTTAATAATTTACTTCACGAATTATGTCACGTTTAATCTCATTGGGCCGAACATGTGTGTCATTGGACCATTTAGTGTCGTGGCCTATTGTGCCCACATAGAATATAATTGGCCCGATTCTATCTTGTGGCCAATTAGAGTTGTGGGCTTGTTCTAGGTATTGGGCCCACTTCAAATGGGCTGCGAAAAACAAGTGACCCGGAGTAAATGAAATTGGGCCGGTTGAACAACTTAATTTGGGCCAGCTACTTCTTGTTGGGCCGCAAAAGAACTGATGGACCTGTTGGGCCTCATGGTCACTTAAATCACATGGGCCGAATTGTTTTTGTTGGGCCAAAAAGGATTTCGTTGGGCCTAGGGTGGTTCTATGGATCTGCTAGTTGTTATTGGACTGAAGGATTTCCATTAAACTAATTCAATTGTGATGGGCCAAAGCAAACGAGTTTGGGCCTAGAATTGGCTGAAGTGGGCCGAAGCTTATAGCTGAAATAGTTCGGCAATGGTGTTTGTGTGTAGACAGTAGGTTCGTCTAGGGTTTAGGACAGAACACACACATGGTCCAGCCAAGGTTCGTTCAGGTCTCGGCTGGTGATGGTTCGTGATAAGGAGGTTCGGCTCCCTGCTTGTCGATTCCAAGTTCGTTGGTCGAGGGTCCGGGAGGAAGAAGGTTCGTTCATCCTCATGGGTTCGGCTAGGGTTTGTCTGAGGTCGAAGGTTCGTGGCTAGATGGGTGTGCATGACAGAAGGTTCGTAGCCCAGGCTTAAGGTTCGGGACAATAGAAGGCTCGGCGAGGGTTTGTAGCATCAAGAAGGTTCGGCCAGCCCATCTTCGACCCATGAAGGTTCGGCCACTCCTTCTGTTCACGAACCAGTTGCCAGCCGTTTCTAGTGGTTGTTTTAGCCTAAGATGGTGTCACGAGGGAGTCTTCAACATGATATGGTGCGTGTAACACGATCTAAAGCCGGCTAACCATGGTGGATCAAATAAATACACATGAAAACCCTATTTTCGTGGATCTTCACAGCCTCATACCTCGATTTTCAGCGGTTAAACCTTCAGATCTATTGTACTTTCGTGTAGAGGATGTCAAGGGCTTCGCGTGGGCGCAAGAATCACTCGAATCGGTTAAGAAACGAGCAAGATACAAGGTTTTGAAGGTGGTTTGGTGGTGGTTCTTGGTCTTGGCCGGAAATTGAGAGAGAGAAAGAGGGTGTGGATGTAAAAATGAGAGAAACACTCTCATTTAACATATTTATATCACGTGTGGTGTCCGGGTTCGTTTCGGTTGCTCGGTTCGCGATCTCGTCGCGTATCCGGGTCGTTACGCGCGTTTTTCGTATATAAAATAAAAAGAATTTATTTTAACAAGTTAAAGGTTATTTATTTCTAAAAATTATTTTAAATATTGTTATATTTATTTATTTATCGAATTAGAATATTTTGCGCGTTATTATTTAATTTTTCGCGTTTCGTTAATTTGTTTAGTGATTTAATAAGATAATTTTGTTTGATTTGTTTTATGATGAGTTTCAAAATTGTAAAATAAGAAATATTATATTTCTTTAAATTTATGATCATTCGTGTCTTCATTCGTTTTCGTTTTCGTTTTCGTTTCGTCAGATCGCGTCGCCATCGCGCGTATTCGTTCGAATCGTCATTCGAACGAACACGTCGATGGTTTGGCTTTCTGATTCTTGTTTTCTACTGTTAAGTCATTATTTCGGAACGTTAAACTATCAGAATCATTCGTACAGATCGTCACCTGTACGAATAACACGTCGGTTTAGCATTCTGAAACGATAACCGTTAGGATTTTGTTTTGTTGAATCTCACATACGTTTACACCAAATTATATCACATAAAGTATTTATGTTTCAACACTGTGTTGTCTGACATGTTTTCTGACTGTTAAATCCTAAGATTTCAGTCAGATTCAGAAAATCGTATAATAGTCTCATGTTAATCAGAATGCATCAACAGTATAAACATAGTTTCACGTAATGTGTACCTGAGTTACTATACATGTTTACTGTTGCGATCACTGTTCCGGCACGCGTCCGGCACTGATGTTACAGTCTCCCCTTGTTAGAGAAATTTCGTCCCGAAATTTAAGACTCGTTATTCGGTACGACTTCCTCGGCAAATAGTTGGGGATACTTGTTCTTCATGTGATCTTCACGTTCCCAAGTAAACTCGGGTCCGCGCCTTGAGTTCCAACGAACTTTAACTATAGGAATACGGCTTCGCCTCAGTTTCTTGACTTTACGATCCATGATCTCTAGAGGTTCTTCCACAAAACGTAGGTTTTCATCCAATTGAATTTCTTCAACTGGTATGATAAGAGTTTCATCGGCTAAACATTTCTTCAAGTTTGAGACGTGGAATACGTCATGTACACCACTAAGTTCATTCGGTAAGCTCAATCTGTATGCTACAGGACCAATACGTTCGAGGATCTCGAACGGTCCCACGTATCGTGGTGTTAATTTGCCTTTCTTAGCAAAACGGACTACGCCTTTCCAAGGAGAGACCTTAAGCATAACACGATCCCCCACTTGGAATTCCAACGGCTTACGCCGTTTATCGGCATAGCTCTTTTGCCTGCTTCGGGTTGCTTGTAGTCTTTGTTGTATCTGAGCAATCTTATCTGTAGTTTCTTGAATAAGTTCTGGCCCAATGATACGATTATCTCCTACTTCCGACCAACAGATCAGTGACCGACATTTTCGACCATAAGGAGCCTCGAATGGGGCACAACCGATGCTGTTGTGATAACTGTTGTTGTAGGAGAACTCAATTAGTGGCAAGTGGGAGTCCCAATTACCACCGAAGTCTAGAACACAAGTTCTCAGCATGTCTTCCAGGGTTTGAATAGTGCGTTCGCTTTGACCATCCGTTTGTGGATGATAAGCTGTACTCAAGTTTAATTGCGTCCTTAGAGATTTCTGCATTGATTGCCAAAACCTTGATGTAAATCTACTATCACGATCTAAAATGATAGACAATGGCACACCATGGCGTACCACTATCTCATTGATGTAAAGCTTCGCTAGTTTATCCATCGTATAAGTTTTCTCGCATCGGCAAGAAATGAGCAGATTTGGTTAATCTATCAACGATAACCCAAATAGTGTCGTGTTCACTGGAAGTGCGGGGTAGCTTGGTAACAAAGTCCATAGCTATTTGTTCCCACTTCCAAGGTGGAATTTCAGGCTGTTCCAATAAACCTAATGGTTTCTGGTGTTCTGCCTTTACTTTAGCACACGTAAGGCATCGACCAACATACTCAGCTATGTCTTTCTTCATACCCGGCCACCAATAAAATGCACATAAGTCTTGATACATTTTATCAGCACCGGGATGTATAGAGTACTGGTCATTTGGTGACCAAGACGGGCCGTACTGGTCAAGACGGGCCGTCTTGTTCGTTACTGATTTAATTTTTGAATGAACAAGACGAGCCGTACAGGCCAAGACGGGCCGTACAGGCCAAGACGACCCGTCTTGTTCATATTTCGAAAACTTAAAAACGCTCTAAACAGGTCCTATTTCGATCAAAACATAATCTAAACACATATTCATGATCTACGGGCGAAAATACATACTTGGTATCGAAAGTTTGAATGACCAAGACGGGGTGTATAGACCAAGACGAGAGGAAAATGTGAGCGTATGTGTGTGAAAAGGTAAAAAAATGAAACTGAAATTTGAATTTAATCTAGAACAGTACGGGCTGTACTGGGCAGTACGGGCAGTACTGTTCTAAATTTTTTTTTTGTTAAATTAAAAAAAATCACTTTTATTACATTTCATTAGAATTTGTTTATTACATTTAAACGTCTATGTAGTCGACCAACTTATTTTCATCTAAGAATCCTTGGTATTCTTGCAACATGTCATGATATACGAACTCCCAGTCGGATGCGGCATCATTTCGGTAACGTTTCCAGATAGGATTTACCGTTGGCATTGGATAACATCCTTGTAAGGTAATATTAATGAAATGGATACCAAGATGAACTACTGATACGACGTTATGTCGCGGCAAACTATTAGCAGATGTCTACAAAGGAAAAATGGTTTGAGGACCTCCTCTGCTGAAAACGTTAACGATTACGCCAAATCTTTGAGCAATTACTAAACCTGTGTGAGGCATAAACATCCAATGTTCGGCAGGAGCAGTTGCAATCTGTTGCCAATTTATTGTGTTGCGTAGTACATCATAAGATCCTGGGTCGTAGGAGTTAAACACATATCTGTACAGATCTGCGTTGAAATCCAATTCATGCAAGAGTTGTTGTCGAATAAATGCCCAATGACTTTTATCGAATCCTAAACCCACGGCTACAGAACGAAAACCACAGTTACCATCTGGCTGGACATCTTGTATGTTTATCACGTACGGTTGAAAGAGAGGAAGGATGTGATGACCGAAACGATAAACATTGTTTAATCCTTCTGGCTTCATGTTACGTGGAAAACAGAATTCGTTTTGACTTAGCGTGTCCGATGGTGGCATTGCTTTTGATACCGATGTGGAACGGCTGCGCCGAAATACGGGTTTCTGACTTTTCTCGGTCACAGCTGTAAACGAACTATGTCTCGAAGGTTCAAATGTACTTTCTTGGGACGCTAAATTATCTTTAACAACGTCTTGCTCTTGCTCTTTTTGTTTCTGTGCCTTTAAAGTTGGACGAACACGTGTATCTTTTTGAACTGAAGGCGCCTTTTTGTCGCTTTTGTTTGGAAATACATGCGCCAAGACCTTCTTTATTAGACTCTTTTTTATTTCAGGAGGTTTGGAATTTATTTCTTCTGTAACCAAACCCATTTGTCCTATAAAATCTATTCTTCTTCTTCTTCTAACAGTGTTGGGTTAGCTGCGTTAAGTTTTGTCCAAAAAATATCTATATCTGAGAGCGGTATCTTTTTATCTGCATAATTTATAATTAGAATTAATATAAAAGTAACTACGTGTGAAACATCTAAGATTTACATTTAATATTACGAACCTGTGTTGTAATATTTTGATATATTACAAGCGCACGGCAACCCACAACTCGTTCAAATCTGGGGGCCACACGTCATATTTTTGTCACGCATGACTCTTATTTTGTCTTTTTCCTCGACCAACAAATCAAGAACTTTATGGGACACCTTTCCTCGAAGGTTATCAAATATTGGTAGTTTATGATGACCCATAGTTTTAATCAAGCTCGTTTCAAAATCGTGTTTCATTTTTACCTCCTGTGCTTGCACGATTTCATTTACGAAACCTACAAGCGAGGCAAGCGTGCTGTTTGGTAATCTGAGGAATCGTTTTAGCTTCGAGTGCTGACTTTCCACCCGGTTTGTTGTACGTTGACCAAAGTTGCGCGTTCTATTGGTCCATGCTGTTACAAACATATCTCTGTAACTGTTTAACCAGGTGTGCGTCAGATACTCCAGAACCCCTGAAATGAAACAAAAAACCAATGATGATATAATGATAATAATGATGGTATATGATGCTTACTTTTTTTGTCGTCTTTGATAAGTCTTTCGTACAGACGGTTGTAGTTGTAGTCGTATAACTCTGTTGTCGGAGAGTTACACAAATTCGCCCATCGACCTTTGAATTTCTTCCAGTCTGCATCCGAAAAGCTTGCCTTGCAGTGTTTGGCAATATTTTTGTCTATGTGCCATCTGCAGAGATATTTTGCAGCTTCTGGAAACACTTTACGGCACACATTCATAACGGCAAGGTCTCAATCTGTTATGATCACATGTGGCTCCATACATTTATTCAACATACTCTTAGCCATTTCCAAGACCCACACGTAGTTCTCCTCACGCTCTTTGCTTACGAACGCATGAGCAATACTAAACGTCTGGTGTGTGGAAGTCATGCCAACAATTTGAATAAATGGAAGCCAGTACTGGTTCGTTTTGTACGTCGCGTCCATCATCAGTACGTGCGGAAATGCACGCCACCAGCAATACGATTTTGGATGACAAAAGAAAATGTCTTCCACGACGTTTGTTTTAGGATCCCCCGAGTATAGTAAACGTACCGCTGACTGTGAAGCACGTTTTCCAAGACCTGCATCGGAGTACCACCGAATTTCTTCTTGTTTTTTATCTTCTGCTGTAAATTGTATACATCCCTAGGGACATATACATATGCATGGTTATGTTTCTTTATGCTCGAAAGTATGTTACGAGGATCCATGTGTCGCTCGGTCATATTCTCAACCAGATCTTCTTCCTCTTGAGTGAATCTTCTAACATATGGATGGCTCTCTAGATTATGAGAAGGTTCGTGATTGTGATTGTCGTTAATCACCTGTAATTTACAGGATTCACGAACTTCGTTGTATAACCCTATCAGTTGAAATGGACAACCGATTTTCTTGCTACCAGGCCGTCTAAGGATTGCGATGCTATTGTGCTCGCCACCACGGTCACACATGAGCCAGACTTTGATTACACTGCCTGTTGTCTTTGATTTCTTCGTTCTTCTTTTGACTACAATGTAACCATTGTCTACTGCTCTAATTTTCACCCACCCTACCAGCGCTTCCTCAGACATAAACTCCTGACATATAAAAACAATAATAAATACCATAAATGGATAGCGATAATATACAATCATTAACATTTATGTTTCATTTAAGTTACCTCTTTGGTTTCCCAGTTAACGTTTGAATCCCCCGGCTTTTCTTCATAACCCTCCTCCGGGTTACTTTGTTTACTGTCGTCATACACGAACCCATACGATGCTTGACTGTCAAAACCGACATCAGCGTTAGGTTCATCATTCAGATCTATCGTGCCGTATGAATACTCGACAGGAGGCTCTTCGTTCAAATCTGGCACAGAATAGTTGAAAAAACTCCCGTCCCAAAACGACATCGTTACAGATATGAATGATCTTGAAATATATTCGAATTCTAAAGTTACGCGTTCGTTTGAAACGATTCAAGCTTATATACAAATTTGAAAATGTTCAATACGGCCCGTACTGGGTCAAATCAGTGTCCTTTTGTCAGAATTGAAAAAGCAAGACGGGCCGTACTGGCCAGTACGAGCCGTCTTGCTGTCAAATCATTGTCCTAGGTTGCAGGGAATGTCTGTACGATGAATAAGACTGGCCGTCCTGGCCAGTACGGCCCGTCTTGCTCCCAATCATTAGCACAGGTTGTCTAGAGGGAATGTTTGACCGAGGACTGAGACGGGCCGTACTGGGCAGTACGAGCCGTCTCAGGGATGTATTTTTAAAAAAAGAGGGTGTGAGAATAACACCACCCTTTGTTTGTCAATTAGCTAGGTCCATGTGGGTCAAAAATATATATGCAGGTGGCTTTATAATTAAATTGCAAATAAAGTTTTTGGAAAAAATAAATTGCAACCGCCCTAAAAAATCTAACACAAAACCGCCTCAAATAAAAGTTTCCATAGCCTCAAATAGAAATTTCCGAATTGTAGACCGCTCCATATTAAAAAAAATGTAGAATAAATCATATTTGAAGCGGTTAGTTTGAACAACAGACCGTCCCAAAATTAAAAAAGAAAAATAGGAAATTAACTTTTAAGGCGGTTTGGTGTTTATTGGGGCGGTTCCTACAACCGCTTTAGAAAACAATGATTTTTTGAAGCGATGACATATGAGGCGGTCAAATAACCGCCCCATATAAGTAATTTAACCGCCTCATAAAACATTGTTCTGTACTAGTGTGAATTTTTTAAAATTTCCTACTTCCTTCCATTAACATATTGCCAGTAACCGATTACCCATAGCTTATTACAGAGGTTGTGAGATGAAAGATCGCTAAAGACGAGACCGATTCCAATAGCATTCAAAAGTAACAAATGAATTGAAATGCGAAAAGAGGTAAAATCAAAGTTATGATGTTTATAGTCTATATTTGTGAATTTTTATGATACAGATAGTAAATAGATTAAAGTTCTATGATTTTTAGAATCTTCATTGATAGTGGCTATTGCCACTACTAGTGGAGTTGTGGGTGATATCATCACACTACCAAGAGAAACCTTCTTCAAATCGGTCACATGTAGTGACATTTTTTATTTTGAAAAGTTGAATGTTCTTACGTATATTTTACGTGGGTTTACAAAATATTTTAAAAAAAAAATCACTCAGCGTTTTTTTTTGTTTTTTTTATAAAAAATATGCCAAATAATGTTACAAACCTGTAAAAAAAACGTTTTTTTACATGATTTTTACGTAATAGTTTTTACACTAAAAATGAGTTTTCAAATTATCTTTCTCCATTCAAACATGTTACTGAAGTTAATAGAATTCATGCAGAATGTAAAAATTTATTGATTTTTTTAAATTAACATATTCAACATGCATTAATTATACCATTTTTTCATACTACAAAGAAAATGTGTGCGTTGATAAATCCACACCTTCTCAACAGTCAACATACAAGAGTGTGATTTTTTTATCCCAAAAATAATTTTCTAACTCCACTAGCTAACGTTACCAATTTATAAGGTTTGATATATTTGTACTTACTTTTGTTAAATTCTACATATGATTATTAAAATTTATTTATTTATTAATTTATTTTTTTGTATTTTCAAAAGTGAATGGTTTTTCATCTCCTCGACCCCACTCTAAATGAGATTTTACTGAACACGCTTGTTGTTGTAATGATTTCTCGTATACCTTTTTAGGTATGCATACTAATTAAAAGATCATGACGCCATCCTCTTCGGATAATCATAGATATTCTATTTTTCCTGATCAACAGCCAATACATTGTTATGTGCTCATAATTTTCACTTACCCAAATTACCATTAGAAAAACATAAATTAAAACGCAATGTTGTTAACATTCGTGATATCTACAATAGACCTGACACAAAAGACATAGGCTGAAGACACTATACTTATAAAAAATATATTTGTAGGCATATCGAAAGATACTAACTATACTGTACTATATTAAAAGAATTATATAATTTTACACATTTTGTCGAATTTACAACTTATATTATTCTTTTGGCACAAATTTAACATATTATTTTGCTAATGATGTTCAGAAAGTCATATGTGAAACATGTTTCGTAAAATTACGGATTGATGAGGTAGTGAGATACAAAAAAAAGTCATGCTAAATCAATTGCTCTTACGTATATAATAAAAAAAAAACTTTTTGTTATGCAATTTTTTGAACACCTTATTGTAAACATTATAAATTACATATTTTCTTTTATATAAAATGTCTAACACACGAGTCTAAACTTATGCATAATGTATTGTGAAGAGAAAATGATAAACGGCTTGTGAAGCGTAAACGTGGCCTCCTATTCGAACGGTAATAGGCCGAAAATAGTTCAAAGTTTGAATGTAAGAGAGCAAGAAAATAATTAAAAAATTTGTGGATCACATATGTACAAGTCCGACCTCCCTATTGAAAATTAGAAGTATACGTAGCTTTCATAAATATATTTATAGAACTTAAATGTTAATAAATGTGACCATATAGTCATATACGAATAGTATAACCATTGACCGACTAAGATATATTTATGTATGAAAATTTGAAAAAGCTTACATTGCATTATTGTAATTATTATTCATCTCCATAAAAAACTTTTGAAAAAAACAAAACACCCACATAATAGGGTCGTAAGTCGGTTCGTTGAAAATTTTGTCATTTGACTTCATATACTCATTCGTGAGTACCAAGATCCTTCATTATTACGTATGCTATTAAAACTTTGTTTATAATAAGAGTAAATTACGGTTTTAGACAATGTGGTTTAAGTGTTTTAACTAATTCGTCCTAAAATGGAATCTTCAATCAATTAAGCCCATGTGGTTTAGACAACTAACTGTTTTAGCTCCTCAAACTTAACTATTATAACGGTTTTGGCCCAAAACCTGACTATGATTGGGGCCAAAAACGTTAGTTGTCTAAACCACAGGGGTTGAACTGATTGAATATTATATTTGGACCGAAATAGTTAAAACACTTAAACCACATGAGCCAAAACCATAATTGACTCTTCTAATAATATATAATTTTAATCAATAATAAAAAATATAACAAAATTTGTAACATTTTAGTTACAAGTTTTATATTTGAACTAGGGGTTACCTCCCGCGCATTGTGGCGGTATCCCCTATTTTACATGATATAAAGATGATTTCAAAAATTTATTAACATAAACTTGTCATTACATTGTAAAACTTTAACACAAAAATTTTAAAAACAATAGTAAAAAAGTAAAATTTGTTTAAAATTTGCATCATACAATATGAAAAAAAAGGTCAAATCACATTGTTGTGTTAATAATGCTATATGATTATAACGGTGATGATATTATCACGATTATCAAAACACAAAAATAAAATAGCCACAACAGCTGTCGATCTGTCATAAAACACTAAATCAAACTTTATTGCAAAAGCAATCGTCCTTTATCAAATAACCCGAACCGAAGCATTTAATATTATATTTTAATAATAATTTTATAACATTTTTATTATTATAATAATAATATATTTTAAATATAATAATGATTTTATAAATATTTTTATTATAATAATAATAATAATACATTTTAATATTATTATATTATAATATCATTATTTTTAAAATATTATTAGTGTTTGTAAAACTGTTAATTGTATATAGGTATAATAATCAAATCAAAACAGAAAAAGAAAAAAATGTTTGATGCAAATGATATTTTGGATAATATAAATTTATGTTTAGATCCAAGCACGTGTTTTGATCGCGAATAGTTGGAACATATGAGTATGTTGGCGCAACTATTAGAGTATTTGTAACGGTTATCTTACAACGAGTTTGACGAAGGTTTGATCAAACGTCACGCATGGATCACACTTATGACTGGTAAAATGGACGGGTTGGGTTAGGTAACAAGTTACAACGGGTACAGATCATAATAAGTTTTTAAGGAAAATCAGTTTTGGTATAAAATGGATCGATTTTAAAATACATCAATTTAGTGCAAGTTAAAAAAGTTATAATAAAACATATAGTTTATTTAAATATTCTTTAACAATGATTTATCATTAAATATATAATTTATTACTCGTACTTGCATAAATCTATATATACTTTATAATAAAAAAGTAACAATTTTGCCACTTGTCACATTCTTACACCATATTTCCTCTTGTCACATTTTTACACTATTATTGCCACATGTCAATTCCTTATAATTCCACTTAATTCTCTCTCTTATTAAATAATCATATTCACTCTCTTATTAAATAATTTTTTTCTCTTAATAAATAATTATAATACTAATAACTAATATGTTATTTATCTTTTTATTATAAAATACACTCAAATTTTTTTTTATAAAATACGAAATTTTCTAAAATAAAAATTTGTAAAAGTAAAAAATATTTAATTTTCAAAAAACCAAAATTTATGTAAAAAAACAACTAATAGTAATATTAGATAAACATGTTAAAAGTGAAAATAAGATGTCGAGTATTTATGCAATTAATTTTAGAGATTTGTAGATTATTTTAAATATTTGTATTCAATTAATTTTCGTAATATAACAAATGTTTTTATCTTTATTTTATTTGATATACAACAATGTTTTGTAAATTATAATAAATTACATAATTTTTATAACTTCATCCGTGTTATACACGGGTTATAACCTATTACATTATATTCATATAATTTTTAAGTCACAAATTTTGACCTGCTACACATCTCAATCTACTTTATATCATAATGTTACTTATTTCAACCCGAAATACAGTAACTTTTATAATCACACGCATAAGAACACTTGTCACCCACAAGTTAGTCTTTATCACCCAAAGTCACGTAGAAGGCCCCGTCTTATACATAGTCAAACAACAATCCCATCATTAATTCCAACCAATTTTATTAACAATTCACAAAACTCATTAACCGGAGGTACCATCTGTTAAAACAGAAAATTATTATGTAGAAAATATGGGATCAACACCAATTGTGGTCAATTGCATCATCTCCTGAATTAGATGGCCAATCATATGTATTCAGTAATTGAGTTCCCTTTTTTAGAGTCATTGTAAAAGGCTATAAAATAATAGCCATCTCTTGATTGTAAGAGACGAAGAAATACAGAAGCATTTTTTAATCATCCCTATTTATCATGGCATCAGAGCAGGTTTGCTCATCATTTACCATTTGATTTCCAATTTTTTTTTTCCAATCCAAACCGAGCTACCATGTCCGGAGACGGCAACTCCGGTTCCGATTTATCATTACAACTTGCAAATCTGTTAAAGAACGGCCTTAATTCCCAGCCACAAAATCCAAAACTATCCGATAATCTCCAAATCAATCTCAAACTTAACAGCCAGAATTACGCGCTATGGACCCGAATGATCCGGGTTGCCATAGGCGGAAAATCCAAGAACCTGTTATCACACCTAACATCGGATCCTCCAGATCTGAAAAGTGAAGAATACGATCAATGGGAACAAGAAGATTTAATTGTGTTTTCTTGGCTCATTCAAAATATCGAACCAGTACTCGCCGGCAACCTAACCGAGTATCCCACCGCGAAAGCATTATGGGATGCTCTGGTGGTTACTTACAGCAGTGGAAGAGATAAATTGCAGACTTTTAACCTTCATGTCAAGGCTAATGACATCAAACAAAACAACACTTCTCTTGAAGATTTCTGGATCGCATTACAGGGGGTATGGGGAGAAATCGACAGAATCGATCCAAATCCCATGAAGTGTCCAGATGACATCAAAACATATTCCAAAATCAGGTCAGAACAAAAACTCTTTCAATTTTTGAATGCTTTAGACCGAAAATATGAACCCATTAAAAGGGAAATACTTCGATTGGAGCCTCTTCCTTCTGCGGAGACAGCCTACGCCACTGTTCGCAAAGAAGCCGCTCATCAGAATATTCTGGGAGCAACTAACAATGAAACTCAAGGCATAGGGGCGGGTCTAATTTCCACCGAAACAGAAGGATTAGGTCTCGTAACAAAGGGGCAACGCCGGTTTGACGGGAAGAAAAATGGACCGACGAGTAAAGAGGATAAAACACACCTCAAATGTGATCACTGCGGAATGACAAGACATACTAAAGAGCAGTGTTTTCGACTTGTCGGCTACCCCGATTGGTGGGCCGATGGCCACAAGAAGAGCATGAAGAATCTCGGAACTGAAAGAGGAGGAAGAGCCCCTGCCACCGTAAGGAAGGAAACAACCGGAACCAGTGATGATCGGAAAAGCTCCGCCAGCTTCGGTGGTGTTGCGGTGGCCATGGATGGCGATGAGGAGCTCTCGATTTCAACAGGTAAAGGGGGTGAGAGAAGGGTCTCAAACCCCTGCTATTATCCCAACCCAATTGACACTTTAGCCCTTGAAGAGAAACTTAAAAAGGGTGCTGCTAGTTTTATGTTTTTTATTAATGAAAGTTTTAAAAGTTGCAAACAAAACAACACTTCTCTTGAAGATTTCTGGATCGCATTACAGGGGGTATGGGGAGAAATCGACAGAATCGATCCAAATCCCATGAAGTGTCCAGATGACATCAAAACATATTCCAAAATCAGGTCAGAACAAAAACTCTTTCAATTTTTGAATGCTTTAGACCGAAAATATGAACCCATTAAAAGGGAAATACTTCGATTGGAGCCTCTTCCTTCTGCGGAGACAGCCTACGCCACTGTTCGCAAAGAAGCCGCTCATCAGAATATTCTGGGAGCAACTAACAATGAAACTCAAGGCATAGGGGCGGGTCTAATTGCCACCGAAACAGAAGGATTAGGTCTCGTAACAAAGGGGCAACGCCGGTTTGACGGGAAGAAAAATGGACCGACGAGTAAAGAGGATAAAACACACCTCAAATGTGATCACTGCGGAATGACAAGACATACTAAAGAGCAGTGTTTTCGACTTGTCGGCTACCCCGATTGGTGGGCCGATGGCCACAAGAAGAGCATGAAGAATCTCGGAACTGAAAGAGGAGGAAGAGCCCCTGCCACCGTAAGGAAGGAAACAACCGGAACCAGTGATGATCGGAAAAGCTCCGCCAGCTTCGGTGGTGTTGCGGTGGCCATGGACGGCGATGAGGAGCTCTCGATTTCAACAGGTAAAGGGGGTGAGAGAAGGGTCTCAAACCCCTGCTATTATCCCAACCCAATTGACACTTTAGCCCTTGAAGAGAAACTTAAAAAGGGTGCTGCTAGTTTTATGTTTTTTATTAATGAAAGTTTTAAAAGTTGCAAACAGGCTCCCGTAATCAAAGGAAGTGCATATGTGGTGCAAAATTATGATAAAAAACATGAAGGAACGTGGATTTTTGATTGCGGGGCCACCGACACCATGACTTATGACTTTTCTGATTTAAAGACATCATCTAAACCCATAAAATCGTATATACAGACAGCAAATGGTGAAAAAATGAATGTGATAAGAGGGGGAACAATTGAAATTTCTCCATCATTGAAACTCTCAAATTGTCTATATGTTCCCTCGTTGTCACATAAACTCTTGTCAATAAGTCATGTTACGAAGGAATTAAATTGCTCGGTTATTATGCAACCCACGTTTTGTATCTTGCAGGATATCAGGACGGGAGCGATAATTGGGCGTGGCACTGAAAGACAGGGTTTATATTACGTGGATGAAGTTACTCAAAATGGTACTGTATTACTTGCTCATGGAACAAAAGAACGAGAAGCATGGTTGTGGCATAGGAGATTAGGTCATCCGTCCATGGGTTATTTACATATTTTGTTTCCTAAGTTATTTCCTTTTAATTGTAAGTCACATTGTGAGACATGTGTTTTGGCTAAGAGTCACAGAAAAACTTTTAAACCAAATAATACTAGGGTTGACTCTCCGTTTTCATTAGTCCACTCGGATGTGTGGGGTCCTGCACCTATCACAGGGGGCCAAAATCTTCGATATTTTGTGATATTTGTGGATGATTGCACTAGGATGACCTGGGTTTATTTTTTAAAAAATAAAAACGAAGTCATTGATAAATTCAGCACATTTTACAACATGATCCAAAATCAGTTTCATAAAAACATTCAAATCCTACGATCTGATAATGGAGGGGAATTTGTTAACACCCATATGAAACAATTTTTTGAAACTAAAGGAATAATTCATCAAACAACTTGCCCACATACTCCAGAGCAAAATGGTGTCGCCGAAAGAAAAAACCGAATCCTACTAGAAATAACACGGGCGCTTCTGATTGAATCACATGTTCCAAAGGTGTTCTGGCCCGAAGCTCTAGCAACTGCTACTTATCTTATCAATAGACTTCCAACTCGAATTCTTAAATTAAAAACCCCTTTGGAAGTCCTTTCGGAATTTGCTAAACCTCCCTCGTTGCTTACCCTTGAACCACGAATATTTGGGTGCACGGCATTTGTTCACATACCAAAGTCAAAAAGAGATAAACTTGATCCGTGTGCTGAAAGGTGCGTCTTTGTTGGGTATGGTGTAAACCAGAAAGGGTATAGGTGTTACAACCCTGAAACAAATCACATGTTCACTACTATGAATTGTGATTTTCTTGAAACCAAGTACTACTACACCTTCCAACACAGTGGTCAGGGGGAGAATCAATCAGACACACTGAGTTGGTTAGAATATATTCCACATATTTCCGTTGCGAAAAATGAGCTCTCTCAAGCCGCGCAATCAGAAGACCCTAACATCAGTGCCACCCAAGAAACGCATCCCAACTTGGTATCCGAGGTAAGTAATACTCATCTTCCTGATTGTGTATCTGATTATGTTGAGCATACGGAATTACCTGAAAATGCTACTAATTCTGAGAGTATAGATCAAGGTGCACATTTACAGGAGCAAGAAACACGTAGACAAGAAGACACACAAGGAAGATATGTTTTGCCACCAAGATCAAACAGAGGAGTTCCGCCAAAAAGATATTCCCCAGAGAAGAAATCTCAAGGATCAAGATACCCTACGGCTAACATAGCCAAAGGCAATCTATCTAATGGAGCAAAGGCGTTCGTATCGAGTCTGTATTCTGAAGATATTCCTACCAACACAGATCAAGCCTTGAAATCCAAAAATTGGAGAGACGCAATGAACATGGAGATGGAAGCCCTGATTAAAAACAAGACGTGGGAAAAGTGTGCTTTACCATCAGGGAAGAAGATAGTAGGGTGTCGATGGGTCTTCACAATCAAGTATAGACCCGATGGAACAATTGAACGATATAAGGCCCGATTAGTAGCCAAAGGCTACACTCAAACATACGGGATCGATTACTCTGAGACATTTTCTCCTGTTGCAAAAATCAACACTATCAGAGTTCTTTTCTCATTAGCAGCAAATAAAGAATGGCCTCTCCATCAGCTCGATGTAAAAAATGCATTTTTGCACGGAGAACTAAAAGAAGAAGTTTACATGGAAGCGCCACATGGTTTCTCAGATGAATTTAAAGTTGGAGAAGTATGTCGATTGAATAAGTCTCTCTATGGGCTTAAACAGTCCCCTAGAGCCTGGTTTGGTAGATTTACTTTAGCCATGAAAAGTTATGGTTTTAAACAAAGTAACTCAGATCATACTTTGTTCCTCAAACAACGAAATGGTCTTATAACCTGCTTGATCATTTATGTCGATGACATGATCATTACCGGAGATGATGAAGAAGAAATAACGAGACTGAAAAATAACTTGTTCACGGAATTCGAAATGAAGGACCTTGGTGGGCTTAAATATTTTCTCGGGATTGAAGTTTTAAGATCCAAGCAAGGGATCTTCATCTCTCAAAAGAAATATGTGCTTGATTTATTAGCAGAAACGGGAATGATCGATTGTAAACCAGCAGATACCCCTATGATTGTCAATCAGAAAATTTATACGGAAGAGAATGCGAAGTTAGCCGATAAAGAACGATACCAACGAATGGTAGGTAAATTAATTTATCTTTCACACACTCGCCCAGACATCGCATATGCTGTAGGGGTAGTAAGCCAGTTTATGCATCAGCCACAAGCTACCCATATGGAAGCAGTTTTGAGGATTCTGAGATATCTCAAAGGAACAACAGGTTATGGGGTTCTGTTCAAATCACATGGGCATCTAGAGACCCTCGTGTATACCGATGCGGACTGGGCAGGGGATAAAGAAAGTCGAAGATCAACCTCAGGCTACTTCACCCTACTTGGTGGAAATTTGGTTACATGGAGAAGTAAAAAACAAAAGGTGGTGGCTCTTTCAAGTGCTGAGGCTGAATTCAGAGGGATAGCAAGAGGATTAACTGAGGCTTTGTGGATCAGAAAACTCTTAACTGAGATCGGATACCCCCCAAAAGATACAAGTAAAATTATGTGTGACAATAAAGCAGCCATTCAAATTTCAGAAAACCCAGTGCAACACGATCGAACAAAACACATTGAAGTTGATCGACACTTCATTAAGGAAAAATTGGAAGCAGGGATTATCGAGCTTCCCTTTGTTCGATCAGAAGAGCAACTTGCTGACATCTTGACGAAAGCCGTGAATGGAAGAATATTAAATAAGTGCTTAAACAAGTTGAATTTTGGAGATCCCACTATTCAACTTGAGGGGGAGTGTTAAAACAGAAAATTATTATGTAGAAAATATGGGATCAACACCAATTGTGGTCAATTGCATCATCTCCTGAATTAGATGGCCAATCATATGTATTCAGTAATTGAGTTCCCTTTTTTAGAGTCATTGTAAAAGGCTATAAAATAATAGCCATCTCTTGATTGTAAGAGACGAAGAAATACAGAAGCATTTTTTAATCATCCCTATTTATCACCATCAGCCATGGAAGCTCTCCAAGCTCCATCTCCAGTTCTGTCACCTTCACTCATCAGATATCGATCGTTCAAACATGGTTCCAGTCTTTCTTTTTCTCCAAAGAACCTTAATTCACCCTTAATCTGTTTAACACAATTCAAGAAACCCAAATTCAAGAACTTGACTGCCATTTCTTCATCTGTTTCAACCGAACCCACATCCCCAATCGAAAAAGAAACTGAAAACTTCGATCAAGATGAGCAATTTGACTGGTTTTCTCAGTGGTATGCGGTAATGCCGGTGTGTGATCTGGACAAGAGGGCTCCATGTGGGAAGAAAGTGATGGGTCTTGATGTTGTGGTGTGGTGGGATAAGAACGAGAATGCATGGAAGGTGTTTGATGATATGTGTCCACACAGATTGGCTCCGCTTTCCGAAGGAAGGATTGATCAATGGGGTCGGTTGCAGTGTGTGTACCATGGATGGTGCTTTAGTGGCTCCGGTGACTGCAAATTAATCCCTCAAGCTCCCCATGATGGTCCTCCGGTGAATTCGATCGCTTGTGGTCTTTGTTTTGAACATTTCATTCATGTTGTATGGCGGTTTTACTGATGATTGATAATTGATGTGCAGGTTCATACGTTTAAGAAAGCATGTGTTGCTGTTTATCCCAGCACTGTGCAAAATGGAATTTTGTGGTTTTGGCCCAACACTGATCCGCAATACAAAGATATCCTCACAAAGAAGACACCACCATACATCCCTGAACTTGATGATCCTTCATTTTCCTACCAAATGTTCAACAGAAATATACCATATGGGTATGAACATTTCATCAACTTGGAATCAATTCATAATTAAACATAAAAACAAACAAAATAACCAGTAAAATCCCACTATTCAGTAGGACTGAGGTGAGATGAAAGCAAACCTTACCTTTATCCCAATAAGATAAAGATGTTGCTTCTAAAGAAACCTTTTGCTCATCATAAGGAAACATAAACAATTTAATTATTTGTATTGTTAACTGAGAGTGTGTGATGCTTTCAGATACGAAATTTTGATTGAAAATCTCATGGATGCTGCTCATGTTCCCTATGCACATTATGGGATAATGAGGACACCACAGCCCAGATAAGTATTTATGCAATTACGTAACATTTTGTTAGATAATTGCCTAACACACGTTTCCTTCACTGTTAAGCTTGATCGCGAAGGGGGTATACCGATTGAAATAAACGTACGTAAAATAGACAAAAACGGTTTTACTTCATACCAGCCAAATGAAGAATGGAATTTTGTTCCTCCTTGTTTGTTTCATGGTAGTATCATAATTGGAGGGAATCCAAACGAATCAGATGGAAGCACAAAGGTATACTTTTGACTTAAGAGTATAAATAAAGATCTTCATTTTGTTTGTACTTAAAAGAGTTCTCAAATTTGATTAATTTAGGGGAAAGTAGCACAAAAACAACCTCAACAGGTGCTTTTGATCTTTATCTGTATACCAGTGAGTGCGGGTAATAGCAGACTGATATTTATTTTCCCAAGAAACTTTGCTGTTTGGATAGATCGTTTTGTGCCCAG
The DNA here is from genome assembly GCA_009363875.1 of Mikania micrantha. Classification (NCBI taxonomy): domain Eukaryota; kingdom Viridiplantae; phylum Streptophyta; class Magnoliopsida; order Asterales; family Asteraceae; genus Mikania; species Mikania micrantha. Next base: position 77,946,445 of record CM018680.1, on the reverse strand, counting down.
ATGGATCTTCCATATTAACCAGAATTTGATCATTGATTCAGATTTGTATCTTCTTCATGTTGAGGTAAAACAAAACCCACACAGTTTCTGGTTTGAAATTATGTATCCAACCCATTTTTGAAAGATTTTGAAACCTGCAGGAGAAGAAATTGATGGAAGCCGATCCTTGTGATTGGCAAAAACTATGTTTCGTGCCAACTAAATCGGATGCTAATGTGGTTGCCTATAGAAAGTGGTTAAAGAAATATTCAGGAGGCCAGATCAATTGGGGCAACGACTTTAACCGTTCTCTTCCACCCAGCCCGCCTAGGGAACAACTCATGGACCGGTACTGGAGCCATGTGGTGAACTGCAGCAGCTGCAATGCAGCTTACAAAGGTCTAAATGCACTTGAGGTGTCTCTTCAGGTGTTTTCGGTTGCTTCAGTGGCTATTGTGGCTGCAACCAAACAAGCTATGATATCAGTGGCTGCAAGAAATACACTTGCTGTTGCTGCAATATTGTGCTTTGTGGGATCAAAATGGTTGTCTCATTTCATTTACAAAAACTTTCGTTACCATGATTATAATCACGCATCTCAGTGAGAAATCTTTTCAGACTTATGGTTGTTTTTATGAAGGCTGTTATAATATATTGTTGTTATGATATATTGTTGTAAAGAGATTTAGTTGTTTGCATGCTACATGTTTATACCTAACCAATCACGACATGAGATGAAGAAAGTCGTATGATGTATTTTATAGTATACAATACATAAAGGAAGGCTTGGAGATCTTGTGATCTAACCACAAACCGATGTTATGTCCCAAGGAATGTGGTTTTTGATGGAAATCCTCTACGGTGGTCCGACAATAAATATCTACTACATGTTGGTAATTTTAGTGTTGTCAACAATTTTAGGATTTTAGATTAACTCATAGATCGAGATAATAATATTAGTTGATGAACCAAATTATAACGCGTTTGGCTATGAACAACACAAGCAAAGTGCAAATGACAATCTCATTCACTAACCACGAATATTACAAACAATAACCCTCCATGGGGTTTACATTGATTTACAATTAGTAGTCTTCCTTATCTTTACAAGTCAAAATATAGTTACAATCTGAAGAGGATTCTATCCTGGCGTAAGGACCTCCCTCTCTATCTGAGAACGGATCACTCTCTTTAATGCCGAAGTGATAAGTGGTTGGTTCGTATTGAATGCCCTCTTTAGCTTCTTATCTTCCTCTTTTATAACCTCTTCCCTTGGTCTTTCCCCTTTGGCTTTCCTGAATACATCCTGGGTTATTGTCCACTGGGTAAGGACCTTCCGTCAATTCATCAGTCAGATTGACTGATGTGTGGTTGACCTTCTTATGAACCATACTCCTTCATTAATGACTTGATGGCCTTCATTAAATGCTGGGTCAGTTCATGATTATAAGCATTTAATGCTGTCATACCTCTTAATGACGATGGCTTATCCTATGCACTGTCATCATTAGTGATTAATCGAGTTAGATGACATGGAAGTATGGACTCGACTATTTTATCCATTGGTAGGTATTAGTCCATTATTGATTCTTGTGTGTTTAGTTAAGTATTACTTCCTGTTGTAGATTTCTGTTGATAACTGTTTGTGTGCCTAACCGTATTGTGTCCTTGGCTGTGTTTGGTTTTATCTATGGGAAATTCACCAAAATAGCCACTTTGATCGGTCAAAGTGACATTTTAGCCAAATCTTTTCAATTTTTCTTCCATTTTCGTCCAATCAAAATTTGCCATTTGTCAAAATATCGCTGACGGATATATTATATGAGATAATATCTCTGATGTTTAAAAATATCTCTATGTCAGAGATATTATTCCATAATATATCTCTGACCAGTAAAAATATCTTCAAGTCAGAGAGATTATCTTAAATAATATCTCTTGTAATAAAAAAAATATTCACACGTCAGCGAGGCCACGTCGGAGATATTAAAGTTACACGTCAAAGATATATTATGTGTAAATATCTCTGAGTTTTATTTATTTCTTTATAAATAATTGTTCAAATCAATAATTTTTAAAAATATATGGAACCAAAAATTTATTTTAGCAAATATTAATAAGAATAAATTTATAACAAAACTTTTTAAAAAAATAAAATTACATACAAACGTTTTTATAAATTTTAAGAATTGTTTTAAAAATTTTAATTACAAACGTTTATAGATATTAAATTAGATACACACGTTTTTAAATATTTTTAAGAATTGTTTAAAAGATTTTAATTACAATAGTTTAACTATTTAAATTAGATACCAACGTTTTTAAATATTTACAAAAAAATATTTAAAAAATTTTATCAAACAAACGTTTACAAATAACAAATAATATACAAACGTTTTTTAATATTTATATTTTTTAAAAATTTATGAACAAACATTTTTAAATATTAAATATATATTAAATTAGTGACAAACATGTTTAAATATTTTTAATAATTGTTTAAAAATTTTAAGAACAAACATTTATAGGTATTAGTTTATAGGTATTAAATAAATATACAAACGTATGGAAATATCTTCTTGGACCACGCTTTATACTTTTTTCAGTCATATATCTCTTTGAAAGACGAGATATTTCCTTGAAATACGAATATCTCCTAAGGACCACGTTTTGTACTTTTTTCAGTAATATATCTCCTTCAAAGACGAGATATCTCCTTAAAAGTCGAAATATTTACTCGGAAATACAAAACGCCGGCTTATTGGGAACCGAAAAGTTTTCATTAGACAAGACAATACACGTTTTAATATTTAATAAAAAATTAATAATTGAATTTATCTTAAAAAAATTTGGAAGGATCATAAATCTTTGGTTTTTAAAAGTATGTTTATAATTATTTACGTTTGTAGTGTTAATTTTCAGAACAAAAAGGTTATTTTTTTTTTGTTATAAGCATTAGTTTCATCCCAAAATGTTTAAAGTCTGTCACCGGTAAGATCGATGTTACAAATTTTCATGTAAGAATTAATACAAACGAAAAAAATAACACGTTTATTATAATTACGTTTTGAATATAAACGAAAAAAATAAGACTTTTATTATAAGTATTTAGTTTTGAATGAAAACAAAAAATAATATGTTTTTATAATTATATTCTTTTGTTTCTAGTTGTATTTATAAGTATTTTCTTTTTATTATTATTAACCTTTTAAATAAAAAATAAAAAAAATTAAATTACGATTTTTGTTATATCATAAAAGTGATTTATCATTATTTGTTTTTATTAAAATTTTAATTATTATTATTTATTAATATATTTATTGATTAAGAGATGTTATTATTTGAAGTGGAGATATTACCACATAATATATTTTTGACGTGGCGATATATACCAACAAAAATATCTCTTACTCATTGAATATATATCTGACATTAGCTAACAAGAAATTTCATATTTTTATATTAAATTCACGTCGGATATATTATTATGTGATAATATCGCTGACTAGGAGATATTTTCTCGGTCAAAGGCCATTTTGGTTATTTTTGTGTCAACGGCTATTTTGGTAAAAAGGGTTGTTCAAATGGCTAATTTTGTGGTTTTCTCTTTATCTATTAGTTGGTGTTAGTCCACTATTGATTACTGTGTGTTTGGTTTAGTATTACTTTCGGTTGTAGATTTATGTCTAGTTGATTCCATTGCTCTGTTGATCATTGTTTTTTGCCTGGCCGTATTGTGTAATTTATGTATTGGTTGGTGTTAGTCAATTTAAACTTAAATTTAAATTGACAATATCTAAAGACCAATATTCCAAGTTTGAATTTTCCATTACCGCGTAGACTCGTGTATCTAAGGTTTATTTCTTAATTTGCAGGTTTCCTCAAATCAAAGATTTTGTTTTGTTTATTTTTTATTTAAGGTTTGCTTAGGGACCGAAAGAGTTTAAAATATCAAGATGTTTAATGTGTTGTAAAACATACATGTTTTTATAGTTATTTTACCCTCGATTTAATCTGGTTTTTATTGCAAATTTGTTGGATTTCAGGATTTATTAGATTTGTAGTTGAGAGTGTATTTTGGATGAAAACCAAGACTAAATGAGTTGGAAGAAGTTGAATTTTGTTGTTGATAGCGAACCGCTATGGGATTCCCCAACGTTCTGCCAAGGAACCTCGAAACCCACCGCGTTTATTATAGAAGAGAAAAGAAAGGAAAACAAAAGAAAATAAATGAGAGGAAAAAAAATAAAAGAAGGGATTCTTTCCTCCAATTCCCTTCCAAATAAGAAGAAAAGAAAAACTAAATAATTTAGCATACTTTTCCTTCCATTTCCTTCCCTTTCCTTCCTTAAATGAAACTCGGGAACACAACATTTGTTCTTTTCCTTTCCATTCCTTTGTTAAATGAAACTTGGGAACACAAACATGTTTCCCATTTCCTTTCTTTTCAATTCTCTTCTTAAATGAACTGACGTGGCAACGTTTTGGATGAGTGAACAAAATTTTGAAAATGTGACCCATTTGATTTTGATTTTGATGAAATTTGCTAAAGTTGACTGATGAAAATTTTCTTAGTCTGAAAAAAAAGCGATGAATTTTTAATTTGGAAGACTTGTTGAAAAAAGAAGATGAAGTAGGTTTTAAGATATTTTGGGTATTGCTTTGGTGAAGTGAATGGAAAACATTTATTAGGGTTGTACGAACAATTTTACAACGATGAGAACAGATGAAATGTGGCTATTTTTGAAATTTAAAATTAATAATCAACAATTTTATATCTTTATGATAATAAATTTCTGGGTATCTAGATTCGAGTTATGTTCTTTTACTTATGGAAGACTGGAGCTTGAGCTCACTTGCTATGCTCTCCTTCTAAAACTATGCTCGGTTTAGGCTTGACTCGTTATTATATGTGTTGAATAAATATAAAATTGTTATAAAAATAATTTGATTAAAGATTTATATGTTGTAATTATCAACTATTAGTAAAATAAGAAATATAAATATCTAAAAATTATATAAAAAATAATAATAAATATTTAATAATTATATATTATATTTTAAGTTAGCATATAATTAAATCTTATTAATAATTTAAATATTGAAAATATATATATAAGTCTTCAATTGTTTAATTTAATTACTAAAAATTATTAGTATTTTTTAGGAGAGAGATGTGAGAATTTTTTTTAATTTAAAATACTCCCTTATTGTGTTAGTTAGAGGTAGCTTATATATTTTTAATATCTTTTTATCATATAATAATAATAATAATAATAATAATAATAATAATAATAATAATAATAGTTATTTTGTGTGTAAAATATTAAACAAAAGTAACATAAATGAGACTCTCATTAAGAAAATGTATTTTTTCATTATTCTTTGTCTATAATTTCCTTTATCATCTTCCATTGGGCAATAAAATCTTAGGACTATGCCGACAACTGTTTGTTCTCGTTTGTCAATAACTCATCATTTCATCGTTCATTTCAAGTTTAGAAAATGGATTGATGTTCCGGAGTTTTATATATTTGGATTTAAATTAAATGCAAGTTTTATTTAAGAGATAATATCTTTTTTTTTGAATCGCGAAGGCAATAAATCGTGTGAGTCTACTGTTTTTAGACAATGTCACCAAGGTCTAGTTACCTGAATCTCTCACGAGCCCCACAGCCACCCAGTGGCGTACCCACATTAGCCCTAAGGAGGGCCACCCACCTTGAAAAATTTTTTTTAGTAGTATATATATGTTAAAATCCTGATCGCCCCCTGTAAAATTTTGCAATCGCCCCCTTTTGATTTTTAAGTGTTAATTAATAAACTAGTTGAAAAATGTCTAACTAATAATTTAAACCCATTGTAAATAAAGTTTAGTATTAATTACAATAAGTCATACCACCAGTAAACCGGTTAAAAACCGAATTCAATTGAATATACCAATTAAAAATAAAGAAACCAATTCAAATAAACCAAGTTAAACCTTAAAAATTATAATTATAAAGAAAACAAATTTAAATCTGAATTCGCTTTAATCGGTTAACCAAACAAACCGAATTAAAAAAAAATTGAATCAATAATCATACCGAAACTGAAATTCGGATACAGTTCTGAACCAACTTCGGAATTCAGATACAGTTAGGATACAAACCGAAAACCGAATTCAGAATTCGGTTCATTTTTTTTGTTATGAATACTGTTCAGTTTTTTGTATTAACAATTTTCAGTTTTATTTAACATCCTTACTTTAATATTCGAATTCACTAGGGAACATTTTTTTGACTCGTCATGGGCACTCCTTATTATCAGGGCGGCCCATGACTAGCCCATTATAAAAACTTATATTATTAATTTAAATAACATATTAACATAATATTTGAATTAGATTTGTGCAATCGAATTGCTTATGAGAATTTAAGCGATAATTGTATTTGTTTTATACAGAAAGAGTTACTTAAGAATGTTTCCTTATACGTTTTTTAGATATATTGTATTTTCATTATGTCTTTATATATGAAATTTAGTTTGATTGTCGTTTTTTAACATGATCCGACCCGATCCTCCCCAACCTAACTTAAACACCAACGAACCTAAAAAATTTCCGCCCCTCATGAAAAAAAAACTTGGGTCCGCCACTGCAGTCACCCCAGGAGGAAACCCACCCCTGACCTTCCTCAGACCCTTTTTTCGCTGCTGGAGGGTTTCAAACCTAACACCTCTCATTTGAAAGAATCTCGGGGTACCATTGAGGCAGTGACTCGTTGGTTAAGAGATAATATCTAAAGACCAATATTAATTCCATGTGTCAAACTTTCCACACGGCGTTGACTCGTGGGTCACTCGTTTACTTCTTGAGTTCTTGGCTGGTTCTACGATCATTATAAACACAAACGTCTCCTTTGCATTTGATGGTATAATCCCACCCTTCTTATTTACAGATCGACATGAAGTTATTACAATCTTACCTGTATTTACTCTTTTTCCTTTCATTAACAGCAACATTACCTGCAGTCGCAAAGTATGCCAAGACAGGGTGCAATGATACATGCGGGAACGACGTTACGATTCCGTTCCCTTTTGGAATCGGTGCGGATTGTGCCGTCAACAAATGGTACATCGTTGAGTGCAACAACTCAACCCCATATCTACCAGCAGGTCTATGGTTGCCAAAACCCGATTGGGAATAATATCAGTGAGTTGATGGGGGTCAATCTTGGTACAAGCCCCTTCTTGTTTTCCAAATATAACAGATTTGTTTTCGAGGGGTGTGGTACTGCTGCTATTATGATGAATAATGAGAGTGTGGTCACAGGGTGTTCAACAGGTTGTCAAAATGTCACATATAGCCGCGATAGAAACACCTGTTTTGGAAACGGTTGTTGCCAGACTGCAATTCCTGACTCTTTTAAGTCGTACATCATTAACTTGATAGGCTTTGAAAAGGAATGGGGTGATGGAGCTTGTGGTTCTGCCTTCTTGTTGGAGGAAAGTTATTCTGAACCATTTATTTTCATGAATACCTCTTTTAGTCCCGTATCACTTTTGTGAACTCTAACAGACTCCGATCAAATAAGTTGTTGTGATAAGGATGTTCCGATCAGACGAGGAGTGGGAATGTTTAATGGTGCTCCAGTGGATACGTTGAATTGTGATATACCTTATACATGGTTAATAGAAAACCCTAATTTAATAGATGGAAGCAGGGATAACCCTTATTTAATAGATGGATGCGAGAAAGATGGTATGTGTCTATGTTATTCAATATATATATAGTGCGCATTTATTTGTTTATTTTGCTTCTTAAGCTTTGTCAATTTTTTAAACCAAGTAAATATGTAATGTACACCGTTGCTAACAATATTTCAAAACCACTATTACAAACATGAAGTTATTCTTCTATAACCCTTCTTATTTACCAACATAAAAGCTATTCCAAGCTTTACAATTTACTCTTTTTTCCTTTCAGTATCATTTCCAGAGTACGCCAAGACAGGGTGCAATTATAGGTGTGGCAACGTCATGATTCCATACCCTTTTGGAATCGGTGCGAGTAAGCGAGTTGTGCAGTTAACAAATGGTACACAATTGATTGCAACTCTTCCACTCCGTATCTACCAGCACTCAACCACCTAAAAGTCTTGGGTGTAGACTTGAAAAATCGAACAGTCACGGTTGGTACTCCAAGGGTTACTAATTGCAAAAACCCAGTTTGGAACAGCAGTGAGATTATGGGCGTCGATCTTAGAGGGAGCCCCTTCTTGTTTTCCAAATATAATAGATTTGTTTTTAAGGGGTGTGGTAATGCTGTTATGATGACGGATAATGGGAGTGTGGTCACAGCGTGTTCAACGGCTTGTGTTACACATGAGCTTAACGACGACAAAGACAAGTGTTTTGGAATGGGTGATTGTTGTGAAACCGCAGTTCCTCATTATCTCAAGTCATACAGCATTAACCTCCTAAGCCGCGGCTTGGAAGAGGAAGATGGAGGTTGTGGATCTGCCTTCTTGGTTGATGAAACTTCATATCACCAAGGAACCTTGTTTTCTGTCAGTCGTAATGCCACTGATTTTAATATTCCCGTATCATTTCTATGGACCCTAGCAGACTCCGATCAAGTAACTTGTTGTGAGAACATGACCCCTGAAAGAGGTGTGGTGAATATGTTTAATGGTATTAGAGTGGATACTCTGTCATGCTACAGTTCATCATCGTTATTTTGAAGGAAGTCCTTATTTAATAGATGGATGCGATTACAAAGATGGCAATGGTATGTAATTCAATACTTGTATATATAGTAATACCAATGTTGTAAAAATCGGCCTAGCCACTGTCTAATTTTTGGCCTAGGCAGGGCCTAGACGGCATAGTCAGATTTTTATTTTTTTATTTTTACTTTTTTGACTTTTTTTGACTTTTTTTGAGTTTTTTATGTGAAAAAGAGACAAATTTCATGATTATTTTGACATTTCTCAACCAAAAATCTTTCATATGTCTCTAAAACATCGAATCCAGGCAGTTAACATCGAAATTTATCTCTAAACTTTAAACTCAGTGTTTAAGTTTGCACTTTAAAGTACTTTTTTTAGTATATATTTAAGTATATTTTTTAAAATTATTTGAAGTATTATATTAAGTTATTGATATTGATGTGTGTATATAATATATATTTGTAAAATTACATATAAAAATCCAATCCGCCTAGTGCCGATTAATCCCGATTAATCCCTAGGCGGTACCTCGCCGCCCGACTAACGCCTAGCGACTTATACAACCATGAGTAATACTAATTATTGACTAGTTTTATTTTCTCACTTCGCAACTTTCTCTTATTTATATAGATCATAGGAAAAACAACTTTAGCAGTTGCCTAGACAACGGTGGTTGCTGTATATACGTGTCCAATGACAACTTCATTTGCTATCATGGAAAAAAAACTAACATTGGTGTAATTCTAGGTATGTCTTTTCTTTATGCTTTTATTCATTTGTTAAGATGAAAAAATAAATAAAAATAAAAAAAAATCTGAGTTTGATTATGAACAATGAAAGTGGCGAGCCGGAATTCAAGAGACAGGCTTACTTCATTGGTTGCTCTAGCAAGATGCTAGAGGATAACAAACACACATTTATATTACAATCTCACCGGTATTAGACTCAAATATCAGGGTGTTCATCGGTTGGGTTATCAATTTAATCGGTTTTGAAATATTTTGAACCCTAATTGATAACCAAACTGAACCGAATTTACAATTTTGATAGCTTTTTTGTTGCGAATATGCTTCGGTTTTTTAAACACCCTGCTTGTACCTAGTGTTTTAAAATCGGATCGGGCCGGGAACCCGAGGGGGGCCGGCCCAGATAAGTCATGCGAACCGCCCTTGAACGAACCGGTTGGTTTAGCCGGTTGGACCAGAGTTAGGTTTCTTTTCCTACTAAAATCCAAAAAAATAAAACATTAGAACTAAACCTTGTATTTTTTTATACATGATTATGTTTGTTTGAATATTAATTATGTTTATTTAAACGTGTTTATAATGCTATAATTTTTAAAAAAATTTTTCCATATATATTATGTAATTCGACTCTTAAATCTGGTTCCAAGCAATAACCAAAAACGTTATAAAAACATTCCTTGCAACACCTACTCTTACTTCATTGGGTTTTTGCTAAAGGGCCCAGGCTTTTTTCTGGCCCCAAGCCTCAAAATATTTTTGATTCTCAGGGTCAAATCTGATCACTTCACGTATTTCTCAATTATCATATTCAAAACCAAATTGGAATTCCAACCGTAATTCTGGAATATTTATTAGTATGCTTTCAAATGAATTAGCGTTTGAATATTCGGAAAGGATAGTATCATGATCATCAAGGAATTTTATTTTAGATAAACTTTTAAATTATAAAAATTAAAAATTAAATTATTTGAAATTATTTTTAATTTATCTATTTTAACTTTATGAAATGACCACTTCATTGGTTTCATTTCCTTCATTGCTCCACATGCCTTATGTCTTATTAATTAATGTCAAATCCAAATACAATATTGATTTGGTTTCGTCAACATTCAATCACTTAACTATTGGAAATGGCTATTGAAATTTGAGGTTTTTCTATAAGTTGTGTAACCAGTTGCATTTTTTTTTGGCAACATGAATTCTTAAATTTACAAAATTTATTAGTAGCTTACATTCTGACCACAAAGAGAGTTAGAAGCATATGATCGGTGAATACTTTAACTATGCTTACTTGTAACAAATTGCATTCTTAAGAAACTTCATAATAGATTAAGAAAGATTTTAGGAAGTTATACGGTTTAATCTACTTACTAACAATTGACTTTGTATTGGTATTCATTCAGGTGTTAGCATAAGCATTGGTATACTTTTTCTTGTTGCAGTTTGCTATGTATTTTACAAATGGGTCAAGAAAACAAAAGAAAAGAGACAAAGAAAAAGGTTCTTCAAACGAAATGGTGGTTTACTTCTAAAGCAACAAGAAGAAGCTGATCCGTCTCTAGTTGATAAAACCATACTTTTCACATCACGTGAGTTGCAAAAGGCCACTGAAAACTTCAATGAAAATAGAATTCTTGGTCGTGGAGGCCAAGGTACAGTCTATAAAGGGATGTTGGTGGATGGAAGGATCGTGGCAGTAAAGAAATCAAAAGTTGTTGATGAAAGTCAATTAGCTCAATTCATAAATGAGGTGGTGATTCTATCCCAAATCAATCATAGAAACGTGGTCAAACTATTGGGATGTTGCTTAGAGACAGATGTCCCGGTGCTTGTTTCTGAGTTCATTCCAAATGGTACCTTGTATGATCGGCTTCACAATGAAACTGACGAGTTCCCACTTTCTTTCAACATGAGATTACAAATAGCTACAGAGGTTGGAGGAGCACTTGCTTACTTACACTCTGCAACTTCCATTCCTATTTACCATAGAGATGTCAAAACAACTAATATACTTTTGGATGAAAAGTACAGGGCCAAAGTTTCTGACTTTGGGACTTCAAGGTTCGTCTCAATAGAACAAACTCATTTGACCACCTTAGTCAAAGGCACATTTGGCTACCTTGATCCAGAGTATTTTCAATCTAGCCAATTCACTGAAAAGAGTGATGTATATAGTTTTGGAGTTGTTTTGGTTGAACTATTAACAGGGGAAAAACCAATTTCTCTAACTAGATTTGGTGAGAATAGGAGTTTGGCTACACACTTTATGTTGGCTATGGAAGAAGGACGTGTTATGTCTATTTTTGATACAATGGTGATTAAAGAGGGTACTAGGGATGAGCTTCTAATTTTAGCTAACCTAGCAATGCGATGCTTAAATCTAAATGGAAAGCATAGACCAACAATGAAAGAAGTTGCTATAGAGTTAGAAACTATACGAAGGTCTCACATTCCCTCTGTGGTTCAAATGAATATCGGTCCCTTGGTGTCTCGGGAGAAACTATCAATGCCAACTTATAGCGACTCATCATCAACATACTTCAGTTTCATTGATAGCATTAGTCAATGATACAAAAAGCTCAGTTGTTTTATATTATGTTAAAAACCTTTTTGTGATCATGCCCGGGTGAACGGTTAGCTAGGGTTAAGTGTTTTTGTGGTTTTCATTGTAATGGGATGCAAACATTGTTAGGTTTAAGGATCTTTAAGTTTTTGTATGTTTTGATTCATATGAGATTGAATGATATGATTTTTATGGTTAACCTAGGTATTCATCATTTTTCAGTTGATAGTGTGAAACATTGAATCTTAGTTTGAGTATTTCTTTCAAATTGGTAATTGTAGTTGAGGGGCTTGGTTTAACATTAGTTGGTTTTCATCAATTAATTCATACAATAGGCTTTGTGAGTTACAAGTATCCGTTCAAATGAATTGCAAACAAGTCATGTCTATGTGATCTTCCTAATGGTTCAACCCATAAAGATACTTAATTTCTTTCTAAACTAAAACTCGAGTGTGATTCATTCCTTTAATTGAATTTCAAATCATTTAGTTTTCGTTTTTGCATAATTACAAATTGGTTTTCTTAGTTGAAGTTATACAAACCTCAAATCAAATTTACATTTTTTCTGTTTTAGTTAAGTTAGGTCATAAATCAAGTAACAATAACACCATCCACATACACTATTCGTGGTTCGACACTGTGACACCCAAAACATTTACGTGATTACACGTGTTCAAAATATGGTCCCAGAAAATTTCGACTTAAATTTTACAAAACATTTCATTTGGAAGCGTGAAAACTAATTACATATGTTAAACATGTTTGTTTTGTTACTAGCTACATCATAAAAATCATCAATACTTAGTTTGTATGAGATTTACAAACTTTTTCAATGCATAACGTTTGATTCTTCACATCTTTTACCCGATCATGATTTCCGAACCGCACCTATTTATGACCTGAAAACACCACAATTAATCAAGTGTTAGTTCATAAGAACTAAGTGAGTTAACCCCTTTGATCCCCGGAATCAAATTCATCATGAAAATCGAAATCTGGAAATTTTACACAGCCTGACGTATGGTACTCCAGCCTCGGCGTACCATACACCAGACCCCTGGCGTATGACAGAAGCATCCCAGCGTACCATACTGTGGTCAGCGTACAGTACGCCCCCCTGCAGCGTACTGTACGTCCAGACCTGCAGAATTTCTCAATTTTTCGCTTTTTTAACGCCCAAAACCATTTTCGATCATCACGGGGTTTAATAATACGTTTATAGATCAACATATCACATTTCTAAGCATTTATAATGATGTTAATATCATTATTTCAAAAATCTATCAATCTCAATTAAATTTAAAATTTATTGCTAACGGGTCAAAATCACCTGTTTAATTAACTCAACCATTTTAACCATCCAATTTCCATTCCATGATGCTACATGGAAGCTAACTAAGTCCCAAACTGTTCGTGGCAACTTATCATCATTTTATCAATCAAATTACATGATCAAACAAATGGTTATCAAATTTTTAAACAAACATTAGGCTATGGGTTATCTCACCCAAGCCTCAATTTATCAATTCAACTCTAATGCAATTTATCATTCATTTGAATACTCACAACAATTTGTTTAGCCAATATTCATATCAAACAATTGTATAATCATACTTTATATTTAATTTTTCACTAACAGGTCAAAACCCATTTTAATTAATTTATCATTTAAACCCACCCATACGTGGATTACTCCAATGCCACAACAATGTGGACTTACATGACACACACCAATGCCATTTTATTATGGACTTACATGATAAACACCAACGCCATTTCATTATGGACTTACATGACAAACCCAATGCCACGCACCAGTGGTCTTACATGATAATTCCAATGCCATTTCATTATGGACTTACATGTTCCTCCACACGAATGTGGATCATCACCAAAATGCCATATATCATGGTGTTACATTAGTTTCACACGAATGTGAATCGTCTCCAATTATCGGTGTCAGTTATTCTAAACAAATAATGACACTTTCATTAGTTATGCAATTATATCATAACATTAACCAATTTCAACAAAACACAAATTGCTACATCCAATATTTGATTCAACAATTCAAATACCACCCCATGTGGTTTAATGCTCATATACTTCCACACAATGTGGATTGTCATCATTTTCTATGTCAACTATCAATAAACATTTAATAACATCTTTCAACTTATGCATTTAGCACATAATATTCATCCAATACTACAAGACATCTATCAAGTAGTTAAATACCATCACATGTGGTTTCATATCCATATTTTCAACATTTCATGACACATATGGTCAATTTACCATTCAATTTATCACAATTACTACAAGTCAATTACAAGTAGTTACAACAAACATAATCACATAACACATAAGCACTAATATGTCTTATGGTTGCATATTAGTGAGTAGGTAACTCACCTTGGCCCTTAGGAAAGCTAAACCTCGTAACTCCTTCTTGGTCTATGGATTTCACTTTCAAATTTCATTTCCTATACAAATAATATAGCACACATGCCATTTAGCATTTACATAGTCAAAAAAACAACTTACTTACACAAGGGTGTTCATTTCTACATGTCTATACCAAAATTATCATTTTTGACCCGTTAGTGTAAATATGGATCCTATCAAATTTTCAAGTATCTTAGATACTTGTAATACACCCAAGTATTTGTATATGATCTACTAGTACCATACATTATTGATCCAAAGCATATCTACTCAGTTTCATATTTAAATCACATTTTGAAATGTCACCATTTAGTGCGTCAACTTTCTGAGTTGCTGTTGTAATTGTCAAATTTGACCAACTTATGATTTAATTCAACCTTTGATGTTCAAATATGGATTGTAGTATACTCTAAGATCTTTTCAACCATATAAGATACATTTTCTACATATTTTATATGATTTTTCAAAGTACAGGACAAATTCATCTTTTAACCAAAAATTCAGCTTTTTACAAAAATCTGTTAGGCTGTTTTCAACTGTAGTTTTCGTGTACTTAATATCCATATAAATTCTCTTCATAAAAATCTGTAGAAACTAAGCTGAATAAGCTTTCCAACGACTTATTATACGTCTCAAACCGATTATCGGTTGATTTTATATGATTATTCAAAAATTAGCACAACAACAAAAGTTATATTCTACCAGCATGCTAAACTTTCTGTCATGCTATAAAAATCGACCATTTTGACTCCCTTACAAGCAGAATAAGTTTATAAGATTCAAAGACAACATGTAGTAGCCTCAAATACCTTTCCAACCATATAAAATACGCCTCAATCGGAGGTACGGTTGATTTTATATGATTTTTCTAAAACAGTGCAGAAATCAAAATAATTCCAATATGCACTTTTCTTTCAATTCATACAAACATTTAAACAAGCATGTGGTGTGCATGTGATTTTTAACACTTGATGTTATCATCTAAAATCCACTAATTAACCATCATCAAATCTCAAAATAGGTGATTTCATGTTAATATACATGAACCCCTAACTATTTAACACTCATGAACAACTCATTTTCATGTTTTTACATAAACCCATCTAACACATATAGTGACCCACAAATTTCTCAACAAAAAATGGAAGAATCACTTACCTATATGCTAGATTATACAAGAGGAGATGATTTGTGTGTTTGCATTCAATATCAAACTCTAGATTGGTAAGAATTTAGGGAATTTTTTCTGTTTTTTTTTCCTTCCCTTCTTGTTCTCGTCGCCCATCATATGCACCAAGGAGGAGATCACAATTTTGACCCACAATGAATAACTTGACCCCCTTTTGACCCTTTTAATTACAAGTTTGGCTTTTTGGCAATTTTAGCCCTTCATGTTTAGCTCATTACTTTACTAACTTTAAATACCTTAGTTTATTATTTAACCTCTTAACTAGTTTACAACTAACTAAACCAAGTTAACCCATTTTATATTAATAAAGTTAAATAATATTTAACTTTAAGTTACATCTCGATCAATTAAAACTAGTTTTATACCCGTCCGGTGGCCTAGTACGTAAGTATATTTTTTATTTGAATTCTAAAGAAAAATAATATTTGTTAATAGAACATATCCATAACAAATCTAAATTATTAAACAACCATTCTAAAAGTTTGTAATAATCTAACAATATTGAACAAATCATTGTATGAGATTATAAGCATGTAAAAGGTATGGATTGGATTGAGTTGGTGACAACAAAATATAAAAACATAATATATTTACCATAGGTTTTAGGAACATTCCTAGGGGTAAATCTTGTTATTAAGATTTGAATTAAATAAGGTTTTACTTTTTATCAGGGTTCATGTTTTTATAAACATCACCAAAACAGATGAAATAAGAATGAAAAAGGATGGAAAAAATAACCAGTAAATCAGTTAAACAAACTTTAATGAGATAACACAGAAAAATATCAATAGCAAACATGCATGAAATACAAGAAAAAAATATTGATATTCATTAATATGAATAATAGTAAAATTATGAAAATACAGGAACTTATATAGTCAATGGAAAATCCATATTTTGGCCCATCACTTGATCCTTTCATTATTTGAAACTTAAAAAAGTTTTTAAAAAACTTCTTAGGTTCTGAGGCATGTACATTGAAAAAAATTCTACAATTTTATAAAAGATGGGGATATGATTATTAAGCGAGTCAAACAAACAGAAAATGTTATTTAGCTTCTATTATTAAAACTGCCAAGCACGGAAAAAATAATTGAAAAGTATCTATAGTGAAAACATAGCTTGCTTTACGGGTTCATTTGTAATGTTCACCTTAGTTGTTTCTTGGCCTGTGTATGATTCTTGATTTATATCATGAAAGAAGCGTATCTTTTTACGTTTAAATTGTTTTGTCATTGATCATCTGATTGTTCTAATGAGAAGTCCAACTTATAAACCATGTGGGTATGCATCTTCTTCAACTTGTTATTGTGCCTAAGTATTTGGTAGACCCCTTTGCCTAAGGCCCTTTCTACAGGATTGTGTACGTGTCTCCTTGTTTTTGCATCATATTCCTCTACATATGTGATCACAAATCAAAAGTTGATGTTCATTTAAAAAAAACATAAGATGTGGTTATAAAATCAATAAGTAAACCTTCTTTTAGTGCAACTTTAACATCCTTAATGGTCATCAACTCCATAAACCCTCAAGAGGGTGCAGTCCTCTTCGGTGGATCAGGAAGGATTTTCTTAATGACAATCAACCGTACAATAGATTTTTGTATGTGTTTAACTCTCTCTCTCTCTCTCTCACACACACACACATATATTACCAAGAAAAACAAATAATATGATTGGATGTTTCTAATTAAACATGTATACCGCTTTCTTAGACCGGTGGATGTGCCCCTTGAGTGGGCATGGCTTGGGCGTGATGGGGCGTGGCACACCGCCCCCTTGTGGGCGTGAGTGGCCGTGATGGGGCAGGCGTGAGTGGGGCAACGGGTGGGAAGGTGGATGTTACCGCTTGAGTGTATAAAAAAAATTACCTATTTAACTCCACATTTCAAATTCATTCAACACAAAAAAATTCCCACTCTTCCTATTTCAAACTTATTCAATTTCTTAACAAAAAAATATTTTCTATGGATCCCAACCAAACACCAAACCAATACTACAACCCAAACACTCCACCTAACCGAAACCCGAATACGCCACCTCTGAATTGGTTCTTTAACCCTTCTCTAATGAATCCTTTTTTTTTATTCAAACTGTTATCGACCGTATTTTGATTCGAGTCCACAACAAGGGTTTTACACATTCGCTGATTATGGTTCAAGTCAACAACAACACGGGTTTGGTCAACTATCTCAGGATGAAGTTGTACCCGAGACCCAACCCCCTACAAATGCCGGTCCAAGCACGCAACCAAAACAAACGCGTAGACACAAAAAGAAACAAGTTGGGGATACCGAACACTCTGTGGGAGGTTCAACCGTCTCGAAAAATGGTTTCCGAAGGAGGAGTTTCAACTTACAAAAACTTGGGTCGATGTATCGGAAGACCCAATTGTTAGTAATTACTTTCTTTTTAGGTTTTTAAATATTGTTAATTTATTTGTTTAAAATTGTTAACATTTTTTTTTATAAATTGTTTATAGGTTGTAACAAAAAAGGACCGAACTTTTGGAGTAAAATCCGAAGTCAATTTTTCCAAGCCATGGGTCGTGGGGAGTATCGTACAAACGATATGATCTCTAGCAAATGGCGTGACATGAACCAAAAGGTTAAAATGTTCAACAAGATTTATTCCCAGAAATGACAAACTCGCCGGAGCGGCTAAAGCGACGCGATGATCGAGAATGAATCGGAAGATCAATACCGGGAAGAGTTTAACGCCCCATTCACGCTTAAACGGAGTTGGGAGATTATGAGGAAATGTCCTAACTGGGTTAGAATCCCGACTGTTCAAACGTCGACCTCAAAACGATCAAAAGCATCGTCAACTGATAGCCCCGGCACGTCGGATGCTCGAGTTCAAATAAACCTAAACGATCTCGATGAAGAAGAAGACAACGACGACATAGAGGATTTGACCCGTCCGATTGGGAGAGATCGTGCAAAAACCGACCGAGCAAGGGCGAGACGGGGCTCTTCATCTCAAACGACACCGGATTATAACCAAGGAATGGAAAACTTATCTCAACGAATCGGTGACTTTATCGAATTAAAACGGGAACGTCAACGGTTGGTAGAGTTACAACTTCTATTCACCAACACTGAACACTTAACCGGGGTCGACCGTGAAATTGTCGAGTGGTGTTGATAACATTACAAGAAAACACCGAGTGGCGAAGCTTGACCATAATGCCAGGGGGCGAAATAATTTTTTTTTCCAGGGGCGAAATAATTTTTATTTTCTAGGGGGCGAAATAAATGTTTTTAAGAAATTTTACACTACGTATCTGGAAATTTACACTAACACACGAAAAAACAGGGGGGGCGGTCGCAATGATTGTGTCACAATGATCTGTTGGATGAACCACGACAGATTGTGTCACAATGATCTGTTGTTTTCCTGCATTGTCACTCATAACTTGATATTAGTCTGTATAGAGTTCCGACATGTTTATATTGGACGGTTTTGAAGAAGTAGCGAATGCGACGGCTTTTGGAGACATGGTCGTTGATCTTGAGTGCTGGTGACAGAAGAGATGTTAATAGAATCGGTGACCAGATTAGCCTCGAACGGACGGAGTTTTCGATTAGGTCGGTAGAGTTGTTGACGGTGAAATAATCATCGGTGATGATGAGTGTATTGAGTTGGATTAGACGACGTGGGAAAAGTTTTATGTAAGAGGTTTTGTAACCGGTGGAAACTTATCGAAAATCATGGACAATGGGGTTTGTGGAGAGGTTTCACAATAGCTGTCGAGAACCACACAAAAATAGTTGCAAACCGTGAGGGGGGCGCTTTATGAGGAGCAGGTGACACATGGGTAGCACCGGGAAGTGGAAGTAACCTCTTCAAAAATCTGGTAACCACCTACTTGTTACGGTCAGGATTAAATTTGAAACAATTTAAACGGCTGAGATTAATTTAGAGGGTAGTTAAAAAGACCGGTGTATATATATATATATATATAATATAATTAATCGCGAAATGGGTCGTTACAGACACCCTACGTACCCTACTAGTTAAGGTAACTAGGAAAAATCATTTTAAATTCTTATTTGATTGGTACATCGACATCGGTAAATGAACTATTCGAATTAATATAAAAGAATATATTATATTTTTCAATAAAATAAAATTAACATTAATTATGCTGCAGACGGACGACACACCTAACATAACATCATTCTTATTACGACATAACATCATTCTTGTTACGAAACTACCCTTGTAGATAATTTTCATCTCATATCTCCATATCATCATCGTCGTCGGAATCATTAGTTGCATACGCTTTTAGTTCCTCAGGATCGTTTGAATAATTTAAATCACTGTTTGCGGGTTGACTTACATTTGTTGAGTTAAACCGATGTTCAATTTCTGGCTCACCAGCATCAACGTCGGTAGTTTCATCACATGAATGAATTGCTTCAGATTCTTCACTAGTGGGTGGTTCAGCTTCTGAATCAGAATCATAACCATCTACATTACTGCTCAAATGATGATAGTTCGTATTCGTAGACGAACCAGCTTCAAATACGTGTGAGTCTGTAAATCCATGAAAAGGAACCATGGTTCCTAAGGTAGACTCGTTAACAGAAGAAAAACATCGTAGCAGATCCATACAACTTGATTGACCG
This sequence comes from Mikania micrantha, assembly GCA_009363875.1. Classification (NCBI taxonomy): domain Eukaryota; kingdom Viridiplantae; phylum Streptophyta; class Magnoliopsida; order Asterales; family Asteraceae; genus Mikania; species Mikania micrantha. The sequence continues at coordinate 77,926,173 of CM018680.1, read as the reverse complement.
AAAGATATTCTTGGCTCGATAATAACATGAACATTACCGTAAAAATTAACAACATGGGCAACAAGATAATACAACACTTCGAGACTAGAGTCGTTAAATATTTCAGAGGATTCATAAGTGCCTTGAAAAGTGTAATATAACTTTAAAGTTATCTGATATAAGTCTTTGTCAACTTGAAGATGAAGATATATCATATTGAGAAATTCTTTGTACGAAATTTTATGTTGGATGATAAGAGTAGTATTTCTAGTGTTAACATCAGACGAAATTCTTCCATTTTCGTAAGATACAACACCACCGTAGTAAAGTTGAATAAAAATAGGAGAGAACATTTTAAATTAGACAAATGATGATAATTCGTGAAAGATCAAATGTTAGAACATATAAATATGAAATGTTTATAAGAATGGTGTAGATTTACTGGGTAAATAAATGTGAGAGTCAAGGGGATTTAACATTTCGCTAAAATCGCCACTGGAAGTGGCTTATTACCCCAAAATCTCCCCTACGTACCACCGACAAAAAAGGACACGTTATTTAAAGAGGATGAAATTGCCACTAGTACGGGTGAAAAAGGACAAATCATGTACAATAGTCTGAAATCGCCACTAGCAGTGGCGATTTAGGCTAATTATTGATTTTTTATTCTGACTCATTCCACTGACTTCTTACACACCTATATTTCAATTTTATATTTCCTTAAAGTCGTCTCTAGCAGTGGAGATAACCCTATTTGTGAAATTAAAAAATTTTGAGCACCCCTTGTAACCATTTTTTTAATTTTAACCCCATTTTTAAAAAAATCTATGTAATTAATTATTGTATAATTTTTAAAATATAAGTTTTTAAATCATTATTATTTAACATAGAAAAATATATATTTTTTATTTAATTTATTTATTAGTAAAAGGGTTTGAGAAAATAAAAGTAAAAAGTCAATGATATATAATAAATATGTACTATTATTTTCATTTATAGGTATATAATTAGAAATTTCTTCACATATTCATAGTAAACATTTATTACATATTAGTATATTACACCTAACTCTTAAAATTAATTACATATTTTCTTTTGAAATAAGAAACATGTGATGAATTAGTTTATTTGAAACCTGCCGGAGAAGAAATTGATGGAAGCCGATCCTTGTGATTGGCAAAAACTATGTTTCGTGCCAACTAAATCGGATGCTAATGTGGTTGCCTATAGAAAGTGGTTAAAGAAATATTCAGGAGGCCAAATCAATTGGGGCTACGACTTTAACCGTTATCTTCCACCCAGCCCGCCTAGGGAACAACTCATGGACCGGTACTGGAGCCATGTGGTGAACCGCAGCAGCTGCAATGCAGCTTACAAAGGTCTAAATGCACTTGAGGTGTCTCTTCAGGTGTTTTTGGTTGCTTCAGTGGCTATTGTGGCTGCAACCAAACTAGGTATGATATCAGTGGCTGCAAGAAATTCACTTGTTGTTGCTGCAATTTTGTGCTTTGTGGGATCAAAATGGTTGTCTCATTTCATTTACAAAAACTTTCGTTACCATGACTATAATCACGCGTTTTAGTGATAAATGTTTTCAAACTTATAGTTGTTTTTGTGAAGACTGTTATAATATATTGTTGTTTATGTTGCTGTAAAGAGATTTAGTTGTTTTTATGTTACGTACTTGCGTGTTTATACCTGACCAATCACGACATGAAACGAAGAAAGTTTTCTGATATATTTTGTTGGATACAACCAGTGGCGGACCCAGAAATATTTTTCATGGGGGGCGGAAATTTTTTAGGTTCGTTGGTGTTCAAGTTGGATTGGGCGGATCGGGTCGGGTTATTTTAAAAAATAATAATTAAACTAAATTCCATATATAAAGATATAATGAAAATACAATACATCTAAAGTTGTTTATTACGTGGTTTTACTTTATATATATATATATATATATATATATATATATTCAAAACAACGTATAAAGAGACGTTCCTAAGTAACTCTTTATATAAAAAAACAAATACAACTATCGCTTAAATTCTCATATTCAATTCGATTACACAAATCTAACTTCAAATATTATGTTAATAGCTTATTAAAATTAATAATATATTTTATATAATAGGCTAGTCAGGGACTGCCCTGAAAATTCAGGGTGCCTAGGACAATTCAAAAAAAGACCCCTTAGTGAATTCGAAGATTAAAGTAAGGGTATTCAAAAAAACTGAAAACTGTTAATATTGAAAACTGAACCGTATTCGTAACCGAAAAACAAACCGAATTTTGAATTCGGTTTAGTTCCTAACTGTATCCTAATTCTGAAGTCGGTTCCTAACTGTATCTGAATTTCGGTTTCAGTTCGGTTATCGGTTCCAAATATTTTTTGAATTCAGTTTTTTTTATTAACCAATTAAAGCGAATTCAGATTTAAATTTGTTATCTTTATAATATATAAGGTTAAATTCGGTTTATTTGGATCGGTATATTCGGTTTTTAATTGGTATATTCGATGGAGTTCGGTTTAATCAGTTTTTAACCGGTTTAGTGGTTATTTGACTTATTATAATTAATACTAAATTTAATTTTACATTGGGTTTAAATTATTGGTTGGGCATTTTTCAACTTAGTTTATTAATGAACACTTAGAAATTAAAATTTCAATGGGGGCGATTGCAAAATTTTACGGGGAGCGATCGGGATTTTAACATATATATACTACTAAAAAATTTTTTTTCAGGGTGGGCGGCCGCCCCCCCGGAGCTTCAAGTAGGTACGCCACTGGATACAACACATAAAGGAAGGCTCAGCTCGGAGGTTTTGTTATCTAACCACAAACCGATGTTATGTCTTGCCTCATGGTGGTCCGACAATAAAGACTTACTACGTGTTGGTAATTTTAGTGTTATTAACGGTTTTAAGATATTGGATTAAGTTGTCGATCCATATAATAATATTAGTGATTATTTGGTGATATGGAAGTGTGGACTAGATCAACTATAATATTATTTCGAATTTTCGATTCAGCCTCATTTAATTAATTTAATTAGGGCCATTAGGCTACATATTGGGCTTCTTATTAACTTTTTAAATATTGATTTCGGGCTTATGATTTAGTCTCTTGAATATACTTTGCGTATATAATTATTAGATACATTTCTGAAATTGATCAATAACTTTATATACACATACAAAAGAAGAACATGCTTAATTCGATTATATAGAAGCGATTTCACATAAAATTCAAGATTCAAGTTTCACAAATAGAAATCTCTTTGTAATCGTATAAATCATTGTGTGTAATCAACGAAAAAGTTTTCCAATAAGGATCCACGATTCAAAGATTAATCGAAGAAATTGTTTTAGAAGAATCTTGAAATTCTAGGTTTGATTTACGTTTTGTATGTTTGATTTCGTTATTCATGTGATATAATAAAAAGAAAAGTTAAAAGCAACAAATGTATACTTTGGTTTCGATGAGACAGACACATAAGTAGTTTACAATGAACAAACTAAAAAAAAATGGTAAACGCCACCATTAGGCGCCCCTTAACGACCCAATTCAGCACCAACGAGCAACAACCTTGGCAAAACGGAAGACATGGCCTAGAGGTGAACAAAAAACCGGTTTGGGTTTACAAACCGGTCATCAGTGGATCTCAAACCGGTTATTGACAAACCGGTCCGAACCGCCGGTTTGGCATAGGTTTGGGATTTTGCCTTTAAAACCGATTTACAAAACGGTCCGAACCGGTTTCAAATCCCTCCAAACCGGTTTCAGCCTCTTCAAACCGGTTTCAACCCCTCCAAACCAGTTCCTATAGGTTTGTCATCCCTTTCTCTCAAACCAGTTTCCTAACCGAACCTGTTTCACCCTTATACTATCCAAACCGGACCGGTTTAGGAACCGAACCGATTTGATGGAAAAAACCGGTTTGTGCAACTCTAACATGGCCTAGCTCTTAGTAACTGACAAAAGCAGTCCAATTACAGATCCTAGATGCTAAGCTCTAGTTAGAAGTATAATATACTTGACACTAACCCCGACCCAACATGGCATTTGAAGTGAATGTGCTTAGTGATACATGCAAAGCTCGAGGAAGCCTAATCTTGATGCAATAAGAGGAGTTATTGTTGTATATTTTAGTATAATGGTGTGGAGTGTATACTCGTTTAATATTTCTGAGCTTCTGACCAAACACGAGGGTCAAGGAAGCCACGACCCCTTGCGGGGTCCTAGGGTCCAAGGAGCAGAGCTCCTAGTGGCATTCCCAAAATTCTCTCTATTGGATTATCCTAAAATCAAATTTCTTGATATTGAATAAGTATAAATATTGATTTTGGATAGTGATTTCATACACGATCCGATAGATTTCCTAGTGTTCATTGATGAATTTCTCAACAGTTATGATATAGTCAAGGTGATAAGTTAGAGTTGGTAGGGTTTCTAATGTTGACTATGTGGGTTATTTGGATACTAGAAAGTCTAACTAACAGGTATGTATTTAAGTTGGGTAAAGGGGTTGTAACGTGGTGTAGCAAACGTCAACACATATGGTGTCATTGTCCACATTTAAGGCGGAGTATCCAGACACCACTATGATGACTCAAGAATTGGCATGGTTGCGACTCTTGTAGGAAGCATTAAAGCTAGAAATTGATAGCAATAAACAAACAAAGATACATAATAAAATCCTACTAATCAGTAGAGTTTGAGGAGAAGAGATGAAAACAAAGCTTATCGTTATCCTAATGAGATAAAATAAATGCTTCTAAAGAGAATCCTGACTCAAATGTCACAAATCTTTCATTAACATATATATATAGGGGAAGGATCATAAGAAAACTACCAAATTTTAAGAAAACTCTTTTTAACCAATGAGATAATTTCTTTAATATTCAATTAATTTAAATAAAAAGGTTATTTTAGTACAATTACATATAATTATTTTCAGAATGTATATTTTATTAATTATCTATCCCATATTTTTAGAATGTATGGTGCACCGTCCAAACCTCTTCAAGATTCACGTTTAGTGTGCACTGATCGTTGACTGCCATTCACCGATAGGAGATCGCCGCCACCCTCAGCCGCCACCGTCCACTGTTACCTCCAACGGAGCACCAATCGTTGACTTCTTTTGCGAACACCACCATAACAGTTGTTGACGCCAACCATCACGACCACAACCCTTGATGCATAGTGTAGATTTCACGTTCGCGGTGGTGCGCTCACACGACACGACTAGTGCTTCGTCGATTACAGTTTGAAGACGCCGTGTTCGTTTGCTCCGGTGAACAGAGGCAGCTACCTTCTGCAGAATCCCTTCCGGCTTATTCTACAACGGGTTTTGACTGGTTATTAACCCTTGCTTCCATTATGAAATTGTGATGGTTGTCTTCTAATTCTCAATTGAGCCATGGATGGAGTGATTCACGCTCAAATTACTCACACTATCATCTTTAAATCTTCCGCCCACCAACTGTTTGATGAAATGTCTCAGTGACATTCTACAACATATATGTAACCATATTTACATGTATGTAACTTGATCGAATGTAAACAAGTACATAGTCATTGTAATCATGGCTGAATCGTATATGTTCTTGAATGCTTACATACATGTAATCATGTTTGCTTATGTAAATAATTGGGTTGAATAAATATATGTAATCAGATAGTTTTCTTTTTTTTTTTTAAATGCTTACATACATGTAATCATGTTTACATTATGTAACTTGATCGAACTAATACATTTATATGATTACATATATGTAATCATGTTAAATATGTAAAGTGGGGTTGATTACATACATGTAATCAGATGGTTCATTGAAAAAATTCGGATATATATTTACATATATGTAATTAGATATATATGAAACCAAGTATATGATTACATATATGTAATAAGATTTTTTTATATACATGTAAACATGTTTACTTGAATGATTACACATATGTAAGCAAGTTTATTTATACGATGAATATGTTTTCCTCAAATATATATTGAATTCTTTTTTTCTTATTGATTAATGATGATTTGTTCTAAACATGTTAAGTTCGGTTCTTTTGTTTAGATGCAGCATGTGAAGAAATAAAACATGAGATTTTGTGAATAACATGAAAGTCAAATTCAGTTACCTGCAATAATGGCTTTCCAAATTTAATTAAGTTGTTTTTGACAACAATGCCATTTTATTATTTATTTAAGGCATTTATTTAAAAACTATTTACCAAAATGTCATTGATCAATTTTAACCATTGATCATTTAAATCAATGGTGAGATCCAAGTTTTCTTGGTTTTCTTTAAAAAGAGGGTTTTCTTATGAGCCCTCCCCTATATATATATATAGGTTGTGGTTTCTTTGTTAACACGTGTTTATTGTGTTAACCGAATAACTATATCTTATTACTTTGGGGCTCATATTAAAGTAAATCTAAAGGTGTAGGTTTCTTTGTTAACCCATGTTTATTGCGTTAACCGAATAACCACATATTTATTTTCAAGATTCTAAATCAATAGTTCACATAGGGTTTATTGGTTTTCTCTCTAAGATTGAGTTTTCATAGGGGTTTTCATAGGATTCAATCCCTATATGTATATATATATGTTAAGGATTTGTTGTTAACCCACCTTAATTGTGTAAACCAGATTAGCTTCGACAAAATCAACCCAAATCTTTAATTTTTTTATTTCACAATATTTGTTATGCACTACAAACTATGTCATTTTATGTGTTTGTGCAAATTTATCACAGTGTGAGATATAAAGCAAATATAAGTTTGCGTTACACTATAAATATTTATTTTCTGTTAAGACCACTTACACTAACGTAAAAGCCAAAATTGTGACACTTACACTAACGTAAAAGCCAAAATGGTGATGAATTTGCACAAACCCATAAAATAACATAATTTTGTACATGTATGATAAAAATCATGAAAGAAAACCAAAGATTAGGGTTGATCTTGTCGGAGTTAATCTGTTTCTGCAATTATCGTAGGTTATTATAGGATTCCAATCACACACACACACATTGAAAGTGTTTTTCCCGTCTTTCTATTCTAATAAATACTTTTAATTTTTAGTAATTAAATTATATAATTAAATATTAATTAATATAATTTTTCTTATTTCAATAATTAACTCATTTATTAAAATTTGATAAACAATACGAATATTCAATTATATCTTATCCTAAATACAATTTTATAATTATTAAATATCTATTATTATTTAATATTAATGAATTATATTTTTTTTATTATTCGTTCCGTGTAATACACGGGATTCTAAGCTAGTACACGCACATACACGCACGCACGCGCACACACACACACACACATATATATATAGGGCTTGGAATTTTTGATAACCCTCATCTTTTGTTACAACCCATTAACCATCATCCAATGGTTACTTTAAAAATGTAAGTGTATAGGATGGTGACACGTGTCAGATTCCTTTTTTTTTCTTTTTTTTAATATAAAGGGCATTTAAGACATTTGTTATTTAAGTAAAGTTTACCCCATTTAAGACATTTGTTATTTAAGTAAATTACAGTAATGTAACAAAAAATAAAGTAATGTAACACAAAATGAAGTAATTTACAATGACATAATTAACGGTGACGTAACACATTATTTTATTTTTTTTTCTCTAACAATGATAATTACAATGATAAATTACAGTGATGTAAATAGAACACATTATTTTGATTTTTTCTCTCACAATGATAATTATAGTGATGTAATTTATCATTGTTCGAAAAAAATTTAAACTAATTTGTTGTCAATGTAAATTACATCACTGTAATTTAAACCAAATTCACCGAAAAAAACCGAAACCGAATTTTACGTCAATGATAATTACAATGATAAATTACAGTGATGTACTAGAACACATTATTTTGATTTTTTTCTCTCACAATGATAATTATAGTGATGTAATTTATCATTGTTCGAAAAAAATTTAAACTAATTTGTTGTCAATGCAAATTACATCACTGTAATTTAAACCAAATTCACTGAAAAAAACCGAAACCGAATTTTACGTCAATGTAAATTACATCACGATAAATTACGTCAATGTAAATTACATCATTGTAATATATCATTTTTAAAAAAAAATCAAATAAATTTGTTATATTTAACCTCGTTACAATGATGTAAATATAGGGCATTTAAAAAAAGTAAAAAAAATTAGTCGAGACTATAACGGAATTAAAGAGAAAAATGAGACGAATATAATGGTGCAATTTTTTTTAAAAAAATAATATATTATAAAAAAGTTATTAATGTTTAAAAAAGATGGGGGAAAACTTATAAGGGGGAAAATGACTATGATGCCCTTTTTAATATTTTAATGTAATGCTTATGTGTAAGTTTATGATTGGTTTAAATGGGTTATGTAGTTGTAGCAAAAGATGAGGGTTAGTTTGTATACCCTTCCCTATATATATATAGGGAAGTGATCAATTCATAACTATAGGATATAGCAATAACCCAATAACCACACCATATTTGAGGATCAAATTCTAAGATTTCAATCTAATTGTTCATATTAAATTATAATAAAATAATATATTTGATTTGAAAGAAAATGGAATAAGGGTATTAATGTAATTTGCTATATTATTAAAGTTACCCTCTATTTTTATATACATCCATAACTTTTTTATACTATAATATTTTTTTATAAAAATTGCACCATTTTACTCGTCTTGTTTTTCTCTTTAATTCCGTTATAGTCTTAACTAGGTTTTTTTTATTTTTTCGGATGTTCGTATTTACACCAATGTAACAAGTATAAAAATAACAAATTATTTGTAACGAGTTTTAACGAATTTGGGTTTACATTGTTGTAGAATAAATAGGGATTACGTTTAAAAGTGTAAACGAGCCAAGCCGATCTCGAGCTCGTTAATTACGTTATATTCTTGACTAGGTTTTTTTATTTTTTCCGGATGCTCGTTAATTACGTTACATTCTTGATTTTGTAATGAATTTTGGTTTTTAAAGTATTAAAATGTGTTTACAATCTTGTAAATATAATTTTTAAAGTATTAAAATGTATTTACAATCTTGTAGATGTAACGAATTTTGGTTTTTATTAACAAAATGTTATAGTATTTTTTTTAAAGTATTAAAATGTATTTACAATCTTGTAGATATATTTTTTTAAAGTATTAAGATGTATTTACAAGGACGAATTTTGGTTTTTATCAACAAAATGTTATAGTATTTTTTTTAAAGTATTAAAATGTATTTACAATCTTGTAGATATAATTTTTTTTAAAGTATTAAAATGTATTTACAATCTTGTAAATATAACGAATTTTGGAGCATCCGGTAAAATTAAAAAAACTAGTCAAGAATATAACGTAATTAACGACCTCGAGATAGGCTTGTCTCGTTTACACTCTTAAACGTAACCCTATTTATTCTACAACAATGTAAACTCAAATTCGTTATAACTCGTTACAAATAATTTGTTATTTTTATACTTGTTACATTGGTGTAAATACGAACATCCGAAAAAAAATAAAAAACCTAGTCAAGACTATAACAGAATTAAAGAGAAAAATAAGACGAGTAAAATGGTGCAATTTTCATAAAAAATATTATAATATAAAAAAGTTATGGATGTATAAAAAAAGATGGGGTAAGTTAGTACATAAACCAAATTACTAATATGCCCTCATCAGATTTAATAATATAAAACCATGTGTTTAATTTTAATTGGGGAATTAGAGTTAATGAGTTATTGCCATAAGGGGGGTTATAATTAGATTATAATCCTATATATATATATATATATATATATATATATATATAACAGTCATACTACTCTTACACTACATCCAATATTCCACCCTTGCTTGGATTTGAATCCAAGACCTCCTTTCTAAGAGGCAATGCATCTATCAAGTGGGCTAGTCTCACATGGGCTATATATATACACATGGGCTAACCACAATCTATGTATATATAAGGGACGAATAAATTGAAACCTCTTTAAGTTGAAAAAACCATAGAAAAACCTACGTAAAAAAAGTTTTTTTTTATAATTTTTTTATAGCTTTGTAATAGGGTTATTTTTATAAAAAATGTAAAAAAAGGCCGACCAAATGTTTTTAAAAAAATAATTTTTAAACGATGTAAAATAGACGTAATTCACTAATTCTTTATTTCAGACCTGTACACCTGTGTTACATCGTTAACAAATTATTTTTTTTAAAAAATCTTGTCTTCGTTTGTTTTTCATTTTATTTATAAAATTGACCCTAATAATATTATAAAACTGTAAAAAAAAAATATTTTTTTTAGATTTTTTTTCAAAGTTTTTAAAGTTTTCTCAACTAAAAGATTTTCAAAATATCCCTTCCATGTATATATACATATACATATATATATATATATATCTACACAGATGATGTATAAATTGGAAACCCTTTTAGTTGAAAAAATATTTAAAACCCTATGTAATTTTTTTTTGTAGTTTTGTAGGGTTATTTTTATAAAAAAAATATAAAAAAAAACGCCAACTAAAATTTAAAAAAAATAATAATTTGAAAACGATGTTACATAGACGTAATTCCTTATTTCAGGCCTGTACAGCCGTGTTACATATGCATTGCATCGTTTACAAATTATCTTTTTTTTTAAAAACCAGTCGGCGCTTTTTTATTTTTTTATAAAAATGACCCTAATTATGTTACAAAACTGTAAAAATAAATAATTTTTTTACATTGTTTTTTCATTGTTTTCAATGTTTTCTCAACTAAAGAAGGTTTTCAATATATCATTTCCCATCTACATATATCTATACGTATGTGTGCCGTGTGTGTGTGTGTATATATTCATACGCACAAGCCAAAACACAAGTAGACGCACAAGTGCGCACACAATAAAATAAAATAAAAAAACAACGTAAAAGTACATTCAATATAATGCATGTAGCAATTAAAAACCATCTACCAAAAACAACACCATATAAACGATTGATAATAATGTTGTTCGTTATTGTGATAATATGTCCTCGATGAGTTCATTCAGCCAAGAACTCTATGTTTTATGCATGATCAAAACACATAGAGGTTTATTATATTGCAGAAAGTATTGTAAGAGCATATTGACATGAATTATATAGATACTCATCATCAAGTTGCTGATTTGTCTACCAAAAGTTTATCAAGTGTCAAGATCATAGAGTTTCAAGAAGCTATGGATATGAAGGAGGTCAACAGTGAGGAGTATTGATATTGATCGGTGTTGACTAACAGTAGTATTGTCTGAAGCAGGGCCGACTTAACTTTTTGAAAGGCTCTAGGTGAAACTAAAAGTAGAACCTTTTTTCAGGTTTCTTTTGTTAGAAACCTATATACCTTTATCCCGACTTAGACACGTATAACCTAACGGTTGAGATAATAAATGAATCCGTGTAACAAAATGATTGATTGAGTCTTAAATCTAACACTTTCGATTCGTTTTCTTGATGATCCTGAAAGTTCTATTAGACAACCATCCCACACAATGATCTTGCTAACCTAGATAAAATTCATTAAATGGTTTTTTTTTTTTTTTAATCCTTGTAAGTCCTTATATAATTCATAAAATGTTATATTCAATTTAACTAAAAACGTAAAGAAGGATACCCCAACAAGGAGTTTAAAAATAGGTCTAACAGCATATTAAGTGTTACTAATGAGTTTTTATGGTCTCTTATTGCCAAGTTAAAAAAGATACATCTAACATCATATTTAATATTTATAATGAGGTCCTAACACTTTTTTAGGAACCCTAGGCCTATACCTCACTTTTTTTTAACAATGGATTGGCCCTGTTCTGAACTTATGGACAGTTAGTAGATTAAAACTCTTATCCATTTTTTTTGAATGGCCTGGAACGACATTTAATACGAGATTTCAACCGTCCACTCGGATTTGACGTTTTGGGGCATACATCTAAACCTACCTTAGGAGGAACCTCACAACTAGGTAAACTCTCTGACTATACCTTAACAAATATGCATTGTCCCGGATTCGACCCAATACATTTTATCCTGTTTATAATTAGTAAGTCTGGCAAAATAGGCGGGTTGGGTAACAGGTCAGAACGGGTCTGGGTCAAGATGAGTTTTAAGCAAATTTAGTTTGGGTCTAAATTGGTCGTTTTTAAAAAACTTCAATTTAGTTCAAGTCAAATTGAGTTATTACTAAACAAATAATCTATTTAAATAATTTTCAGGGATTTTTTCATCAACCATATTATTAATATGTTTTATCCATTTGAAACCATTCTATTTACATAGTATTTAAGTTACCTATTTTGACCCGTATTGTATTAAGAAGTTGTCTATCTCAACCCAGTTTATGTTATTGTGCAATCAATTTCTACCCAAAATACAATACTTATTCACACAAACCAATCCATTTCCCTTGCTTTATGTTAAGATTGCCGGGTGTAATAATTGGTTTGTTGATTTTGGTCAGGTTTTATTTTATTTTTGAATGTTTACGTTTCACAGTTAAATTAGTTTGCTTGCTATGTAAGGGTAGTTATAAATAGAATGGCTGTATAATCAAAATTCTTTCATAATAAGAATTGCTTTCTGATCTGTGGTTGATAATTCAACAGGGTGTTAGTTCACACCTGAAAGACTGTTGGGTGATGAAAAAATGATAATTAAAGACTTGCTAAATCGTTTTGTAACATTTCTCACTATTTACTGCATTTTTGGTTGGGCAAAGTATTGGATCGTGAATTCTAATCTTTACATTTTTTAGTTGATTCAAAATCTGAACTTAATTCGACTTATAATTGTAATTAAGGTTTATTGTTACAAGTTGTGTATAATATTACGACAAACCTGATGCACAAGGCTCTTATATGTGTGGGATATGAGAATGGACCAACTTAAACATGATGTATGCATCTAACTAAATAGAAAAGAGAGTCACAATTAGTAAATAAATACTAAAAGAGATGAGGTTTAAGGTAAATACATTCTGATCATATTTTGGTTTAACACGTTATATTTTGGTTTAACACGTTGTATGATGATAAAACATGATCTAGTCGGTTGATTACTAGGCTAGTATCTAGTGGATGTCGAGGCAATTTTCTTCAAGTTGGTCTACTTTACTTGAAATCGGCTGTTTTCTGGGTTTATGTTTTGATATTTGTGATATTGTTAACGCTGACGTGACAAGTACTCATACTGGCAAAGCAGTATGACTCAAGTGTTTTTCTGTTTAGGTGACATTGTGTGCGACGCGTTTTAGGTCGTTTTTAATTTTTTTTACTATTTATAAATGCTAAAAATGAACAATAATATTATTTAAATAAAAATAACTACTATTTTTTCATTTATTTTTTGTTCCTATGTCTGTTTATTGATGCTAGACTTTACGACTAAGCAATCGTCTTTTTTTGTGTCATGGTCACACTTACAACGAGTATGTTTTAGGGTTTTATTTCAAACTGACAACTGTTATGCTGTGTTTTTATATCTGCATTTTGATCCACAATTAATGAAAATTTATATGTTTTGTATATCCCTATCCCTATGAGCCCAAGCGAAATGACAATCATTGTGATGTGTTTATATATTTGTATTTAGATATGCAGGATCATGTTTGATGTAACAGCCACGTTTACAACGACTACACCTTAAGCTTTTATGCCGAAGTGACAATGAGATGACAACTATTATCTCTATATTTTGATATATGTGATCATGTCTTTGTTCTAGTATTCACAACTGTATCGGAATCCCTGCCGTAACACGTGGGGAACCCACTAGTTTATAATCATCATCAAAAACTTTGATCACCAACACTCACGTTATCATTAGCAAAAGATCTTCTCCTCGTAACAATTGCTCTGTCGGTATTAAGTGTAATTATGCCGAAATATTTTCATTAATATCACTACTAAAGTATTATTATAAATGATTTATTATAATCATTATAAATATTATTATTATAACCATTATATTACTGTTATAATTCTATAAAAGGTACAAACATTGAAGCACGGAATTGCCATTTTATTTGCAACTTTCAAGTTTCTACGGAAACCTTGATGATGACAGATTAACTATAACGATAATCGCTCACATGCCTAGGGCTGGTATAATGGGTCTAATAAGACATTATATATTAAGAAATGGAACACAGAATTGGTAGACATGAACACGACATTAAAAACTATTATGCATGTTATTTTAAACACGAACACAACTTGTTTAAAACATGTCAACACAAAATAATCCGTTAAATGACTAGTTAAGGAATGTGTTATGGACCCCTTAAAAAACTAGATTTAGAAAAGTAGAAACTTTAGAAGGTAAATCGGCTATCCATTTATTTTATTATATTATTTATATTAAATTCAAAATTATAGACATGTCTTTATAAGTTTTAACAGGTTAATGGATTTTAACCTGTATAAAAAATAAAAATGTATATGTTAACGTGTCGCTCTGTTTTAGACACGAAGCATATTAATGATAAATACGAATCATGTTAAAATATGTCATGTTAACGTGTTCGAGTCTAAAATTATCAGCTAGAGATGCCCTTTCTTTAGGGGTGTTCAAAAAATCCGAAATCCGAACCGTATCCGAAACCCGGAAAAACCGATCAGAATTAAAAATTCGGATATTCGGATGGATTCGGATCGGATGTACAAAATATTGTTTATTCGGATCGGATATCCGAATTCAATCCGAATAACCCGAATAAACCATGTTTTTCGGGTTATTCGGATTATTCGGATGGTAAAATTAGTTTATTCGGGTTTTTCGGATAGATTCGGATCGAGTTGAAAATTTTCGAATTCGGATCAGGTCAGGTTTCGGATAAGGCATTAAAATTTTCAAATCCAAACAACCCGAATAAACTGTTATCCGACCCGTTAAACGCCCCTACCTCTCTTTACATATGCAATAATACAAAAGTTATGTCGTCCTTGCACCACTTTTCTTTTAATAGTTAAATCAAGTTTTACTCGACTCAAAAACCATATACTTATCCGGAAACAATTATTTAACTTAATCAACGTAATTAATTTACAAAAGATTCCTCCTTCGTAAAATCTGTTATCACTTATAAATTCAAGTACCACTTTTCTTATAAACACATCAGATCCTCCTTGTTGGATCGATTCCTTTGATTCAGATTTAGAGATAAACATGAAATCAGTAATGAAATAGAGATTAGATGAAACATGTGAATTCAGTGAACGTGTTGTTGATTCCAGACATGATTCTTGAGACGATCTGACCGGGTTCCCGTTTAGGGTGTATGGTGAGGATGGAGTAAGATGAGAGGCTCGGTTAGGGAGGTTCACGAGTTCTCTAGAGATGAGGAGAAAACGTGAATGATGATGTTGAGAGTGAGTAACCTTGATTAGGAGCCATTAGTCTCATATTTATATACACCCAAGGGGAAACCCTAATTAGGATAAATAAGGATAATTACGTTCATCAAATAATTATCTATCTGCTAGGAGTAATTAAGTAATTGATCTATTTAGTTAAATAATCATGAGGGCCATATTGTAAATATTTAGTCTTACATTATCCGAAGAAGAATAAATCACAGTTATATACTCACATGTATTTCATTTCTTAAACACATATATATTTAAAAATATGAAGTAAATTTTATCAATATTTTTTTAAAAAGATAAATATACATGTATGTATGAACAAAAGATAATGTGGAAACTCACTTAAGTTGAGATAACTCGGTCTAACAATTGATTTTTTTTATTTATGTATGTAATATATATATATATATATATATATATATATATATGTTATTATAATAAAATGAAAAAAAAATAAACAAAAAAATTATAAATACTTGTTACACATATATATGTTACAAAATAATGTTTTACATTAGTATAACTATAAAAACTAAATATGTAACATGCATCTAACTAGGACATATAAGTTTGTTAAATTTTGTTTTTTATTTTTTTATATCAATATATATCACATATCCAAACAAAAAATAAAAGTAAGAAAAAAAAACAAATGTTACACCACGTTTTATGTGTTTTCTTTATTGTTCCCTATATATATAATATATGTATGTATATATAATGAAAAAATTAAAGTATCTTAATTAACAACGTTTCTAAATACTGGATTATATAACTACTTCTGTAATTATTTTATTTTTTACATTTAATTTATATTTATACTAGGTTAAATCCCGTGTGTTACACGGGTTGAAAAATTGAAATGTTATGTATTTTATAAGAAAAATTGTTTTTAAATAATGTTTTTTTAATAAAATTTATTTTTACAAAATTTTTATTTTTCCTAAAACTACAAATTTAAAACAATTTTCGTAAATAAAAATTGATTTTTAGAAAAATTTAAACTTTTTTAAGTGTGTTTTTTGATTAAAAAATACTTCATTTTTAATTTATTAAATTATTTTTTTAATATATAAAAACAAATAATATCATTATCATTATATTTATAATTATTTGATATATTATAAAATTTAATTATAATTATCATTTAATATAAGACAGAATGAATGAGAGGATAAAAAAAAGACATGTGGCAATGATAGTTTAATAAAATGACATGTGTCATTTATAGTCTAATAACTTGACATGTGGCAAAAAAGATGTTTATTTATTATAATAGTAAGATATTCCAAAAATATTTGGTGAAATTGAGTTTTGAAAGGTTCAAACATAAGCATACGCATACTTTTTTATATTTTTTTAGTGCTGGCTTGAGTACTTCAACAGCTAGATAAAAAGATGGACCCATAATCAATAACGCACGAACCACCTTCCAAAAGACTTCACAGTTGCAAGTGACCGAAGCATTACAGCTCTTGTTTTGGTTACGTGTGTGCTTTTAAATAAATAAAATGATTCATTTAAAGATAATTTTTATAAAATGATACGTGTTATACAATTTTACGAGACTTGTTTTGTGTTTCACCTGTAATTATCATAGTACCTTATATGTAATAAGGATTTTATCAAATATATGATAATCCCAATTAATTAAATTACTGAGTAGAATAATGTATGTATGATAGGATAAAGTTAGAAATTAATTTGGTGAGATGAGGTGTTACATATGGACCGTTAATTACATACCACTTTGAATCTTTGAGAAGGTTCAAATGTTTAAGAATTAATGCTCTTCTTTCTTGTATTTTTAACACTTTATATTTTAGTAAAGAGAGTAGCCTTTCTTATCTTGATATATTTTATGTCATCTTATTATATAACTAGAAAATTTGTGTATTACACTGGTTGAATGATAAAAAAATATATAATTTATTAACACTAAATACTAATAAATATTAAATAATTATAAAATTATATTTAAGATAAGATATAACTGAATTATTCTTTGTTAACCATTAATAAGTTAGTAAATTATTGAAATAAGAAAAATTATATTCTTTAATATTTAATTATATAATCTAATTATTAAAGTTAATAGTATTTGTTAAGAAAGAAAAGCGGGAAAAACATTTTCAGATTTAATCGAAACGTGACACGTGTCTTATAAAAATACTCATTTATTAAAATAGGAAGATTTATTTTTTGTGTGTGAAGAGATTTCTTTTCTCATAATACAAATAAGTAATTATATTTTTAGACTTTCAAATTTTCCTTTGTTTTGCGATTAGGACACTCGTAGTTCTTTTTCGATTTTTCGATTTCTTTTCTCAAATCTTTACCCAAGATAAACCGATTTAAGCTGGGAATGGATTAGAATGACCAGGCAACTTGCCGGTTCGTGTTTTCCGGTTTGTTTGGGATCCACGGTATGCAACTGGTGAGACCGTGAGAAAGGAGGAGATTAGAAGTAGGGTTGTCCATAAACCGACCTAGCCGTTTAAACCGGACCAAACCGAAAACAATTGGTAGGTTTGGTTGGTTTTAAAACTAGATGGTGCGGTTTATGGTTTGAGTTTTTTAAAAACCGATTGGTTCGGTGCGGTTTACGGTTTGCATTTTTTTTAAACCGTATAAATCGCACCAACCGTATGTATATATATATATGTATGTGTGTGTATTTTTATTAAAAAAATTATTGAAAAACCTAAGAGTACCTAACAAAATAAATTTTATTGTTGTATTTTTAGATTTTGCTAGCATATTAAATCTTTGTACGGAGCATATTGAATGACAACACAAGCATGAGAATGTATGAAAACAAGAAACATTCAAAATAGCGTATGCCTTTGATTATTTATTATAAATCATCATAATTGATCAAGACTTTATCTAACATATTATCACTCTTTTTAACTAGTTTTGTTATTTTGATAATGGTGAACTATTGTATTATGGTTTTCGACTTTTGAAATGTGAATTTAAAATGAATTATGTTATTTTGTATTATCATATTATCCGTTATGCACTGTTTTTTATAAAACCGTGAAACCGTCAATACCAGTCGGTTTGGTTTTCCCAACTTTCGTGGTCGGTTTGGTTTGTCATTTTTTGAAACCGCAGTTAGTGGTTTGGTTCAGTTTTTTTGCAAAACCGACCGGACCGAACCGCGGACATTTCTAATTAGAAGATCAGAATTTTCAAGATTAGTCCCTATGTTTTGTGGGTTTTCCATTTCCAAGCTTAACTTTATTTAGCACTCATGGCCCTCTAGTCGTTCATTTAGTTTATTATTTCATGTTAAAATGATTATAAAAATTTAATAAACTTTTTATTTAACCGTTATATCTTTATTGTTTTTATAAAATAAAACTTCATCGATATATTTTGTTTACTACAAATTTTTTTTTAACATTTATAAAGATTAATTATTATTTTTATTATATTATATGTGTATGTATTCATTTATTTATAATAGATCCTATTTCGATGATATCTTTTAATTAACGTTTTGAAATATGTGTTTATATAAAGTGTTTGTGTGTGTGTATGAATGTGTTTTTGTTATGAACCCAAATGTTTATTGAACACGATGAAAGTCAAAATCAACCTATTGAAGCCCTAGGGATTACAAATAGTGATGCTTGCTTTTACAACGGTCAATTTATTTTTTTCGACAAGCTTCCCAATTGATGATTTCCTTGATCAATTGAAAGCTTAAACATCCACTTGAAGAACTGTTTTATCATTTGGAGCAATGTCTCGCTGTAAGTTATACATCATTCGACTTGTATTCTCATTCTGATCAAAAACCTAAAAGATCCGTTTGAAATTCGAAAAATAGTTAGCAGCGTTAAGTTTTTTTTTTAATGAAGGTCCATCAGAGGTAAATAGGTCGAAATTAGGAACCATTATTGATGATTTTCATAGTTGGGACTAGTAACGGTCAACTGATAAAAGTTTGGATTATTTAAACCCAATTTGCCTAATTTTTATCGTATTTTAAAACCTTTATACTTTAAGATTTATAATTTTACAATAGAGTAACGATTTTTATATTAAGTGTGTTTTTATATTTGAGGACATGTTTTTATTGTGTTTAATGTAGAGTTAATGGTAAGCCCTAGTTATGATGAAAGGGATGGTACGAGACTTTTTCAAAAATAAAACGAGTATGGGTTTTTGTAGCTGTTTTATATTTCTAATGCCAATTTTTCCTTTAACATCACCAATGTCGTGTTTTATTTTAAGGTAGCGACGGACTACTAACTCCGAACAACACAAATAAAAAAATGGTGAACTCTATCATTAGACGTTCCCATCAATTAGTTTTACAGCCAACATAAGAAAGGTAAATCGCTGATAAAAAATATTTATCAAATACATGTAGTTGAAAATTTATTTACCAAAATAAATGTTTTTTTTTATAATTTTTTTCTTTTAGATTATTTAAAAATAATGAAATAAAAGAAAACAACTAATTGTTATATAGGTTTTCAACTACACATATAAATATTATTTTTCAACTGCACCTATTTACAAAAAAAAAAAAAAAAACTCACTGAAATTGAAAATTTTCAAAATGCAAAACACATGAGTTATCAGATTGTTGAATGTCCCGCATCTAGCCTACTGGTTAGGGCTTTACCTTGTGACCGAGAGGTCATGGGTTCGAGTCCTGCCAGAGGCAATTTAAAGGACATCCAGGTGAGGGAAGGAATCTTGAGCTTAATCTCGGGTTCTGGACCAATGGGGGGCGAGGGTTTACTATTCCACGGGGTTCCCGCGCATCTGGTGTGGTCGCGTCTTACCTCTGCCCGGTGGGCCCTGTTAAGACAACATACGTGGTATGTAGGATCGTTGCCGTTAAAAAAAAAAATCTGATTGTTGAATGTCAACGGGTTAACAGTACTCTAAATTAGTTGAGTGTTGGTTGAGATGGAGACGACATCATGGCTACCACATATGTCCGCACGTGATTAATTATAAAACTTGGCTTTTTTATCTGTTTAATTGGGGTTAAGCGGTACAATTAAAATGTATGTCACTGCATCGATATACGATTAAAGAATATATAAAGTCACAAGCAATAAGTTTTGGATATTGAAATAGAAGACATTTTTATGCTCCGTATGTCGTGATATAAGAATTTTTAAAAATAACTTATCAAAAAAAATATAACAATAGTCAAAAGCAACATCACACGGTATGGTGTGTTTACAAACTTTACTAAGTGCGTAAGCATATGTGACATTAACATTGTTATGTGAATAAAATGACTATATGGGGTTATGATGATTCAGGTTTTAATATTAAAACATCGATTCAAGATAGTAGTGCAACAATACCGATGTGCTTAAGTTGGTTTTATCCTCCACAGTACTAAGATGATGGGGTGTGCCCGGGCGTGGAACACCGGCCCCTTTGGAAAGGAGCCACGCCTCTTTTCCTCTTCTCGAATGTTGCCCTTTTTTGACCGTTGCCAACCTAAAAATAAAAACAAAAATTTACCTATATAAATCACATTCAACACAAAAAACTCTCACTCAAAATTTCAAATTACTTCTACTTTTTTAACAAAAAAAATATTCTTCATGGATCCCAACCAAACATCAAACCAATACTACAACCCAAGCACCCCACCAAACCGAAACCCGAACACCCCACCACCGAATTGGTTCTTCAACCGTTCTCTAATGAATCCTTTTTTTGATTCAAATTGTTATCGCCCACATTTTGAATCGAGTCCACAACAAGTGTTTTACACCTTCGCTGAATATGGTTCGATTCAACAAACGCACGAGTTTGCTCAACTATCTCAAAATGAAGTTGTACCCGAGACTCAACTCTCTACCGATGCCGGTCCAAGCACGCAACCAACACAAAGACGTAAACACAAAAAAAAACAAGCTGGGGATACCGAACCCATTGTGGTAGCTCCAACCCGTCCCGAAAAATGGACACTGGAGGAGTAAAATCCGAAGTCATTTTTTCCAAGTCATGGAGTAAAGTCCGAAGTCATTTTTCCAAGCCATGGGTCGTGGGGAGTATCGTACAAACGATATGATCTCTAGCAAATGGCGGGACATTAACCGAAAGGTTAAAAGGTTCAACGGGATTTATTCCCAAAAATGGCAAACTTGCCGGAGCGGCCAAAGCGACACAATGATCGAGAGTGAAGCTGTGATCAATTCCGGCAAGAGTTTAACACCGTTTTCACGCTTAAACGGAGTTGGTAGAGATTATGAGGAAATGTCCTAATTGGGTTAGAATCCCGACTGTTCAACCCTCGGCCTCAAAACGATCAAAAGCATCGTCTACCGATAGCCCCGGCTCGTCGGATGCTCGAGTTCAGATAAATCTAAACGAGCTCGATGAAGAAGAAGTAGACGACGAGATAAAGGATTTGACCCTTCCGATTGAGAGAGATCGTGCAAAGGCCGACCAAGCAAGGGCGAGACTGGGCTTTTCATCTCAAACGACCCCGGATTATAACCAAGGAATGGAAAACTTATCTCAACGAATCGGTGACTTTAACGAATTAAAACGGGAACGTCAACAGTTGGTAGAGTTACAACTTCTATTCACCAACACCGACCACTTAATCGAGGTCGACCGTGAAATTGTTGAGCAGGAGAAGAAAAAAATTCGAAATAAATACAGAGATAATTAGCTTTTTTTTTAATTAATTTGTAATGTTTAGTTATAATTTTACGTAATTTTTTAATTTATGATTAATTATATCTAGTTATTTAATTTAAGAAAAAAAAGATTATGTGGAGTGGTTGGACCAAGGGGCATTTCCACCACTTTTGGTGGAGTGAGTGGTTGTGGTGGGTGCCTAGTTGCCTACGTGGCGCATATGTGGAGTGGTTGGACCAAGGGGCATAACCCATGGTCTAACACACTGCCGACAATCTATATAACCCAAAAATATTTTTTGAATAAATAATTAATAACAAAGATAAACAAGTTCTATTAACTTTCATTATATTATAAAATCCTAGAACGTAATTCATCATAAAACTGAACTTTTGAAGATGTCTTGGTTGTTAAAAGAAAAAAGAATGTAAAACAATCAAATGCAAACGTAAAAAAAAAAAAACAAAATAAGAATAATAATAAAAACTCACTAAAAAAAGGAGATTCATTTCATTATATTTTAATACATAATAATTATGTTAGAAAACTTGTATATGCTTGTATACATAGGAGATTAAATCAATAAAATATTAAATAATTAATATAAATAAAAAAAATTAAAGCAAATTATTATAAAAGAAATATTTTTTAGAACGGCGAAAAAAGAAATATCTTATAATTAAAATACTCGTAATGCATGCAACAACATAGAATAATAAATTATTAAAATTACGTTTTTAAATCATTATTATTTAACATAGAAAAAATATATAATTTTATTTAATATATTTTTTAGTAACTGGGTTGAACAAATAAAAGTAAAAAGTCAATGCAATCTTATCTTACTATTATAATAAATAAACATCTTTTTTTGCCACATGTCAATATATTAGACTACTCTTGCAACATGTCATTTTTTACACTCTTATTCATTATCTTTCAAATTAAATGATAGTCATAATTATATTATCTAATTTATTAAATAATAATTATAAATCTAATGACTAATTATATTATATACTTTTTACATATTAAAAAATTAGTTTTAATAAATTAAAAAAAAAAATTTAATTAAAAAAATGATTAAAAAAGTTTACAAAACATGAATTTTTTCTATACAATAGTTGTTTTTTAAAAAAATTAATTATTTTAAAATTTGTAGTTTTAGGGAAAATGAAAGTTTTGTAAAAATAAGTTTTCTTAAAAATATTTTTTTTTTAAAGTTTTTTTATAAAGTACATATCATATCCGTTTTCAACCCGTGTAACACACGGGATCTAACCTAGTACAATAAATATGTACTATTTTTTTCATTTATTGGTATAATAATTAGAAATTTCTTCATATATTCCTAGTATAAACATTATCATATATACAAAATCAAACGATATCATATATACAAAAACAAACGAAATGAACAGTAAAATTACTGAACAAATAAAATTGTTACCATTTATGAATGTTTTCATAACGGACCGGATGTCGGTCGGACCGGATTCAAGACCGGTTGGACCGGATTTAAGACCGAATGATATAATAAATAGTTTAAAAAAGGGGGGCGTTATTTGGACACCCCCTACCGATCAGTCAACACCTGTCTAATCTATACGGGCCGTAAAGCCCTTTGCGGGCCGTAAAGAAGTCAGAGTGTGTCAGAAGATGTCAGTGAGATGTCTGGCGGCTGAACATGTAATACGAGTCGTAAAGGCCTATACGACTCGTTTTTAAAAATGAAAATTTTTAAGTTTTGTTTTTCTACCCGATATACGTACGTGTTTAACTTATTTGTAACATTGTAATTGTCTAACTGTTTTAAATGGTTAAAACATATATTTTAACGTAATTATATTTAATCGCTATACGTACATTATTAACGTATATAATATATTAAATATATGATATATATATTATATATATACGTGTTATATACGTGTTATAAAATCCGCATGTTGTTTGTATTCCGGTATACGTATGCGTTTAACGTTAATTGTTATATCATATCGTCAAGTTGTTTAATTTTTAAGTTATAAATAATATCTGTTTATCATAGCGTATAATCGTAATTTGTTGTGAAATCCGGTATTTGGTAAATTCAACACGTACGGTACGTGTTTAAAACGTAACCTTTTTTAATCGTTTGTTTTAAAATAATAAGTATTTTAACGTTATTATTTAATTATTTTGACTATTTGACTATTTGTTTTGTTTGGAAAATATTTTAACATCGTGACGTTTAAATATAAATAACAATTTTTTTAAACATAATTAGTTATGATTTTCCTAAATTTAAATGTTTTGTTTGAAAATTATTTTAACGTAATCGTGTTTAATGATTTTAAAACAATATTTATCAGAATGTAAATAACGTTAAACGATTTTAAGAAAATTGTTAACTATCTATTATTCATTTCACAATCACGCATATTTTTTAATTATATAATAAAAGATAAAACAAACAATCACGCCATACACAACATACATACAAAATAAAAATACATACATTCGAATGCTAAAGTAGTGTCCATACATCAAAATCCAAAAAAGAAAAAACAAAATAAAAAAAAATAACTAAGCATGACCACCAGGATCCTGCGGATCCTGATGATGTCCCGGTCCTGGAAAGACGGGAACATCCATGCCAGCAGATGCAGCCATACGCTCCATCATCCACCGCATCATCCCCTCCAAACGATCAACGCGTCCAGAAAGGTCGCGTACGCTTCCAATAAGGTCGCGTAAGATCGTCGCGTCAGCCGGATGCAGTCGTGGCTGACGAACAACGACATGATGTGGCGGTGGCGGTGGCTGGTCGGCCTGATCCTGGTGGTCTGCTGGGGGCTCCTGTACGTGCGGCTGTGCCCCCGGCTGCTGCTGTGGACCAGGGACTGGCGGCACCCACACTGTGCGCCGATCCAGCGACCATCGCAGACCCACACGGGGTAAGTCGGCCGCTATACCCATTAGCATGACCGTGTTACGCCCCAGCAGTGTCGAGGCGTAAGTCACGGTCATGCTATCTCTAATATCGGCCAAAAAACGACCGATACGTCGAGCTATACGTGTGATAAAAGAGCCACACGTAATAGCTCCAGTAGCCTTACGGCTAACAAAGCCAGCAAAATAATCAGCTAGCAACCACGCAAGGTTGCAGCTGCGCCCACTGATAAGGTGTCACACCCCGGGCCGGCGGGAACGGATCGGGTTTTCCCGTCGGGCGGAAAGTTCCCGGGGCGCGATATCTTGAATGATAATCGAAATGATCAGATTGTTTACATGGCACATGATAAATATTGAGAAATGCTAACATGACATATAATATAGAATTACAAAGTTAAATTACACAGTACGTGTTCATAATTTAACTAAGTAAATCTATTCCAAAAGAATCGTGAAATTTCTATCTTGTAACTGTACAAGATATGCAAAATAGATTCACAATGTCGTCATAATGTATGCATCCAAAAATAAGCTAGGTCTTCTAAGAGTCCTCTAGCTTAATCACTGATGCTTGTTATCTAGACCTGTCCGTCACCTGAGAAACATGCATTTAAACAAGTCAACACTAGGTTGGTGAGTTCATAAGTTTAGTCTTTGAAAAAAAAAACCATTGAATTTATGCCAGTCATGTTCATAGTGTATCACACAAATTGAATTGATGATTAACTCCCATGTTTCACATAATGTCCTCTCCATGGTTGGCTGTACAGATAATGTCTCATCCAGTCAAGCATGCTTATATATAGGAGCATACGAAAGGGTCAAGCCCAGACGCCACCCCACCACATGCTTAACTGCACTCAACCCTACCTGTAATACAACGATGGATACCCATTTCCCTTCACCCATGATTTCCCGGTATGTTTATTCACTAAGTAAAAAGGAAAGAGACGTAATCGTCTCTGTTAACCATTCCTTACGGAATAGTCGGCATGTAACATAACTCAATGAATAAAGTAAGAGATGAAATCATCTCTGTTAACTAATCCTTACGAATTAGTCGGTGTGTAAAATAAACCATAATTGA
This sequence comes from Mikania micrantha, assembly GCA_009363875.1. Classification (NCBI taxonomy): domain Eukaryota; kingdom Viridiplantae; phylum Streptophyta; class Magnoliopsida; order Asterales; family Asteraceae; genus Mikania; species Mikania micrantha. The sequence continues at coordinate 77,900,124 of CM018680.1, read as the reverse complement.
ATAAAGAGACATAATCTCTGTTAGCTGATCCTTACGGGTTAGCTCGACATGTAATATAAACCAACTGAACAAATAAGAAACGAAGTCGTTTCTGTTAGCTATTCCTTACGGATTAGCCCGGCATGTAAGATATCATACTCGATATCTAGAACGAAACTTAATAGTTTCTGTAACTAATCATTACTGATTAGTCCGGCATGTAGAATACCCAACAATTGAATAAAGAAACATAATAGTCTCTGTTAGCCATTCCTTACGGATTAGCCCGGCATGTAAGATATCATACTCGATATCTAGAGCGAAACTTTGTAGTTTCTGTAACTGTCAGTACTAACCAGTCCGGTGTGTAAGATATCATACTCGATATCTAGCTAGGAACATAATAGTTCCAGTAGCTGTTTCCCCTGTTCAGCCCGGAGTGTAAAGTGTCCAACGCATGATTCCTAGTTAGAGACATAGTAGTCTCAGTAGCTGTCATTTCTGATCAGCCCGGTGTGTAAGATATCCTCCCACGATATCTATTGGAATGAACATGTTTCCTAACTTTCAGGAGTGTTACTTATATGATTGATAGCACCTCTCGTGCATGGTGTGATTTCCTTTGATTTCCCCAAATCCCCGGTTATTAGTTTTGTGATTTACCCAACTGACCTACCATTGTGTAACCGACACACTCCGACGGTTAAGGAATGTGCTCTAATAGAGCCTTAGTAAGTAATGATGGTATGTGTGTGATATGCCATTCCAAAAGCGTGTGTATGTAATATCCTCCTCGATATCACAAGTGAATGTATCAACTGTTATCCCAAGTTTGCGTGTTCTAGTGAACTTAACAAAGTGTCATAAGAACATGTCTTATACACAATGTTAGTGATGTGTGAATGATATTGCTATCATGAAGTTACCTTATCATGATAATCATTCTTGTCATTAATAGTTGTTAATGGCATGTTATCCCATGGTTTTCCCTCGTTGTCCTATCGCGTAAGAATAATATGCACGGTTGTAAGATATGTTCTTAACAACTCACATTATCCTATGTGTTAAAGTGTCATGATTCTAGGTTAGCATGTAGCATCCTAGATAATTCAGGTATGATAAAGTCAAACAAGCAAGCATGTAATGATAAACGATAATAATAATAATAATCAATTATTATCCAAATCATGAAATAAACAACATGTTAATAGAAACTTTTAAATAAATAAAACTTTTGCATGTTTCTCAGCCCCGAGCTTTGAAATCAGTAAAGATTTAGAAAAAGGGCATATGAACTCACCTGTAATAATTGGGGGTTGACTTAGCTTAAATGAGAATGCACGCGCTCTTTGTTATGCTTGTTGTAGTCACGATCCTGTATTGATTTCACGTTGTTGTAACTTATAAGTATAAGTTATAGTTGAGTTGTGTGAGTGTTCGTGTTAGCCCAAAGGTTGGCTAACACGCGTAAGTCTCGGTCATTATTCGGCCTTGGTTCTCTTGTTATAGATTATATTAACACTTAGCTATTTTAAGTTAAGCTTAGAACATAGTGTCATTGATTTCAATGTTTCACTAATATTCATCATAATAACTTGTGTATGTTTATAACCCCATTTAGTTCTTAACCGCATCTTAGGGTTTGTATCAACTTGACTTGTTTCCCTTGAAATCTCTTGTTATAATGTTTAACTTGTCATGAAATGTAACTTGTACACAAAATAGTTCCTTAGTTTAAAACTTAGGTTTGTGGATGTTAAAGCTTGTAGCTCAAATAGTTTATAACATTAAAACCTAAAATTAGGTTTTTATTAAGTTGTTTATCAAGGACTCCCATCACCTTTGTAGTACTTTCCCAATGGTTCCATACCCATAAATTCTGCTTCATAAAGTTGATTTAAGGTGTGGATCATGATGTTTGAGTTTGCTAAATTTGGTGGGCAGAAAGTTATGCTTGGGCCCAACCAAGGCCATGGGCAAAACAAATGGGCCTAATCAATAAATCTCTGGGCCGAATGAAACATGGTTGTATTAACCATTCATGGGCCGAACCAGTTGTATATGGGCCTAGTCAATCACAGTGGGCCGATTAGTTGATGGGTTGTTGGACGAATCAAATGGTTTTGGGCCAAGGTCAGTGGGCCTTGACATGCTGTTAGGCTTAGGCCAGGTCTCATGGGCCAACCATAGGTCAAACTGGGCCATCAGGTGCTGTTGGGCTAAGGTCCTAGTGCTGGGCTGTAATAGCAGGCCTTGGGCCTATTTAGTGGGCCAATTGTTTGGGCCGAGCCAGTTTACTGGTCTAGGGTTTCTGGCCGAAGGTGGATGCTGTGGCTTGATGTACTAGATGGCCAAAGGCTACTGGGTGGTGACTGGATGCCATGGTGGTCGAATGGTGCTGGTTTGGTTCCAGGCGAATGAGGTGTATGGCTCGAATGGCAAGGACCCGGCGAATGAGGACCTTCACTGAGCTTCAGTCGGCGAATGAAGGTGGGAAAAGGTTACATCCGGCGAATGAGGGTTGTAGTCGAATGAGGGGGGGTCCGACCGAATGTCCAGGTGGCGAGTGAGCTGCTACCCCAACCGAGAGACTGAGGCCATTCGGCCTTGAGTCATTCGACCCTAGGCCTTTCGACCAGTTGTCTCTCATTCGTTCGCAACAGAGGTTGAGCCCCACATCGCCTCCATTTCAAGGTCCTTTGATGTTTTCGAAGGTGGTGCTGGTTAGGGGGAAGTCTCACAGTCCTAAGGTTCGGGGAAAGGGGTTCCTAAACCGGCTAAGTGTTGATGGTTGATCATAGGGTTCGAAAACCCTAATTTTCGCCACTTTGGAAGCTTCATACCTCAAATTTAGTTGAGTTTCACAGCAGATCCCTTGTACTTTCGTGTAGAGGAGATCAATACCTTCGATTTGGCCCAAAGATGGAGCGATTTGGCCAAGAAATGAGTGAGTTAGAGAGGTTTGAAGGTGTGAAAACCCTAGATTTTGTGGTGGCCGGATTTTGAGTGTAGGAGAGAGGTTGGAGATGGGGGAAATGAGAGAAACTCTCATTTGTGGGTTTTTATATCCTGTGTGGTGTCCGGGTTCGTTTCGGTTGCTCGGTTCGCATTTTCGTCGCGTAACCGGAAATTACGCGTAATTAATATCTCTTAAACAAAAGACTTTAATTTAGTTATTTTGATGAGTTTCAAAATTGTAAAATGTTAAACATTTTATTCTATTAATTTTATTTCGTTCGCGTCGCGTTTCCGTTTTCGTTTCGTCAGATCGCGTCACTTACGCGCGTCTTCGTACAGAGCGCTAACTGTACGAACACGATCGTATGTTTCACTTTCTGATTTGGTTTTCTAATTATCAGTTATCATTCAGAACGTTAAACTCACAGATATGTTTGTGTGAATCGTCACCCACGCAAACACGCTGTCAGTTTATTATTCTGAAACGACACTGCAGATTTGATTTGAATTGTGTTTCCCTCACTGTCGGACTCAACTGAACATCCTGTTATCACTTGGTTTTCGCATTGAATTGTCGGTCATCTGATTCCTGTCATCTATGGATATCAGATCGCAACCGATTCGTTATTGTTATTCGTTTCAACACTGTTGTTTCCCTTGTGTTGTTGTAGTTACTGTATTTAAATTTTCACTTAAACACATACAACTGTGGTTCGTTTTCTGAGTTATGTTGTCACGCACTGTTTACGTACTGTATTTACACACAGTACGTGGTGAAAGTACACACACCGTACGGACTTGCCGTACGGTTTAGTACTAGTTGTCACAATCTCTCCTTGTTAAAGAAATTTCGTCCCGAAATTTAAGCATCCTATTCGGGCCCTACTTTTTCTTGTTCAGGTGGAGATGCTTTGATATCACGTGTTTCTCATGTTCTCATGTTTATGCGAAGTTGTATTTAGAGTTTCCCGAGCCTGTTTGATGTGATACGGATTCGTTTTCAGTCTCTCGACCGTACGATCCGAAATGTTTATGTTCCTTGAGAGAACATTGTTCGTATGTGACCTAGTCCTCTTTAGGAGCCTAGGATTTTGTGTGTGGTCATAACCTGAGCAGACTTGGTTTCATTGTCCTTATCAATCCAAGAACATCAAGTCTATTAGAAGTGTAAGGTAGCTTGGCATCATGTTCCATAGCTGTTTGCATACACTCCCATAGTGGTATACCCTGGTGTTACATAGTTTCATGATCTATAATGTTCACTATGATTCTTGTGTTCGTGTGTTATTCCTGTCAGGAGAAACCTCTCGTGTCTCCCCTTGTTAGAATGAATTCGTATATTGTCAGATAAGACAACATTGACGGATCCAATACTGAACCTTGTGACTGTATCTCTATCGTTCATCGTAATGACATAAAGAGGTTTCAATGGATTAGATGACTACGTCCCTATCAAGGACAAACATCAGTTCCAATGATGGTATTGACACCACTCGTGTCCATCACTTTGAATTTCATGGCATGTGTTTGTTCACTAAGGTAAGTAAACACTAAGTTCATGTCATTCAGTATAAGAGATATCCGAGTGCTGCCCCAATTACGAGTAAGTTATGAACTGACTCTAATGATGCCAATGAAAATCCATGCTAGTATAAAATATACATCTGCAAAGATTTTAAATAAGAAATGTACCAGTAGTGGTGTTGGTGTCAGTGTCTTGGCGTGCAGCTGCAGCCCCAATTTGAAACGCACGTCCCCTCGGTACTTGTCCTCTCGGTAGCACCCTCTTGGGACAGTCTTTCGCATAATGTCCTGGTTCCCCGCAGGTGTAACAGGAGATGCGATCAAGATGTGCAGCGGTCTGTGCCACTGCTTGGTTTGCCCTGTGTTGGGTCTTTTGTTCCTTGCAGAACTTGACCCAGTGCCCCATTTTCCCACAATAAGTGCATTGCCTGCACCCTGTGTTAGGTTGATGATGATAGTTGCACTTACTGCAGAATGGAACCGTGCCAGAATAAGATCCACGATTCTGCGGTGGTTGGTTGAGCACAGCTTGTTTGGTGGTGGTGGTCGTTGCGAAATTCTTAACGACCTTTCGTTTCTTGTTGGAGGGTTGTTCCGGATCTTCAGTAGTTCCAGATCCCTTCTTGAGTGCACCAGAGGCAACCATTACATCAGTCAATGAAGCTGATAGTGTAACAGCCATATCTAGTGTGGTTGGATGGGCGGCAATCACATGCCCCCGAATGCATGGCGGTAGTCCCCCGACATACCGTTCAATCCTCTTCTCGAGTGTTGGCACAATGTCCGGTGCCAATGTTGCTAGTTCATGAAATCTGGTAGTGAATGCCAGATGTTCATCACCAATCATCACATGGTTGAGTAGTTCAGTCTCAACCTTCTTGAGTTCGTTCCTCGGGCAGAACTCGCCCCTTAACAATGTCTTAAAATCCTCCCAAGGCATCGCCAATGCCTCATCCCTTCCTCTAGTTTGAACCTGGGCATTCCACCAGGTTAGTGCTCGTTTCTCAAACGATCCCGCAGCATACCTCACGCGGTGTTGGTCAGGACAACCGCTAATGTCGAGAGTTGTTTCCATCTTCTCAATCCATTGGATCAAGCCGACGGCTCCCTCAGTGCCACTGAATGTTGGTGGCTTGCATCCTACAAAGTTCTTGTAGGAGTAGTCTTGACCTTGCCGTGTGTTACCACTACCTTCTCCAGTTGAGTTGGCAGCGTTGTTGCTGTTGTTACTGTTGATTCGGTTCATCATCTCGGGAATCACATCCCTCAGTTGGCTTGTCAGCAGTGTAGCCAGTGCTATGGTAGCAGGGTCCTACTCATGGACAGGTGGTGGCGGAGGAGGAGGAGGTGGTTGTGTAGGAGAGTCAGGCGGTGTTGGTGTCGATGAGTGCGGAGCTGAACCTTGAGTCAGCGGTAATAGCGGTGGTTGTCTCCTCGGCGGCATTCTGATCATAACCGAAAGAAAATCGGTTAGTGCAGTGATCAGAAGCAGAAGACATATGCAATTAGAATCCTATGTTGTATGTTCACTACATGAGGGTCCCTAGGTTATAGTCTAGGCCAAACCGTTTAAGTAATATGACCTATATTTCTCTATAACCATGGCTCTGATACCAATCTGTCTCACCCCGGGCCGGCGGGAACGGATCGGGTTTTCCCGTCGGGCGGAAAGTTCCCGGGGCGCGATATCTTGAATGATAATCGAAATGATCAGATTGTTTACATGGCACATGATAAATAATGAGAAATGCTAACATGACATATAATATAGAATTACAAAGTTAAATTACACAGTACGTGTTCATAATTTAACTAAGTAAATCTATTCCAAAAGAATCGTGAAATTTCTATCTTGTAACTGTACAAGATATGCAAAATAGATTCACAATGTCGTCATAATGTATGCATCCAAAAATAAGCTAGGTCTTCTAAGAGTCCTCTAGCTTAATCACTGATGCTTGTTATCTAGACCTGTCCGTCACCTGAGAAACATGCATTTAAACAAGTCAATACTAGGTTGGTGAGTTCATAAGTTTAGTCTTTGAAAAAAAAAACCATTGAATTTATGCCAGTCATGTTCATAGTGTATCACACAAATTGAATTGATGATTAACTCCCATGTTTCACATAATGTCCTCTCCATGGTTGGCTGTACAGATAATGTCTCATCCAGTCAAGCATGCTTATATATAGGAGCATACGAAAGGGTCAAGCCCAGACGCCACCCCACCACATGCTTAACTGCACTCAACCCTACCTGTAATACAACGATGGATACCCATTTCCCTTCACCCATGATTTCCGGTATGTTTATTCACTAAGTAAAAGGAAAGAGACGTAATCGTCTCTGTTAACCATTCCTTACGGAATAGTCGGCATGTAACATAACTCAATGAATAAAGTAAGAGATGAAATCATCTCTGTTAACTAATCCTTACGAATTAGTCGGTGTGTAAAATAAACCATAATTGAATAAAGAGACATAATCTCTGTTAGCTGATCCTTACGGGTTAGCTCGGCATGTAATATAAACCAACTGAACAAATAAGAAACGAAGTCGTTTCTGTTAGCTATTCCTTACGGATTAGCCCGGCATGTAAGATATCATACTCGATATCTAGAACGAAACTTAATAGTTTCTGTAACTAATCATTACTGATTAGTCCGGCATGTAGAATACCCAACAATTGAATAAAGAAACATAATAGTCTCTGTTGGCCATTCCTTACGGATTAGCCCGGCATGTAAGATATCATACTCGATATCTAGAGCGAAACTTTGTAGTTTCTGTAACTGTCAGTACTAACCAGTCCGGTGTGTAAGATATCATACTCGATATCTAGCTAGGAACATAATAGTTCCAGTAGCTGTTTCCCCTGTTCAGCCCGGAGTGTAAAGTGTCCAACGCATGATTCCTAGTTAGAGACATAGTAGTCTCAGTAGCTGTCATTTCTGATCAGCCCGGTGTGTAAGATATCCTCCCACGGTATCTATTGGAATGAACATGTTTCCTAACTTTCAGGAGTGTTACTTATATGATTGATAGCACCTCTCGTGCATGGTGTGATTTCCTTTGATTTCCCCAAATCCCCGGTTATTAGTTTTGTGATTTACCCAACTGACCTACCATTGTGTAACCGACACACTCCGACGGTTAAGGAATGTGCTCTAATAGAGCCTTAGTAAGTAATGATGGTATGTGTGTGATATGCCATTCCAAAAGCGTGTGTATGTAATATCCTCCTCGATATCACAAGTGAATGTATCAACTGTTATCCCAAGTTTGCGTGTTCTAGTGAACTTAACAAAGTGTCATAAGAACATGTCTTATACACAATGTTAGTGATGTGTGAATGATATTGCTATCATGAAGTTACCTTATCATGATAATCATTCTTGTCATTAATAGTTGTTAATGGCATGTTATCCCATGGTTTTCCCTCGTTGTCCTATCGCGTAAGAATAATATGCACGGTTGTAAGATATGTTCTTAACAACTCACATTATCCTATGTGTTAAAGTGTCATGATTCTAGGTTAGCATGTAGCATCCTAGATAATTCAGGTATGATAAAGTCAAACAAGCAAGCATGTAATGATAAACGATAATAATAATAATAATCAATTATTATCCAAATCATGAAATAAACAACATGTTAATAGAAACTTTTAAATAAATAAAACTTTTGCATGTTTCTCAGCCCCGAGCTTTGAAATCAGTAAAGATTTAGAAAAAGGGGCATATGAACTCACCTGTAATAATTGGGGGTTGACTTAGCTTAAATGAGAATGCACGCGCTCTTTGTTATGCTTGTTGTAGTCACGATCCTGTATTGATTTCACGTTGTTGTAACTTATAAGTATAAGTTATAGTTGAGTTGTGTGAGTGTTCGTGTTAGCCCAAAGGTTGGCTAACACGCGTAAGTCTCGGTCATTATTCGGCCTTGGTTCTCTTGTTATAGATTATATTAACACTTAGCTATTTTAAGTTAAGCTTAGAACATAGTGTCATTGATTTCAATGTTTCACTAATATTCATCATAATAACTTGTGTATGTTTATAACCCCATTTAGTTCTTAACCGCATCTTAGGGTTTGTATCAACTTGACTTGTTTCCCTTGAAATCTCTTGTTATAATGTTTAACTTGTCATGAAATGTAACTTGTACACAAAATAGTTCCTTAGTTTAAAACTTAGGTTTGTGGATGTTAAAGCTTGTAGCTCAAATAGTTTATAACATTAAAACCTAAAATTAGTTTTTATTAAGTTGTTTATCAAGGACTCCCATCACCTTTGTAGTACTTTCCCAATGGTTCCATACCCATAAATTCTGCTTCATAAAGTTGATTTAAGGTGTGGATCATGATGTTTGAGTTTGCTAAATTTGGTGGGCAGAAAGTTATGCTTGGGCCCAACCAAGGCCATGGGCCAAACAAATGGGCCTAATCAATAAATCTCTGGGCCGAATGAAACATGGTTGTATTAACCATTCATGGGCCGAACCAGTTGTATATGGGCCTAGTCAATCACAGTGGGCCGATTAGTTGATGGGTTGTTGGACGAATCAAATGGTTTTGGGCCAAGGTCAGTGGGCCTTGACATGCTGTTAGGCTTAGGCCAGGTCTCATGGGCCAACCATAGGTCAAACTGGGCCATCAGGTGCTGTTGGGCTAAGGTCCTAGTGCTGGGCTGTAATAGCAGGCCTTGGGCCTATTTAGTGGGCCAATTGTTTGGGCCGAGCCAGTTTACTGGTCTAGGGTTTCTGGCCGAAGGTGGATGCTGTGGCTTGATGTACTAGATGGCCGAAGGCTACTGGGTGGTGACTGGATGCCATGGTGGTCGAATGGTGCTGGTTTGGTTCCAGGCGAATGAGGTGTATGGCTCGAATGGCAAGGACCCGGCGAATGAGGACCTTCTTTGAGCTTCAGTCGGCGAATGAAGGTGGGAAAAGGTTACATCCGGCGAATGAGGGTTGTAGTCGAATGAGGGGGGGTCCGACCGAATGTCCAGGTGGCGAGTGAGCTGCTACCCCAACCGAGAGACTGAGGCCATTCGGCCTTGAGTCATTCGACGCTAGGCCTTTCGACCAGTTGTCTCTCATTCGGCCGCAGCAGAGGTTGAGCCCCACATCGCCTCCATTTCAAGGTCCTTTGATGTTTTCGAAGGTGGTGCTGGTTAGGGGGAAGTCTCACAGTCCTAAGGTTCGGGGAAAGGGGTTCCTAAACCGGCTAAGTGTTGATGGTTGATCATAGGGTTCGAAAACCCTAATTTTCGCCACTTTGGAAGCTTCATACCTCAAATTTAGTTGAGTTTCACAGCAGATCCCTTGTACTTTCGTGTAGAGGAGATCAATACCTTCGATTTGGTCCAAAGATGGAGCGATTTGGCCAAGAAATGAGTGAGTTAGAGAGGTTTGAAGGTGTGAAAACCCTAGATTTTGTGGTGGCCGGATTTTGAGTGTAGGAGAGAGGTTGGAGATGGGGGAAATGAGAGAAACTCTCATTTGTGGGTTTTTATATCCCATGTGGTGTCCGGGTTCGTTTCGGTTGCTCAGTTCGCATTTTCGTCGCGTAACCGGAAATTACGCGTAATTAATATCTTTTAAACAAAAGACTTTAATTTAGTTATTTTGATGAGTTTCAAAATTGTAAAATGTTAAACATTTTATTCTATTAATTTTATTTCGTTCGCGTCGCGTTTCCGTTTTCGTTTCGTCAGATCGCATCACTTACGCGCGTCTTCGTACAGAGCGCTAACTGTACGAACACGATCGTATGTTTCACTTTCTGATTTGGTTTTCTAATTATCAGTTATCATTCAAAACGTTAAACTCACAGATATGTTTGGGTGAATCGTCACTCACGCAAACACGCTGTCAGTTTATTATTCTGAAACGACACTGCAGATTTGATTTGAATTGTGTTTCCCTCACTGTCAGACTCAACTGAACATCCTGTTATCACTTGGTTTTCGCATTGAATTTTCGGTCATCTGATTCCTGTCATCTATGGATATCAGATCGCAACCGATTCGTTATTGTTATTCGTTTCAACACTGTTGTTTCCCTTGTGTTGTTGTAGTTACTGTATTTAAGTTTTCACTTAAACACATACAACTGTGGTTCGTTTTCTGAGTTATGTTGTCACGCACTGTTTACGTACTGTATTTACACACAGTACGTGGTGAAAGTACACACACCGTACGGACTTGCCGTACGGTTTAGTACTAGTTGTCACATAAGGCAATAAAGGAAGAATAGGTCCTTCTGTGTGACCCACTCCTGGCTCAATCGGCGGCCGGTGATGGTGCAGGCGATGCACCGATGTAGGTATCGGTGCAGCGGGTCACGAATGCTACTGACACGAGCCTTATTATTTATTATTATTTGTTATTATTATTATTAATATTTATTATTATTTATTATTATTATTATTATTTATTATTATTTATTATTACTTATTATAAAGAACAACAAAATGATTAAATACATATATTTGCGAGTTACAATCCGTACTTGTCTAAATCTACAAAACCCGGTGGTTTTCGATGGCTTTCCAACCAATTGGTATACAAATCAAGGCGTTGCTTGTACCACATTTCCCAGGCTGTGGCGTCTTGACTTTTGAATCTTGACCAATACCAACTTGGTGTCGGCATTGGATAATCTCCGGTAAGTTCAACCATTACAAAGTGGTTATCGTTAATAAATACGAATGACACAATACGATGTGGTTGGAGAAATTCAGGCGACGTCCATAGCGGGAAAATCGTTACAGAAGCGCCTAAGCTTATAAAAACCACAATCACACCAAACACATTTGCAATCAAAAGTCCGGTCTCTGGCATTTGCATCCAATAACGCCTTGGAGCAAATTCAGGTTTTGACCATTTCAAGGATTCTTGAATTTCGTCAAAAACACCAAGGAGGACGTTAATGTACATGTTTGCATTTTGGATACTCTCAGTCAGGAGTGCATGACGAATAGTTAACCATTCTGTTTCCGGAAGTCCTAATGCAACAGCTAGAGATCGAAAGCCACAGTTTCCGTCTGGAACAACGTCTTGTATTCTTGATATGTATGGGTGGAAGATGTCAGGAATGTTTAAAGTTTGTTATCAGTTAAATGTACCGGGATGTCAAATGCTGGTTGCGATAACCCAACAGTTGGTTGCGAAAACCCGTCTTGTGGTTGAGAAAACCCGGAAAAATCGTGCATTCTTGTCGTTGAAGAATACGAATTAGCACGCTGCAATTGACTATCGTGAGTGACCGTTGAATCATCCTGCTTGTTTTTCTTTGGCTTTGTGAAGGAACTATGTCGGGCAGGCTCTTGTTTTTTTTGTTGTGTCTTTAAACTTGGTCGCCCTCGAGTGTTAGTTTGCACGACGGGTTCTTTTTTCATTGATTTAAATGGGAAAACCGCACTAAAAACCTTTGACATCATACTCTTTTTAACTGGATTTGGTTGAAGCTTGATATGTTGTATGACCCGATCCAATTGCGCATCAATATCAGCACCTTCATCCTCGTTAACTAACGACAGGTTTAAATCAAGCTTACGCCAAAACAAGTCTACCTCATCCAGTGTAACTTTAGCATCTGTTTTAAAAGAATAAAAATAATAATTATGATTATACATAAATAATAGGTAAATATATAATTAAATTTAATTAATTCATACTATTCAATAGACGACAAGCACATGGCAATCCACAACTCGTGAAGAGATGGCAACCGCAAGATGAATTTGATGCTATCAACATCTGAATTTTTGCCTTCTCACCAACCAACAGATCTAAAGCTACATGAGATACATTCCCTTTTAACAATTCAAATTGATCATCGTTGTGATGTGCCATACGAAATATTTTGCTTCTTTCAAAGCTTTCATTTATAGCTTCTGCTTGCGATTTAACAATTTGAATTACATGCCCAACAATGTTGTCTAACGTGTTGTTGGTTGCATGGAGACTTTTCTTTAATAGAGAATGTTGACTTTCAACTCTGTTGGTGGTTCGTTGACCAAAATTCCGGTTTTTATCTATCCACGCAGACACAAACATTTCCTTGTATTTTTGCAACCATGTTACTTGCAAATATCCGATAACCCCTAAAAAAAAAACATATATTAATACGTTTCATACAACTCAAAAACAATTAAAAATGAGAAATAGAACATTACTCTGATGAGATGTCCATAACCATTCATGTAGTCGGCTATAATTATACTCGTAGATATCGGGAGTTGCAGATTCAATCACAACCGACCACATATATCCAAACTTTTGCCAGTCTGATTGCGAAAAACTAGGCCTGCAGTGTTTGGATATGTTTTCAAAAATGTGCCACCTGCATAGTAATTGGGCAGCACTAGGAAATATTCTTCTACATGCGTTTATAAGAGCCAACTCTCTATCGGTTACAATAACGCGTGGTTCCATACACTGTTGAAGTGTATCTTTTAGGTTTTGTAACACCCAGACAAAATTTTCTTCACGTTCCTTACTTATAAACGCATGTGCAACACTAAATGTCTTGTGTGTTGATGTGACACCAACTATTTGAACAAATGGCATGTTGTATTTGTTCGTTTTATAAGTTGTGTCAATTAACAAGACATGAGGAAATGCTCGCCAAATATTATAAGATGTCTGGTGGATAAAAAAAATCTGTTCCACGACATCTGTCGACGCTTCGTCTTGCGTTTGGTAAATAAAATTATTTCTTTGCAATGTGCTAAAAAGGACCTGAATTGGAGTTTCCCTCGTGTTTTGTCCAATACGTAACTTCCGTCGCGCATTGTAAATATTTCTGAGGTTGGAAACATTTTCGGGGTTTTGGTCCTTTACAGCTGCAAGTATATCACGGGGCAACATGTTTTGGTTTGACAGTTGCTCAACTAGACGGGTTTCATTTTCATTTAATCTCATCGCATATGGATGACCGCCTAGTTGTTCAGCCGCTAGGTGGTTGTGTTCATTATTGACCACACGCAACTTCCAACCACCACAACTTCTCTCGTATCTACCAATCAGCTCAAATTCACACCCAGTCTTCTTCGAACCAGCACGTCTAGCTTTTGGTTCACCGTGATACACGCCACCGCGATCGCATTTAAGCCACACTTTTATAACTACACCGGTTGCATTAGTTTTGCTTCGTCGTCTAACTAGCACATAACCATTTTCACGCCCTCTAGCAATCGCCCAATCAACAAGTTCATCAACACCGGCAAAAACCTGAAAATAAAAAAAAATGTATAAATTTTTTAAACTAACAACCGTTAAATGAATAAGTTTGTTACCTGATCAGTTTCATAGACACACATATATTCATCACCGAAGTTGTTGCCTCCCATCGACATTGTTAAACCTTTACGAGTTTGAACTTGTTAAAAAACCCAAAACCTGCTTGTTTGGAAAATCAAATTGTTGTTGTCTGCGTTTTCTTTTTTGATTCAAGTGTTGCATAATAACGTATGCCATGAAAATATATATCAAACGATTATTTTACGCATATCTATTACGTTAAGTCAAATAATTTGCGCTGGTCAAATTATTGGCGTTCAATACGGGCCGTAAAGGGCTTTACGGGCCGTATGTACTGCGTGTCAGTCTGCGTCAACCCTATGATTTGACGTGTCAGCTTTTGTCAGAAATATTCGTTTCAATACGACCCGTAAAGGGCTTTACGGGCCGTATTGAGGGTGTCCGATGATCCAGTCGGGTGTCTCCCTAACAGCCCCCTTTAAAAAAATAACAAAAATCAAAAATCCTGTCAGCATTTAATGAGCCTGTAGATTCATTGTGTGGTGTCTTTTCAAAACACACATTTTTCAGAGTTTTTCTATTCATAATTGTTTTTGTTTTTTTTTTTTATTATTTATTGCCTGTACTATTGAAAAATGAAAACACACTCATCGTCTTCTTCCTCTTTTACACACTGAAAGTGAAAAATGAAAAGAAAACTTTGATCTGTTTCTCAAGCATCATCGGAAGCAAAAAGAAGAGGCAAGAAACAGGTAAGTTAAAATTTTGATCCTCTCTTGTGCAAAAAGCGCTCGTAACCAATGAGCAAGTCGAACATAGCCCCTTCCCAGTCCGTTTGTAACCTGCTGGTCCCGGTCCGCTCGTAACCTACCGGTCCCGGTCCGCTCGTAACCTACCGGTCCCGGTCCGACTGCCGATTCGGCTTGGCCGGCCGGTTCTTAAACTTCCGGTCACGCAGCTTGTTTTGGGCCGGTTAAGCTTCCGAATCCCGGTTCAGCCGGTCCGGTCCCAACAACATTGCATTTATGCCCTTAGATAAAATATTATCATTTATGCCCTTAAAGTGACTAAAAATCAATAAAGTAAGTTGGTTCACTGCTTAGGACTTAGGGAACAAAATGACTTGATTGTGGGTTCTACTCCTAGCTTCAACAAGTTTTTGTATTTTCGTTATATCGGCAAAGCGGTATGCATCAAGTTTTTTATATTGGATGACATTGTTTGAGCCGGCTTTTAAGTCATTTCAGATTTTTCCCTATTATTTAATGTTTACAAATAGACAATTTAATTTAAATAAATAATAATTTATAATGTATATATGTTTTATTTGTTGGTCTAATGTTTGTGTTTTTTGGTAATAAAATTTGCGAGTAAGCATAACCTTTTTTGTTTGAGAGTCACATTTATGATGACTCCACTTTAAGGTTTTATATCGGTGTCACAACTGTTGTGTGTTTCTATGTCGGCATTTTGATATGCGAGATCATGTTTGCGTTATAATATTCGCTATCATAATGGAATTCTCGCCACAACACGCGGGTAGCCAAGTAGTTTATTACATACAAGTATATTGCCTCACTTTTAAAATTAACTAGGTTTTTTCCCGCCGCGCGTTGCGGCGGGTTATCGCAGTATAATTTCGATAATGGGTATTATATATTTTTTGCAAAAGCATAAGTTACATAGAAAAATCAAATCTTTCATCACGAACTTTATATTAATTTCTCGTTAAAACATAAATCATACAAAATTCATACAAATATGCTAGGAAAATAATAGAAAAAATTACTCACAAAATCCATCTCATCGGCAATCAATTGGTTGAATTAGAAAACATTAAATCTCTAAACAAACATCAATTTTCCATGAGAACAAATAAATCACCGTTACCTTCTCCGAACACCACTGAAACCCTAAAAAACCACGTTTTTTCAATATATATATATATAATATTTAATATCCACTAAAGCATAAGTTACAAATATTTCATCACGAACTTTATACTGATTTCTTGTTAAAACATTAAATCATACAAAATCCATACAAATATGTTACGAAAATAATAGAAAAATTATTCACAAAATTCATCTCACCGGCAATCAATTGGTTGAATTAGAAAACCTAAATCTCTAAACAAACATCAATTTTTCATGAGAACAAATAAATCACTGTTACCTTCTCCGAACACCACGTTTTTTTCAACATATATATATAATATTTAATATCCAATATAATATAATATATATATATATACTATTTGAATATAATATACATATTACACTATTCCTCTTGGTTACCTTTTAATATATATATAATAATTACATATTTTTTGTTTTAAAATAGAAAACATGTGATTAATTAGTTTACTTTTTTTTTGAACGGCATTTGATTTCAACGTGTGAACCCCTGATTTTCATGCCACGTCATCAAAGTCTAGTTACCATGACCTCCGTTGAGACCCCACCACCACCCCAGGAGGAAACCGTACCGGAAAACCCCCTGACCTCCCAAGAATCCATATTTCGCTTTGGGAGGGATTTGAACCCGTGACCTCTCACAGAGAATCCAAAATGGTAACCATTAGGCTAGAAGCCTTTGGTTATAATTAATTAGTTTACTTGAAAAAAGAAAAAAATAAACTCGGGAACTGAGTGTAGATGCGCTATCTTGTCAATGATAATTGATTTTGAAGTGGCGTACCTGTGTGACTGTGTCTATTCCATTCGTCTTTATATATGCAATAATGCAAAACCCAAGAATTTCAATTCACATTCCGCCATGGGAGCTCTAACAATCATCACCCCTGTTGTTAAACCATCAGTAATCTCTGCCCGATCGTCCATCCCCATTTTCCGTCTTTCATTTACTCACCTAGAACCCAAATCCAAATTTACAAAATCCAAACTCACCAATTATACCTCGATTTCTTCATCAGTTTCAACCGAAGAAGAAACCAAAACCGGCCTTGATGAACATGATAAATTTGATTGGTTTTCTCAGTGGTATCCAGTAATGCCGGTGTGTGATCTGGACAAGAGGGCTCCATGTGGGAAGAAAGTAATGGGTCTTGATGTTGTGGTGTGGTGGGATAAGAACCAGAATGCATGGAAGGTGTTCGATGATATGTGTCCACACAGATTGGCTCCACTTTCTGAAGGAAGGATTGATCAATGGGGTAGGTTGCAGTGTGTGTACCATGGGTGGTGCTTTGATGGCTCTGGTGGCTGCAAATTAATCCCTCAAGCTCCCACTGATGGTCCACCGGTAAATTCTTTTCAACAAATTTCGATTAAGTGTTGGAAAATTTAGCAAAGCCTAATGATACCCCCTTGACTTTCAACGAGAGGTCTTGGGTTCGAATTCAGGCCGAATCAAATTTGTTGAGCCAAGGTCAGGAGTTTACCCAATTGCGGGGTTCCTCGGTGGGCTCGGACGCATGCCCCATAGCGTCAAATTCGAGAGAACGGTTGAAATCTTGTCTTACGTGTCTTCGTACCACATTTATCAATTATGGGGTCCTAGTGTCCGACAATACCCCTGGAAAAAAATTATTCCTTGTATAAATGATTTAATCTGGACTGAAATTTTATAACCACTTAAAACCAAAATAATAAAACTAATACATAAATAACTAATATACATTATTTATGATAAAACTTTATTACCAATTTAACTCAATATTTAGTTCTCTAAGCTCAATATCTTATTTGTTAGATTTCTTTTTTTCTTTTTTCTTTTGAGCAATAATTTCTATATCAATACGTTTTCGGTGACTCGAGTCTTTGATCTAAAGGAGATAAACACTTTAACTCCAACAGTTTTGTCATTTGGACTCAACCTTTCACGTAACACTTATTTGTTATATAATTAAATTTTCATATGATTTTGTTATTTAGGTATAATTTTAAAGGTTAAAATTGTTATCAAGACGAGAAACTTGGTTCATTTGTGTATAATTTGTATATTTAGGTAATATGAAACAATTTTTATAAAGAAAATCCGAACACCTTATTTGAATCTTGAATTTGTTGATTTGAATAGTATTATTTCGAAGCCCGTCGAAAGATAACCGATTTTTTCATATCATCTTAATCAACGAGATGTTGATTTGGCGTACTATTACTACGTATTTGTGATTTGATTTAGGTTAAACATTTTTTGGGTGACTTGACCCGACCCGATTCGAACCGTTCCAAAAAATAGTAACAATATATAGACAATCTCTCACAAAAAATTCGACTTCTATTAGAAAATTTTCTGGGCCTGTCTCTGTTTATAATCTCCTAACGAGAGCTTCGAAAGGAGCTAGAATGTCCTAATTTTTAGCCAAGCTTGATGGATATCTCAAAGTAAGGGAAAAAAAACTTCTTCAAATTCATACGAAACCATCAAGACAACATAAACCTTACATGATAAGACAAATTCATATGAAACCATGCCAAAAAGTATGAAGATGAGACCGAAAGAAACGATGGTGTTGTAGGTGCCGAGACGATGAGAACGATGGTGTCATAATATGTGTTATGGTGATAACATTGACGTGACAAAGTATGTAAGAAAGACATGAGGTTATCACAACATAATTTATTAACATGTAGGTAAAAAGAACATGTCTGAACTATATTTGAAAATCACACAAAAGTTATGCTATTGTAGAAATTAGTGTTATAAAACATAAAAATCAATTTATATGAATTGTATACCAAAACATGAAATCATATAAAATCGTCTTTAAAAAATAGAAGAAAGCAAAAAAGAAAGAAACAAAATAATATTCGTTCTTAAAAACAAACTAATGTTAACCCCGCACGCGTTGCGGCGCACTAGACTGTTAAACAACAAATGGTATTTTCATACGGAATTAAAATAGTAGTTTTCGACGAATCGGTTAACAAATTCACAAACATTGAGATCCTTTTAGCAATTTTTGTTAAAAACCTTCTTAGATTCTGTAAAGTCATTTTCTTTCATAATCACATTCTTGTTAGCCTGTATTTTAAAAAAAAATTGGAATAATAATATGTTCATCAAACATGTTTCTAGGGTTTACAAGTAAATCATGTAATGAAAATAAATAGTGTTTCAAATAGCCAATAGCACAATTAGGGGTTTTCTTCACTTTCTTTCTCTAAAGTTAGAAGATGCAAATTAAACGGAAGTTGATGATGATATTTTCTCCTTGCGTACATTGCGATAATAGCGTAAGTTTCTTAGCCATAACATCGTAAGTTTCCATAATAACTTAAGTTTCTTACCATACTATTTATTAATTCATATGTAGCTCATTCTTGCATACAGCGCTACCCATACCTATTTTATTTATTCATTTGAGACCGAACTTAAAAATCCAAAAAAATCTATTGGGTCAAATTACAAAAGTTCATAAAGATACTATTCTTTTTCATAAGCTTTAATATATATAATATAATAATGTTTGCATGATCATAACTGACATAATACACAAGCCATATTACTTGTCCACTGGTCTAGCTTTATTAAAAACCGGGAATAAACAACATAATAATTATAACTAGATTTATTTCACCCGCGCGCTGCGGCAGGTTATCACAGTACACTCCCGAGAACGGGTATTATATATCATCTGCAAAAGCATAAGTTACATAGCAAAAATAAATCTCTCATCACAAACTAAACCCTAATACCTAAAGTCTAAACCTAAACTCTAAACCAACAAAAACTCAAATCTATAAGCAAATCTCTCAAATTTAATAAAAACCAAATCTGCAAGCAAATATATTAAATTTAATATTCTCATATGTGTTTACTAATTTTCAAAGTTAAAAAAACTTCTTCTGGTCCAAGTCTAAACTTTTAGAACGTCATTACATAAATCAGACACCTATGCACTATACATTACTATTAATACACACACACCACACACATATGCATACATACATACATAAATACATACATACATATGTATATATATAATATCATGGGACCCACACTCTATTTAATATATATATTTTTACTATTCAATTTTATGGTTTTTAATTATATATAGTAATAATTAAAAGTTATAGAAAATACAAAAATCGACAAAAAAAAAGATAAAAGAAAGAAAAGAAATTGATAGCAGATGTGACATAAAATAAAGTCATAAATGAATCATTAAATTAAAGTTTGAAAATGAGCCAT
Source organism: Mikania micrantha (assembly GCA_009363875.1). Taxonomy (NCBI): domain Eukaryota; kingdom Viridiplantae; phylum Streptophyta; class Magnoliopsida; order Asterales; family Asteraceae; genus Mikania; species Mikania micrantha. The sequence continues at coordinate 77,880,234 of CM018680.1, read as the reverse complement.
TATGTTGTACAATTAGATTTAAGAAATGTAAAATTAAAATGATGTTAAAATTTGCATATTTGGTCCATCAGATGTCTAACCAAGCCTTCATCTAACCTCCTATTATTTACTATGCTCCAAAAGAGTAGGTGTTTGATGCATGTGGGTCCCACTTTCTCAACCAAGCAACTAAGCAACCAACACATGTATATTGGGCTGTAAACGAACCGAACATTCAGCGGACATTTCATGAATTATTTAGCAGGAAGTTCGTTTATGTCCGTTCGTTTAATAAAAGAACGAACACGAATAAAAAATTCCGTTCGTTTAGTTAAATTAACGAACATGAACAAATGTCGTGTTCGTTCATTTGTGTTCGTGAACGTTCGGTAACGTGTTCGTTTACATTCGTTTATGTTCATTTATATATTTATTCATTAAATGTGAATATATTCTTAAATTTTATATTTTTAGTTTACAACTTAATATTTAAGTTATTTCAGTATAATATTATAATATTTAACTTTATATTTATATAAATGATTATATCTAATGCTTGAGATTAAGAAAGTTGATTTTATTATTTAAATATTATGCATGCGTGAACAAGTTAAAATCCTTAATGAATGAACACGAACATGAATTTTCGTTCCGTTAGCATTTATGAACCGTTCGTGAACAAGTTAAAAGTTAAACGAACGAACACGAACAAAGACTCGTTCGTGTTCGTTCGGTTTGTTTAGAGCCCTTGATGTATATAAAGATTGTACTATAGGCTTCATATATTGAAAAAAGAATAGAGAAGAAAGAATATGAACAATGATTTATGTGTGTACGAACAACTTTCATGATTGTGAATTGATGATATGTTTAATTAGAGTAGTAGAAAGGGGGTTGGGTTTTTAATGTTACAAAAAGATATTGATTATTTACACAGACAACTTTTTATTTTAACACGCTACCAACTTTATACGTCTCGTATAGGTTATGTAAGAGTCCAAATTGTCACTGACAAACAATTATTGCTTTTATACGGCTCGTATAGACCTATATGAGACGTATAAAAGTTGTGAAAAATGTGAGAATAACATGACCCTAAAAAATAGAATTATAGAAAATGGGTGTTAGAGACTTTTGTTTAATAGAAGAGATGTTCTGGGTTTAAATTCAGACAAAGTATATTAATTTTGGATAGTATAGATGTAAAATAAGTTTGTCGTAAAAATAAATTTGGTAAGATATTTAATAATTAATAGATTATATTAGTTAGTTTTAAAAAGATTAGCAGCTTGTTTATTAAGTTTTAAAAAGTAAAATTTGGTAAATGAAAGGTTTTTGATTAATCTTGTAGTTTTTATCGGCATCAATGCCAAAAAAATATAGTGTCACGTGGATTTCAGTTATATCCTATGTTGTATGCAAGTGAAAAAATTTAGTATCGGGTGACATCCATCTTGTCTTGGTTAGAGTCTCACTTAAAGCAAATATTGCTCTGGGTTAAGTCAGGATTTTTCCTATTTGTCAGGGTGATCCCGGGTGATCAGGTGTATGCTGTTTAAAAAACATAATAATTTATAAATAAAAAGCGATCTAGAAACAAAATTAGTTGTGGATCTTATTCAAACTTTTAGCATAATCTTTTACAACTGAACTCGTGCACATATATGAACGTAGGACAAAAACCTAAGACCAGACCCATCAGCAATCACAACTTCCTTAAAACCATTAAGGCCAGACCCATCGGCAATCTAAAACTTCCGTAAAACCCTAAGATCAGACCCATCGGCAACCAAAACTTTCGTTCGGTCGTTAAAAACTGAAAAAATAAAATAAAAAAACAGATAAACCCATCGACTAGTTTGCTCCAACAACCTTTGGTTGGTTGGACATTATTTTAATAGGGTTTAATATTTGGGAAAAGTGAATATGGGGCTGTTAAGCACCAAACTTAGGTGTGAAACCTATCAAAACGACGTAGTTTTGATTAAATATCATTAATTATGGTAGGTGCAAAATTTATGGAGTGAAAATAGGAACAAAAAAATATTACCATTATTAATGAGATTTAATCAAAACTACGTCGTTTTGATGGGTTTCACACCTAAGTTAGGTGCTTAACAGCCCCATATTCACTTTCCCTTATTTTGTATTTATAAACATAGATTAAAATTAATTACATGAATTAAAGATAAAACTAAAAAAATCACATAAACAACTAAAATTTAAAAATTACATAAATTAAAACTTATAATTAAATATTGAATCGAATGGGTAAATCCGAATCCGTATTATGTTCGTCTTCCCAAGGATCGTGGTTCCTCCATCGATTTGGTGTTTCCTCATCGACATGGTCATCAACTACCCATGGATAATCCGTATTACATTTGTCTTCTTAAGGGTTGAGTTGGCTGTAAATGGGAGAGGAAAATTAAGTTTAGTTGGTTGTGTAAACAAAAGAGAGAGACATTAATTTTTTTAATGAATAGTTTAGATTGTTTGATTGGAGTTTTTTATAAATTGGTGTTGATGAAATTTTATTTACCAAAATGGGTAATTTGAAAAATAGTTACCAAAATGAGTGTTTTTCATTTATTTCTTTATTTTAACTATTTTATTATAATTTTTTAATTTCCTTTTCTCTTTAAGAAGCATATTTAGAAGTCTCAAAATTGAGTTTGGGGGTGCCAATTTCTGACACGATCTGAAACATAACCCGAAAATAATCAGATTTTGGGCTAGCAAGTACAACCTTTTAAAAAAACAAGTTGTTTATAAAACGAGTAAGCAAACCATTTATAAACGGGTTAACTTGTTACCCATTTAAGGTTTCAAAATTATTATTATTATTTTTACTTTCTTGTAACATACATTTAGTTGCTTTTCTTTTGATTTTTGCCATAACTTAATTTTTCAATTAGCAATTTATTTTTTCATTTACAAACAAACAAATATACCACTAAAATCATACTTTTGAGTTTTAAGTGGGGTCTCTGGAGAGAGACGAAGACAAACCTTATCTCTATCTTAAAACGAGATAAAGAAGTTGCTTCGAAGGAGACCCTCGACTCTTTTTTCATTTACAAAGATGACTTTAATATCTTTTCGGTTAACTATCCAAATTCAATTATCTTATATTTCATATTTTATGAATATAATTTACGTAATTACATGTTTAGTTATAATAATATTAATTGTTTTGTTAAAATACTATATTAACTACTAGGTGAGTAACCCATGTAACACACAGGTTTGCTTAAAGTTGCGATAAAAATTTAAAAAAAAGATCTTAATATAATTATATAAGTAAAATCGACGTATTAAACTATGATTTCAATAATTAGACATACATAAAAATAAATTGTGAAAGCATGATTTCAAACTATATAAATGATCTGCATTGAAACACGTAAATACAGAAGTCAACCATTTATCAGAAAGTTGAGCATATAAAGATATATATCACACTACACAACAACCTTACCAAGTATATTCCCATTTTTCAGTAGGGTCTGGGGGGAAGGATAGACACAAACCTTACCCCTATCCCATTTGGGATAGAGAGGCTGCTCCGAAAGAGTCCCCGGCTCAAAGTTATCGTTTGAAGTTGATCATCCCAACGATTTTAACGTTATTTTCACAAAATAATTAAAATAACGTTAAAATTATTGCACTTTTACTTTTGCCCCTTAAGGGCCCACACATATATACATTATATGTGTGCACCGCAAATGGGGCGTAAAGATATATATCACACTAAACATACTAAATAAGAATAAGAAAGTCACAAAAAATTGTTCATAAGTTTTCAAATATTTCGTTGTATACAACGTTTGTTGTTGTATTTGAAACTTTCCCCTCTTTATCTAATATCAGAATTTTTAGTCCATCCCTGCTTTTCACTCTGGATAATGCAACATATAGTTGACCATGTGTAAAAACCGGATCTTTTAAATACAACCCAACTTTTGATAATGATTTACCTTGACTTTTGTTAATTATTTCATATGTAAAATCATGTCTAACTTAAATGCAAATTCAATTTATAAAAAATATATATTTTTTTATCATAACCGACGGAATCCATAATTATTTCATTTTGAAATCATGTCTATATTAAATGCAAATTCAATTTATAAGAGTCAGTTTTTTTTTATCATAACCGACATGAGTAATTTTAGTAATTTATATAGGGAGTTTGTATGTGGTAAAGACACGTGTAATTTGACACATGTGGCATATTTAGTAGACTGACATGTGGCAGATTAGTGAGTTGGATAGGCTGGTTAAATGCCATGTGGTATTAGAGTTACTCTTTTATTAAGAGTAGTAGATTTGTTAATAATACACACCTACTAAACATATTATTATTGGCGTGTTTTCAACTAACAACCAACTTATAACCTATAAATTTGTTAGATTAATTTATATAAACAGGTACAACGGGTCATGTTCGGGTTAATTTGAATTTATATCAATCCGGGTTAGAGTAGAAAACTTTGACACAAATAAATATAAGAGTCATGTTCGTAAACTTACAATTTTTAACCATATTCATTTTTGTATTATTGTTTGTTTATATATATGAACGATATTCTTTGCAGGTTCATTCTTTCACGAAAGCTTGTGTTGCTATTTATCCAAGCACGGTGCAAAACGGAATTGTTTGGTTTTGGCCCAACACTGATCCACAATACAAAGACATCCTCACAAAGAAGAAACCACCATACATCCCTGAACTTGATGATCCATCATTTACCCACCAAATGTTCAACAGAGACATGCCATATGGGTATGCACATTTCACCAAAACTTTGCATCAAATCATGAGTAACAATTAACAAATTAAGTATTTGATCGAAAGCATGACGACACTTGCAGGTACGAAATCCTGCTTGAAAATCTAATGGACCCTTCTCATCTTCCATACTCGCATTATGGGATATTTAAGATGCCACAACCCAGATAAGTACACATACAGTTACATGACATATTCTTTGGATAACAGTCTCTTGCACAAATGTGTAGGTTACGACTGTGTACAATGGATCGCTAAGCGATCCAGCTCCTGTCTAAAACATGAGCTAAGACAAGCATTGTGTATGTCGTTTGGTTCTCAGATAATTTCCTGTCTAACATGATATTCCTTCACTGTCAAGCTTGATCGGGAGGGGGTGGACCCCTTGAGCTAAATTTTCACAAAATGGACAAAAATGGTTTTACTGCAAGCGAACCTGATGCTAAATGGAACTTTGTTTCTCCTTGTCTGGCCCAATGTGCTTTCACAATCAGGGGAAGTGAAGACAACACACAGGCATACATTTAACTTTATATGTTTAACTCCTGATTTTTACTCACATCACATGGTACTTAATTTCTTCAATTTGATTAATTTTAGGAGAAATTAGCACAAAAACCGCCTCGAAAGCATTTTTGGATCTTTATATGTGTTCCAGTGAGCCCGGGTAATAGCAGATTGATATGTGTTTTCCCTAATAACTTTGGTGTTTGGATAGATCGAATTATGATTCCCAGATGGAGGCAGCACATTGGGACGAATTTGGTTCTCGATTCGGATTTGTATCTTCTTCATATTCAGGTAAATCTAACCCATCAGAACTAACTGTGATCACTCAAACTATTGTATTCCAATTAGCTTAAAGATTTTTATGCAACTTTTAGGAGAAGAAACTGATGGATGCTGGTAATTCAAATTGGCAAAAAGTATGCTTTGTGCCAACCAAAGCAGATGCAAATGTGACTGCATTTAGAAAATGGCTAAAGAAATATGCAGGCGGTCAAATCGATTGGCGTAACATGTTTGATGGACCTCTTCCTCCCACCCCTCCTAGAGAACAAATCTTTGACAGGTTATTTGCATAAAATTTAACTGCATTGAGGCTATAAATCTTGAAATCAATTTGTTTTGGTTGATTTAGGTACTGGAGCCATGTGGTGAACTGCAGCAGCTGCAATGTCGCGTATAAAAGTTTTAGCGCGCTTAAGGTGTCTCTTCAGGTATTTTCGGTTGCTTCGGTGGTTATTGTGGTTGCCGCCAAAAACGGAATGATACCGATTGCTGCAAGATATGCACTCTCAATTGCTGCAATTTTGTGTTTTGTGGGATCAAAATGGGTGTCACGTTTCATTTACAAAAACTATCATTTTCATGACTATAACCACGCCTTTGTATTATCCAAAAATTAGTTGTCGACGTTCCCACAACTGTATGTTCTGTAAAACTTTTTGACCCATCATGTGTGTCCTTGATACGTTTCAACAGTCATGTTGATTAGTCTTTTTTTTGTGTGTGTGTTTGGTATCATTCGCTATGTATAATATTTCCCAAACTTTTAATAAATATTACTTGCATAATTTATTTGTTGAGTTTATTCTCTAATATTAATATATTATTGCTATTATATGAATCTAATTTATGTATATGAAATTTAAAATACTGTTTAAGCGATTAAAAGACCATTTTTTCACCTGTAATTGAAATTTTAATTTTCTAGATGAGTTTGCCAACAAAAATCAACAACTCTTTTTTTTGAGTAAATTACGTTTTTGGCTTATGTGGTTTAACTATTTGGCCGAAAATAAAATTTTCTATTAATACAGCCCCTGTGGTTTGGACAACTAACTTTTTTGGCCCCTAATCATAGTTAGATTTTGGGCCAAAACTGATATAATAGTTAAGTTTGAGGGGGTCAAAAGCGATAGTTGTTTAAACCATAGGGACTGAATTGATAAAAGATTCTATTTTGGACCAAAATAGTTAAAACGCTCAAAGCACAGGGGCCAAAACCGTGTTTTAATTATCAATTGAATACGATAGTACTTCCTTGAATTCCCTAATAAGAGATCTTAGGTTCGAGCCTCATCTTTAGCATAGAGGGTTATCTCAAGTGCTTATGAGTTCCCTATTGTTTGGTGTGGATTCAGTCAGAATCTGCTCTATAACGGAGGTGAACCGTTTGCTAAATTAAGACAAATGACCGAGTCTTAACATGTCAAAAAAAAGAGTATCATTATGTGCATAGCAGTTTCATCTTCCAAACATCCTTTGATATATTTGGAAAAGGAAAGGATATTAGGCGGAGTTAAAGAACTGTTATTAGCAAAATATTTTTTTTTCATGGAATTCAAAAGTTTTTTTTTTTTTTTGTATGACAATCAAATGGGTCCTAAAATTTTGGAATACTCAAAATGGAGCCATGCACTAGTGACCCTTTTCAAAGAGCTTTCTAATGTGTGCCTTAGTTTCGAATGTTCGCTTTAGTTTTTGTTATTCGGATTTGTGTATTTATTATGTTCAATGCAGAGCTATCACTGCAACAAGTGGTAAATCCCTAGTACACAGTTATATATAAGAATTATGCAACTTAAAAATATAAAATATTAACAAAAAAACATCAAATGAAATAAATGTTATTACCGAGGTATCACGCAAGGGATGTGAAAACAACACCTAGGAAGATATGAATGACTAAGGTAGCGCGAGTTAGATGACACGTATATTGTAGTGTGAAAATGTCTAAGAGAAGAAGGAGCTAAATGCTAAAGACTTTGTTTAATTTCATCCTCAATTACGGAAAAATGACAATTAGTTAAGGACTATTGTGGTATTCTAGTTTATAAGAATAAAGAAGATACCTAATAATGTTGAAACTACAAAGTTATTAGAACATAATATGAAACTACTAAAAAGATAATTGAGACTATAATTATAAACAAAATACAGACGATGATAAACCAATTTGGTTTCACGTCACGCCAATCAAATACAAAAGCAATAAGCATTATGAATTACTAGCTTATTCATCTTTTTCATGTATAATATTTTATTATTATTGTTGTTTAATACAATCTAGGGTATAGATCCACGGTGCACATATAAAGTCCATGTTTTAAGTGGGGATATTGCACATGTATGACTGCTACCTGACTTGTCAATCAAATGTATGATTAATCTAAATTTTACAGTTACGTTGAGAAAATCATGAATATTATATATATAATTAAAATACATGAAAATGAATAGTAATATATATATTACTATATTGAATGGTATATATATAATTATATAGTATTATATTGGATAGTAAAAATAATTATTATAATATATACATATATACTATATTAAATAGTAAATATTTATTAAATTTGAGAGATTTACTTAGAGATTTAGGTTTTTTTTTCAATTCAACCGATTGGTTGTTGGTGAGAAGGATTTTGTGAGAATTTTTTATATTATTTTTGTAACATATTTTTGTAGATTTTGTATGATTTTATGTTTTTAACAAAAATTTGTATAGATTTTGTGATGGGAGATTTGATTTTGATATGTAACATATGCTTCTGCAAATAATATACAATACCCGTTCTCGGGAGTATACTGTGATAACCCGTCGCAACGCGCGGGTGGAAAAAATCTAGTTAACATTATAATATGTTGCTTTTGAAATAATTTAAGAAGGAAAAAAATTACCAACTAGAATTGTGTCAAGATTAGCCGGTGAAATGGTTGCTGCTAAGCGCTTGAAAGAGAATGGGGCAGTGGCTGGGATCTGTGGCGGTAGAATGGAGGCTGGCGGTGTGGACCTCTGATCGGGACCAAGAAAAGAAAGAAAATAGGATAGGAAGTAAGGGGGAAATAAAAGAGTGATTTAAATATTTAGAGGAATTATAGAAGAACAAAAATAATTAAGGTTTTTAATAAGTGAGTAATTTTTATTTAGTTTTTTATTTTAAAAGAGATGATAATATATTTTTTTTTTCAATCAGGGGGACAAAGTTAAATTTTTTTTTTTCAATCACAGGGGGTCAAATCAAATATTTTTAAAAAAATTAACCTTTTAGCCAGAAAATTAATCATACTGACAAAAAAAGAGGGGGTCGGTCGCCTTCCGGTCCCTTCTATGCTACGCCCAATCATGGCATTTAATTTGACCGGTTGCCAACGAAAAAAACTTAATTTAAACATCTTACCAAACACACACGTGTGCGCACACAAATATGTTACATTTTAAGCCAGACATTTTCTTTGTCACGTGCTCATCTATCAAACGTTAAAAAAAACCACAAAAAGTCCCCTAAACACCAATTGTGAGCATATTGTGTTAGGTATTTTAAGAAATCCAAGGAAAACTAATAACATTTAAAAAAATTATAAATAAAACATAAGAAAAAAAAACATGCAATTTTACATCCTACCAAATATATGCACAATTACACTTTACACACATATTGTGAGCATTCATTTTTTTGGCATGCTCATCTACCAAAGCTTGCAAAAAAATAACACAAATGAACCCCCCCCCCCCCAAAAAAAAAAAAAACACCAATTGTGAGCAAATTGTGTTGCTTATTTTAAGAAGGGTAAATTACGGTTTTGACCCATGTGGTTTAAGTGTTTTAGGCCAAAACCGACAGTTGTTTAAACCACAAAGGCTAAATTGATTAAAAATCTATTTTGGCCCGAAATAGTTTAAATATTTAAACCATATGGACTAAAACCGTAATTTAATCTTTTAAGAAATATAAGAAAAACTAATAATACTACAAACATAAAAATATAAGAACATTTTATATCCATGGTTTATATTAATAATAAGTGTACAAGTAAAACAACAGACTTTATATTAATAATAATTGGTTTATGATAATTCTGTGTGCATTTGGAAAAAAAAATATTATTTATGCTGAAGTTTACAAAAAGTTGGGAAAAAAAAAGAATCGTGGTCTAGATTCAAACACAGGACTTTTTGCAAACGAACCAGCTGCGTTAGATATCATTTGGAAACATTTTTGGGAGAGCATATACAAGTTGTCTTGTATGTGTATATAATGTATATATTTATAGGGGCTGACTCACTAGTAAGAGATTTTGTCTAAGAAAAGTAGGAATCAATAAAAGTGTAACATGTTAAAAACATAAAAGCATTACAAAAAACCAAAATATAGTACAAAAAAAATCTAACATAAAAAAATCCAGTACAAAAATAAGATATTATGTTAAATAGATTTGTTTCAGAAATATTTTGTAGTTTTATCATTGTTTTAATACTTTAAAGTTTATGATTTAATTTATAACATTTATAAATGTTTGAAATAAATTGTTAACTATAATGATGAATTAAATAAAAAATGATAATAGTACTAAATATAATTTGTCTTTAATACCTTAAAAAGATTAATAATTCCTATGTTACACAAAATAAATTAAACTTAAACAAATTAAAATTTATTAATAATATGTTAATTTATTTATAATAGTTATATTGTTATTTATAAATATTTTGATAAGATATTTTCTTTGAATAAATATTAAAATTTTGTAACAATTATAAAGTTAAATAACTTTAGTAATAACATTATATTTGAAATTTTATAAATATTATAAGCAATATTTATTTTTTCCTTTTAAAAGTTAAGTAATAAGATTTCTTTGTTTTAAATGAAAATTTAATCTACATTAGTGTGATATTTATATAACATTAATGTATATCTTAAATAATTATAAAGTATATTAATAAGTGTAATATTACAAGTTTTATGGGTTTAATTTAACTTAAAAATAAAACCTTTAATAACAACTAAAAAAATAAATTTTGTAAAACAGTAATATTATATATTTTTGTTTACAAATAACAAGTTTTAAGTTTATAAAATTTTTTGGTGAAAACCAAATTTAATAATAATTAATAAATAAAAAGTTTTACAAAAATGGTGAAACTCGTCGTAGCCCGGGGCCGAAACCGGGACCTTTACTGTGGAACCATCGAGCATAACCAGTTGATCTAAGGCCTAATCCGCGATAGAGATCCATTCGAAATTTACTTAACATTGTTTTCAATTCATCCCCAATCCCTTATATAACCAAACCGAAACCCTGATTCTTTACCATCCAAATTCGTTCATATCCGAATTTGATCGTGAACAGAAACTTAGGGCTTTCGTTGGTAATCATCCTACGATTCTAAAGATGTATAATACACTAACTTTTGAATACGAAACAGTGGGTTTCGATTGGAGGCTCAAAAACGACGAAGGTTTTGGAGCTTGATATCACGATCTGGAGAGGTTGTGCGTGTATGATGGTTAAACAGAAAGTTCCACAGAGCTCTAATGCATATATGGATGGATTTAATTTGGTAATTATGCTTGTTTGTATAGAATTCGAATGTTTGATTTGTTACCAACAATTAGGAACAAATTTCGTATTGTTTTGACTTTTAGTCGTTGAATTGGTAGTTGATATCGATCCCTTATTGTTCGTAGTGTAATCCTTATGGTTTTTCAATTTTCTATTTGAATTATAATTATACTCTTACATAATAAAAAAAAGTTTATAACATCCTTTGGTAGTTGGATTCTTAGTTTTGACATAATATAACTTTCGGGTAATTATTTAGCCAACATTTCCCCATCCTCGACTAACATTTTGGACCACTAAAATATTCCAGATATACTAGTATACTAATGAGAAACTACATCCAAACAGTGCATAAGACCGAGCGCAAACGAGGCAAGAATCACAAACAAAAGTTTGAGAACGTAACCATTGACTCACGCCAAGATCCAAAGTTTAAACCCAATTCTCGACACTATGATTATGAATGTTGGATTACTCTCTTTCATATGACAGTACTCTTAAAAAGATGAACGTTGACGAAAACCGAGCTCAAAACTGAGTTATAACGAAGCGGGAATCGTGAAAACAAGTTTGATGTTTGTGACCATTGCAAAACGCGAATTTGATAAAAAAAGTCATCCCACATCGCCCAAGAAACCAATATTTTTCCCTTTTAAACACCTATATATATCTTTGCTTGGTCCCTTATAGCTTGCAACTCCTAGTTGAGTATAAACAAATAGAATAACCAAATTTTGGTGGTTCTACAAGTTCAACACCCATTGGGATGTTGAACATAGTAGTTTTATTTTATGCTCTTGGCGAGGAGGTGCTGCTCCTCGAGATCGTCTCGTCTGTAAAGTTTTATTTGAGGTAATTTTCTTATTCTTTTTATTTCTTTTCATTATTCATTTATTTATTTATTTTTTCTTTTCTTAGTCTAAATAGTTGAGCATAGGTTATTAGTTGCCGGCATTAGGCTGGTTTAGGTTGCCTTGTTTAGGCCGTCTTGTATAGGCTCGTTAGGCCAACGAGTCCGGCCTAAGACGTCCGTTAATTTAGTTATGCCCAGCATAATGTTACTCTTCCTCGTTGCATTCATTTGACTTGGTTGAACCACGTTTGCATTCAGATCGTATGCTTGTTCCTTTGAGCTGCTGTCTGTCCACACACGTTCAATCCTTAGGGCATCCATTTTGATACAACTGTTGATCTTGATTCTTCTTCGTTATATTATTTTTTTTGGAGCACCATTAATGTGAGTAATACTATACTCCCTCTTTTACATTTTGTACTTTTGGGATGTTACATATGCCAGTATTCCAAACCCAAATTATTCTAAATTCAAATTATATAGATGCAATGTCTTTAGTCTATTTTGGTTTGATTCTTTGCTATGTGATACTACTTGCTTTGTGATTATGTGTTATTCTATGTTATTATATGTTATTCGATACCGAGTAGCCTAAGGTGTGTTAGATACCATCTTCGCTTTGACTAAAGTCAAATGTATTAAAAGGGCGAAAAGTACAATCGTGGGCATACTTGTAAAATACTTAGCTTTGTGCTTTGTATTGGAACGAGTTTGGAGACGATATAAAGTATTGCAGACTTGTAGATATACTAAGCTTTTTAGCTAAGTATTGATACGAGTTTGGAGACGAGATATTCTAAAAACTTAATTGCAAACTAGTAGGATATGCATGCTAGAATTTAAACTTTGTAGTCTAAATGAATTGCATCAGTTTTTTTTATGTAAACTATATAAATTGTATGGGTTACTCACCAACTATGCAAATAGTCGACCAAATCTTTATTTTGCATATGTAACAGGTTAAGTGGATGCATTGGCGAAGACATAAGATAGGTTTCATGTTAGTAGACCTAGTTAATTCTTTAAACAATGTTTAGAATTTCATTTGTAAATTGTTTGTTTAATCAATTCTTGTAATGTAACTTGAGTGTAATGAATGAAATGTTTGTATTGTTAACAATGAATGCTTTAATTATTCAAACATATTAATAGCACCATGAGCTAATGTACAGTCGAGCACGCGCCCCGACGTATTCTGCTGTCGGTCGGGGTGTGACACGTAGGTGATAAAGATTCAATCTTTACGATTTATCTGCATAAAACGAGCTTGGGTCGAATGGTTTGGATCGTTGGGCATGGGAGACGGGTTTGGGTTTGGAGAAGAAGGAACTATGTGGAAATGACAATTCTAGTCCCTCTTCTTTTTTCTTTCTAATTTCAGTTTTACAATTTGACAAAACTGGTCCTCCTAGTCTTTGATTAAAATTTTATAAACATTTTATAGAATCATGAGATTATATCTATAAAAACAATATATTAATATTTGTATAAATAAACATATTTATACATTTTGTTAATGTTTTAATATAATTCATATTTTATATCTATTATTTTATAAAACTTATTTATTTATTTTATTTATTTATTTATTTATTATTATTATTTAAACCTTTATAACTTGAATTTTTTATCATTATATATGTATGTATGTATGTATGTATGTATCTTTCTAAAGAATTTTAATAAGAACTAATTTCAAATTTTCATTAATATCAATGGAATTACATACTTTATCGAAATTTTACATGTAAAGCCACGGGTGTTACATCCAGACCATTACATTCCACTCAGTGGCGTACCCATGTAAATATGTAATGTATAGAGGGCGGCTATCTCTCTTGAATTTTTTTCCAGTAGTATATATATGTTAAATCCTCATCGACCCCCTTAATATTTTGCAATTGCTCCCCTTAAATTTGAATAATCGAACTTGCGATGGGAATTTAATATATACTTGCACTTGTTTTTTTGAAAAAGGTGTTACTTGAAAAAGTCTCCATAGACGTTTTGGATAGATTTTTAAAAGTACAACTCCGTAGATAATAATTAGGTCTGACAATCTTGACTTACAACAAGATACGTAACTTAAAAACACTGTGAATGTAATAAATAAAAATGGGTAAAAATAATTAATAATATATTTGATGAGAAAATCACTAAAAATTATTTAATTAAACTATTTGTTTAGTTACAATTCATTTTAACTTTAACGAAATTGATGTTTTTTAAAATGACTCATTTAAACCTGGACTAATGTTGCATAAAACTCATCCTGAACTGTTCTGACCTATTACCCAATCCAACCTGTCCATTTTGCTAGGCATAAAAAAACCTTAAATGTAATGTATTTTTATTATGATTATATATATGAAATTTAGTTTAATTATTTTTTTTAACATGACCCAACACAATTCAACCTAACCCGATATGGACAGAAGAGAAACAATTTATTATATTTCGATCCTCAAACGATCATAAACCCCCTCCCCCCCTCATGAAAAAAACTCTGGATCCGCCACTAATTCCACTTGGTAGTTTTGTATACGTTTAATTTTTCTTTAAATCTCTAGCCAATCTTTCTTTCTTTATTTTTCTTTTCAACCTTTGTTTATTGTAATCCAGTTTTTCATTTTTCATCTTGTTAACATACATATTATTAATTTATATATGGGTTCATATTGTTTGATAGTGACGCTTGCTTTTATGACGGTCGATTTATTGTTTAATGACAAACTAACAATTATCGCGTCCGATTTTTCTGTGTGTATTTTGATATTCATGATGTTATCACAGTAAGATAGTGTGACTCAATCTTTCTTTGTGAGATATAGTTTTAGGCCTTTTTATTTTTTATTGTATTCTAAGACCTTTGTAACTTAAGATTGAAGATTTTACAACAGAGTAACGATTTTTATCTTATCTATGTTTTGTTATTTGAGATTGTATTTTTATCATGTTTAATGCAGAGTTACCACTGTAATGGTAAACCCTAGGTATGATGAAAGGGATAGTATGAGACTTTTCTGAAAATAAAATGAATATGGGTTTTGTAGCTGTTTTTAAATTTCTAATTTTTAAAGACCGCTCTTTCCTTAACCTCGCCAATGTCTGTGTGTTTTATTTTAAAGTAGGGACGGACTTTAAATTCCGAACAACACAACACAACACGATACAAAGTAGAGGTGAACAACAAAGAAATGTAAGTTGCGATATAAGAAATGTAAATAGAAAACGTTTTTTTTGCTCCGTAAGTCGCGATATAAGAATTTTTAAAATTAACTTGTCAAAAAAATATATAACAAATGTCAAAAAAATAACATCACACGATATGTTGTGTTACAATACGCTCGTAAGCATCTGTGACATTAACATGGTTATGTGTATAAAAAACCAAAGTTACGACGATTCAGTTCTTGAGATTGAAACATAAATTTAATACAATTATACAACAATATAGATGCGTATAAGTCGGTCTCATTCTTCACAGTACCGACACACTATCGGCAGTCGATATAGCCCGAAACTAACTTTTTTTAAATAAAAAATTAAAAACAAAGATAAAAAAAAAGTTGCATTGATTGTCAGTGTGTTATAATTCCTAAAACATAATCCATCATAAAACTAAGTATCAATTCACCTCAAAACTTGAAGATGTCTTAGTTATAAAAAGTAAAAATAAATGTAAAAAATTAAAAAACTCAAATGCAAACGTAAAAAAATACTAAATAATTTATATAAATGAAAACAATTAAAGCAAATTATTGAAAAAAATCAAATAACTAAAATATTCATAAAGCATATAATAACACAGATAATAATAAATTATTATTTATTTTGAAAAAAGGGTTCCGAAAAATAAAAGTAAAAAGTTAATGGAATATAATACATGTCTACTATTATTTTCTTTTAATGGTATAATAATTAGGAATTTTTATATATATTCTTATGATAGTAACATTTATTGTATATTTACGCAACCCTTATATTCAATTACATATTTATAATCACGATAGAAAAAATTGTAATTAAGGAATTTATTTGGAAAAGAAAATATATTTTAAAAAATATATATATTTAGTTGACATTTTATTTGAATATACGTGTGATAAATAATATTTATAAAAATATGTAAATATTATTAGTAGAGTAAATTAATGATATGGTATTTGTGCTTTGCTATTATTTCTCTCTTGATCCCTAAATTTCATAAATTACTCATATTGTCCCAAACTTTACACATTTGTAACACATATAGTCCTTATGTGAGGTAATTTAGTCAATAAGGGTAATTTGGTGACATAAGGATTATATGTGTTACAAATGTATAAAGTTTGGTACCATATGAGTAATTTATGAAACCTAAACAACAAAACTGAAATCACAGTAAAACACAAGGATCATCTTGGTAATTTACTCTGATTAGTAATTATTATATTTTGTACGATAAGTATGTTTCTTTAACATACACATTACAGTATTACACAGCCTTTGCCTTTTGCATGTGTTAGGAGTGTTCATGGTTCGGTTCCAAACCGCGAAACCGTCCAAACGTTCATCGGTTCAGTTTCATGGTTGGGTTTTTTTCAAACATTCGGTCGATCAGTTTCAAACGTTTAAAATCGTAATAAGCGGTTTGGTTTACAGTTTTCATAAAAAACCGGTTGTAAGAAACCGGACCGGACCGTATATGTATGTGCACACGTATATATAAATATTTATATACGTATATACACATAGATATATCGATATATACATATATATGCATATATAGATTTTTATATATGTGTGTATGCACATATTGAGTTCAAAATTTACTCACGATTTAAAAAAAATACATGTGGACTTTGTTTAAATGGTTTGTGTTGAACTATAAAGGTTTCGTTTGATTTGATTTTATTTTTAACAGGATCAAAATCCCAAACCGCAAACCAAACCGGAACCAAACCGTTGATAACGGTTTGGTTCGGTTTTTATTTTGAATGGTTTGGTTTTGGTTTTCATTGTTCAAAAACCGTTGTTAACGGTTCGGTTACGGTTCCACTACAAATCCGTAAAAACCGGACCGCGAACACACGTAGCATGCGCTATCTTGTCAATGATAATTGATTTTATAGTGGCGTAAGTAGCGCGCAACAATACGTCTATTCTGTTCGTCTTTATATATGCAACAATGCAAAACCCAAAAATTGCAATTCACAGTCCGCCATGGAAGCTTTAACAATCATCACTCCTGCTGTTAAACCTTCAATAATCTCTCCCCGATTGTCCATCCCAATTTTCCGTCTTCCATTTACTCACCGAGAACCCAAATCCAAATTTACAAAATCCAAATTCACCAATTATACCTCGATTTCTTCATCAGTTTCAACAGAAGAAGAAACCAAAAGCGGTCTTGATGATCATGAGAAATTTCTTCATATATTCCTAGTATAAACATTATCATATATACAAAATCAAACGATATCATATATAGAAAATCAAACGAAATGAACAGTAAAATTACTAAACAAATAAAATTGTTACCATTTATGCCCTTAGATAAAATATTATCATTTGTGCCCTTAAAGTGACCAAAAATCAATAAAGTAAGTTGGTTCACTGCTTAGGACTTAGGGAACAAAATGACTTGATTGTGGGTTCTACTCCTAGCTTCAACAAGTTTTTGTATTTTCGTTATTTCGCAAAGCGGTATGCATCAACTTTTTTTTATTGGATGGCATTGTTTGAGCCGGCTTTTAAGCCATTTTAGATTTTTCCCTATTATTTAATGTTTACAAATAGACAACAATATAATTTAAATAAATAATAATTTATAATGTATATACGTTTTATTTGTTGGTCTAAAATTTGTGTTTTTTGGTAATAAAATTTGCGAGTAAGCACAACCTTTTTTGTTTGAGAGTCACATTTATGATGACTCCACTTTAAGGTTTTATATCGGTGTCACAACTGTTGTGTGTTTCTATGTCAACATTTTGATATATGGGATCATGCTTGCCTTATAATATTCGCAATTATAGTGGAATTCCCGCCGCAACGCGCGGGTAACCAACTAGTTTATTACATACAAGTATATTGCCTCACTCTTAAAATTAAGAGTAAATTACAAGATTTATCCTTTATCTATATACCTAATTATAGATTAGGTCATTTATCTTTGTTAATTACAAATACATCCTTTATTTCATGAATTGATAACAATTTCATCCTTTAACTTAAATATTGTTAATTTGATAGGTTAACTAAAATGACAAAAAAGTAAAATACACCCTTTAATTATTTTTATAGTAAATTACATAAATTGTCCTTTAAATTCACTCAATTTAGAATGGCGTCATTTATTAGAAATAGTTACATAAATCATCCTTAAAAATGATAATTTATAATGGATTTCATCTTTTTTCTTGATATAAAGGATGATTTATGTGATATAATTAAAGGATGATTTATGTAATATAAATGATGAAATCCATTATAAATTTCCATTTTTGGATGTTTTCTGAAAATATTTTTAATAAAAGATGTCATCCATAAAATGAGTGAATATAAATGACGATTTACGTAATTTACTCTTATTTTTATTTAATCGTTTTTAATTACACTATATAATCCAAAACTAATCAAACACTGGGTTAATGAATTGGTTCTTTTCACGAAAACTACCTCGTTACAATATAAAAAGTTTTTTTCATGAAAAGAACCAATTCATTAACCCAAAGTTTGATTAGTTTTGGATTATGTAGCTTAATTAAGGGTCAGTTACATATTTTCTTTCGCTAAAACCATTTAAAGCATTTTTTTTGAACGTCTTCAGGCTGAAAGATTGATTTAAGCCCAAACGGGCACACATCCAAGGGCAGGCCCAGTCGTCACCCCTTCACCCACCAGATAAGCGGGAACCAGATAAATTCGTAAACCCTTTCCACTGCTCAGGTTTGAACCCCTCAATGAGGTGCAACTTATCTCATTCATTGCAATACCGCTAGGCTAGAAACTCTTTAAAACATATTTACCCAGTCATAAACTAAATTACATATTTCTTCTTTCTAAACCAAACATATTGCATATTTATTTATTTCATTTAAAAAAATTATGTATATCATGTTTTACCCTTATTGATCTAACGAAAAACAATTTACATATTTTATCTTTATTATGGGGTAATTTTGAAACATGGCGATATTTGTCATTTTAGTTTAACATTGAGAATATATATAATTTGGATCTTTAATAAGGGGATATATGATAATATATATCCTTTTAATTAAAAAGATTAAATAAAAATAATTAAAGGGGTGTATTTTACTTTTTTGCCCTTTTAGTTAATCCATCAAATTAACAATAGTTAAGTTAAAGGATGAATTTGTTACCAATTAATGAAATAAAGGATGTTATTTGTAATTAAAAAAGATAAAAGACTTAATTCAAAATTAGGTATATAAATAAAGAATGAATCTTGTAATTTACTCTAAAATTAATTACATATTTTTTGTTATAGAATAAAAAACGTGTGATTAATTAGTTTATTTGAAAATAAACTCGGGAACTGAGTATACCTGCGCTATCTTGTCAATGATAATTGATTTAATAGTGGCGTAACTATGTCTATTCCATTCGTCTTTATATATGCAATAATGCAAAACCCAAGAATTTCAATTCACAGTCCGCCATGGGAGCTCTAACTATCATCACCCCTGTTGTTAAACCTTCAGTAATCTCTGCCCGATTGTCCATCCCCATTTTCCGTCTTCCATTTACTCACCTACAACCCAAATCCAAATTTACAAAATCCAAACTCACCAATTATACCTCGATATCTTCATCAGTTTCAACCGAAGAAGAAACCAAAGCCGGCCTTGATGATCATGAGAAATTTGATTGGTTTTCTCAGTGGTATGCAGTAATGCCGGTGTGTGATCTGGACAAGAGGGCTCCATGTGGGAAGAAAGTGATGGGTCTTGATGTTGTGGTGTGGTGGGATAAGAACCAGAATGCATGGAAGGTGTTCGATGATGTGTGTCCACACAGATTGGCTCCGCTTTCTGAAGGAAGGATTGATCAATGGGGTAGGTTGCAGTGTGTGTACCATGGGTGGTGCTTTGATGGCTCTGGTGGCTGCAAATTAATCCCTCAAGCTCCCCCTGATGGTCCACCGGTAAATTCTTTTCAACAAATTTCGGTTAAGTTATGATTTTATGATGAAATTGTTGGAAAATTTAGCAAAAAGTTGGATATTCGGTACATTAGATTACATAATTACCGGCTTCTAGCCTAATGATACCCCTGACTTCTCAATGACAAGTCTTGGGTTCGAATCTGGGCCGAAGCATATTTGCTGAGGCAAGGTCATGAGTATACCTAGTTGTGGGGTTCCTCCTTAGGTGGGCTCGGGCGTATGCCTTGAAATCCCGTCTTGGGTATCTTCGTACCGTTCAAACAAAACATAACTATCATGTTTTTTTGTTATTTTTTTTGAACAACAATAATCCTACTCCTACTTCTAAATTACTCCTTGCTTGGATTTGAGCCCATGAACTCCTTAAGAGGCAATGACTCTACCAAGTAGGCCAGTCCCACATTTATCAATGGGGTCCGAGTGTCCGACAATACCCATGGGAAAAAATTATGAGTAAATTCCCAATTTGTCCATTTTGACTCAAAAAAGGACCAAAATGTCCAAATGGTTTCTATTGGCTTTAATTATGGGCATCCCGTCCGTAATCGGATCCAACCATGGGCGTCCCGCCCGTAATAATACATTTCATCATAGGCGGTAATGGGCGGGCCGCCCATGGTTGGATCCGATTACAGGCGGGACGCTATGCTTTAAGCCAATAGAAACCATTTGACATTTTGGTTCTTTTTTGAGTCAAAATTAACAAATTGGGAATTGACTTAAAAATTATTCCTTGTATAAATGATTTAATCTGGACTGACCTTGAGAAATTTTATAACCACTTAAAACCAAAATAATAAAACTAATACATAAATAACTAATATACATTATTTATGATAAAACTTTATTACCAATTGAACTCAATATTTAGTCCTCTAAGCTCAATTTCTATATCGGTACGTTTTCGGTGACTCAAGTCTTTGATCTAAAGGAGATAAACACTTTAACTCCAATAGTTTTGTCATTTGGACTCAATCTTTCATGTATCACTTATTTGTTATATAATTAAATTTTCATATGATTTTGTTATTTAGGTATATTTTTAAAGGTTAAAATTGTTATCAAGACGAGAAACTTGGTTCATTTGTGTATAATTTGTATATTTACGTAATATGAAACAATTTTTAAAAAGAAAACCTGAACCATCATCTTATTTGAATCTCCAATTTTTTGATTTGAATAGTATTTTTTCGAATCCCGTCGAAGGATAACCGGTTTTTTCATATCGTCTTAATCAACGAGATGTTGATTTGGCGTACTTTTATTACGTATTTGTGATTTTATTTAGTTTAAACAATTTTTTGGGTGACTTGACCGACCCGATTCAAACCGTTCCAAAAAATAGTAACAATAGACAATCTCTCACTAACTTGACCCGACCCGACCCGATTCAAACCGTTCCAAAAAATAGTAACAATCGACAATCTCTCACAAAAACTTTGACTCCTATTAGAAAATTTTCTGGGTCTGTCACTGTTTATAATCTCCTAACGAGAGCTTCGAAAGGAGCTAAAATGTCCTAATTTTTAGCCAAGCTTGATGGATATCTCAAAGTAAGGGAAAAGGAAACTTCTTCAAATTCATACGAAACCATCAAGACAACATAAACCTTACATGATATATTATAAGAAACCCCAGTTCAAAAATCAAATTCATATGAAACCATGCCAAAAAGTAACGATTTTCAGCTAAAATTAAAAATTCAAGCTCGATTAAACGAACAAGTTGTTAGATAAACAACTGGCATAAATAACAGATGAAAAATTGTAGTCCACACAGATTTTATTATTATTCAAAGATGAGAGAGAGAGAGAGAGATTAGTTACAAGTGTCGAAATGAATATGAGACCGAAAGAAACGATGGTGTTGTAGGTGCCGAGACAATGAGAACGATGGTGTCATATCATGTGTTATGGTGATAACATTGACGTGACAAAGTACATTAAAAAACAAGAAGTTATCACAACATAATTTTATAACATGTAGGTAAAAAGAACATGTTTGAACTAAATTTGCAAAATCGCACAAAAGTTATGCTATTGTAGAAATTAGTGTTATGAAACATAAAAATCGATTTATATGAATTGTATACCAAAACATGAAATCATATAAAATAGTCTTTAAAAAATAAAAGAAAGCAAAAAAAAAGAAACAAAATAATATTTGTTCTTAAAAACAAACTAGTGTTAACCCGCACGTGTTGCGGCGTACTAGGCTGTTAAACAACAAATGATATTTTCATACGGAATTAAAATAGTAGTTTTCGACAAATCTGTTGACAAATTCACAAACATTGAGATCATTTTAGCAATTTTTGTTAAAAACTTTCTTAGCTTTTGTAAAGTCATTTTTTTTCATAATCACATTCTTGTTAGCCTTTATTTTAAAAAAAATTGAAATAATAATATGTTGTTTCTAGGGTCTACAAGTAAATCATGTAATGAATATAAATAGTGTTCCAAATAGCCAATAACAGTATATATAACACAATTAGGGTTTTTTTTCACTTTCTTTCTCTAAAGTTAGAAGATACAAATTAAACTGAAGTTGATGATGATATTTTCTCCTTGCGTACATTGCGATAATATCGTAAGTTTCTTAGCCATAATAGCGTAAGTTTCTATAATAACTTAAGTTTCTTATCATACCTATTTATTAATTCATATGTAGCTCGTTCTTGCATGCAGCGCTACCCATACCTATTTGATTTATTCATTTGTAGTCAAACTTAAAAATCCAAAAATATATTGGGTCAAATTACAAAAGTTCATAAAGATACTATTCTTTTTCATAAGCTTTAATATATATATAATAATATAATAATGTTTGCATGATCATACCTGACACAAAAATAGACAAAAAAAATGATAGCAGATGTGACATAAAATAAAGTCATAAATCTACCTACTCAAATAAATCAATGTTTTTTAAGGACAAATGACGTATCCCTATAGCACCTTCCTCTTTTTTTCCCGCCTAACACATCTTATCTTACTTTACTTAACTATCTTACTTAATTAATAAATAAAGATTTTCAAAGAACACTTGACATATTTCTAGATCACCTTAATGTTCTTTTCCGGCCTCTCTCTTGTATAAATATATTATATATCAAATATTAAATATAATTTTAACACATTTTAAAATTTAAAATAAGACCTTTTCAAAACATTAAAAATATTTTAATATTAAAAGCACACTTTTCTTAACAAAAAAAGTCTTATGAAATATAGAATTTTTAAAAATTGTTTTGTAAAATGAAATATTTAAAAAAACAAACTTTGAAAAAATTAATGTTTAAAAAATAATATAATTATTTTATTATTTAATCATATTTTAAATTAAAAATCATCTTATATAATTTAAATTTTTATTAATAACTATTACTTAATAATATTTTTTTATTTATCTCGTGTAATAAACGGGATACTAACATAGTGAATCATTAAATTAAAGTTTGAAAATGAGTCGTTATGTTGTAAATTAGATTTAAGAAACGTAAAATTTAAAATGATGATAAAATTTACGCATTTGGTCAATCAGATGTCTAATCAAGCCTTCGTAAAACCTCCAATTATTTACTATGCTCCAAAAGAGTAGGTGTTTGATGTATGTGGGTCCCAGTTTCTCAACCAAGCAACTAAGCAACCAACACATGTATATATGGCTCTAAACGAATCAAACGTTTAACGAACAGTTCATGAATTATTTAGCAGGAATTTCGTTTATGTTCATTCGTTTAATAAAAGAACGAACACGAATAAAAAATTCCTTTCGTTTATTTAAATCAACGAACATGAACAAATGTTATGTTCGTTCATTTGTGTTCGTGAACGTTCGGTAACGTGTTCGTTTACATTCGTTTATGTTCATTTATATATTTATTCATTAAATGTGTTATATATTCTTAATTTTTTTTAATTTTAGTTTACAACTTAATATTTAAGTTATTTCAGTATAATATTATAATATTTAACTTTATATTTATATAAATGATTATCTCTAATGCTTGAGATTAAGAAATTGATTTTTATTATTAAATATTATGCGTTTGTTAACATGTTAAAATCCTTAATGAATGAACATGAACATGAATTTTCGTTTCGTTAGCATTTATGAACAGTTCGTGAATAAGTTAAAAGTTAAATGAACGAACATGAAAAAGGACTCGTTCGGTTCGTTTAGAGCTAGGGCTGTAATCGAGCCGAGCCAAGCCAGGCCTGGCTCCAGCTCGGCTCGTGAATTTTCGAGCCGAGCCGAAATTTCTTTCGAGCCAAAAATCCTGGCTCCAGCTCGGCTCGTAAAAAACCTCGAGCCACGAGCCGAAATTTTCGTTTTTTTTTCGTTTTTTTCCTCTACTTTATGTTATATATATATAAAATCCAATATACATGCATATATATAATTATATATAAAATCTAATATATACATGTATATTATACATGTATATACATACATACATACATACATACATAATATGTATATTTATATAGATATGTGTATAAATATTGTATATATATTATGTATAATATATATGTATGTGTGTAATATAATATATATGTGTGTATATATTTTAATATATATATATATATATCCGAGCTACGATCCGAGCCAACGAGTCGAGCCATGAGCCGAGCTCGAGCCGAGCCAACCCTGGCTCCGGCTCGGCTCGTTTTTAACGAGCTCTTTTCGAGCCGAGCTCTTTTCGTGCCGAGCCTTTTTCGAGCCTGGCTTTTTCGAGCTTTTTTCGAGCGAACTTCGAGCCGAGTCTCGAGCCGCGAGCTTTTTGAACAGCCCTATTTAGAGCCCTTGATGTATATAAAGATTGTCTTCATATATTGAAAAAAAAGAAAAGAAAAGAAAGAATACGAGTATATGAAAAATGATTTATGTGTGTACGAACAACTTTCATGATTGTGAATTGATGATATGTTTAATTATAGTAGAAAGGGCCAAAGGGGGTTGGGTTTTTAATGTTATAAAAAGAGATTGGTAATTTACACAAACAACTTTTTATTTTAATATACTACCAACTTTATATGTCTCGTATAGGTTATGTATAAGACGTATAGCCGTTACTAACAAACTTTGTCATATAAGAGTCCAATCATTGTACGAGGCGAATAGGCCTATACGAGGCATACAAGAGTCCAATCATTGTCACTGACAAACAATTATTGCTCTTATACGGCTCGTATAAGTCTATATGAGACGTATAAAAGTTGTGAAAAGTGTGAGAATAACATGACCCTAAAAAATAGAGATATAGAAAATGGGTGTTAGAGACTTTGTTTAATAGAAGAGATGTTCTTGGTTTAAATTCAGAGAAAGTATATTAATTTTGGATAGTATAGATGTAAAATAGATTTGTCGTAAAAAAATTTGGTAAGATATTTAATAATTAATAGATTATATTTTTAGTTTTAAAAAGATTAGCAGCTTGTTTATTTATTTTTAGTAAGTAAAATTTTGTAAATGAAAGGTTTTTGATTAATCTTGTAGTTTTTATCTGCATCAATGCCAAAAAAATCTAGTGTCATGTGGATTTATGTTACATCCTATGTTGTATGCAAGTGAAAAAATTTAGTATCGGGTGACATCCATCCTGTCTTGGTTGAAGTCTCACCTAAAGAAATGTTGCTTTGGGTTGAATAAGGAGTTTTCCTATTTATCAGGATAATCATGGGTGATCGGGTGTATGTTGTTTAAAAAAAATTAATTTATAAATAAAAAGTGATCAGGAAACAAATTTAGTTGTGGATCTTATTCCAACTTTTAGCATAATCTTTTACAACTGAACTCGTGCACATATATGAACGTAGGACAAAACCCCAAGACCAGACCCATCAACAATCAAAACTTCCTTAAAACCTTAAGGCCAGACCCATCGGCAATCTAAAACTTCCATAAAACTCTAAGATCAGACCCATTAGCAACCAAAACTTCCGTTCGGTTGTTAAAAACTGAAAAAAATAATTTAAAAAAATAGATAAACCCGTCGACCAGTTTGCTCAAACAACCTTTGGTTGGTTGGACATTATTTTAATAGGGTTTGATATTTTGTATTTATAAACATAGATTAAAATTAATTACATAAATTTAAGATAGAACTAAAAAAATCACATAAAAAACTAAAATTTAAAAATTACATAAACTAAAACTAATAATTAAATATTGAATCGAATGAGTAAATCCGAATACGTATTACGTTTGTCTTCCCAAAGATCGTGGTTCCTCCATCGATTTGGTGTTTCTTCATCGACATGGTCATCAACTATCCATGGATTATCCATATTACACGTGTCTTCTTAAGGGTTGAGTTTGTTGTGAATGAGAGTTATATATTAAGTTTGGTTGGTTGTTTAAACAAAAGAGAGATTAATTTTTTAATAAATAGTTTAGATTGTTTGATTGGAATTTTTTTTAAATAGGTGTTGATGAAAAAATTATTTACCAAAATGGGTAATTTGAAAAATAGTTACCAAAATGAGTGTTTTTCATTTATTTCTTTATTTTTAACTATTTTATTATAATTTTCTAATTTAATCAAGATGTTATAATATTTTTCTATTTTTTTTTTCAATCAACTAACTATGATAATACGTTGATTGAATTAAAAAATTATGATAACTTAGTTAAAAATAAAGAAATGCATGAAAAACACCTATTTTGGTAAATATTTTTCAAATTACTCACTTTGGTAAATAATTTTTCCATTAATACTCTTTTGAAAAAAAAACTCGGTTGATTGTGAATGAAGATAGTCTAAGGCTTGCGCAACCATGTTTTACTAGGAATTATTTTTTTTTTAATTTCCTTTTCTCTTTTCTTTAAGAAGCAGATTTAGAAGTCTCAAAATTGAGTTTGGGATGCCAATTTTTGACACGACCTGAAACATGACTCAAAAATAATCAAATTTTGGGTTGGCAAGTATAACATTTTAAAAAAACAAGTTGTTTATAAAACAAGTAAGCGAACCATTTATAAACGGGTCAACTTGTTACCCCTTTAAGGTTTCAAAATTATTATTAGTTTTTCTTTCTTGTAACATACATTTAGTTGTTTTTCTTTTGATTATTTACCATAATTTAATTGTTTAATTAACAAATTCTTTATTTTTTCATTTACAAACAAACAAATATACTACTAAAATCATACTTTTGAGCGGGATCTGTGGAGAGAGACGAAGACAAATATTATCCCTATCCTAAAACGAGATAAAAAAGTTGCTTCGAAGGAGAACCTCGACTCTTTTTTCATTTACAAAGATGACTTTAATATCTTTTCGGTTAACTATCCATACACAATTGTTTTATATTTCATATTTTATGATTATAATTTACATAATTCTATGTTTAGTTATAATAATATTAACTGTTTTGTTAAAATACTATATTAACCCTTTGTTAATCATACACACATACTAACACATTATTATTTTCGTGATTTCAAATTTTCAACTAACAACCCACTTACAACCTATAAATTTGTTTAATTAAATTATATTAATGGGTACACCGGGGTCATGTTTGGATGGACTCAAATTTATATCAATCTGGGTTAGTGTTGAAAACTTTGACATGAATAAATATACAAGTCATGTTCATAAAACACCTAAATTTTCATTTTTGTATTAGAGTTTGTTTATATATATGAACGATATTCTTTATAAAAATATGTCCAGGTTCATTCTTTTCCTAAAGCGTGTGTTGCTGTTTATCCAAGCACGGTGCAAAACGGAATTGTTTGGTTTTGGCCCAACACTGATCCACAATACAAAGACATCCTCACAAAGAAGAAACCACCATACATTCCTGAGCTTGATGATCCTTCATTTACCTACCAAATGTTCAACAGAGACATGCCATATGGGTATGCACATTTCACCAAAACTTTGCATCAAATCATGAGTAACAATTAACAAATTAAGTATTTGAACGAAAGCATGACGACACTTGCAGGTACGAAATCCTGCTTGAAAATGTAATGGACCCTTCTCATCTTCCATACGCGCATTATGGGTTATTTGAGATGCCACAACCCAGATAAGTATACATACAGTTACATGACATATTCTTTGGATAACAGTTTCTTGCACAAATGTATAGGTTACGACTGTGCACAATGGATCGCTAAGCGATCTAGCTCCTGTATAAAACATGAGCTAAGACAAGCATTGTGTATGTCGTTTGGTTATTAGATAACTGCCTGTCTAACATGATCTTCCTTCACTGTCAAGCTTGATCGGGAGGGGGGTAGACCCCTTGAGCTAAATTTTCACAAAATGGACAAAAATGGTTTTACTGCAAGCGAACCTGATGCTAAATGGGACTTTGTTTCTCCTTGTCTGGCCCAATGTGCTATCACAATCAGGGGAAATGAAGACAACACACAGGCATACATTTAACTTTATATGTTTAACTCCTGATATTTACTCACATTACATGGTACTTCATTTCTTCAATTTGATTAATTCAGGAGAAATTAGCACAAAAACCGCCTCGAAAGCAACTTTGGATCTTTATATGTGTTCCAGTGAGCCCGGGTAATAGCAGATTGATATGTCTTTTCCCTAATAACTTTGGTGTTTGGATAGATCGAATTATGATTCCCAGATGGAGGCAGCACATTGGGACGAATTTGGTTCTCGATTCGGATTTGTATTTTCTTCATGTTCAGGTAAATCTAACCCATCAGAACTAACTGTGATCACCCAAACTATTGTATTCTAATTAGCTTAAAGATTATGCAACTTTTAGGAGAAGAAAGTGATGGAGGTTGGTAATTCAAATTGGCAAAAAGTATGCTTTGTGCCAACCAAAGCAGATGCAAATGTGGCTGCATTTAGAAAGTGGCTAAAGAAATATGCAGGCGGTCAAATCGATTGGCGTAACATGTTTGATGGACCTCTTCCTCCCACCCCTCCTAGAGAACAAATCTTTGACAGGTTATTTGCATAAAATTTAACTGCATTGAGGCTATAAATCTTGAAATCAATTTGTTTTGGTTGATTTAGGTACTGGAGCCATGTGGTGAACTGCAGCAGCTGCAATGTCGCGTATAAAAGTTTTAGCGCGCTTAAGGTGTCTCTTCAGGTATTTTCGGTTGCTTCGGTGGTTATTGTGGTTGCCGCCAAAAACGGAATGATACCGATTGCTGCAAGATATGCACTCTCAATTGCTGCAATTTTGTGTTTTGTGGGATCAAAATGGGTGTCACGTTTCATTTACAAAAACTATCATTTTCATGACTATAATCACGCCTTTGTATTATCCAAAAATTAGTTGTCGACGTTCCCACAACTGTATGTTCTGTAAAACTTTTTGACCCATCATGTGTGTCCTTGATACGTTTCAACTGTCATGTTGATTAGTCTTTTTTGTGTGTGTGTGTGTGTTTGGTATCATTTGCTATGTATAATGTTTCCCAAACTTTTAATAAATATTACTTGCATAATTTATTTGTTGAGTTTATTCTCTAATATTAATATATTATTGCTATTATATGAATCTAATTTATGTATATGAAATTTAAAATACTGTTTAAGCGATTAAAAAACCATTTTTTCACCTGTAATTGAAATTTTAATTTTCTAGATGAGTTTGCCAACAAAAATCAACAGCTCTTTTTTTTTTGAATAAATTACGTTTTTGGCTTATGTGGTTTAACTATTTTGGCCGAAAATAAAATTTTCTATTAATACAGCCCCTGTGGTTTGGACAACTAACGTTTTTGGCCCCTATCCATAGTTAGATTTTGGGTCAAAACTGATATCATAGTTAAGTTTGAGGGGTCAAAAGCGATACAGGGACTGAATTGATAGAAGATTCTATTTTGGGCCAAAATAGTTAAAACGTTCAAAGCACAGGGGGAAAAACTGTAATTTACTCTTGTTTTAATTATCAATTGAATACGATAGTACTTCCTTGAATTCCCTAATAAGAGGTCTTAGGTTCGAGCCTCCTCTTTAGCATAGAGGGTTATCTCAAGTGCTTATGAGTTTCCTATTGTTTTGTGTGGATTCAGTCATAATCTGCTCTATAGCGGAGGTGAACCGTTTGCTAAATTAAGACAAACGACCGAGTCTTAACATGTCAAAAAAAAGTGTATCATTGTGTGCATAGTAGTTTCATCTTCCAAACATACTTTTGATATATTTGGAAAAGGAAAGGATATTAGGCGGAGTTAAAGAACTGTTATTAACAAAATATTTTTTTACAAGGAATTCGAAAGTTTTTTTTTGTATGACAATCAAATGGGTCCTAAAATTTTGGAATACTCAAAATGGAGCCATGAACTAGTGACCCTTTTCAAAGAGCTTTCTAATGCGTGCCTTAGTTTCGAATGTTCGCTTTAGTTTTTGTTATTCGGATTTGTGTATTTATTATGTTCAATGCAGAGTTATCACTGCAACAAGTGGTAAATCCCTAGCACACAATTGTATATAAGAATTATGCAATTTAAAAATATAAAATATTAACAAAAAAACATCAAATGAAATAAATGTTATTACCGAGGTATCACGTAAGGGAGGTGAAAACAACACCTAGGAAGATATGAATGACTAAGGTAGCGAGTCAGATGACACGCATATTGTAGTGTGAAAATGTCTAAGAGAAGAAGGAGCTAAATGCTAAAGACTTAAAATTACAGTATAAATAAGTATTTATCATCCTCGTCTACGCCTCTCTACAAATAAAAACAATTTAGAGAACGGTTTGTTAAATGACAGCCTATGACATGATCAGGCACTTAGCATAGCCAATCGACCAACGATGTCAACTGAGAAGCGACCGAGCAACAACAACAATGGTCTTTTGTAGCAACACAAAGAAAGAACAAGAGTGAAGCAAGAAGGATACAATATTTGGGGAACTAGAAGATGAGTTCAAGAGACAAGAAGGGTTAGTTTATTTGAAGATGAATATGATATGAGAGCTTACTTTTAATCATCTATTTAATGCACCAATCACGACCATTAATTAATTTAAGTTATGACAAGCTGGTGGTTGTTTTAATGTTAAGTTTTTGATATATAGGTATTGATTACAGGAACGAGCAAAAAAGAATAATGAGATTAGTTTTTGTATGTATGTATTTACTAGGTTATAGACCCGTGTATTACACGGGTTTAAAAATAAAAATTATGTAACTTTATGATATTTTATTAAATTTAAGTACATAATTAAAAGAATTTTATTACATAAAACAATATAAAATAAAAAGTATAATTATGATTTAAATCTTTAAAAAAAATTTACGTCACATTTATGTTTTTTTTGAAATTAATTTTTTTATTGTATTTATGCTTATATTATGAGTTTCAAAACTTAAAAAAGTTGTTATCAATTAATAAATTTTTGTAAAAAACTTGTTAATAGAATTAATGTTTGAAAAATAATAATCTTTGTTTCAATTTAAAATAAAACAAAATACATGGTTTTGTTCTATTAAAAATAATATTAATAGGATTTAACACAATACTAAAGTAATTAGAAAAAGTTTTTGATTAAACATTCCTTAAATATGACTTTTATAATTTATAAAGAAAAGAATGTTTTTATTTAATTGCCATTTAAATAAAAAAGTGGATGTGGGAATGCATGTGACATTTATTTGGAATCATTTATCAGTAGTAGGATAAGAATATAACCCAACAATCTAGTTGATTGTCAATTAAGGTTGTTGTGAAACTGCCAAAGTAAAGAAAAGTTTGAGGATATGAATAGATATACAAAAAGTCCTATAACGGACATGAAAAGACTAATATCCTCCATATCCAACTCTCATATTCATGACAGATAAATTATTTTTTTTGCATTTTTTGATTAGTAATCTTGAGCCATCTTCATGGTTTCGGAAATAAATCTTGTTTGGCATTAAAAATTGCATAACCAACCTGGATTTTGCTTTTTTGATGCAATCTTGATCCATTTTCTTGCCTTTATAAATAAATCTTGTTTGGCATTAACAATTAAATAACCAACCAGGAGTTTGCCTTTTTTTAACTAAAGCATCATGTTACCCTACACTTACCAATTTATAGCACATAGTACTAACGAAATTCTCTTGTTAGATGGATATGACAAATAATAAATTCTTCAACTTTTTTAATATATGTGGGTCAGTTAAGTAGAAAATAGAAACAACTACATTGGCAAATCTTACACGTCTAAACCATTTCGAGAATTCTTCAAAGTACCACATAATCCCTTTGTATAATTTGTAGTAAATCTATGAGGTTAATGAAGCAGAAATGACAATGGAGTTTGAAAACCTAAATATCAATTATGGTGTTCACCATACCAGTTCAAAATGCCAGTAACCGGAAACATTGTAATAAAATGATTAAAAACAATAGTATTATCTAAATTGGCATATATCCATGGTTAAAAACAAACTTTGAACTGGAAAGCACACAAACAATTATCTAAATAGTAGCATGTGAACCCGAATATGATGGCTAATAGATCAACTGTGTTGCTAGTTGCTACAAAGTCATCCTGCATATATATGGC
This sequence comes from Mikania micrantha, assembly GCA_009363875.1. Taxonomy (NCBI): domain Eukaryota; kingdom Viridiplantae; phylum Streptophyta; class Magnoliopsida; order Asterales; family Asteraceae; genus Mikania; species Mikania micrantha. Next base: position 77,847,553 of record CM018680.1, on the reverse strand, counting down.
TATATTTGAGAAGTTGTATAACATACTTTTTTTGCTCAGTATAAAAGAGACTAGCTGCATGCATATGATCAAAGATTCTTGGGTATGTATCAAATGGCTCACACCTGTGATCTAGTGTGATCAAGATCCAAAGCATAAAAATGATTTGTACTATCGTAATAAGAATAATTAGCAATATCATTATTTGTAACAAAAGATTTATTACATACCAATCATGCATAACTCCTAAAAGTCAACGATCGTATATGACTGGTAATGTGTTCAGATCACTAACAATAACAACATTCATAACCCAACAATCTAGTTGATTGCCAATTAAGGCTGCAGCAAAACTGCCAAAGCAAAGAAAATATTTGTAATCTGAGAAGATATAAAAAGGCACAAAATACTTTAATCTTCGTAAATAAACAAAAGGGTTGGATCGATTATTCATACCTTTTGATTGTCTTCATGGTTCTAGATTGTCGATTTACAGAAAATTGGATGCTAGTGTGGACAGGAACAACCATGAGGAGATGGAGGGTGGCTGTGATTAATTGGGAAGGGTTTAATTAGGGGTTATAAACAATTGAACGGTCAATGGTTACAAGATATTAAAAGGATCATTTTTTTAGTAGAATGGGTAAAAAAAATAGGATTTTTAAAATGTAGACATGTGGCATGTAGTTGCATTAGAAGATGCCAAGTGGCAAAATTAGATTTTTGTTTATTAGTTTAGTAAGATAAGATAAGATTGTGGTTGTTATTATTATTAGTTTATTACTACTTGTACGTTTTTGTTAGTGCTATTGTTATTATTAGAATAAATTGTTTAGATGGTTCTTGTGTTTTGCTAGTATTTCACTTTTGGACCATATGTTTAATAAATTATTCATATGATCCGAAACTTTAAACATTTGTAACATATACAGCCCTTAGGTCACCAATTTTCCCTCACTAAGGACATATTGTGTTACAAATATTTAAAGTTGGGACAATATAAGTAATTTATGAAAACCTAAGTACCAAAAGTGAAATATTACCAAATCATTGTTAGTACTACTACAAACTATTGCTATTATATTTTAAACATAATTATATATATAACTTGAGTTTCACCTCGTTACATATGTGACTAATTAAAACAATTATAATTTCTTTAATTTATTAATGCATATTATTATTATTTAATGTTTTAAAAATTTAGGTTATTAGTTATCTATAGGTTGGATTAACAGTTGAACGTTTGTAATGTAACACCCTGACCAATGACGGAATCATCGGGTTATTTACGAAGTGTAGATTGTTCAAAAACACAAGGTTCATAATGTAAATAATCAAACCAATTGTATTAAAAGAAATTCAAACTTAATATTCAATTCAAACCTCAATCATCCATAATCTATTACATTAATAAAACCATAAATAATCTTAAATTCAAATCTAAACATAATTAAATAATAAATAAAATAAAACTAAATCCAACTTCTAGCAAGCCTTATGTAGCATTTCCACCTGAAACATGTTTAAATAAAAAGTCAACTATAAAGTTGGTGAGCTTCACATGTTTTAAGCACACACACCAAAATAGTTGAATAAAATGTGTATAAAATGTCATAAGTAATATGTGTAACCAAGCATAATGAACATACAATATTGAATTAGTAAATAAAGTAGATCAACTAATGTTAACAGAATAATGTTTGACCATGGTAAGCATCGCAATGCTTGAATTAGTAACTATTGATCGATGTCGAACGGTCAATCAAAAGATGAGTCTAAAACCCGTGTCTTAGCTACCTTTAACTAGTAAGGGTAAGTAAGATATCGTATCCACAGGGAATCTTTGGAAAGTGCTAATTGTTTATCAATTGACTCTACTAACTAATGAAACGTAAACTTAACTTTGATTTGGATTAAGAAAACTAGTTTAAAGCAAATAACTTGATTGATGGTTTAATAAAACTTAATAAAATATGATTACTTCCGGTTTAGGTTAGAGATTCACAATGATCTTTAGTAAACTTAGAAGTGCTTCACCCAAACACGCTTAAGTAATTGGTTGAATTGAAGTGACAAAATGGAACAAACGTTTAAAGACTTGTTTATTCACACAATGCCAATCTAAATATAACAAGTAACTCGTAAATGCCAATGAGCTTACGATGCAAGGAAACCGAAAACTGATGGCAACACAAAATCACTTAATCATAAATAAATCGTTTAAATCAAACCACCCAATGTAAAAATCGTGTTTTGACATCCAAACAACGAAGTTCAAACATAAAATCAAATCTTTCTACTAACCCAATTGCCCGGAAGCAATCATGAAGAGAACTAGCCACTCATCATCATGGAAGGATCTTCAATTCTTGATTTGGGGAGCGATTGCATGAACGAGGATGTTAATCGGATGCTTCGGAGGCCCCAAAACTTCACTTTTTCGCCCAGAAACTTCTAAAAAACGAGATCCCTCAAAAACCCTAAGGTTTAGGGTTAAATAGGTGGAAAAATCAGAAAATTCCGAAAAAAACGCGTCGACTGGCGTCCCAGACGCCAGGTGAAGTCTGAGACGCCAGTAAGCCTCTGTAAATGCCACCCAAAAACGCCAGTGTGGAGTCTGAAACGCCACTGTAGCTTTCCAGACGCCACCCTAAAACGCCACCTGCCAATTTCCATTCTTTTTCTTCATCGGCTTGGTTTTCCTTCGTCTTTCATTTATTTTCCATTCCAAACCTCCTAAACATCTTATTTTGTGTCTTTTTCTCATGCTCAACCTGAAATCAAACATCACATGCAAAGCACTCATATTTCTCACAATTAAATAGTTAAAATTGCATAATTGGTAAGCTTAAACACATGAAACCACACGCTGATCAACTATCACTACGGGCTTCCCCCGAAGGGTAAATCAAACTACAGTGGAATGGCCGGTCAATATATCTATGATAGTCACTAAGGGTGATCAATGCTAAATGTTAACTAAAGTTCAATATGTATAATGTCATAATAAACTTGTTGCACATAAATAGTTTAGAAATTTTGATAACATGTTTCACCCCAAATAATAAAAGCATAAAAAGGGGCTATGAAGACTCACCTTGACAAGTGAGATATCCTTTGAAATCAAATGATGTCAAATGTGTAATCCAATAGTATCCAACACCAAAGTACTCAATCTAGAATGCAAAACCCAAGTGTACTAATGTAACTATGAATCCTATGAAATTCTTAATACAACTATAATTTTGTGATTTTATTACATATGTGAATGTAAATAGATTTGTTTCAAAAATATTTTGTAGTTTTATCATTGTTTTAGTACTTTAAAGTTTATGATTTAATTTATAGCATTTATAAATGTTTAAAAGAAATTGTTAACTAATGATGAATTAAATGAAAAATTGATAATAGTGCTAAATATAATTTGTCTTTGATACCTTAAAAAGATTAATAATTACTATGTTACACAAAATAAATTAAACTTAAAAAAATTAAAATTTATTAATAATATGTTAATTTATTTATAATAGTTATATTGTTATTTATAAAAATTTTGAAAAGATATTTTCTTTGAATAAATATTAAAATTTTGTAACAATTATAAAATTAAATAACTATACTAATAACATTATATTTGAAATTTTATAAATATTATAAGCAATATTTATTTTTTCCTTTTAAAAGTTAAGTAATAAGATTTCTTTGTTTTAAATGAAAATTTAATCTACATTAGTGTGATATTTATATAACATTAATGTATATCTTAAATAATTATAAAGCATAAAAATAAGTGTAATATTACAAGTTTTATGGGTTTAATTTAACTTAGGAGAGTTCAAGGCGTAAGATGCAGCTCTAACATGCATGTAGGCGTAAGTTACGCCTAGGGGGCGTAACTTACGCCGGGGGTCGACGGAGAACACAAATTTCGCTTTTTTTGAGGTATTTAAGGCCCAAATCAACCCTAGTCGACTATCACACCTTGGGGGCAAGTTCTTGGGCGATTTTGGAGCATTTTGGAGCGTTCTAAAGCCCTGAAACATCAATCCAAACATCAAGATCAAGATTCCATCATGCAATTTCACATGAAGATTGAAGATTCAAGTGTCGAGATGTCCGGCTAAGCTTTTCGTGATCGTCTCCGGGTGAATGGTTAGGTTTAATAACTAGGTTTTATTTTGATTTGTTAAACATTGGTATCGAATTTGTTTTCATAGATTTACAAGTTCAATATTGTTTGATTGTGAGACGATAAACGATTTCTGGTTTATTTTACAACTTTGAATTCAATCTCATTGCTTGATTTTAACTATTGTCAAGTTTAATGTTATTGGTTTAATTTTAAAAGTATTCTAGAAATCCTACATTTTGTGAACAAGTAATTAACTGAGTCAACAACATCGGTCTAGTTATCGGTTGTCAACAAAGTCATTAACTTGGTTCCAAATCATAATTGTTTGATAATCTAAGCATGAATCATGTCTATGTGATTTCTAATTAACAAATCAAGATTTACCTAGTTGTTTCACTAACTTGAAACCTGGAGAGATCACATTCTTTATACATTGTTACAACTCTTTAATTTATGTTTAAGTTTACTTAAGTTTGTTTTACATAAAAACCAAAATCCGACATTTCAAGTTTATTTTCTTAAATGCATTTGATTAGTTAAACGAAATTATATAACACTGACCACATGTTCCTTGTGGATACGATACCTGACTTACCCTAGCTACCTAGGATAATTAGGTTTTTGCATGACCCCAACGACAGGTCATCAAAATGGCGTCGTTGTAGGGGAGTCGTGCGCAAATTACTTTCAATTTCACTTTATTTTGTTTTATTTTTCAGATTTACACGGGTTGTGTTAGTGTGCAGGTAATTACAGGTTTGCATGCATACTAGATATTCTGGGAGATCTTCACCTCTGAATTTTGATCCAGAAATTGAACACACCGCTCGTAGGAATCGAGTACTCCACCGGACAGAGCTTGCGTCTCCAAGTGTTCAGCAACGTTTGGCAATGGAATACCCATTGAATAATCCATTACCTGAACCACCGAGGTTTGAGAATTTTGAAAATCCACAAGGTAACCCAAATCCACCACCACCACCACTTGCTCAACCCCAATTTCAGCATATCCCTCCCCCTAACCATCCTCCTAATGATGACCACCATACCAACACTACTGAGGAGAGACATACTTTTAGAGGAGGTCGTCACCACGGTACAATAGGGAGTAATGAGAACAACGTTAATGATTGGGATGATGGTATGAACGTTGGTGATTACAATTTGCAAAACATTATTGCTGCTTATGATGATCTTTACGGGTATCCACCACCACAAATGCATAACCCTTACCCACAAAATCCACAACCATTGAATCAAGGGGGTTTTGGATTCCATCATCAACAACCACAGTATGGGTATCCACCACAACAGGGGTTTAACAGGCCACCAAGACCGCAGAATCCAAACTATGGGCCTGGAATCCATATGCCTCCTCCAAACATGGGAGTGCCCATGAACTACAATCACGGCATGACACATGCACAAGGTGCCACTACTCACTTTTGACTTGCTTTGACTACCAATTCCTCACCGGTAGTGACACCTGTTAGGCATGGTAGATCTTTTGAAGTGAGACCAGCAGTTTTGTCCTCATTGCCCACATTCCATGGGAGAGCTACTGAGGAACCATAGCAGCATTTGCAAGAATTCGAGCAATTCTGTCAAGTCACAGGTGGCCAAGGATTTCCAGCAGATGAAGTCAAGCTCATTTTATTCCCTTTTAGTCTGAAAGATAGGGCTAAGGAATGGTTCTCCACCTTACCAGCAGCTAGCATCTACACTTGGGCAGAAATGCAACAACAATTTCTTAGTGAGTTCTACACTATGAAGAAAACAACTGAAGCTTGAACTGCCATTAGGAACTTCAAGCAAAAAGGAGGAGAGTTATTCCATGAGGCCTTTACTCGTTTCAAAGACATGCTGAGGAAATGCCCACATCATGGGATCAACATGTGGGAGCTCTTGGTTGCCTTTTATGATGGAATGTCATCTGAGGACATTCGAGATATCAATTCTCAAAGCAATGGTACATTCTTATACAACCATGTGCAAGTGGATTGGGATATGCTGGAACGCATGAGTACTACTTCAAAGAGGTTAGAGAAATCTAACAAAAGATCAAAGCATGAGACGGTAAATGGTGCATCTGCACAGTTAAGTGAGGAACAACTGGAAGTGATGGCACAAAAGATGGCAAAGTTGGCTGGATTGGGAAAGGATAACACTAAATCGGACAATGTCTTTAGTGTGTGTGGGGGATGTGGAGAGCTTGGGCACAAAGCTAGTCAGTGTTCGGTGCAGTTTGGTCCAACTGAAGAAGTCAATCAAGTGTATGGATACATGAACTCCAACACTTACCATCCGGGGCTGCGAAACCATCCTAACTTCAGGTATAGTAACACTGCAAAGCAAATGAATCCAAACTACCAAGTTCCCAATAATCAAGGAGGTTACCAATATCAAGGGAATCAACACCAAGGGTTTCAAAACAACTATAGGCACCAACCTCCACAGCAATGTGGTCTAACTTCTAATTCTGAAGCTTCAAAGCTGGATGAAATATTTGAGATGTTGAAAGAGATGAAGAAAGAAAATGAGATGCGGGACAAGGCGTTTAATGCTTTAAACAAGCAGGTAGGACAGATGGCAGAGGAGTTGGCGAGAAGGAATCCTGGAACGCTTCCAAGTGACACACATGTGAATCCAGCACATCAAGGCTCATGCTTAAAGAACTTTCATGTCAATGCTGTAAGTACTCTTTTAAATAATGGTGTGAATGAGCTTAATTTGAAAAAGCAGGACCCATCTCAAGATGAGAGGTGGAAAATTTTTGAAAATGTTAAAATTAATTTACCATTGCTTGATGATATAAAGAAAGTGCCTGCCTATGTTAAGTTTTTGAAACGGTTGTGCACTAAAAAACGGCATCATAAGATACCAAATCAAGTTGAGTTAACAATGAATACAGATGCCGTTTTGTCAGGTGAATTACCACCTAAACTTCCAGATCCAGGAATGCCTCTTATTGCATTACAAATTGGGAATTTTCAAATTGATCGGGCATTGTTGGATTTGGGAGCATGTGTTAGCATTCTTCCGGGAAGTGTGTATGACCAATATGATTTTGGTCATCTACAGAAAGTTGACACTACTAGGGTGTTAGCTAATCAGACATCTACACATCCTTGGGGAATGTTATCTGATGTAATTGTGAAGGTGGACAATTTTTACTACCCAGTTGATTTTTTGGTTTTAGACTGTGCTGAAAGTGCCAAAGACACACATCCTACAGTCATTATGGGTAGACCTTTTCTTGCCACGGCACATGCTATGATTGATTGTGCCAACGGGACTGTGAGGTTAAGGTTTGGTGGCCGGGAAAAACAAATTAACATGTTTGAGATTGCTACTAACCCTCTTGTCAAGAAAGAATGCTCAAAAGCAAACATTGTTGACATGTGTGAATTCCTTTCTAAGGAAGATAACACCAAAGAGGAGTGTTTTATGTTGCACAGGCCTGAAGTAGCAAAAGCAGAACAACCCCAGGAAGATAAAGATGCTGAGAAGAAAGTGGCATCAAAAGATGATAGGTGGATACCGAAATGGAGAAGGGTAAAGAATGAGAAGAAAGCTAAATCCCTTGAGTTTGATGAAGAACAAGTAAGGTTAAAGATGTTTGGACCCAACTAGGAAACCTGGGAAGATTTACCTGAGTCACGAAAGCTTGACTTTGTGGGCTATGCAGCAGGTGATAGCCTTTTCAAGCCACCTTGAGTGGTAGTGGGTATGGTCTGGCTGAAGACTGCAAACAAAACTTAGCGCTGCATAGGAGGCAACCTATGTGTTTTTATTGATTTTATTTAGTTAGTTTGTTTGTTTTTAAGTCTTTTCACGTTTCATTTTTCTTGTTTTGGTGAGTTCCTGCCACAATCATTGCTGGAAATAAGTGTGGGGAAGACCCTGGAGATTCAAGGTCGCGATGACATCTATAACTATCTACGTCACGAGAGCAACAAGACCAGGTTCATGTTTCTTTTCCTTCATCACTAATTGTGTTTTTGTTTAGTGTTTTAATCCAAGTCTAAGTTGACAGTTTTGAAGAGACGATTGCATGATTGGGGTTAAATTTTAAAATGCACCATACATTGGGGACAATGTATCTCAAGTGTGGGGATGGGGGTTAAAAAGGAAAATTTTCAAATTTTCAAAAATATTGTCTTTAGGTGAACTGGATTGAACATAAAAACTCGATTTGCAAGGAACTAATGGATATCTATTAAGGAAAGGATAAAGGTTTTCAAACATGGTTGTTCCTTTAAGTTTCATGAGAGTTTTGCTGACAAATGATTTTTGGGAAAATTTAAAAAATTGCCTAATTAAGGATATTATGTTAAGAGGTAATTGCATATGTTGCATGTCGGTAACCTTATTCCTCCATATATGTGTGAGATTTTGAGCCGTAGAGTGTAATAACTGTGAGTTAAATTTCATTTGTTGAGAGTGACCGGTAGTTGAGGATTGTGGTAGAATTTGTGTGTTTTGATTGTCACACCCCCAAATTCCCACTCGTGGTGTATGTCCACGTGGATGTGACGTGTCCAGAATCACAGCTCAAGGTCATATAGAACAACTCTATATGCGTTTACAAATCCATGTTTGACACATACACTTAATAAAATAGTTTGCAGCGGAATAATAGTTTCATATCATAGCAGCGGAAATCAATAAGTCAAATCATGCAGCGGAAAATAATAAGTTTAATACAACATTTTCTTAACAACGAAAGTTAAATTGTTTTCGAAAACTAATCATAAACAGAAATGCATGAGGTTCCTAATGCTCGTTCCTTAGTGTGCGCATTCCTGTTATCCATAGCTTGCTAGTTACCTGAGAATACAAGTTTAAAAAGTGTCAACACAATGGTTGGTGAGTTCACAGGTTTTGATATACATATAGTAATAAAAGTGTGTCATGTTGTTTATCAAATGTTAGTATCGAGCCCTAGGCTCCAAGTGTCAGTGCGTCACTACCGAACTAGACTTGTTTGTCCTTGTCTTCGCTATGTCTCGTATACATAGCAAATTAGGTCAGAGTTTGCACGGGTTATGACATCCGGTCAACATAGTGCCCCGTGGGGTTAGTCATTCCCTAATGGATCCATCCAAATCTACCACGTTGTTCGTACATTAACGGTAAGACTTTGTGAGGGCTTAATACGAGTTCAACACTTAATGTTTGTCTAATAAACCAGCATACACAAAATGTTTGTACAGTAATAGATGTTTGACTCGATGCAACTAGTATTCTCCCCCTATTTAAAAGCGTTTGAAAAAGAGTAAAGAGGGGCCGTAAACTCACCTTAGTGATGTGAATGAAAGTATGCGTAAGCTCCTCGAGAAAGTAGTGCGTCGGTCACCGGAAACCTATATCGTACACCGTACGTGAGTTTATGTAAGTGTCCGTGCTAGTGTTTGTGTTAGTGCTCGTGTTTGTGCCCAACAACCCTTGGTTGTTCATGTTTGTCCGTGTTGGTCCACAATGACCGTGTTTGCTCGTGTTGGTCCACTTTGACCGTGTTTGAGTTTGACCAAAGTTGACCGTGTCAAGTCAACGACCCGTTGGTGAACCGTGTGACGGTTGTGACTCGTGTAGAAATTGTGTAAGTGTTTGTCGTGTGCAAAACGCGTAAATCGCGTCTATGGACAACTTACTATTTATAGTAAGTTTCCATTTATGGAAAGTTCACAAAGCATATCGGTTTTATAGTTCTAACATGTTCAATAGTCCTACGGGATCATGTCAACACATAACACATCATCATGCGATTTCACATAAGTCGTTTATAACATGTTTGTGCACAAAAGTTTCCTAAAATGGAAAGTTTCCATTTCTAGCATACGTGACATCGGAAACCATCTAACTTAGCATCTAATCATCATATTATAGCATATTAAGTCATTTAGCATGCTCAATTCATACAACACGTTTACAAATCGTTTTTTGTAAAAATAAAGTTACTAAATATAGTGACTTTGTGGTTTTGCATAGAAATAACCATTTTCATATTTCTAAACCATTTTTCATATCATAAAACATCATAATAGTCAATCTAGCATCATTTAATCATATCAACATGGTCCAAATCATCATTTACTAATATTTCTATTCTAAAAGTTTCTAAATATAGTAACTATGACTATTATTATACATATGACCATCCCAACAATTCTTAGATCGTTTTTATAACACATAATATCATATTATCACCCAAACAATCAATCCATATGCGTGCATGTTATCAATATCACCCATTTCACCATTTTACAATAAAAAGTTTCTATAAATAGAAAGGCTCAACAAAATCATGTTTTTAAGTCATTTCAATCCAAGCTAACCATGTATAATCCTTCTAATACTATCAATAAGCATATTAACATACTCAAGATCATTCCAACAACCATGGATCATGCATGCATGGCAATAATTCAACATTACATATACAAGTCATGACTTTAACAACATCCAACATTATAGGTCATCATCAATCACTAAAATATCATCATAGATCATCAAGAAACATAGCAAAATCATCAAACCCAGAAAAGAATTTCGTGCATGTGCACTATAGGTGCTTGCATGCGAGTTTTACTCATTGCATGTGTGCTTGAGGGTGTTTTTAGGCTACAAGGAAGGACATACTACCTTTGAGTGCTCCTAAAAGACTGAGATGATGATGAAATCGAGTTGAAAGGCTTCTAAGTGCTTCTGGACAGCAGCTCCTTCGAATAGCAAGATGGTGGTGATGGTTCTTCGACTTCTAGGAGGTTAATGAGCTTCAACCCTTCAAGTTCTAAGCTTTTTGCAGGTCTCTAATGGCTTCCAGATGGTTTTCTGATTAAGAAGACGAAGATTGAGTGTCTGGGAATCGAGAATAAGAGACTAGGGTGGCTTGATATGATTACAATCTTGGATTTATAAGATTTTGTCGCAGAGACTGCGTCGCGTACCGCGGAGAAGGTTCAAAAAGATGCTCCGCGTACCGCGGCGGATTTCGAAGGTCAAACCCCCGCGATGTTGGTCGCACACCGCGATTGGGCTTCTTGTTGGGCCATCGCGTACCGCGATGGGCTCCTGGGGAGCCCAATAAGCCTATTTCAATGAGTTTGATCCGTTCGTCACCGTTTTCACGTTTCCAAACTATCGTTTGGCCTTGTTTGAACTTCTTAGTTCAATGTGTGAGTGTTTCATGAGGTTTCGAGTGTTGTGCTACACAATGTGCTTGACGTTCACCAACGTTCGTGTGTTTTGTCACGTGTGTGCTGTTTGCCGATAATCCCACGAATTATCTAGTCATGAGTCAGTGTTCGTACTGTCGTGCCACGTATCACACTAATTTAAACTAAATCTAGTGCCACGTGTACAATAAGCATTTAAATAAATATTTAAATAAATGATAATCTGACCTGAAATTACGGGGTGTCACATTGATACATGCTGAAACCTTAAGTGAATGAGTGCACTAAAATGAGAAGGCATTAGGACTACACCAATCTTTCCTTGTTAACCCGTTATAAACATGTTCAACCCCGTAGTTTGCCATTTTTGAGCCCGTGTGGTGTACAAAAAGTCCCCTTTTAATTTTTCAACACAATAGCCGAGCATGAAAACAAATCTTATGAAAAATGTGATGAGAATCCAACTAGTTAAAAAAAAAAGAAAAAAAATAGAAGTCATGTTGAAAATAAAGACAATGTATCGTGGTAATACGAATGTCATTGGTTTAAGTGTATGAGTTGGATTCTTCATCTTATTACCCACTAAATAGCCTATACCCTTCCTCTAGCCAAAGCCAAAAAAAAACCCGAAAAGACCTTTGATTGGTGCATTATTTAACTTGGTGGTAGAGGTGTGATTGACATACAAGCTTATGTTCACAAGAATCGATACCTGGTTGTGAGTGATAAAGTTCATAGCATATTCTTTGCTAGTATTCAAAAATCGAGAGGAGTGACTCATTGTGAGGGGTGTGTGACATGTGTAAGAGTTTTACAGCATGTATTTTTGGTTAGGCAAATCTTGTTTTGGTTAAAAGTTGCAACTTATGTTTGTCAGCATGTCAATCTCGATTGTGTCAGTCTATGGAATGAGTGTGTTTTGAGAACCCTAATCTATAACTTGGTTGATATTTCACGTGTGTGTTGTAGAGAAGGTGAGTAATGTTCAAGAAAGTTTGCTTGAGGACAAGCAAAAGGATAAGTGTGGGGATGTGATGAGAGGGGTTTGGTAATGATTCTAAAATGCTTAAATGGATGTTTTTATGTGTTTCGACATGATTATTTATTCAAAATAGAAGCTACCTTGTGTTCTTGTATGTTTGTAGGTTGAAGGAGGTAAGAGAGTGTTTTTAGATGGAAAACGAACAACGGGGAGCAAGGACGAGCACATCCGAACATCCGAGTATGCGAAATGGAAGCCATGAACTTTGAAATTAGTATAAAGTTCGTGATTAAAGATTTGATTTTGTTATGTAACTTATGTTTCTGCAAATGATATATAATACCCATTATCAGGCATGTATTGTGATAACCCGCCGCAACGCGCGGCGGGGAAAAACCTAGTTATTATTATTTTTTAAACCTTTATAACTTGATTTTTTTATCATTATGTATGTATGTATGTATCTTTCTAAAGAATTTTAATATGAACTAATTTCAAATTTTCATTAATATCAATGGAATTACATACTTTATCGAAATCTTACATGTAAAGCCACGGGTGTTACATCCAGACCATTACATTCCACTCAGTGGCGTACCCATATAAATATGTAATGTATAGAGGGCGGCCATCTCTCTTGAATTTTTTTTAGTAGTATATATATGTTAAATCCTAATTGACCCTCTTAATATTTTGCAATTGCTCCCCTTAAATTTACATAATCGAACTTGCGATGAGAATTTAAGTGGTACTTGCACTTGTTTTTTGAGAAAGGTGTTACTTGAAAAAGTCTCCATAGATCTTTTGGATATATTTTTAAAAATACAACTCCGTAGATAATAATTAGGTCTGACAATCTTGACTTACAACAAGATACGTAACTTAAAAACACTGTGAATGTAATAAATAAAAATGGGTAAAAATGATTAATAATATATTTGATGAGAAAATCACTAAAAATTATTTAAGTAAACTATTTGTTTAGTTACAATTCATTTTAACTTGAACGAAATTGATGTTTTTTAAAATGACTCATTTAAACCTGGACTAATGTTGCATAAAACTCATCCTGACCTGTTCTGACCTATTACCCAATCCAACCTGTCCATTTTGCTAGGCATAAAAAAACCTTAAATGTAATGTATTTTTATTATGATTATATATATGAAATTTAGTTTAATTATTTTTTTAACATGACACAACACAATTCAACCTAACCCGATATGGACAGAAGAGAAACAATTTATTATATTTCGATCCTCAAACGATCATAAACCCCCTCCCCCTCCCTCCCTCCCCCCCTCATGAAAAAAATTCTGGATCCGCCACTAATTCCACTTGGTAGTTTTGTATACGTTTAATTTTTCTTTAAATCTCTAGCCAATCTTTCTTTCTTTATTTTTCTTTTCAACTTTTGTTTATTGTAATCCAGTTTTTCATTTTTCATCTTGTTAACATACATATTATTAATTTATATATGGGTTCATATTGTTTGATAGTGACGCTTGCTTATATGACGGTCGATTTATTGTTTAATGACAAACTAACAATTATCGCGTCCGATTTTTCTGTGTGTGTTCTGATATTCATGATGTTGTTATCACAGTAAGATAGTGTGACTCAATCTTTCTTTGTGAGATATAGTTTTAGGCCTTTTTATTTTTTATTGTATTCTAAGACCTTTGTAACTTAAGATTTAAGATTTTACAACAGAGTAACGATTTTTATCTTATCTATGTTTTGTTATTTGAGATTGTATTTTTATCATGTTTAATGCAGAGTTACCACTGTAATGGTAAACCCTAGGTATGATGAAAGGGATAGTATGAGACTTTTCTGAAAATAAAATGAATGTGGGTTTTGTAGCTGTTTTTAAATTTCTAATTTCTAAAGACCGCTCTTTCCTTAACCTCGCCAATGTCTGTGTGTTTTATTTTAAAGTAGGGACAGACTTTAAATTCCGAACAACACAACACAACACGATACAAAGAAGAGGTGAACAACAAAGAAATGTAAGTTGCGATATAAGAAATGTAAATAGAAAACATTTTTTTTGCTCCGCAGGTCGCGATATAAGAATTTTTAAAATTAACTTGCCAAAAAAATATATAGCAAATGTCAAAAAAATAACATCACACGATATGGTGTGTTACAAACTTTACTACGTGCGTAAGCATCTGTGACATTAACATGGTTATGTGTATAAAAAAACCAAAGTTACGACGATTCAGTTCTTGAGATTGAAACATAAATTTAATACAATTATACAACAATATCGATGCGTATAAGTCGGTCTCATTCTTCACAGTACCGACACACTATCGGTAGTCGATATAGCCCGAAACTAACTTTTTTTAAATAAAAAATTAAAAACAAAGATAAAAAAAAGTTGCATTGATGGAACGGACTTCAAACTCCGAACAACACAACACAACACAACTTGAAATGGAAAATTTTCAAATGCAAAACTTGAGTTGTGAGATTGTTAAACGTCAAGGGTAAACAGTACTCTAAATTAGTTGAATGTTGGTTGAGATGGGGACGACCTAAGGACTACCACATATGTCCGCACGTGATTAATACCAATACATTTATAAATTATTATAAAACCTGGCTTTTTATCGGCAAGTTGCGATTAAGAGGTACAATTAAAACATGTGATTCACTACATTGTGATACGATTAAAAGAAACTTATAAAGTTACAGAGAATCAGTTTTGGATATTGAAATGTACATAGAAAACATTTTTATAAGAATTTTTAAAATTAACTTGTCAAAAAAATATATAACTACACGATATGGTGTGTTACAAACTTTACTACGCGCTTAAAGCATGTGTGACATCAACATGGTTAGGCGTATAAAAAACCGTATATATGTAAATACACATAGATATATTGATATATACATATATATGCATATATAGATGTTTATATATGTGTGTATGCACATATTGAGTTCTTAATTTATTCGCGATTTAAAAAAAAATACAAATGAACTTTGTGTAAATGGTTTGTGTTGAACTATAAATGTTTCGTTTGATTCGATTTAATTTTTAACAAGATCAAAATATCAAACCACAAACCAAACCGAAACCAAACCGTTGATAACGGTTTGGTTTGGTTCCCTTTTTTATTTTGAAAGGCTTGGTTTTGGTTTTCATTGTTCAAAAACCGTTGTTAACGGTTATGTTACGGTTCCACTATAAAATCGTAAAAACCGTACCGAAAACACCCCTAGCATGCGCTGTCTTGTCAATGATAATTGATTTTATAATGGCGTAAGTAGTGCGCAACAATACGTCTATTCTCTTCTTCTTTATATATGCAACAATGCAAAACCCAAAAATTGCAATTCACAGTCCGCCATGGAAGCTTTAACAGTCATCACTCCTGTTGTTAAACCTTCAATAATCTCTGCCCGATTGTCCATCCCCATTTTCCGTCTTCCATTTACTTACCGAGAACCCAAATCCAAATTTACAAAATCCAAACTCACCAATTATACCTCGATTTCTTCATCAGTTTCAACCGAAGAAGAAACCAAAACCGGCCTTGATGAACATGATAAATTTGATTGGTTTTCTCAGTGGTATCCAGTAATGCCGGTGTGTGATCTGGACAAGAGGGCTCCATGTGGGAAGAAAGTAATGGGTCTTGATGTTGTGGTGTGGTGGGATAAGAACCAGAATGCATGGAAGGTGTTCGATGATATGTGTCCACACAGATTGGCTCCACTTTCTGAAGGAAGGATTGATCAATGGGGTAGGTTGCAGTGTGTGTACCATGGGTGGTGCTTTGGTGGCTCGGGTGACTGCAAATTAATCCCTCAAGCTCCCCCTGATGGTCCACCGGTAAATTCTTTTCAACAAATTTCGATTATGTTATGATTTTATGATGAAATTGTTGGAAAATTTAGCAAAAAATTGGATTTTTGGTACATTAGATTACATAATTATCATGTTTTTTTGTTATTAAACTATGGACTTATGACTTTATGATAATAGGCAGACACATTTATCAATTATGGGGTCCGGCAATACCCATGGCAAAAAAATATTCCTTATATAAATGATTTAATCTGGACTGACCTTGAGAAATTTTAATAACCACTTAAAACCAAAAGTAATAAAACTAATACATAAATAACTAATATACATTATTTATGATAAAACTTTATTGCCAATTTAGCTCGATATTTAGTCACTCTAAGCTCAATATGCTTATTTGTTAGATTTTTTTTTTCTTTTTTTTTTGAGCAATAATTTCTATATCAATACGTTTTCGGTGACTCGAGTCTTTGATCTAAAGGAAAGAAACACTTTAACTCCAACGGTTTTGTCATTTGAACCCAACCTTTCACGTATCACTTATTTGTTAGATAATTAAATTTTTATATGATTTTGTCGGTTAGGTATAATTTTAAAGGTTAAAATTGTTTTCAAGACGAGAAACTTGGTTTATTTGTGTATAATTTGTATGCTAGATAATATGGAACAATTATTAAAAAGGAAACTTGGACCATCACCTTATTTGAATCTTGAATTTGTTAATTTGAATAGTATTCTTTCGAATCATGTCGAAAGATAACTAGTTTTTCCATATCATCTTAATCAACGAGATATCGACACGAACATTTATTAATGACATAGACACGATCTGCTTGACTCAAAAAATTTTATTTATGTTTTACTGTTTAAGGATATTAAAACTTTTAAGTTATTATAGGGTTTATTCGAGTAATCAACTCTTAAAAATCTATAACATAGCTAACGTAGGCATGATGTTATGACATGTGTTATGGAATATGGTGGTAACATTGAAGTGGTTAAGTATATAAAAAAAATACACGAGCTTATCACAACATAATTCATTAACATGTAGGTAAAAGAAACATGTTGTGAACTATATTCGAAAATCACACAAAAGTTATGCTATTGTAGAAATTAGTGTTATGAAACATAAAAATCAATTTATATGAATTGTATACCAAAACATGAAATCATATAAAATAGTCTTTAAAAAAATAAAAGAAAGCAAAAAAGAAACAAACAAACAAAATAAAATTCGTTTTTTTAAAACAAATGTTTGCATGATCAAACCAGACATAATACAAAAGATATATTACTTGTCCACTGGTCTAACTTGATTAAAAACCAGAAATGCTAAACAATTTAATAATTAAAAGTTATAAAAAAATATAAAAAATAGGCAAAAAAAAAAATTGATAGCAGATGTGACACAAAATAAAGTCATAAATGAATCATTAAATTAAAAGTTTGAAAATGAGCTATGATATCGTACAATTAGATTTAGGAAATGTAAAATTTAAAATAATGATGATTAAATTTACACATTTGGTCCATCAGATGTCTAACCAAGTCTTCATCTAACCTACTATTCAGTGTTTTGAAAACCGGACCGGCAGGTCGGACCGGGAACCGGTGGGTGGACCGGTCCGGTTAAGGGTCTTGAACCGTTTTTGGGTGAACCGGCCGGTCGGACCGGTGAACCGGCGTTCGGACCGGAAAACCGGTGGTCGGACCGGTTTTTTGATTTTTTTTAATTTTTATTGATTTTTTATGTATATATATTTATAAAATCATCCGATTATTGAATCCGGTTCGACCGGTCCGACCTCTGACCAGTAACGAGACCGGTTCGACGTCCGGTCCGGTTATGAAAACATTGCTACTATTATTTACTATGCTCCAAAAGAGAGGGTGTGTGATGCATGTGGGTCCCATTTTCTCAACCAAACAAGCAACACATGTATATAAAGATTGTACAATAATCTTCATATATTGCAAAAAAAAAAAAAAGAATATAAACAATGATGTGTGTACGAACGAACAACTTTCATGTTTATGAACTCTTTAGGATATGTTTAATTAGAGTAGTAGAAAGGGTGTTGGATTTTTGATGTAAAAAAGGGTGCTTGTTTTTAGAAACAACGTTTTTTTAATACTCTTTCAATCCTATACGTGCTGTATACGTCTACATGACTTATACGAGATGTGTAGCACTTTAATCATTGACAAAAACAAACTCTAACAAACAATGATTGCGCCTATTCGTCTCGTCGAGGGTGTGAAAATTGTGAAAAATTGCAGGACCCTAAAAAATTAGGTAATCAAAAAATGGGTGTTAGAGTCTATATTTATTAGATGAGAGGTTATGAGTTTAAATTCAGACATAATATATAGTAATTTGAGGTAGTATAGAAATAAAATTGATTTGTCGTTAAAAAAAATAGGTAAGATATTTAATAACTAATAGACTTATAGTAGTTTCAATAAGATTAGTATCTTACTATCTTGTTTATTAATTTTTAATGAGTAAAATTTTGTAAATTAAAGGTTTTAAAGTATTTTTTAGTTGTTATCGGCATCAATGTCAAAAAAATCTAGTGTCACGTGGAATTCAGTTATATACTATGTTGTATGCACGTGAAAAAAAAATTAGTATCGGGTGACATCCACCCTATCTTGTGAACTTTAGTATCGGGCGTCACGTAGGCGGCATCTAATCAACTAACACCATCACCCATCATCACTTCACGTCATCACCACATATGTTATCATCACTCCCTCATCATGTCTCCATCACCCTTTTTTTCCCCTTTTCTTCCCCTTTTTCTTCCTCTTCACGCCGTGATGATTGTCACGAGTGAGCCCCTCACGCCCCTTTGTAGTGGGGGGAGGGCGTGACCGGCCCCTCTCACGTCTCACTCACACGTGATAACACATAACCTAAGAATACTCACATTCACAACCAACCAACTTAAACTATTCATTAAAAAATAATTTCTCTTTTTTTCATATATACAACTAATTAAACATAATTTTTTTTACTCTTATTCACAACCAACCCAACCAAACATATTTTTTTTCATTCTTATTTACAACCAACTCAATTAAAAATTGACATGTGTCACATTAAATAAAAATATTAATAAAAAACAACCAACCAAAGATTGGTCCACCAGATTGCCCATTTTTTTATGAATTAAATTTTTTCTAATAATATCAACAAACAACTAATGGATTTGCTCATAGATGGAAGTAGACCCGACAATCAAAACTTTCGTTCGATCGCTCAGAAGTATAAACAGTAAATTAAAAAAACAAATAAACCCATTGACCGGTTTGCTCCACCAACTTTTAGTTGGTTGGACATTATTTTAATAGGGTTTAATATTTTGCATTTATAAACATAGATTAAAATTAATTTCACGAATTAATAATGAAACTAAAAAATTACATAAAGAAGAACTCAAATTTAAAAATTACAAAAATTAAAACTAATAACTAAATATTGAATTGAATGAGTAAATCTGAATTCGTATTACGTTCATCTTCCAAAGGTCGTGGTTTATCTGTATTACTTTCATCAACCACCCATGTATTATCCGTATTATGCTCGTCTTCCTAAGGATTGGATTGTTGTGAATAAGAGTAAAAAATTAACTTTGGACTTTGGTTGGTTGTATAAATAGAGGAAAGAAAAATAAAATTTTCAATGAATAATTTAGGTTGGTAGATTGTAAATGAGGATAATCTAAGGCTTGCACAACCATGTTTTAGTCGGATTTTTTTTCCTTTTTTTTTAATTTCCTTTTCTCTTTATGAAGCGGATTTAGAAGTCTCAAAACAGAGTTTAGGGGTGACAAACTGACAAACACGGCTTGAAAATAATTAGGTTTTGGGTTGGCAAGTATAAACCATATATTTAAAAAAACAACTTGTTTATAAAACGAATAAGCGAACCATTTATAAACGGGTTGACTTGTGTTAATCCGTTTAAGGTTTCAAAATTATTATTATTTTTACCTTCTTTTAATTGTTTTTTTCCGATTATTTACCATAATCTAATTGATCAATTAACAATTATTTTTCATTTACAAACAAACAAATATACCCAGTAAAATACCACTTTTGAGTGAGGTTCTCAGGAGAAAGATGAAGACAATCCTTATCACTATATATCCTAAAACGGGATAGAGAGGTTGCTTTGAAGGAGACATGTACTCGACTCTTTTTTCATTTACAAAGATAACTTTAATATCTTTTTTGTTAACTTTCCAAATGCAATTATTTTATATTTCATATTTTATGATTATAATTTACTTAATTATATGTTTAGTTATAATAATATTAAGTGTTTTGTTAAAATACTATATTAACTCTTTGTTAATCTCATACAAACCTACAAAACACATTATTATTGGCGTGACTTCAACTAACAATCAATAAATTCGTTTGATTAATTTATATAAATGGGTAAACCGGGTCATGTTCGGGTGGACTCAATTTTATGTCAATCCGAGTTAGTGTTGAAAACTCTGGAACGAATAAATATACGAGTCATGTTCCTAAAACACATAAACTTACAATTTTTAACAATATTCATTTTTGTATTATTGTTTGTTTATATATATGAACGTTATTCTTTACAAAAATACGTACAGGTTCATTCTTTCCCTAAGGCGTGTGTTGCTGTTTATCCAAGCACAGTACAAAACGGAATTGTTTGGTTTTGGCCCAACACTGATCCACAATACAAAGACATCCTCACAAAGAAGAAACCACCATACATTCCTGAACTTGATGATCCTTCATTTACCTACCAAATGTTCAACAGAAATATGCCATATGGGTACTCACATTTCACCTATATATTGCATCAAATCATGAGTACAACGAATTAAGTATTTCATCCAATGCATGACGATACTTTCAGGTACGAAATCCTGCTTGAAAATCTAATGGACCCTGCTCATCTTCCATACGCGCATTATGGGATAGTTGGGACTCCACAACCCAGATAAGTATTTAGAAACTTACATGACATGTTCTTTGGATAACAGTCTCTTGCACAAATGTGTATGTTACGACTGTGTACAATGGATCGCTAAGCAATCCAGCTTCTGTCTAAAACATGAGCTAACACAAGCATTGTGTATGTCGTTTGATTCTTAGATAAATGCCATTCTAACATGATCTTCCTTCACTGTCAAGCTTGATCGGGAAGGGGGTAGACCTCTTGAACTACATGTTCGCGAAATGGGCAAAAATGGTTTTACTTCAAGCGAGCCTGATGTTAAATGGGACTTTGTTTCTCCTTGTCTGGCCCAATGTGCTATCACAATCAGGGGAAGTGAAGACAACACACAGGCATACATTTAACTTTATATGTATAACTCCTGATATTTGCTCACATCACATGGTACTTCATTTCTTCAATTTGATTAATTTTAGGAGAAATTAGCACAAAAACCGCCTCGAAAGCAGCTTTGGATCTTTATATGTGTTCCAGTGAGCCCTGGTAATAGCAGATTGATATCTATTTTCCCTAATAACTTTGGTACTTGGATAGATCGAATTATGATTCCCAGATGGAGGCAGCACATTGGGCAGAATTTGGTTATCGATTCGGATTTGTATCTTCTTCATGTTCAGGTAAATCTAACCCATTAGAACTAACTTTGATCACTCAAACTATTGTATTCTAATTAGCTTAAAGATTTTTATGCAACTCTTAGGAGAAGAAACTGATGGAGAATGGCAATTCAAATTGGCAAAAAGTATGCTTTGTGCCAACCAAAGCAGATGCAAATGTGGCTGCATTTAGAAAGTGGCTAAAGAAATATGCAGGCGGTCATATCGATTGGCGTAACATGTTTGATGGACCTCTTCCTCCCACCCCTCCTAGAGAACAACTTTTGGACAGGTTATTTGCATAAGATTCAACTGCATTGAGTTATAAATCTTGAAATCAATTTGTTTTGGTTGATTTAGGTACTGGAGCCATGTGGTGAATTGCAGCAGCTGCAATGTCGCGTATAAAAGTTTTAGCGCGCTTAAGGTGTCTCTTCAGGTGTTTTCGGTTGCTTCGGTGGTTATTGTGGTTGCCGCCAGAAAGGGAATGATACCTATTGCTGCAAGATATGCACTCTCAATTGCTGCGATTTTGTGTTTTGTGGGATCAAAATGGGTGTCACGTTTCATTTACAAAAACTACCATTTTCATGACTATAATCATGCCTTTGTATGAGCCAAAACTTACTTGTCACCGTTCCCATAAATGTATGTCCAGTAAAACTTTTTGACCCATTATGTGTGTCCTTAATATGTTTCAACAGTCATGTTGATTATTCCTCTTTCGCTATGTATAATATTTCCCAAACTTTTAATAAATATTATTTGCATAATTTATTTGTTGAGGTTATACTCTAATATTAATATATTATTGCTATTATATGATTCTAATTTATGTCTACGAAATTTGAAATACTGTTTAAACCATTAAAAGACCAAATTTTCACCTGCAATTAAAATTTTAATTTTCTAGATGGGCTTGCTAACAAAAATCAAGAACTTTTTTTTCATTATCAATTGAATACCAATGGGACTCCCTTGAATTTTCTAATAAGAGGTCTTGGATTCGAGTCTTTTTTTAGCAAAATGCTCCAGTTTGAGCCAAAAGGTTTTCTCAACTACTTGTGAGTTTTCTCCTGTATGGTGTGGATTCGGTCACACCCGGCCTATAGTAAAGGTGAAGCTTTGCTAAGATAAGATAAGACCAATGACTGAGTCTTAACATGTTAAAAATGTGTATAGTTGCTTAGTAATTTCATCTTCCAAACATACTTCGTTATATTTGGAAAAGTAAAGGATATTAGGCGGAGTTAAAAAACTGTCACTAGTAAAATCTTTTTTTTTTTTACAAGGAATTCAAAAAGTTTTTTTTTTTTTTTTTTTTTTTTTTTTTTTTTTTACGAGAATCAAGTAAGTCCTAAAGTTTTGGAATACTGAATGGATCTGTGTGCTAATATCTCTGTCTGCTGACATGCATATTGAAGTGTGAAATGTCAAGGAGAGGAAGGAGCTAAAATGCTAAATGCTAAAGTCTTTGTTTAATATCATTCTCAATTCCGGTATAAAGGCAATTAGTCAAGTAATATTGTCAAAATTTTGTGAGACATGACAATGACACGCGACCCGGGCTATCACCCAGCTTTGTGTCCGAGCCAAAAGGGTTTTATGCGGCAATGTTAAAGCTTCATGCCCGGTTTTTCTCTAGAACGGTTGGTTGACGAGTCTTCGACTCCAACCAACTTGGCCCGTCAGGAGGTTGGGTGGAGCCTCCGATGCAATCACAGTGGGGGGTCTCTCTAATGCCACTGAGAATGCATCGCTACAATTGTTGACGAGTCTTCGACTCCAACCAACTTGGCCCGTCAGGAGGGTTGGGTGGAGCCTCCGCTGCAATCGCAGCGGGGGGCCTCTCTAATACCACTGAAAATGCACCGCTACAATTGTAGCATAAGTGTAAGGCTGAGGTTTCGATACTCAGTTATTGCACTATGAGGCAACGGTCTTGTTGTTGCATCAACCGCCGTTCTAAAAAAAATTAAGGACTATTGGTTTCATGTCACGCCAATCAAATACGAAAGCAATAAGCATTATGAATCACTAGCTTATTCATTTTTTTCATGTATAATATTTTATTATTATTGTTGTTTAATACAATCTAGGGTATACACCCACGCGGTCACATTTAGTGGTGGGCAACAGGTCACCACGGTCTACGTATATACTGCATCTTTTTAGTGAGGATATTGCACATGTATGACTGTAACCCTTCTTGTGAACCAAATATAAATTGTCATGGCAATTAATTTGACCAATTACCAACGAAAAAAAAAAACTTAATTTAAACATCTTACCAAATATATAGACACAAAACATGCGTGCACACAAATATGTTACAATTTAAGCCAGACACTTACTTTTTCACGTGCTTATCTACAAAACTTTAAAAAAACCACAAAAATCCCCTAAAACACCAATTGTGAGCAAATTGTGTTAGATATTTTAAGAAATTCAATGAACACTAATAATAACTAGTTTTATACCCGGCCAGTGGCTAGGTCTTTTTAACGTCATAACAAAATAAATATTTTTTATTTATATCATAAACAAAAACATTATATGTTAACGCAATAACAACATAAGAAAGCAAGATTATAAAACAATCAAACATATTTATAACATTATTTTTTCTACAATAATACAAACCAAAGAAAACAACATAATGATCATAACATTTATATAACAACTTTGCCCTTTTTTTATCCTTTAGCTGAACCCATTTGACACTTATATCAAACTATATCTAGTTAAGAGAATCTATAAACGTGGAGTAATACCTAGACTTCCAACTTTGACAACTTTGCAAAGAGAATTAACTGAGAAACAATAATATCACTCCAAGTTGGCCTCCATGATGGTTCTAATCACACTCCTAGATTCTTGAATTTGGAAATTTGGAGTACCATAAAAGAAATCATAATTAAAATTATATTTTAAGAAATTCAATGAACACTAATAATAATTAAAAAAGAATAAATAAAACATACGAAAAAAACATGCAATTTTACATCTACCAAATATATATGCTCATCTACCGAACCTTACAAAAAAAGCACAAAAATGACCCCCTAAAAAAAACAATTGTGAGCAAATTGTGTTCGTTATTTTAAGAAATATAAAAATATAGCAAACATTTTATATCTGTAAAGACGTTTTAGGACCGGCAATTTCAGATTTGGACGGAAGGTTAGGGTTTGCACACATGAAGATGATGAATCAAACCAAATGATATATTGATTAATCGAATGATTACAAGCTTAAATCCACATCATAAAAGAACATAGTGTTCCCGGAGAGAGATCGAGCATGATCTCTCTCCCTCTCGTTACAAAAAGTTGGGAAAAAAGAACCGTAGTCGGGATTCGAACACACGACTTTTTTCAAAGGAACCAGCTGCGCTAGATACTAGATAGCATTTGGAAACATTTTTGGGAGAACATATAACTTATCTTAGTGGTTGCAAAAGGCAAAAAAGGAAACCGCAACCGGCCGGGAATAGGCGACCTCTTCTTTGGAAGTCGAGCAACGAACTAGCCATGCTAGAGGAAACATTTTTAGAAGGGTACTATACTAATCAACAAGAGAATTTTACTACATACGTAACTAGTAATTGTATGTATATATAATGTATATGTTGGAATTTTCAATAATAAATATGTTTTATTATTATTATTCGTATATGTTACGAATATGATTGCTATATATTACGTTTTGTTTTATTACATGGACCAAAATGGAGCTAAGATGAATGAGATATCGATGTTCGAATATTTGTTGTGTAAAGTGTTAAAAGAAAACAGTAAAAGAAAATAGAAACATTTTATCTACCAATTCAATTGTCATGAATTGGTTATTAACTAAGATATGAATAGGCTTGTTAATGAACACGATGACAACCTTTGAAATGCCTTGGTTACATGTATATATATATATATATATATAGAGACATTTGATCTCTTGTTAGAGTTGCTCCTTTTTGAGATCTCTACACCATTTGAAACATACACGCACAAGCTTCAAAGGTTCTCAACACAAGCATATACTTTGTTGAGTTATCTACATACAACCTACAACGATCGATTCATCGTGTTAAACACTCTTGTTTCAGGTAACATTTTTGGGTTTTCGGTTAACTCCGGCAGTACATACTATTTCGGCTGTTGTACCCCTGGAAAACAGTCAGGTTCACCTGGGTGACCCGAAATATGTTTTAAGGGACCTCTGTTGAACAAAAATCCTCAGTCACCGAACTCATTTAGATTCATTTCATCTTTTTTTACACTTCTTTCTTGTTATTTAAATTTTAGCATTTTTATATTTCTTGTAGTACTTTATTTTATATTTTGTATTTCTCATAATTGTAATTCGAGTAATTGAATAATATAATATTTAATTATTTTGTGAACGGTGTTCTTACAGTATATATTTATAGGGGCTGGATTCACTAGGAATAAAATTTTGCTTAAGAAGAATAGAAACCAATAAAAGTTTGACGTGTGACATGTTGAAAATATTAAAAAAATCAAGTACAAAAAACAAAATCTATTACAAAAAAAACAAAAATCCATTACAAAAAATCATAAATCCAGTACAGAAAAACAAAAAATCTAGTAAAAAAACATCTAGTACAAAAAAAAATCCAAAAAAAATCTAGTACAAAAAAATAAAAAACCAGTACAAAAAATAAGATATTATGCATAAATTATCAATCATTAGTTTTTTTAGAATGTCACATGTTAAACCTCTATTGGTTCCTAATATTATTAGGAAAAATCTCATTTTATTTGATCATTACTCTATATTTATAAATTAGAAGTATAGTTTATATAAATAAAAAACCATTTTAAAATCTATCTATTATAATAAATAAAGGTTTTGATAGACACATGTCATGTTTTTAGAGCCCTCAACTTTATTTTCCCACATCTCTCTTATATTAAATACATCTCATATTAAATGTATTTTTTATACATTTTTAAATTAAAAAAGATTTTTAATAGATCAAAAATATATTAATGTTAAAGTAGACACTTTTTAAAAAAATTACTATAAATTTTAAATTTAAAAAAATGAAATGTTTAAAGAAATTGAACTTTGAAAAAATTAGGGTTTTAAGATATAATATAATTATTTTATTAATTAAAGTATTAAGTTATACTAATTTTTAATTATATTACTAAAAAATCATCTTATATTGTATAAATTTTCATTAGTATTTATATATTATATCTTTTTATTTAACCCGTGTAACACACGGGGTATTAACCTAGTTACAGAATAAATAAGTATTTATCATCCTCGTCTATGCCTCTCTATAATAACTCGCACGTGTTCACATGTGTTTTCATATGTTTTACTTGTACTAAGATCTTACAGAAGAAATGAATGATTCTCACATATAGACGAGCACATACTAACAAATGTTAAAGAACCATGTCCTTTACTCACACTAAGATCTTACACATATAAATAAATTGTTCTCACTAATTCCTGTGTCATTGCTCACATAAGCGACTAGGGCTAAATCCTTTCTAAAGTGCAGAATAAGTTTTCATTTTTTTTTTAAATTTTAACAGACAACCAAGCAATTGTCAAGTACCTCCTAACAGCTATATGATACACGAGCTAACCACTAGTACAGACAGACTGAGCCCTTAGCTCACCAGACATCAATTCTTAAGGAAAACCCAATGGCTAAGTGGTAATCAGACTCGCAAATTGTTGTTTACTAAAAAAAATAATACTCCCTCCGTCCCATTAAAAGTGTCTAGATTCCCTTTTTTATTTGTCTCATTTCAAATGTTCACATTCAAAATTTATTAGCCAATTTCCAAGTTTACCCATAAGTGGGCCCACCAATAATTTGCTTACATCTTTTACATAATTGATATTTTTGTATATGTCAAGGGTATTATTGTCATTTGGTAAACAAAAAAAACAAGCATACAATCTACCTTAATATCCGTGTTTTTCAAACTATGACACTTATAATGGGACGGAGGGAGTAATAAATAAATAAATAAATAAAGATATGTTCCAATTCATTTGCCTGGACTTCTGTCTTTAGCTTGTCTTGAACTCAAACCAGTCTGCAGTCGGTGTAATATCTCTGTCTGCTGGTTTAGCGTTCATCCGCACTTTCATCTCCTTACACACAAATACGATTCGATCTCACTAGATCCGGAAGTAGATGAGTGTAGATCTGATATAATTCAAGTTTTCATCATTTACTGATCTCACATCTGGAGTAGCTACTGATCCGATTCAAAATCAGCGGTGAGTAATTCGAAATATGAATCGTCAAGTCTAATTTGTGTCAATTTGATGTTATTTTCATTGTTTTCTTGTAATCGAATGTTTTAAATCATCATATGATAATGATATACTCGTTGGATCAATATTCATCTTTGATTTGTTTATTGTGTCTGTATAACGGGGATTAGGGATCTTAGGGTTTTGTGCGATCGGGAGAGATGAAAGAACCGAATTCTACAACAGATCCGATTGGGCAAAATGTGATAAAGCTCATTAGCAATGTCTGCTTCTCTGTATTTGTGTTTACTGTGCTTGTAATTACTGTCATTGCCATCACATACCAACCCCCTGATCCATGGGAGTCTTCAAGAGCTCTAACTAGGGTTTTTACAGAGGTTGAAAACGCTACCTTTCGAATAGATCCATCGGTGGTCAAAACCGGGGAAGATTCTGGGATGGCTGCATTCGGCCCTGCTGCGGCCCCTGCTGAGGCTGATATTGAGGCAAGTGACTTACGTACCGATGCAGTGGTTCCAAAAACAGAAGAGACAAGTTTGAATTTGAACTTAAGCACTGGCATTTGTGATGATTCAAGATTAGTGAATTGCTCTGATAGAGGGGTATTGATGGCTATTAAGAAGTTCAATTTGAAGCACTTTAAGTCAATAGTGTTTCTTGATTACCAAACACCAGTTAACGGGTCAAACACAAACGAGTGTGACGTTTCTTGGAGATTCAGAAACAGAAGAGAGAAATCTTGGAGGAGATATAGAGATTTCAGGAGGTTTAGAATGGGATACACTGATGATTGTACTTACAAAGTAGTAGGGGCAAGGGGATGGCATTCAGGTGTCAATGCACGTCGTCCCAGGGCTAGGTTTAACACAACTAGAAGTGAACGCACGGCCAAGATTTCTCCATCTTATCGTGATGATGAGATTAATGACACAATCCCGGTTTTGGGTTCAGATCTTGCTTTTAGGAATGGTAAATATTTGTATTATTCACGTGGAGGGGATTACTGTAAGAACATGAATCATTACATTTGGAGCTTCTTGTGTGCTCTTGGGGAAGCCCAATATTTGAACCGCACATTTGTTATGGATTTAAGTGTTTGCTTGTCCTCGGCATACACTTCCAGCAAAAAAGATGAAGAAGGAAAAGACTTCAGATTTTATTTTGATTTTGAGCATTTGAAAGAATCAGCTTCAATAGTGGAAGAAGATGAGTTTCTTAAAGATTGGAAAAGTTGGGAAAAGAACCATAAAAAGAAAATCCCAGTGAGAAAGGTTCCAACATATAAGGTTACACCAATGCAATTAAAGAAAGACAGAAGTACAATTATATGGAGGCAATTTGACACCCCCGAGCCTGAGAACTATTGGTATCGTGTTTGTGAAAGTAAAGCTGCAAATTATGTTCAAAGGCCATGGCATGCACTTTACAAGTCAAAGAGACTTATGAATATTGTTTCTGAAGTTAGTGGTCAAATGGACTGGGATTTTGATGCAGTACATGTGATTAGAGGTGAAAAGGCTCAAAATAAAGAGATGTGGCCCCATCTTGATGATGATACCTCTCCGGACGCATTGCTGGCTAAGCTTCAAGGTATCATTCAGCCATGGAGGAATTTGTATGTTGCTACCAATGAACCGTTTTATAATTACTTTGATAGATTAAGATCTCATTACAAGGTTCATTTGCTTGACGATTATCATGAATTATGGGGAAATACAAGTGAATGGTACAATGAGACAACCCTTTTAAATGGCAAGCCTGTTGAGTTTGATGGATATATGCGAGCTGCAGTTGACACAGAGATATTTTACAGGGCAAAGACACAAGTTGAGACGTTTTACAACTTGACTGCAGACTGCAAGGATGGTATAAATACATGTTGACTAGGTTAGAGTTGTACTATATTTCATTTCTTTACTTACTTTGAATATGTTTCCATTGCTTGTTACAATGTCCTCGTTTATGATATTAAGAGTGATTTGCTTTTGGCAAGTTACACATTGCCAATATCTAATGGTGAGATAGAGAGAGCCACGAACCGACCATAGAACCCTGTTAAATGAGTGGAATGTTGTGTGATCTTGGTTACATCTAAACTTAATTTAATTTTTTGGAGTTAATTATATAAATAATTGACTTGATTTGTAAAATAAATACCTTTGGTTTATTATATTATTTATTTTTTTAAATTGTATGTTTAAAGTTTAAAGTTGTTACTTTGTAACATTTTTGGGGTAAGGGGTAAGGTTGTTCACGAACCTAGTTGATTCATGTTTTGCTCATACTCGACTTTTCTACAAACCAAGTGGACTGGCTTGATTTGAATTTGCAAAATGAGCCAAATGCTCACGCTCATGCTCAGCTTATTTACAAAACCGAGCGACTGGCTTAGTTCGGTTTGGCTTAGTTTTTAATTAAAAAAATTAAATAAAGACTCAAAACATGTATACCAGTCTCAAATTCAACAATTTATAAAAAAAAAGTCAACCAAATGCATATACAAGACATAAATTAAGTTCATAAATATAAATTATAAATTGTTGTAGTACGAATGCATCGTAAAAATGTTCAAAAATTTTTTGAATGATTGATCAACATCATCATTTATTTGTTTTAATAGTACACTAAGGTCATGTCTACTCGTCAAGCCGCCATCACTTCACGTAAGCTTCACATAAACAACAAATATCATCGCCCTCTTATCATTTCACATCACGTGTTATCGTCACTCCTTCCATCACACAACGTCATCACACCCATCGCCCTTTTTGATGAAAACGAGCGATAAATGAATGAATGTTGAGCAATAGTCTCGAAGTCCAATAAAGTCCATTTTGAAAGCTAATTATGCTTTTAATATTAGCGGTTTAGTGTTAAATATTTTTTCTCTTTATAAATCTGTGTAATTAAATGTCACATTTTATTTAGTTTTGTTTTTAATTTATAATTTTGGGTAAACAAAATTTTTTTATTTAATTTTTAGTTTTTTTCATTTAATTTTATATTTTATTTATAATTTGTCGATATAAAATATTTTTATTTAATTCTTTTTCATTAATTTGTAATTTTGTGTAACAAAATTATACAAAAAATTTCCATTATTTAATTTTTAATTAATTTGATTCATTTAATTAATTTATAACTTTATTAAAAAAAATTGATTTTTAAACTGATTTACCGGTCCGGATATTACCCGATTTAGTTCCATCGGTTAGAAAATATAGGTTAAAATCTGGTTTTTAACTTAACCGGTTATTGGAAAAAATCGCTAAAGTCAATTAACCGGTAACCTGTTTGGTTAATGGGAAACCAGTTAACCGGTTTGTGCATGTCTATTTAACACATAATGGTTAATTATAGCCTTATCAAATCCACCTTTGGGTGATCATAATTTGAATTTGGCTCTTTATCGTTTATTTATTTATTTGATTATTTCTTGTTTGGTTTTGTTTGTTCTTTGGTCAATTTTTTGTGTTTGACATTTGAATGAGGTTGTTTCTCCCGTTTAGATTTGTGTATTCATTAGAAATGTTCCTTTCTTCATTTTGAAGCATCGAGATTCGTACTTTCTATTTCTATTTGACATGTAAATTTTTAATCAAGTAAATTACTAAATACTAAACTAAGAATTTAAGTAAATCACTAATGAATTAAATAAACTAAATCAACCCAAAAATAAGAAAACTAGAACACAAAACTCACACACATTACAAAATTCAAGAACAATATAAGTATGTAAATCTTGTTTGAATAGTTGAATACTTAGAATGCTCAAACTTGATTAGTGATGTCTTGTTTGTGAATCAATGATTACCGATGAAGATTTTAAAGACTAAGAGAGACAAATGGAGTGATCAGTGATGTCGTAGAAGTCGTCGAGTCACTAAGTTAGAGAGGGTGCGAGACGCGGTTAATTAATGGATTGCGGTTCGATTTTCATCTTCGATTGCTCCAAGTCCTCTAACCATGGGTCCATACCAACCAAGTTAGATCTTCAAGTGATGCTAGCCATAAGTCATAACAACCTACAAATGTCAAGAACAACAAGAAGAACTTTAGGATGTCTTAGCCTTCAAAATCGATTTTTTTATATACCTTTTGAAGTCTTATAGTTTTCTCACTAAAAATCCTTTTACAAAGACTATTTTTGATGCCATCTCTTAAACCCACGGTTTCTACCCACCAAAACTCCAGAAAATCATTTCTATATTGTCAAAATGACAGACCTAGATTTTATAATTTTTATCCATTGACGTCAATCAATTTTGAAAAACTTGTTTTGGTGGTGGAAGATAAAAAAAATTAATAAAGATAGCATAAGTGTGCCTTTTGTCTATTTTGTACACATTTTCACACATTATGTTATTAAATTGAAGCATAATTCAATAAATCTTTCTATTATAATAAACAAAAATATTTTTTTGTCACTTGTTACTTTCTCATTCTTTTCATGTCATTTATATTTTTTTATAATCCTATTTAATTATCTTTTTAATTAATTAATTAGATTATCTCTCCTATAAAAGAATTATATTATCTTTCTATTAAATAATTACAATATTAATGACCACTAATATTATTTGCCTTTTAATACTAGAAAATAGTTTTTGGTAATTTAAAAATCAAATATTATACCTATATACAATTACAAGATTTATGAACAGTAATAATAATTTAATAATAACAATAATATAATATTAATAATATATAATATTTTAAAAATAATAATGATATAATATTAATAATATTATAATATTAAAATATAATAATATTATATTAATAATAATATTATATTAATAATAATATTATATTAATAAAAATATAATATTAATAATATATAATATTATAAAATCATAATTATAATATAATATTAATATAAAATAGTAATAATATTTTAATAATAATAATAATAATATAATATTAATAATATTTTAAAACAATAATATTAAATATATTATTCTTATAATAAAAATATTATCAGATTATAATTATAAATTTATAATACAATACAAATATAAAGTTATTCTTATTTTAGAATATTAATAATAACATTATAATATATTAAAAATAATAATAAAAATATAATATTAATAATATTTAATAATATTATAACACAGTAATTTTAAAATATTTTTATTATAGTATAAAATAATACTATAATAATAATATTATTGTTAAAATATAATAATAATAATAATTATAATAATAATAAAAAAAGACTATTATATTATTATAGTCACATTATTAATTATATTCTAATTTTTATTCGTTTTCGTTTATGTTCGTAGTTCACTAGTTCTTAAAGATTTACGACTAGGTGTGTTTTATTTACTGTTTTGACATTATTTTTTACATTATGAGTCTAATAATATTATAATCGTACTTATGCTATTGTGAAATTTAGGTTTTTTCTATTATTATAAAAAATTTGTGTTAAAATTTTCCAACACAATGACATGTTTATGTTATCTGAGTTTTGATTTTTAAAACAATATTTTTATGGTCTTATTAAATAAAGGGTCCCGCCGCAACGCGCAGGCGGGCAACCCTAGTTTTCATTAAAAAACAAACTTTAAAACAATTTATAAAATATGAAATTTTTTAAAAATCAATTTATTTTAAAAGTAAGAAATATTTAAAAATGGTATTTTAGAAAATTAAAGTTTTATAAAAACAAGTTTTCTTAAATTTTTTTTTATAAAATTTACTATAAATCAAAGTTTTTAAACAATGAGAGTTTAATAATAAATAAGGTTTCTTAAAACAAAATGTTTTAAAAATAATTCTTTTAAAAACCAAGAGTTATAAAATTGATAGAAAAAATATTAGAAAATATACGTTATTTTCTTGATTTGATTAACAATTAGGTTTTGATAGAAAACAACTGAAGTTTTATCATCAATTAGTCTAATCTTTACTATGACAAATTAAGAAGGTTAAGTATCACTTCTTTAGTTATTGAAAATTTTAATTATTGTTTTATTACTTAAAATACTTATTTATACGTAATTTAATCAATTTTATATTAAAATATTATTTTATATTTTCTAAATTTTTATAACAAGTATTTAGTATATTATATTTAATTCATGTATTACACGGGGTAATAACCTACTTACTATATATATTCAAAAGATGTTAGAATGAATAGTAATTATAACTTTTTATTTGATTATTTTAATTTGGTAGATAAAAACATTATGGTATGATATCATGATTATTGTCTAGGTAAGATTTCAAGCCTCATTTTCATACGTTGAACTCAACGGATCGAGTGAACTACTGAACTCCTGCTCTATTTTTTTTTTCATTATATTTTTTTCTTTTTCACCTCTTTATGTGCGAATAATGGCTAACAAATTGTATTAATTTCAATATTATTTAACTTTTTTTTTCTGTAGGCAGGCAATGAAGACGATATATCGCGCAAAAACTTCTATAAATATGAGTGTTTTATTTACTTTTTTTTTCTTCTTTTTTTTTTCTTTCTGATCTTTAAGCCATCTACATGAAAGCTATTAAAACATCCAACTATTCGTGTTTTGCGAGTTCTATCTTTTGATTAACATTTCGTGCAAATTGAGAGTTTCTCTCTTTTAAACGAAAAGATATTCAAAATTTTGATGTACAAAAATTATAAACTAACCTTATAAAACGATTAAAAGCCGATTAAATAAAGTTACAAGAAAAATATTTAATTACTAGAGTAATTTTGAAAAATGAAATTTTAATTAGAGTAACAAAAATATTAAAGATCGAGTTAATTAAACGAGCAAAAAACAGATTATAGATATGACAATATAGTAATTGCCCACCATGTTTATTAGAAAGAATCACATTCTTTTTCAAATGACTTTTTAATCAATACAAATAATTTTTATTAAGCATGATTCCATTATTTCTTTCATTTTTGCATATAAAAACATCATCTAAAGCGTTGGGACATGAACATTAACGTGGTGAAATAAGTAATAAAAAAATCTAAAGTTTTGTCGGTTTTATTTTAAATATATTATAAAACACACGGAAATAGTAACATAAGCTGGCTCGATTTTTCATGATATTTATACTAAATAAATTTTATATCTATTAAAAGAAGAGGTAGTTCTAAACTAACGAATATGATACTCGTTTCTCTTCTATTGGGTATAAATAAAACTGTTAACTAACTATTGATAGTTAGTTTTTTTGAACGGCTTGATACAACGACACCCAAGACGGGATTTCAACCGTCCCATCGGATTTGACGTTTTGGGGCAGGCCGGCCCAAATAGCTTAACATGCCAAGCAAGGGCTTGGGGCCACCCAAAAATTAGGGCCCCCAATTTTAAAATTTTTATATATACACATACATTAGTTTACTAGCCTAGAATCTCATGTATCACACGGAATTAATAATTAAAAAATATAATTCATTAATATTAAATAATAATAAGTATTTAATAATTATAAAATTATATTTTATGATTATATATAATTGAAATAATTTTTTAGTTTATTAAATTAATAAATTATTAGGATAAGAAGTTTTATCTTTTTTGATATTAATTATATAATTTTAATTAGTAAAGATTATTAGTATTTATTATGAGAAAGAGGCGGGAAAAAAATTTGCACATTGCATCAGAATGCGACACGTGTCTTCTAAAAATACTCATTTATTATAATAGGTAGATCTGTGAATGGGCTAGAATTAAAAAAAAAAACAAGTAAAAGATTAATATCAAAGGGGAGGCCCAAGAGAAATGGTGGAGGCCCAAGGGAATACCGGACGCCTATGCTTCTAGAAAATGCGAAAAGGCTAAAAAAAAAATAAAAGGGATAAATGGAGACGAAGATGAAGCGGTGGAATCGTGGAAGACGGACGAGAATCATGGAAGGACCGATGAGGGCGGCTTCGTTTGTATATGATCTTCGACTAATCGGCTGTTCATACGGGGCTAATCAGATGTTCTTACTTGGCTAATCGGCATTGTATACAGGGGCAGACGGCTTCATCTGTGTATATTCTTCGACTCTCC
The DNA here is from genome assembly GCA_009363875.1 of Mikania micrantha. Classification (NCBI taxonomy): domain Eukaryota; kingdom Viridiplantae; phylum Streptophyta; class Magnoliopsida; order Asterales; family Asteraceae; genus Mikania; species Mikania micrantha. Next base: position 77,811,549 of record CM018680.1, on the reverse strand, counting down.
AAAGCGCAAAGCGGCTTCGTTCGGTCGTTCAGGTATGTCTCAAATCTACTAAACAATTTGACTATTTATTCACTGATTGGTATCTATTGATTGTTTACCAATTTTAATTTGTTTACTGATTGGTATCCATTGCTCTTGTTCCAGTGCTCCTTATAATTCGTTTGTTTGATTGATTGTTTAAGCTTGGCTTGCTAGTTGTTAGTTGTTAATAATACATAGTTGTTTCTATTTGGCTGTTAATTTGTTTATTAGCTATATTGTTCCTGTTCTTGTAAATTTGTTCATGTTATATTAAATGTCTAACCGAAACAAAAAATATGAATCAAGCGCATCAAAAACAACAAAAAAAACTTAAACAACAAGCTTTAAATGAATCACTAAACCCGGGTAAAGAAGGATGATTTATACTTTATAACATAGGATAAATATAGTTATACAGGGCCTCAATTTTTTCATTTGCATAGGGGCACCAAAATGGTTGGGTCGCCCCTGATAATATGTTAATTTTAACCTTGAAAATAACCCGATTTCACTTGTGAATTTGTGTTGAACAAGGTTTACGTAAAATCAATCTTTTTTTTAATAATATAAAATATATGATTTTTTTATGAAATTGATTTTTTTAGACTCATTAAACTATAATATTACATGAGATTATTTTTAAATTTTTCTTTAACTATATTTATTGTTGAACATTATTTTGTAGTAATTTTGTTTTGCTTGCAATGTCTACCGGAGTGGGCAGAAAGGTTACTCCTGAAGATATCGAGATGGTAAGTCTTTTTTTTTTCCTTCATATTTTTAATTTTTTATTTATATATTTTTTTCATTATTAATTAATTAATTAAATAAATTTCTAATATATACTCTTTAATTTTAGTTTCATGAGTGTTGATTTACATGAACTTGAGAATTTACAATATATTTACAATATATGGCACTTAATAATATATATAATTTCATCAAGATGTTTTTGTAGCAGATTATGAAGTTTAATAAACTTAATAAAAACAAAAGATGTGAAAAATATGATTATAAGTTACAATGGAGCTAAACCTAGTTAGAGGATTAATAAACTTAACTAACTTACTAACTACCAAACTCAACTAATCTTTCAACCTCTTAAGAAAATTAACTTATAAAACTTGATTTCGAAATGGCTCTATTGCTTTTGTTTTAGTGTGTTAGAATTTACTAAAATCATATTTTTATCAATACGCGATTCTAAATAACTTTTTTTATTAAACTTCACTCGTAACTTCATGTTGTAACAGGTAAAAGATTTGATTGAGCGATGTCTCGTGAATTACATGAAAAGGAAAGAGGTTGTTGAGTTTCTACATCAACAGCAAAATATAGAGCCTTGCTTTACAAAGATTGGTAAGTAAAACAAAACATTAAAACATTGAATCATATTACTATTATATTATATAAATACATAATTATCTATAAAAATATATATATTTTTTTCAGTTTGGAAGCGTCTTGAAGAACAAAATAAAAACTTCTTCAGGAACTACTATTTGAGATTGGCCCTGAAAGACCAAATCACAAGGTTTAATAATCTTCTTGAAAAGCAAGCTGAAATAATGAAGCAGATGAACATGAATGAAATAGCTGCTGTTACACCAAGTAAGCTAGCCAACTTTTTTTTTTTAATTTTTTTTAAGTGATTATTATCATATTATGATATTAACACACCCCATGCACATAATCTTGCAGTGCAACCGATTGCAGTTGATTTACCGGGCACCACCAAGCGGGATCGAGACCAGCCCCTTTATATAGGGTTCCAAACCTGCGCTTCTTCAAATATCCCATCCCAGTAGGGGCTTCAAAGCTTGACTAAGAGAAAGTGGAAAGAAAAGGGGCGCGCTAGCTGCAATCAAACTCAAGCGCTAACGAGCAAGAATGCCTATAGATAGCGCTTTAGTAATAAGATAGGGCTTTTTCAGGAATCGATTCTTTGATTGAATAGCAGAAGTGCTACTTAGTAGTAGAAACTCGGAGAGACGGAGATGGGACTATTTCATACCTGCTAACTCCTAGGATGAGAAGTGGGCCCCTTGTTTTTGGCAGGAAGAGTTTCAGCCTTTGTTGCCCCTTTGCTCCGAATATTCCGAAGTTGAGGATCAGGAGGTTATTGGTACTGCTGCTGTGGACTTCTTTTCGAATTGATTCTCTAAAGGTACCAGCAACCCTTCTAGTCCTTTACTTGATGCTATTCCTGTTCTAGTTGATGCCAATATGAATTTCTCTCTATGCACTCTTCCCACGGAGAAGGAAATTAGGCTTGATCGAAATTCTCTAATTCATGACGTACAAAATAGGGTCAGAGGAGGACCCCACGGTTACTGTAGAGCCAGTAGTGGGGGTCTTTCCTCAGATTCTTTCGGAAATACGAAAAGTCTGGTGCCCCGCTCGCCATTCATTGAGAGCAAGCTCTAACTATCAGTTCTCACTCAATCCAAGAGCTAAAACGAAGCATTGTAATCCCGGATCGTTTGGGCTGCAAAATTCTTCTGATGATCAGCTGTTTAATAACGTGCCATTGACTCAGATCCTGAATGCTGAACAATCAATGATTAATGAGATTATTCCAGTAAATAATGATAATGGTGATTTGGGGAATTCTCGATGTATTTCATCATCTAGCAATATGGATTTATGTCCACAAGATCAATTCGGAACAACATTCGCAGCTGACCTTGCAGCGTTTATGGCATCTTTTCCAGACAATTTTTTTGATCATCCTGAAGCCAACACAGTAGAGAATCAATGTAAGTTTTTGATTATGACCATTATTTAAAACTTTCAAACTTTATTTATTTTTTTAATTTAATTTTGTTTTGTTTTTTTAGTTTTTGCAGGAGAAAGTAATAGAGTACCAAATATATTAACGCAACTTTAGTTTGTAGAAGTGTGACATGGTGAAGATCTAATTACATCTAATAAAGATTTTTTATTAGTGATAGGCAATTTGAAAGTAGATTTAAACTTGTTTCTATTTTTTGATTTGTTATTGATCGTTGGTTGCTGCCACAGATGCCAAGTTTTTATATCTTCGTGATCTTGTTTTTTTCATATTATTGAATACGTTTGTTCAAAAAGCTCACAGCTCGATGTTCACTCAAAATTGACTCATTTATAAACAAGACGAGCTAGATAAAAAAATTTTCTAAGTTTAAATTTCACTATTAGCCCGATCTGAATATGAATCATTGTCATGTGGTCATTTTGGCATTTTCTAACGAAAATATAAGATGATCATCGTCTATAAACTGTCTTTTTTGATAATTGATTCAACGAGTTAAAATAAACAAATACAAAAAAAGTTGATTTTATGCATAAATATGTGTAAAAATAACAAATTCAAAATCTTTAAACAAACAAACTTATTCACAGGTCAGTTCGACTCAACTTATTTGTAAACAAGCAGAGAATGAGCTCACTATGGCTCGACTTAGCTCGTTTACAGTCTTACATGTGCGAGACTATCGATGAGTTTACACAAACAATAAATAAAAATTAAACCTGTGAAAAGCTAAAGCAACTTCATTTGGGTTATACAATTGATTTATCATAGCGGCTTGGTTTTTAACCCCAGATTATTAAACCTGACTATTTGATCTAATTATTTACCAGAAATCATGCATTATTAATTTTAATTAGAGTAACACAAATATGAAAGATCCACTTAAAGGTTCTTGAAAATTAAACGAACAAAAAACAGATTATAAATATGGAAATATAGTTCATGCCCACCATATTTATTAGAAAGAATTACATTCTTTTTCAAATGAGTTTTAATCAAAACAAATAATTTTCGTTAATCACTATCCCAATATTTCTTGCATTCTTGCATATAAAAATATCATCTAAACCGTTGGCACATAAACATTAACGTGGTCAAATCTATACTCTCTAATAAAAGAGTAAATATTTTGCCACATATCAATTTATTAGGCTATTATTGCCACATGTCATTTTTTAAAAGAACTACTGTCACATGTCATTTTTTAATCTTTACAATCATTCTCTCATATTAAATGATAATTATAATTATATTCTTTAATTTATTAAATAATTTTAAATCTAATGAATAATGACTTTATATACTAAAAAATGAAAATTTTTTTGTTAAAAAGCACACTTAAACAAAGTTTACAAAATATGAAAATTTTCTAAAAATGAATTTTTTTAAAAAAATAAGAATTATTTTAAATTTGTAGTTTTAGGAAAAATAAAAGTTATGTAAAAATAATTTAAAAAAAAACAAGTTTTCTTACAAAGTATATAACATTTCAGTTTTCAACCCGTGTGTCAGTTTTATTTTGAATATCAAAACATTGATTAAAAAGACACGTAGCAATAGTGACATAAACTGGCTTGGTTTTGTATCATACTTATACCAAATCGACAATGGTAGTTCAACATAGCGACTCGACTCTAAATAAAATTTATATCTATTAAAAGAAGAGGTAGTTTTAAACTAACGGATATGATACTCGTTTCTCTTCTATTGGGACAAAGCTGTTAACTAACTATTGATAGTTAGTTACATATACAAAGCATCAAATAAAGAAACTAGCTTTATACCCGTCCGGTGGCCGGGTACGTTTAATGACTAACACTCTATTCGATTGCAATTAAACAAAACCGTTTTGTTAAAGTCCAAAATACAACATTGTTAACCAACAAAAAACGAACTACAATGAAACAAAACATAAAGCTATATTACGAATTAATTATTAAATAAATTAAACATAACAACTTGAATGATCAGATAAAATGAAAAAGTCATTTCAATGTTTATATAAAAAATAATGTGTAATAAAAATTGAAGAAAACATTTAATTAATTATTAAATACATTGCAAGTTTTTTTTACTTGTTACTTTACCTTTAGTCACACGAGTTACAACTATCAAGTAATTAAGCAATATTGTTGCTGGTTTTGGAGAACTGATACTAAAATCAATTATAGCATTATCCATTATTTGTTTTATGTGATACATTATACCTAGCAATCTTATCAATAGCAAGATAAATGGATATAATTAGGCAAACAATTATTGTATTTTGGGTTGAAATTAAATGGGTAATATTATGACATAGTATAGGATGAGATGGGTAACACCTTAAATTAAACAAAGCGGATGAAGATGTGTAACTTAAAAACCATGTGAACATAATGGATTTCAATGAGTAAGAATGATCAATAAATTATTTAATGAGAAAATAATTAAAAATTATTCACATAAACTATTTGTTTAGTTACGACTCATTTTAACTTGAGTGAAATTGATTTTTTTTAAAACGACTCATTTAAACTCAAACGGATTTTGCTCAAAAACTCGTCTTGACACGCACCCATCCTAACCCGTACCCGTTCTGACCCGTTACACAACCCAACCCGCCCATTTATGATACATAATTACATATATACTGAACTTGTTTTCTTTCCTTATGTAACATGCATTTTCTGCGTGCGTGATTCGTGCAAGTTTATGTGTCAATTGAAATACAGCTGTAATAACACAACTCCGTTTTTATACTTGACCTGTCATCATTGAGTGGATTTAGAATACTAACCGTGGGAAAGCTTTGTTGTATTGTATAAGGTTGCAATACAATCTGTGTGCTTGAGTTTGGTCCAAAGTGTTTGTGTATGCATAGTAAATCTAAAGAAATTGAAACTTACTAAACATGGTCTTATATATTGATGATAATAAAGAACTTAATAAGAACAAATAGCTTATAACATAAGAAATTAAGAATGAAACATAAAACACATGACTCTAAAAAGCATAGAAAAAAATAAACTTTCACAACATAACATTACATCCCACCAATTATGAAATTAATAAACTTTCACCCAGCATAAACATTACATACCATTTAAGATGCAACCTAACATCTACTTAAAAAAAAATTCACATTGAAGTCTCGTCATATAGTGTATAAAAACATGATGTAAAATTTCAAATAATAACTTTTGTAAGAGTTCAGGGTTATAATATGTATAAAATTTACAAGTCTTGTCTAAGTAAGAAGCATAATTAAGTATACATAAAAATAAATAAGAGAGAAGAATTTGGAAAATAAATATCTCAAACAAACTCATGTATTAGGTGTGGTGTACTAACCGATCAATGAGGATCATAGCGTATTTGTGTGTATCCAATCTCTATACATATGTTAGTCTCGTGTAAATGTGTAATATCTTGATTAATATGGATTTTGGTGTCTAATTAAGGACCCATAAAGATCTGCATGTTTTTTTGGTCCATTATAATACCTTTATTGTTGTTTGTTCATATCCACCTACTATGATTACACTACAAGAATACTAACATATAGCGTCGACATCTATAGCGACGATCCCTGTCGTCCCTATTGAAAAGGCTATAGCGACGACATGTCGTCGCTATAGGCCTTCAGATGAATTTTTTTTTACTTTACCTATAGCGGTGATGTGTCGTCGCTATAGGTCTAGGCGGGAAGACCAAAAATTTTCGCGGTTGAGGGAAAATAATCAGGGACGACTTGTCGTCGCTATAGCTAAATTATTAATTTTTTCACTTTTTTTTAATTAAAATACCTGAATATCAATAAATAAATTTTTTATAAAAAAATTACAAAAACCAATAGCGACGACATGTCGTCGCTATAGGTTTTTATTGTTTTTTAATTAATTAAACGCGTTAAAACTGAAACGGTTTCGTTTTATTATTAACCTATAGTGACGACATGTCGTCGCTATAGGGTTATGTATAGGGTTTTTTCCCAGACTTTCCAGAAACGCTCGCTGGTTCCGTTCCTCCGCCCCTAAACGCGATTTTTGGCGATTTTCACTATCTTTGGGCCATTTGAAGGTATTTTTTATGCTATGAATCATTTGAGATGTTTATTTAACTATGAGATGCTTTTTTTTGCAATTTTTAGTGGTTTTTTCTTATTTTTTGAGATTGGTTCATATGAATGGTTTTTGGTTCGTATGAGTGTATATTGGTTCGTATGTGTGATATAATGTTTGTATTTATTGTGTATTTGGCCGTAGGTATAAGTGTATGTTCATATGTTTGTGTAATTTTGTATGTATATGTGTTTTGTATGTACATGAGTGTTGTGTATGTGCAGGTGAATGTGTAATTAGTATTTGTATGTGTATGTGTAATGTGTTGTATGTGTATGTGTATGTGTATGTCAACAAATATTGTTTGTATTGTATGTTGATTTGGTGTATTTTTATTTCTATGTATTATTACAAGTTCATATACATTTGTAATTCTTTATTAGATTATGTATATGTATGTTGATTATGTATGTGTTTTTTATGTTTCAGTTATAAAAGTTTGTATGTGTAATTCTCTATTTGATTATGTATATGTATGTGATTTGTTAATTATAAAAGTTTGTATGTGTAACTTTATCTACATTAATTGTAATGTGTATGTTTTTAACTTTAACTACACTAATTGTATGTCATATGTGTATGTTTATGTTTCATTATGTAATAAATATTGATTTGATTTTGTTGTATTTTATTGTAAATTAGGGCATTATTGCGGTTGAAGAAAAGTTTGTATTCAAGATATTGAAAAGGTATGTAACATGACTTTTTAGCTTTTATTTGTGTATTTAATATAATAGCTTCTTGTGTATTGATTTATGCTATGTTGAGGTGATTTATATGAAATTTATGCATGCTATGTTTATGTATGCTATGTTGAGATGATTTATATTAAATTTATCAATGCTATGTTTATTTATGCTATGGTTATGTATTATATGTTTGAATTTGTTTTTAAATATGCATATTTAACTATGAATAACCATTAGAACATGCCCAACCAACATTTATCTAATAGAGCTAAATGTTGGATTGTCCCTGTTTTGGGACTGCTTTTTGAATATTCTATCTCATTTAGGATATGTATACACTTCAACGAGTTTAATATCAAGAAAAACCGACAGCAATCTGCCTTAACTCCCTAAAACATAGGGAGTTAAGACGTAATGCTGTCGGTTTTTCTTGATATTTAACTCGTTGAAGTGTATACATATGAGATAGAATATTCAAAAAGTGGGTTAGGATCCACCACCTTGAGAACTACTTTACATCATAGATAAGGTTTGATATGGTTTATCATATTTGTTGTACTTGTACTTGCATTTGTATTTGAATTGTAGATGCATATGTGTTATTATTTAATTGTTTTATTAATATATAGCTATGACAATTGATAAAAGTTGGATAAACTTGCGAAATCGGAGATCTTCGGATTTCTTAAATGGTCTTAATAACTTCATGGAGATTGCCAAAAATCATGTCAATAGTGAAGGTAAAACGTATTGCCCATGTAAAGGTTGTGCCAATTCAAATAGGTCACTTCAGAATTTGAGTACGGTTTATGCCCACATACATGACCGGGGGTTTCTACAGTCATATACAACATGGGTTTATCATGGTGAGAAGTATCCTAACGCTGCAGAGATAGAAAATCTATGGGCTTTAAACACACACACTTCTGTAACAAACAATGAAATGTTTGATGCAATTGATGATGTTATGGCGGAACATAATACAAATGACGATGATGTAGATGAATATGAAGGTGGCTTAGATCCAGAATTTGACGCATTGTTTAAGGAGCTTAATACAGAGTTATATCCTACTTGTACATTGATGTCTTCTTTAAATTTTCTTGCAAAATTAATGCACATTAAAGTGATTAACAAATGGACAAATAGTTCATTTGATCAACTTTTAGAGCTTTTAAGAGCTGCATTTCCAAAAGAAAATCAAATTCCATCATCACATTATGAAGCTAAGAAGAAGTTGAGAAAGATTGGGTTAGGATATCAATCTATTCATGCTTGTCGTAATGATTGTATTCTGTTTTGGAAAGAGAATGCTCTTATGCAAAATTGTCCTATTTGTAATGAAAGTAGATGGGTTGATAAGAATACAAAAGGGAAGAAGGTACCACAAAAAGTGTTGCGTTACTTTCCTTTAACTTCTCGTCTTCGACGAAAGTATAGCTCTCGATTCACGGCAAAAGATATGACATGGCATCATACTGGACGGTCAACGGATGGTATGATGCGCCATCCGGTTGACGGTAAAGCATGGCAAGAATTTGATAAGAAATATCCCAATTTTGCCAAAGAACCCAGAAATGTTCGATTGGGCTTGGCTGCTGATGGCTTTAACCCTTTTGGTAACATGAGTCAGACTTATAGTATGTGGCCAGTGGTGTTGACAACTTATAATACACCACCTTGGTTATGTATGAAAGAGTCCTCTTTCATGTTAACATTGCTAATTCCAGGTCCTAAATCTCCTGGTAAAGACATTGATGTTTTTCTAAGGCCTTTGGTGGATGAGTTGAAAACATTGTGGATTGATGGAGTTCAAATGAGAGATGCATCAACAAAAACTGTATTCATGATGCGTGCAGCATTATTATGGACAATTAACGATTATCCTGCTCGTAGTAGCTTGTCCGGATGGAGTGGTAAAGGTTATAAAGCATGTCCTACTTGTAATGCCGATACACCCTCGTGTCCTGTAACCAATAAATTAGCTTTTATTGGTCACAAACAATTCTTAACTAAGAATCATAAATGGAGAGACAGTTTGCTGTTTAATGGCAAAAAAGAGACCAGGGATCCTCCAAAGCCATTGACTAACATACTAATGTTAAAACAATTACAAAGTCTTCCCAATCGTGTACCAGGAAAACATCCAAGTCACGGAGGTGTGAAAAGAAAACGTGCCACGTCTGAGTTGAATTGGACAAAAAAAAGTATCTTTTTTGAGTTAGATTATTGGTCTTCTCTTCTTTTAAGACACAATATTGACGTTATGCATGTTGAGAAAAATGTGTGTGAGAGCTTGTTAGGTACTTTGTTAATGAATGAAAAATCCAAAGACACACCTAAAGCAAGACAAGACTTAGAAAATATGGGTATTCGAAATAACTTATGGCTAAAAAGGAATAACAACAAAGTTTATCAGCCACATGCACCTTACTCTTTCACACCCACTGATCGAGTACATTTTTGTAAGTTTATTAAAGGAGTGAGACTACCTGATGGTTTTGGTTCAAATTTTAAAAATAAGGTGTCTAATGATTCTAACATAATTGGGTTAAAGTCGCATGATTATCACATCTTGATGCAACGATTGTTACCAATTGGTGTTCAAGGATATTTGGCCGCGAATGTTTCAATAGCAATTGTTGACCTTTGCACGTTATTTAAAAAACTTTGTGCTCGATCATTAGATATGAAAGATATGGAGAAAGCAAAAAAGGAAGTGATCAAAATATTATGTAATTTGGAGTTAATATATCCTTCGGCATTTTTTGACATAATGGTTCATTTAGTTCTTCATTTGCCTGAAGAAGCTATTCTTGGTGAACCTGTGTATATGCGATGGATGTATCCGTTTGAAAGATACATGAAGAAGCTTAAAGCTTATGTTAGAAATAAAGCAAGGCCTGAAGGCTCAATAGCAGAGAGTTATGTTGCGGATGAAGCATTAACATTTTGTTCCATGTATCTTGAGGGTATGCAAACCAAATTCAACCGTCCAGATAGAAATGCAGATGCCGGTATTCCTAAAAGGCAGTTACATGTATTTTCATCACAATGTCGACCAATTTTAAAGAAGAAAATCATATCACTTTCTGAAGAGACTAGAAAATCATTGGAATGGTTTGTATTGAACAATTGTGATGAAATTAAAGACCACAAATCGTAAGTTTTTTATTTTTATTTTAATTATTCATTTAATATATATTTATAAACTAATTGAAGTTTTTCTATTAATCCAGTGAATTTGAATCCGAATTTCCTGAACGTGATGTAAAAACAGAATTTTCTTCTTGGTTTAGATATAAATCAAATACATCTTCGTTTATATCTTCATCTAACGAATTAAAGGCACTAGCACACGGTCCGTTGAATGCATATTTGTACACTGCTTGCATTGTTAATGGTGTGAGATTTGTGGTACACAATCGTGATGTTCGACGCACTACTCAGAATAGTGGTGTTGTTACAATAGGAGAAGATAAAACTCCATTTTATGGTCAATTAGAGGAGATCATAGAGATGAACTATTTACATGGTTACTCGGTTGTATTATTTCGTTGTAAATGGTTCAACACATCGGGTAAACGGTTAATTAAGAAGAACAATATTACTGTGATCGATGTTAGCCGTGAATGGTTTGTTAACGAACAATATATTTTAGCTACACAAGCTAAGCAAGTGTTTTATCTCCAAGATCCTTCTCGAACCACCGGTAATTGGAGAGTTGTCGAAGACGTACACCATCGAAAACTTTGGGATCATCCAAGTATGAGTGTTGTTAATGAAATAGATATCTTACATGACACTCAATCATCTGATTATAACTTGGTTGTCGATGATGACTTAAGAGACAATGAATCTTTTGAGTGTAACTTAGTTGTCGACTTAGGCTTTTTACCCATGAGAACTGCTTCAGAGGAAAGTATGCGTGATGAAATTCTTATCGATGATGATGAAGAAGAGGAAGATGAAAATGTTTACTTTTCAGATGATGAAGATGAAATAAACGACGATGTTGACAATGAAGATGATGATGATATTGAAGACACCCAATATTATAGTGATGATTCCGAATAAATGTATGTTTATTGCATATTTATTTTTAAATATACATGTTAACATTTATTATATGTTGTGTTATATAATTGCTACATATTATATTGCTTATTTTAACTTGTTAAGAATTAAGATTATGTTTATTATTTTTTTCAATGAAGGAATGGCAGATGTAGCATGATCACATGGTGGAGACGGGGGAAATGAACCTCCTTACGGTCCTCCATATAATTTGCGAACTGGTTGTGAATCTTGTAAGTTGTAGTATTTATATGTTTTATTATGTTCATTGTAAATCTTGTAAGTTGTAGTATTTATATGTTTTATTATGTTGATTGCGAATCTTGTAAGTTGTAGTTGCTAACTTTTGGATTAAATTGATGTATCAAAACCCGCAAAAAAACGTACTCACGGAAAAAACTTAAACTTGTATGACAAGTTTCAAAAAAATGGAAGCAGGCCACTTCCGTTAGAATTTGACTACTCTTCTAACCAATTTAGGGCTGTTAGAGAGAACTACCAATTGTTTGTGAGATTGGTTTCAAACGAGGTTGATAGGCATGCTCCGTTTCACTACCGAAGTTGGCAAGAAGTTCCTGGTGAGATCAAAATGTCCATCCTTACCACACTACATGTAAGTAGTCATTTTAAGTTTTATATTAAATTTTCTAAGTTTTTGTTGCTTTGTAATTACATCTTTTCTTTTTGTAGCACTACTTTGATCTTCAACGATATCACAACACTGAGTACTGGGAAGGCATTAAGCAAGGGATACAATCGGATTGTGCAAACCGTTATAAGGATCGAAAGACAAAGCTTAAAAAACATTTTGATAAAGTTGGAGGTTACGATAACACTGAAAGAGCGAAGACAAAACCACCAGAGGGCATGAACCCAGATGCTTGGGTTCGAGTTATTGAGGAGCTATTTACAACTCCCACATACCAGAAACGTTCTCAAGCAAACTCAGCAAATCGTTCAAAACAACTATATGGGAGTTATCATGGGACGCAGTCTTATGCACAAAGACGATTTACTGAAGTAAAATCTTACAATTTTCATTATATGTGTAAATATATATTTAAAATTTCATTAATATAATATTTTAATTGTTTGTAAGGTCCAAGAAACTGGGGTTGCAAAACATGTTGAAGGTTAGAGGGAGATGCACTGTAAGGGAAGCTCAGGTTGGTACAATGAGATGGCAGAAACTCATTGGGTAAGTGCATGTCTTGTGTAATGTCTTTGTATGTGAGTTTAGGTTATAATGACTCATATGAGTATGTTTGGTTAATCTCAATACGTTAGGAAGTTTGGTTTGTGTAATATGTCTTTGTATGTGAGTTTAGGCTATTTTGACCTGTTTATAGTTGCAATTGCATGTTTTAAGTGTATATGCATATGCTTGGTAAATTTTGACCCATTTAAAGTTGTAATTGTATGTTGTAAGTGTATATGCATATGTTTAGTAAATTTTGACCCGTTTGTAGTTGCAATTGCATGTTTTAAGAGTATATGCATATGTTTAGTAAATTTTGACCCGTTTGTAGTTGCAATTGCATGTTTTAAAGGTATATGAGTATGTTTGGTAATTTTGACCCGTTTAGAGTTGTAATTGTATGTTGTAAGTATATATGCATATGTTTAGTAAATTTTGACCCGTTTGTAGTTGCAATTGCATGTTTTAAAGGTATATGAGTATTTTGGTAATTTTGACCCGTTTAGAGTTGTAATTGTATGTTGTAAGTGTATATAAGTATGTTTGTTAAATTTTGACCCGTTTAGAGTTGTAATTTTATGTTGTAAGTGTATATGCATATGTTTAGTAAATTTTGACCCGTTTGTAGTTGCAATTGCATGTTTTAAGAGTATATGCATATGTTTAGTAAATTTTGACCCGTTTGTAGTTGCAATTGCATTTTTAAAGGTATATGAGTATGTTTGGTAATTTTGACCCGTTTAGAGTTGTAATTGTATGTTGTAAGTATATATGCATATGTTTAGTAAATTTTGACCCGTTTGTAGTTGCAATTGCATGTTTTAAAGGTATATGAGTATTTTGGTAATTTTGACCCGTTTAGAGTTGTAATTGTATGTTGTAAGTGTATATAAGTATGTTTGTTAAATTTTGACCCGTTTAGAGTTGTAATTGTATGTGGTAAGTGTATATGCATATGTTGTAAGTGTAATATGTCTTTGACCCGTTTAAATAATTAAATGTAGGGTAAAATTATGGACGAGAAAAACAAGTCAATGTCAAGCTCGGGTGGCGATGATACGCCAATTAATGAGGTTGAAATACTTGAAAGGTCGTTGGGACAAAGGCGTGGTCACATTCGAGGGGTTGGCCGAACGGTGAAAAGTGTAACCCCGGATTTTGCTCAAAGTATGTCGTATACACCACACAATCAAGATTTGCACAATGAATTACGACAAGCAAATGCTCGTTGGCAAGAACAACAAGAAATTAACCTACGGATGCAACAACAGATAAACGAGCTAATGTCACGCCAAAAAGCCTTTGACAATCCTTTCGAAAATACCTACAAACCAACCATTGAAGAAGAAGAAGATGATGATGATGATGATGATGATGATGATGATGATGATGATGATGATGATAGTGAATAGAATTTCACTTGGGTTATCTTGTGTTTGTTTGGATAATTGTGTTTTGTGGTTGAATTTGGATTCGGATGTGTACTGTTAAACATGTATTGCGTATGCTCATTAGGATAATTATGTTTTTAGTAATTTGAAGATTTGAGATTGTTTTAAATTTTATAGCAGGTTTTTATACAGGTTTAATACATGATTTAAACAGGCTTTAATCTGGGAAAAAAACAAAAAAAATTTTTTTTTTTGATGTTCACCTATAGATATTAAAAAACAATATTTTAATAATATTTTAATCAAAATTATTATTTCAATTTTGGTTTTTAATTAAAAAATTGAATTTAAGTTTGAAAAAAAAAGAATAAAAAAATAAATATGGTCTATAGCGACGGCATGTCGTCGCTATAGAGCATCCTATTGCGACGACCTCAGTAGCGACGACTTATCCGGGCAACAGCGACGAAACAATAGGGACGACATCTCAGCGACGAGAAGTCGTCGCTATAGGCTATAGCGACGAAAACTGCACCGTGTTGCGATGACAATTGTCGTCGCTATACGTAGGTATTCTTGTAGTGTTACTTGAAAAATATTTTTATTATGTAAAACCTGTGTCAAAAATATTAAAAAAACAAAAACAAAAACAAATGCCATGTTTTAAACGAAACAATATGCAAATCTTAACATAACTTTTTAAAGGTTCCAAGTGCTACATAGTTATAATATTGTGGTTTTTTTAGAACCTAAATGAAAGTGACAAAATTATGCTTTGAAAATTTAACAAAATTTATCTTAAATAACAAATTTGATTTTATCTTTGTAGCCAAATATATTTGTACATGATAAAAGCATGTCAATAATTTCTTTATGTGAAAGGTCTCTCATACATGTATGAACCAATCTGCAACATGAGTGAACTCATCTTCTTCTTCATCACTATCAAAATTGTCATTGTCTAGCTTCTTGTAATCTGCAAAAAATAATTTTGTTGAAATTTACAACTAAATAGAGATTGTATAAAGAAACAACCTTGTTACCTTCATGTGAGCATTCTTAGTCCTTAGATTCTCATTTAATTCATCTTACAGAAAAGAAAAGAAAATAAAACAAAAGTATATGTCAATTACATTTTTAACAACGAAAATGTTGAGTTAAGATATCAGCCTTTTAAAACAATTAATTATAGAAATTACCTTAACTCGTTCATGTGCTAGTTTTCAGAATTTGGTTCTGCTTTATGATAATATTTCTTCCTCAGCAAACTAACAATAAAAATAAAAGTAGGCTGAATATATATACATTACAGTTTTGAGTGTACCTCTAAACAAAAAATGAATATACTTTTTGAAGAGGTGATCTGCGAAACATCAAACAACAAATTTCAAAAGGTGATCTTCTCCATACATACGAATATACTTTTTTTTACCTTGCTCTCCCTAGCTTTATATAGGGGGTGTGAGGTGTTCATTGCAACTGCCCATGAATCCATGATATTAACCAATGTTTTCAAAACCGGACCGGACATCGAACCGGTCTCCTTACCGGTCAGAGGTCGGACCGGATTTAAGAACCGGATGATTTTATAAACATTTTATAAATATATATATATAAAATCAAAAAAATATTAAAAAATTAAAAAATAAATAAAAAAAATTAAAAAAAATTAAAAAAACCGGTTCAATTACCGGTCCGACCGGCGGTTCACCCATAAACGGTTTTGAACGTAGAACCGGACCGGTTACCTCTCCGAATCCCAGTCCGACCGGCCGGTCCGGTCCGGGTTTGAAAACACTGATATTAACTGCACTACTCACGTTCAAAATTTATAGCAATCGCGGATTTGTTTTATTTTTATTTTTAAATCAAAAACACTGTTGGTTAAAGTGGTAATGGGCAGTGATATTCGGTAACCGCTACTTTTTAAGAGAGAGAACGTGAAACCGCTTCCAACCCCTGCTTTTAGAAGCATTTTTAAGACTTTAAACGGTCATGATCGCATAAAAATTTGATCAAACGGTTAAGATTTGTCGATTTGGAAGTTAATTTAATGGTGTCATATAAATATATAATAATACAATTCAACCCTCAAACTATCACAACTTGTTTAAAATATACCAGCACATTTACTATGTCGTCCACGTATTCCTTTGTATTTCTCTAATACGTCCAAATTTTCAGTTTTTCATTTAGTGTTTTTGATGAATATTGTTTTATATATGTGCAGGCCGTATCTAAGAGATTAGATGCCATGTGTGAATGCTAAAAATTCCCTCTATGTATGCGTGTGTAGTAATTGGTTTGTAACTATAATTATTTTTTTACCTAAATTTTAAATTGTAATGAGTTATTGGGTCAAAATGTCAAATACTCAAATGTTTAAGGAATTTTTTTTTCTTTTACCTATTATAAAATTCGCAATTGGGTTATATATATTTAAAAAATTGGAACATAAATTATATATGTTTGTTGTAAAATAAATTAATATATATAATATAAACAAATTCTTTTTAAAATTTAGGCCTCCTAAAAAAAGGAACCGTGTATGGTCGCACATCTGGCACTTGCTCTAAGACTCCACTGTATATGTGACAGTTATGGTACATGCATACATTAAGTTGTATACTTGGACAACATTAATTAGACCTTAAATTTCAAAAACATTAGATTAGGTCTAAAATAGTATGCATTTATAACGTACTCTCTTTTCCTCAACATATATGTTACGGCTACTAATTATAACACTTGACATGATCTAAACTATTTTATATTGTATGATTTGTTATGTTGACTTCCTAGAAAATTTAAAAAAAAAATCAATGAGATACTAATTGATTGTGCTTAAATGTCAACCGATTTTTTGTCTGAAACGATGTGGTTACCGAGCGACTACAAACTGTTGCCGATTAATCGGCGCCTAGAATCGATTTTTACAACAATGCATTGGCCACTTTAAAAAATTAAAAACTAAGTACTAAGTGCCTAATTGGTATTCATTCGAAGGACAAAACGTGCTGCATATGAGTAAAGCAATGTTTTAAAAACTGGTTCGAGCCGGCTGGTTCGACCAGTTCAACCGGCCGCTGCTAACTCATCTGGTATGAAATCCTCCAATATTATGCAGGTTCCTTCGATCACAGCTGTTTAATCAGGTTATACCGGGAAAACCGGTATTCCCGATTTCAAAAAAAACACAAGATAGTGAATTTTGTCTTTTAAGCAATCGTGAACTTGCTGCGTTTAAAACGTCAATGTCATAATCCTATTATGCATTTTTATCTATTTATCTTTTTAGAATTTGAGTACTTTGTAAATTGTTTTGGATGAATTTGGTACTTTTTGAATTGTTTTTGGATGAATTTGGTACTTTTGGGAAACTTATTTGAGTATAAGTTGCATTTCTATGGAATTTCGTGGTTAACTAATGTGTTTAAGTGAACCATTCGGTACAACCCGGTTGAACCATCTCTTAGCCAAATCCGATTCACTTAAAATACTGGTTTTTAAAACATTTGAGTAAAGAATGTAAACTAAAAGGACAATTTCTCAAAACTAAAGGCAAAATATGTAATCTTAACGTATTACATTATTTATTATTCGTGTAATTCTTTCTAATAACTATACATCAAAAAAAAAAACCTTAGAAAAAAATGATTAACGACCAATAAGACACGAACCCTGGCGAGTAAAATAACTAAACATGAGTTTATTTTAAGCGTTAAATGACAAAGTTAAATAAATGAGGGACCAACTTTTAAAAATTAACCCCCAATCATTCGATTAAGAAGCCGCGAAATACACGGCGGAGTCTATAAAACCGATGTTCGGAGCTTCAACTCGGATATATTATACCTCTAAATCCCCAAAGAATCGGAGGAGAAAGGTGTTGAAATTCACAGTCGGGGCTCCATATTTTGCAGCAAAATTCAGGTAACACATCAATTCAAAGCTTTAAATTCAATCTGTTTTAACCACCATTAATGGTGCTTTAAAATTTACAGGCCCTGGTTCAGGAGAACCGCCATTAATGGTGGACTGATGGTGGTGTTCGTTCAACAATACTTAGTTGCATCAATCGTTCTTAACTTATGGGTTCCAAGAATCACGATTAGTTGCTCAAAAGAATTATTGATATTTATTGCGATACAAGTTTATTATTGAATGAACGCTACCTGAATTTTGTTGATGGAAGTCGGATTTTAATTTATAAATTGTTGGTTTTGACAAAAATTGTTAATTTTAATGCATAATATGTTAATTTTAACCTTGAAAATAAACCGATTTCACTTGTGAATTTGTGTTGAACATGGTTTACGTAAAAACAATCTTTTTTTTAATAATATAAAATATATGATTTTTTTATGAAATTAATTTTTTTTAGACTCATTAAACTATTATATTACATGAGATTATTTTTAAAATTTTCTTTAACTATATTTATTGTTGAATATTATTTTGTAGTAATTTTGTTTTGCTTGCAATGTCTACCGGAGTGGGCAGAAAGGTTACTCCTGAAGATATCGAGATGGTAAGTCTTTTTTTTTTCCTTCATATTTTTAATTTGTTATTTATATTTTTTTCATTATTAATTAATTAATTAAATAAATTTCTAATATATACTCTTTAATTTTAGTTTCATGAGTGTTGATTTACATGAACTTGAGAATTTACAATATATTTACAATATATGGCACTTAATAATATATATAATTTCATCAAGATGTTTTTGTAGCAGATTATGAAATTTAATAAACTTAATAAAAACAAAAATCTAAACAAAAGATGTGAAAAATATGATTATAAGTTACAATGGAGCTAAACCTAGTTAGAGGATTAATAAACTTAACTAACTTACTAACTACCAAACTCAACTAATCTTTCAACCTCTTAACAAGAAAATTAACTTATAAAACTTGATTTCGAAATGGCTCTATTGCTTTTGTTTTAGTGTGTTAGAATTTACTAAAATCATATTTTTATCGATACGCGATTCTAAATAACTTTTTTTATTAAACTTCACTCTTAACTTCGTGTTGTATCAGGTAAAAGATTTGATAGAGCGATGTCTCGTGAATTACATGAAAAGGAAAGAGGTTGTTGAGTTTCTATATCAACAGCAAAATATAGAGCCTTGCTTTACAAAGATTGGTAAGCAAAAAAAAAACACTAAAACATTGAATCATATTACTATTATATTATATAAATACATAATTATCTCTAAAAATATATATATTTTTTTCAGTTTGGAAGCGTCTTGAAGAACAAAATAAAAACTTCTTCAGGAACTACTATTTGAGATTGGCCCTGAAAGACCAAATCACAAGGTTTAATAATCTCCTTGAAAAGCAAGCTGAAATAATGAAGCAGATGAACATGAATGAAACAGCTGCTGTTACACCAAGTAAGCTAGCCAACTTTTTTTTTAATTTTTTTTTTTAATTTTTTTAAATTTTTTTTAAGTGATTATTATCATATTATGATATTAACACACCCCATGCACATAATCTTGCAGTGCAACCGATTGCAGTTGATTTACCAGCAAGCGGGTCGAGTAATCCCGGATCGTTTGGGCTGCAAAATTCTTCTGATGATCCGCTGTTTAATAACGTGCCATTGACTCAGATCCTGAATGCTGAACAATCAATGATTGATGAAATTATTCCAGTCAATAATGATAATGGTGATTTGGGGAATTCTAGATCTATTTCATCATCTAGCAATATGGATTTATGTTCACAAGATCAATCCGTAACAACATTCGCAGCTGACCTTGCGGCGTTGATGGCATATTTTCCAGAAATTTTTTTTGATTATCCTGATGCCAAAACAGTAGAGAATCAATGTAAGTTTTTGATTATGACCATTATTTAAAACTTTTATAATTTATTTATTTATTTTTGTTTTGTTTTTTTAGTTTTTGCAGGAGAAAGTAATAGAGTACCAAATATATTAAGGCAACCTTAGTTTGTAGAAGTGTGACATGGTGAAGATCTAATTACATCTAATAAAGATTTCTTATTAGTTATAGGCAATTTGAAAGTATATTTAAAATTGTTTCCATTTTTTGATTTGTTATTGATCGTTGGTTGCTGCCACAGATGCCGAGTTTTTATATCTTCGTGAACTTGTTTTTTTCATATTATTAAATACGTCTGTTCAAAAAGCTCACAGCTCGATGCTCACTCAAAATTGACTCATCTATAAACAAGACGAGCTAGATAAAAAAATTTCTAAGTTTAAATCTCACTATTAGCCCGATCTGAATATGAATCATTGTCATGTGGTCATTTTGACATTTTCTAACGAAAATACAAGATAATCATCGTCTATAAACTGTCTTTTTTGATAATTGATTCAACGAGTTAAAATAAACAAATACAAAAAAAAAGTTGATTTTATATGCATAAATATGTGTAACAATAACAAATTCAAAATCTTTAAACAAACAAACCTTATTCACAGGTCGGTTCGACACTTCGACTCAACTTATTTGTAAACAAGCAGAGAATGAGCTCACTATGGCTCGACTCAGCTCGTTTACAGTCTGACATGTGCGAGACTATCAATGAGTTTACGCATACAATTAATAAAAATTAAACCTATGAAAAGCTAAAGCAACTTCCTTGTTAATGATGCACTAAACTTTTGATTCGTTATTGCAGCAACTTCATTTGGGTGATACAATTGATTTATCATGGCGGCTTGCTTTTAACCCCAGATTATTAAACTTGATTATTTGATCTTATTCTTTACCTGAAATCATGCATGATTAATTGTACCCATTTCAAACATCCCGACCAGATTGAAAATGTAACACGAAATTAACACCTACATACATGTCGATCTTCTGCCAATAGCAAGAATTATTATTAGTCCGATTTGACCTACAAATTAACATTTTGTAAAATATATGATTTACCGAATGAAACCAAGTGTCAATGATGATGCATAATAATAACACGTACAGGTCACCAATGTGTAATCGGTAAACTTATTCTATTCTATATATCTAAATTTGAAGATTCGAAAACTAAGTGACAGTGGATTTATGAAATCTTCTAAGATGTTAATAAGTAAAAGAATTAGAGTTGGTTGAATATATTTCTTGAAATAACTTAATCCTTTTTCGGTAATACCCGCATAGAAATATGCCACTGACGTGATTCATTTGTTTAATCTAAGGATAAGTTGGAAAAGAAAAGAAACTGATTTACATGTTGGATGTTTGGTCTAGTGGTGTATGTGTATTTAGACCCCATGTAGGAGGGTCCAAAACTGGTATGCAACATTTTTTTTGGAGAAAATCCAGAAACCAATAACTTAATTTCTTGGCTTTGGTGCAATGGTAGCTCGTTTTAATTTGAACTAGGAGTCCTAGGTTCGACTCCAATTGACGAAACTCTTTGGTTTTTTCCCTTTTTTCTTTCCACTTCTCCCAGGACTCTACACAAACTTTTTCAATGTTGCTGTATAAATATTTTTAGCTGGGTTAATTCTAATATATTTTTTTTACACATTCAATCTGACATAAATCATCAAAATTATTACCGTTTATGTTTCTGGTCGGCCTACCTATGATATATTTTTACTTTTTTTTAAATACACCCTCGGTTTTCGTATTTTTAATTTTTATAAAACAATATGATATTTTAACTATATTTCAATTGTTTTAGTTTTTCCTAACATTCTTCTACAATGATATAATTTATTAATGACTAGGCTATTACCCCGTGTATTACACGGATTGCATATAAAGTATTAAATAGTTTATAATGAAAATTTAAAAATGGTAAAACTGTATTTTGATTTAAAACTATAGAATTAGCACATAACCTTTTAGATTTGTTACAATTGAGATATTTAAATTAACTGACGTTAAAAACTTCAGTGAGTATTACGCTAAAACTAACTGGTTATATATCAAGAGAATAAGTATCATTTCTCTATCAAGAGAATAAGTATCATTTCTCTATTTTTGTAGTTAAAAAATTCAACTTAAATAACATCTTACTATTATAATAAACAAACATTTTTTATGCCACTTATAATTTTAATAAGTTTTTGCTTCTAAAATTTTTTAAATACTTTTTTAAAATGTCATTTTTTTTATAAAAATTATGTTGCTTAAAAACTCCAATTGATAGTTTATTTTATTAAAAGTTTTGTTTTTAAAAAAACTTGGTTTTTATAAAACTTTTATTTTCAAAAAACGATTTATTTGCTACTTTTAAAAGTTTTGATTTTTTAGAATTTATTATATATTTTAAAGTGTGTGTTTTTTATAATAAAAAGAGTTGATTCTTAATTTAATTAAATAACTATATTTAATATGAAAAATATAAATAACATTATTAGTCATTAAATTTCATTATTTAATATGAGAAATAATTAAGTTGTATAAGAAATTGACAAATGTAATTATATGTCTAAAATTGTGACAAGTGTCATAAAAGATGTTTGTTTATTATAATAATAAGATAAGATTTTCAAATTTATCGTTGTAATATGTTTGATATACAGTTTAGTTACTATATTATATATGATCTGATTTTTCGTAATAATTTTTTTCATTGATTTTAATATACACACACATAATTGTAAGTTATATCGATCGACAGTGACATGCTATTAATAAATAGGAGACAGACATTGACACACCGCGTACTAACATCTTATAATATCGATTTTTAGAACCAAATCGCTGTAATCGTATACATATCTATTATTTACATGCATCATACGTAATGGAATTCGAAAACACGTCGAATCATCCGATTTTGTTTTTTATATTTCTTATAAACATATATTTTTCTAATTTATATATTGTAACATATAAGACGTCATAATGTTGTCTCTTTACATTTTAATTTCCATAACCGTTCAATCTTGACTTAATATGTTTCTTTTAATTGTACAATCACGTTGCAACGCACGGATATAAATTGTACCGTTCGCCGTAACATGCGGGCAACTTTTCTTGTTTTAGGGGCTGTTTGGTAGCATCTGAATGGGTCTGAATCTAAATGGTTCAGATTCAGACCGTTTGTTTGGTGAATAAAACACACATCTGAATGGGGTCTGAGGTCTGAATAGGGGTCTGAAAAGTCTGAATGGAAAATAAGGAGCTGAATGAATCGATCACATCTTAGCCAACCTTTCCTTCTCGATTGCTCTCAGCCCGTCTGACCACCCACCGCCGCTCTCCGCCGCCTGCCGCTGCACCCATCTCAGCCACCCTCCCCCGCACCCATCTCAGCCGCCCTCCGACGGACTGACATGGGTTTGGCACCACCGATCGAAGGTATCTGGTTTCACCGTTTCACCGATCGAAGGTAGTTGGCTAGGGTTTTTCATGACCAGACTGACATGGGTTTGGCACCACCGATCGAAGGTAGATGGCTTCACGGTGGTGCGATCGAAGGTAGATGGGAAGATGGGACGGCGGCGGTGCTCGACGGTGTTGTTTTGTCTTCTACTTATGCTCGTGGTGCTGCTCGACGGCGGTGCTCGACAGGAAGATGGGACAGCGGTGCTTGAGGCGGTGGTCGACGGCGGTGCTTGAGGCGGTGGTTGACGGCGGCTTCACCTGTTGGGAGACGATGGGAAGGGTAGGGTTTGGCCGCCGAAGTTGATGACGATGGAATGAGGCGATGATGAGATAGCAGCTAGGTTTTGATAAAATGGAGTTTTGTTTTTTTGTTTTTTTTTCTTTTTTCCATTCAGATGTGCAACCAAACAGTTAATTATTCAGACCCTCTTAACCATTCAGATCCTCTTAACCATTCAGACATCTTAACCATTCAGCACTTAATGATTCAGACCCAACCAAACGGCCCCTTAGTAATTTACAACAATCAATATCTAAACAAGATATAATAATGGTTTAGGGGCTGCAAAGGCAAACCCTTTAATTTCGGCTAAGAAGAAGGTTACATATGTGACTAGTTGTATGAAAACTAAACATGGTTTAATAGTTTGATAGTTTTCGACATGTACCAAACATGGTGTTTGGTTATTCATCTTTTATTTGCGTCAATTACGATGCCGTCAAGAGAATCATAATGGTTCTTAATTTAAGTTCAATAGTTTCTTAGGCATATGAACGTATAATGTATAACAAGAACTAGACATCCTTTGATTATCTTAAAGTGGAAATGAGAGCAAATTGGTTAGTTCGGTAGCGAATAACAATTTATTTAAAATAAGCTATTGTCGGAAATGCGTCGGAAATTCCGACTCATTTGTGACGTAATACATTTTTAAAAACAAAAATTTAAATATTCAAAGTTTGTGTCGGAAATGCGTTGAAAATATGACGGTTTTTCTTTTAAAAATATTCTTTTGTTAATATTATTATCAATATATTATGACTAATATTTAAATAGAAGAATAAAATAGGGATTTGTGATGCATTTGTGACACACTTTATAATTAGTGCCTTTGTGTCGGAAAAATGTCGGAATTTGCGACGAATTTGCGACAAAAACTAAGATTTTTTGCTTTTGTCGCAAAATGTGTCAAAATTTAGGTTTTATTTTCGTTGGAATTGCGTAGGTATTTGCGACACAAATAATTGCGTCGCAAATTTTTCGTAGGAAAATTCTCATTTTCTAGTAGTGTCTACGGTGTCTTTTCATGGCTTTAGATAGCACTGAATGTGGTGAAGAGTCGTACGAGGCAAATTCAGGGGGACATGGCAACAGATGAGTGAGAGATGAATTTGAAAGGTTAATTCGTATTGTTTTTAAACAACTTGCTTGATTATGAAAAAAAGAGGCACGTATTTGATTATAAGAGGCACAATTTTGCACAACTTAATGCATTCACATACCAAATGAAAAATGTTATAGGTTTTCAATATAAAAGTTTTTCATCAGGAGAATTTTACGTCAAATACTGAAAATGAATAACATGTAATTAGGCAATGAACAAGAGTCATAGGGTTGCTTTGTTATTTCAAATAATTTATCATATAATTGACTTTATATTTCAATAATAAATGTTTCTTTTAATCATGATTAGAGGTGTACAAATCGAGTTTTTTTTGGAACCGGTTCCGGTTCCGGTTCCAATCGGTTCCAGTTCCAGTCGACAAAGTCAATACCCGGTTCCAGTTCCAGTTCCGGGTTTTAACCGGTTCCAACCGGTTTTTGACCGGTTCCGGTTCGGGTTTTGGCCGGGTTCAGGTGGAACCAGTTCCGGTTCCGGTTTCGGTTCTAATTTGTCTGAAAAACCGTACCCGTTCGTACCCACCGGTTCGGGTATGACCGGTTCGGGTATGACCGGTTCCGGTTCGGGTTGTCGGTTCCGGTTCCGGGTCCGTTTTTTTGTACACCTCTAATCATGATCACTAAGACCAATGATCAATCTTTACTCACCATCAACAACATTTATTTTTTGGACCATTTGTTTCACTCGTATCTATAAATGTTAATTGTATTACTATGATCCATGATTATATTATTTGCTTCTCTTAATAATTCAACAAAAAATATACTTACACTTTTTTGACTGAACTTATTTTTGAATTGGTATTGGCTATTGAATATCTACCAGTTATGAGCGGTAGTTAGGAGCTGGTTGTTGATTTTAAGTGCAAGAACCGATAATTCTAACTGTATTTTTACATATTAACCAATTCGGTCTTTAATTGTTTACGATTTTAGGGTATTGAAAACTTGTTATTTACTAAATAACATTATTGTAACATAGCTTTACTTACCATTTTACAATATACTATAAAATTAACAAAATTGGTGGCAAACAAATTATCGATTCCAATTTCAAAGATAAAGAAGCAAGTCAATTTCGTGGCCAGCGAAAATTTAAAAAAAAAAAAAAGAAAAAAGAAAAAGGAATCATCTATCAAGTGTTAATTTCGTAATTTCATCAACCATCATGGGCAAAGATGACAAAAGCCTACGTGAACATTTGACATCCATGAATAAAGATTAAAGAATTTATCATATGCATTATGCATATATGACATATAACCAGTTTCTTCACATAGCCGCTGCTCTGAATCTGGAACCCTTGTTCTGAGCATTTGATTTCATCTCTCTCGTTTTTACAATTTCTCCCAAATTTTTGTAAAATGGGAGAGGAGAAACCAAAGCCTATCGGCGGCGTTTGGCCCACCGTCAAGCCGTTCGTCAACGGCGGAGCTTCCGGTATGCTTGCTACGTGTGTCATACAACCGATTGATATGATAAAGGTACATCAGTTAAACTTTAATCGAATGTTTAAAGCTTGTTATTGTGAAGGATTGGGAAAGATAGGGATTGCTATAGTTCAGTGACACGGATTTTAGGGTTTTAGGGTTTTAAATACTGTGTTCTTTGTTTGAAGGTTAGTTTGATGATTATAGCAAGAAAGTGCATTGTTCAGCATTGTTGTGACTTGTGACCGTCTATTGTTGGTTCTAGATTGTAGGAATCTTTTGAGATTGTATTGGTGTGTGAAGAGTGATCAGTTTAGTGATTGGAGCATATAGATTCATTAATCATTATTTTGGGATGATGTGCTTTAAATGGATTTGGGTTTTAGATCAGAGATTATTAATTATCTTTTTTTTTGATTGATTTGACATTTTAAATTCCTTTTTGTCGTGTTTTCTGTTCAAATTTGGTCTGGATTGACACACTCAGGTTAATTGTGTCCTTTATCTGTTTCTTAATGTGAAAATTGGTGGTTGTATCTTTCTATTAGACCTGTTTTATATCCAATGCTGTACCAAAGCTATTTATGTTAAAATTAGCTGAAGATTTGGTGCAAATAATAGATAGGCTTGTTTATTTGTTAACTCATGACTTGCAACTTGTAACTTGCAGGATATTCTCATCCTGGAATCTGGTTTTATGTCAATTGTAATGCATCATGTTCATGCTTTTATGCTAAGTTATCACTGATTGCTTGTAGGTTAGAATTCAACTGGGTCAAGGATCTGCAGTATCCGTGACAAAGGACATGCTAAAGAATGAGGGTGTTGGTGCTTTTTACAAGGTTTGTACTTGTCATTTTTCTGTATACTATTTTAGTTCTGAAATAGTTGTGATATAATTTGATGACTCTTCTTCTTGAGATTTTCTGATCCTGTCGTTTTTTGTGTATTTTTATTATCATTCTTTATCGTTTAAATGTGACTTAGTATACATAGTCTGCTTGGATATCTTATAAATTTACAACATGTTTTGATGTGATGATATTTTCAAATGAATAATAATCTATTTTTTTATAGTTAATCTAAGTCATGTCTTAAACCTTGCTTTGAAATTTTGAATTTTCTTTATTTTGATTTGTAAGTGTTCTCCAACCAGTGTGTTGTTTGGAGCAGGGCCTGTCTGCAGGGCTGCTAAGGCAAGCCACATACACAACTGCCAGACTTGGTACATTCAGGTGTGTTTTAATTTGATAAAATAAACCATATTGTTTTGATTCTATTTGGATGACTTTTATATAGATCATTTAGGGTCCTGTTTGAAAATATGCTTTATTAATATGAACCCTTAATTTGAGCATATCAATATGAACCCTTATATGTTTCTTAATAACTTAATAGGATTTTGACAAACAAGGCACTTGAAGCGAATGATGGCAAGCCACTTCCTTTATATCAGAAAGCTTTGTGTGGGCTGACAGCTGGCGCCATTGGAGCTTGTGTCGGGAGTCCAGCTGATCTGGCACTGATTCGTATGCAGGCTGATGCCACCCTGCCTGTAGCCCAGAGGCGTAATTACACAAATGCATTCCATGCTTTGTATAGGATAACTGCAGATGAAGGAGTGTTGGCTCTTTGGAAAGGTGCTGGCCCCACTGTTGTAAGGGCTATGGCTCTAAACATGGGAATGCTTGCTTCTTATGATCAAAGTGTAGAATTTTTTAAGGATAATTTGGGTGCTGGTGAGGCTGCTACAGTTCTGGGTAAGTACAAATCATACCTAATATATGCAGATGTATGAATTATGATCATGAGTTTTTTTAAATGGTTTTTCAGGTGCCAGTACGGTATCAGGGTTCTTTGCTGCAGCCTGCAGTTTGCCTTTTGATTATGTGAAAACCCAAATTCAGAAAATGCAGCCGGATGCAGAGGGGAAATACCCATATACTGGATCCTTAGATTGTGCTATGAAAACCCTCAAATCTGGAGGACCTTTTAAATTTTATACAGGATTCCCTGTTTATTGTGTTAGGATTGCCCCTCATGTTATGGTACTGTCTCTCTCTCTCTCTCTCACACACACACACCCAAAATAATAGTAAAATCCTATTATAGGTCACTTGATTCTTTGATTAAGATCCAATGCATGTTTCTGATTCATCAATTTTTGGTTATACAGATGACATGGATCTTTCTCAATCAAATTCAAAAACTTGAAAAGAACGCTGGATTATAATAATATTTTCAGGCAGAAAGTATCGAATCCAGATGAAGTCAAGCACCCTATCAGAAATAACACTGTTGTACTTGTTGCAGGTTTTGTTCACTTAGCATCTCCAAGTATACTTATTGATTCTGAAAATTATATTTTCAAATGATATACTGTTTTTATTATCAGACCTTTAGACTAGGATTAATTATCTGATTTGCTTATTTCCCTTCAATACCTCCAGTGTCTAGCTCCTGTAGCCTAGGTTCAGATCGTTATTTGAGCAAATAAATATATGTTCATTGGATCGCCAAATATTCATTTAAAATGTGGTTTCAGAATTTAAACTTTTGCCAAGGCTTGTTTCTATGGTCTTGAGTCTTACATAACATTTATTTGTATTGTATAACAAATCTATTTGGTTTTGATCGTTTCTCAGCAAAAGCTATGTACATAAACAAAGAAATTCTGAAAGTTAAATGTAGGATGAATGGGTAGGTTTTGAAATTGTATCTATGCTACTTAATTCTTGAGCTTGCGTGTACCCTGGGTCTGGGCGTTGATAAGTATTTGTTCCATACCAACCATATTTGCTTCTGCCAGTTTTTTTGTGGTTTCCTCATCTTTAGAAAAACAAAACACAATTAGCAGGAAAGATTTTAGTTTTAAACTCCGGACAATGATAACCAAATGTGGCAAGATGGGACGAGTTGGGCTTTTCAGTAATTTTTTTTTTTTCATATAAATAATGAATTCATTACTTATGATTACTAAAACATTAGAATTATAACAATAATCTAAATTCTTGAACAAAAACCATTTAGGAGGGACGGTTTTCATTAAAAATAGAGTTTGGGATCTTTTCAACCTATTTGCATCAACCCAATTAGAACCATTTAGAAGTAAATGATTTGGAATCGACCCATCTTTATACCGAACGTTAAAAAATAGAAACATACCAGGAGGGCATCCTGTGGGCCTGTTGGGGCATTTTTCACAGTTGAGAACACAGAAGAAGTAGCATTCGATATCTTGGGCCTCGGTGTTGTGCTTCATGCACTGGCTTGGGCATTCACGCATGCATATGGTGTCTGCACGTGCCTTATGGCTCAAGCAAGCCAACATGATTAGAACAAGGCAACTTATGGCGGTTATGTTTGTAGTAATCCCCATCTCTTTCTCTATATCTATGATCTCTCTTTCTATTCTACCTATGTTTTCAAAATGAGGAAGGGGTAATTTGGTAATTTTGTCTCACTTCATTTCTCTTCCTGGGATTTTTCATTTTAATAAGGGGCTATTTGTAGTTGGGTCTGATGGGTTTCTTTGGCCGAGATTGTATACTACCTCTACCTGTGTTTCTATATTTAGAATTGCTGGTTTCCATTTTTCAAGGAGAAGCTCTAGTAATTTTGTCCTCTAACGAACTTTTGGTTGGTGGTTCTTTACATTCTTCCAAATATGGCAAAGTAAAAGGGCTGGTTATTAAAACCAGTTCTGAAACAAAACCAGAACAAGTTCCAGTTTCTACCTGGTGGATAGTGGATCCGGTTTGAACCAGAAAAAACCTGATGGTTCGGTTCCTACATAGTTCTTTTTGTTTCCAAAAAAAAAAAAAAAAACGGTTCCTGTCATTTTTAAAAAAATTTCAAAATAGTCGTTGGAAACGGCTATATATAGTTATGTTCAAATTTTTAATTGGCTTTTGGTGTTTTTCTTGCCATCTTTGTCCCCTAAACTTTGTGTAAATGTATGTTTAATGAATTCGTTGATTGTCTCACTTGAAAACGCAAAACCAAAGCCGAACGTAACAAGCATAAAAATACTCTCGTTTTATTTTTTCTTTACACTTGTATTACTCCAATTTTGCATTTCTATTCTTGTTATTAGTCTGTGTCCAACGGTCACCCTGCCCGCCCAGCGGGGATGCTGCATTCGGCGGCTTCTAGCGGGAACACCGCCACCCGCCTAAGTGGGTCCCGCCCAACCCCCTCCCACGCTCCCCGCTTGATTTCTTGGTTTTTGATTGGCCAACAAAAATCTAGCCGTTAACCAACGGCTTATTTCTTAAAAAAATTTTTTTTTTAAAAAAACCAAATAAACAGTTTTACCTAAAAAACCACCCAAATCTTTTCATCTTTCATCTTTTCTCTATATTTAAAAAAAAAATTACAAACATGAATCCAAGGCCTAACAATCCTAATCCCGAATTCAACCCGTTCTCATACGATTCCGAATCAATTAAATTTAAATAATGTTGATGATGTGGAATATTGGGAAGGGTTTTCAGTGGGGTGACCACTGTGGGTGTTTAAGGTTTTCAGTGGGGTGATGACGTGGCAGGAAATTTCACTGGGAAAGGATTTTCAGTATGGTGACCGCTGTGGATAATCTTATGACTCAATTACAGAAACTGTTGGTCAAGGTTCCAACATGGATCCTACTGTTCGAGTTTTTCTTCATAGTAGGAACATTGAAGTTTGGTATTATTGAGATTTGGTTGAGTTGATTGATTTGACTCAGAAGGCTTGTGAGCTGTGACAAGTTTTGTAGTGTTTTTTTGACAAGAGTCAAACTTGACATTGAGATGAATATATGTTTCAAGTTTTAGATTATGTATTAGTATCTTTTAAGATAGAAAACAAATTATTTTTATTAGTATTTAATAACACGTATCATTGGGCTTATAGCCTAGTGGTACTTCTTGACCACCTGTAATAGGAGGTCTTGGGTTTGAGTCTCGTCTAGAGTAAGAAATGTTTTGGGTGAATTAGGGGGTTTTCTCTGTGTGAGTTTCCTCCTAGATGGTGTGGCGGTTCCTTGATTTGGCACTCGCTAACGCCCGGCTTTAAATGTTTCCAGGGGTTTGTAGCGGTCTGTGGTCACAGCACGTGGGTTGTTGGGTCCGAGTACTCGTTTAGCTGTTCAAAAAAAAATTAGTAACACTCAGTGGCTGAGCTTGGGTAAAGTGAGAGGGAGACATGAATTTTTGAAACCCATAATACATGTTAATTTTTTGAAACGAGGGAGCGAAACCACTATTTTTAACTAAAAATAACATTTCGGCCGAAAAACTAATATTGCGGAAGGAAAAAGTGGGGGTGGTTGCCCCTGCCCCTATTAAGCTTCGCCCTTGATAACATGTCAAATAATACTAGCGCAGTTGAAAAGTTAAAAACGAAAGATAGACAGATTTGTAACACCACATTTTTACATACATAATGTGTTACATATTTTAATCAAACATTTACAATACGTTTAACCGGCATTGATGAGTTTAAATCCAATTTTAGATTTTATGTTTGCACGATGCTTTTTAAATTGAAAAGGATATATTGATTATAAAAAATATGCAAGTATACAAATTTCGTTTATCTAGGTCTAAACTGTGTTTGTTAAATGGAGTAATGTTTGAATGTCTTTTATAAAAAATAAAAATTTCATTATTTATTTTATAGCAGTCTTTTAAACGTTGCTTTGGCTTCACCGTTTACGAAAGAAGGTGGGAAAATATTAAATTAGATCGTTGAATTAATCGGTTTGAATTTGTAACCAGAACTAATCTAACTACCAAATCGGTTTGCACCAACCGAGTTTCAACCTTGCCCAAACTAATAGTTTGTATGCTAGTTTCCTGTCGCCACTCAAACCGGTTTATAACCTTTAAATAAGTTACTGCAATTATGACCGTTAAAGAATATAGCCATTTTTTATGGTTTTTTTTTTTTTTACCATTTTTGACTCTCATGTGATTATTTATATAACTAGGTTATAAACCCGTGTATTACACGGGATAAAGTACAAAAATGATGCAATCAAAATATATTTACAATGAATTACATAATTTACTATAAACAAATACATTTTATAATTAAAAATACAAACTACAAATCTTGAAAAACTTCTTTGTATACAGTAATGGACGTCATGTTAGCAAAATTACTGGATTTATCAAAAAAATTAAAAGTCTCAAACCATCCATGTTTTTGACTCCGGATAAAGCAACATTGTTCGTGTGAAAAAATTGGTTGCCTCCCGATCAAATCATGTATGAAGCATCCAAATAACAATATAATTAAGATACAAATTCAATCATGCAAACGCACAACCACAAGATCATATTAAGCATCCAATTCCACGACAAAATCAACATAATACAGATGCACAATCATGAAGATCATATCAAGCATCCAAATGCACAACAATGAAGGTCATATCAACTATCAAGCATTCAAATTTCATAA
Organism: Mikania micrantha; assembly: GCA_009363875.1. Classification (NCBI taxonomy): domain Eukaryota; kingdom Viridiplantae; phylum Streptophyta; class Magnoliopsida; order Asterales; family Asteraceae; genus Mikania; species Mikania micrantha. Next base: position 77,778,663 of record CM018680.1, on the reverse strand, counting down.
CAAAATCATAAAGATCCAAATTAAATCAATTCATATTATAAGACATGAAATTACCTTCATTATCTATAAGTGTGAAAATAGCATGTAAATCTTGAAGCAACTTTTGTTCTTTAGTTGAACAGCTTTCAATGAAGAAATGATCTATATGTTTAGCCTCCTTTGGTACCATGCCTATATAAGAAGGATGAAATCCACAAACAATGACTATTTATTTATTTTGCATAATTCATATCAGACATATAATTCCAAACAAAATCATCAAAATCCAAATTAAAAAATACAAATGCAAACCATCATATGATCATGTCCAGCATCCAAATGCACAACCATCAAGATCATAGTAAGTAGATGCAAATCCTTCTTCTTGTAGAACCATGGAAAGTAATGTCACATACTACTTGCTAATTAGAGAACATATTTATAGTCTCAATAACATGTGACAGTATCTTGAATAAGCTCTTTGACAGTCTCATAAAACATTATGCTTTAGCTTTCAGTATATAATATAAATTTTATAAATTATATTATAGTAAGTAATAAAACAAAAGACTAAGATGTAATTTTGTAGATATATTATTTCCAAAAAGAAGAAAATGGATTAACCATACTAACATTTGGTCTTATCTTCAGAATATGAAGAATGGTGAAGAACAGCTACAGAGTGAGGTGGCATATCTTCTAGGAGTGCAAGGAAGGTGGTCTGAGAGTAGTTATAGCAGCTGGTACAAGTGAATTGTCTTTAAAATCATTATCATTCAAGCCTTGAAAGTTCAGTCCACCAATTGATGTTGTTGTCAGTGGAACATCTTCCTCACAATGTTTCCAACAACAACTTCTGCGATGTAATATAGTTGATTATAATGTTTTTGAAAAATTGACACTCTAGCTACCTCTAAGGAAGCTGGAAAAAACTACCTCAAAAGCTCATCATATAATGTTAATAGTTGTATACTACATACAACATGGGTATTTGTAAACCTTTGAAAATTGAAACTAACAGAACAACCAAAAAAGTTTTGGTGGTTTAATGGCTAGTCAAGATTTTGGAAAGTATATGTATTACACACATGAACCAAATTAATCATTTAAACAACTTTGAACATAAACCATAATATTCAATTCAAATCATCAGTTTGGTTTGTTAATTTCTCAAACCATGGTTGGTGTTTAGGCCAAAATTGCCAAAACCAACCCCAACTATACGATAGGCAAATAAGTTTCATTATAATGTGTATTTTACAACCATATATACAAATTTCAGAAATCAAATTTTGAAGCACGTAAACTTCCCAATACATTAAGAAATTCATGACAGCATGAACCCCAACAATCACATGCCACAATGACATTCCAAAATAAGACTAAACTAAAAAAATATATAGAGAGAGAGAACTAAGTTATGAGAGATAACAATACCATGTTCACAAGTAAAATCATGGCAAACATAGAAGAATCAGTAATAATTGTTATAGTCCCCTAGCATCCGATTCCTTTGCAATATGCCCCTGATATCTGTATAAGAAATAAACTATCACTTGTTTATTTAGTTGTTTCATAGTATTGTAAAAGGAAAGGAAAATAACATCTTTCACACAAACCTTGGAGCACCCTTTGCTAAAAACACACTAAATGATCGTTTTTTTCTCTTTAGCAACACAAATTCAATTACAGTTCCCGAACTGCCTAAGGTTGAAATAATCTCAATGCATAACATTTAACCATTAATTTTTTTTGACAAAACATATAATAATTAGTTAGCATTTGATCTGCACAGATTAACCAAATATACTCTTGGAAGGGAAAGAAAACGGAAGATTTTCATGGTTTTATTTATCACAACTCAAAGTTTAATGCATCAAGTAAATCAAACCAAAAACAAATAATCCAGGGGCGCAGGATACAAGGGACAAGTTTCGCTTAGTGGTGTACATTTTCCGATTCGTAGTGTAAATTTTTTTAAAAAAATTTATTTCGCCCCCCCTAGAAAAAAAATATACCCTATGTTCGCCCCCTCTAAAAAATTATAATTTTTTTTAAATAATTTATAAACAATTAAACATATAAAATCACATCAATTAATTAACTAATAACTATTAACTATTAACTTAATTTATTAATTAATAGTATACAACATTTAATAGGATTAAGCCCAAGTGCCCAACTTAAAATCCAGCCCAACCCATTCCCACTTTAATTCTTTAAACCCAAACGAAGAAACAAAATACCCCATTTTGAATTTGTCGGACAAAGGGAAAAAAAACCCCGATCTTGTTCTTCTTCCTGCGTGACGCCGAGAGTTCCCCTCGCCCAGTCGCCCAGCCGGCCATCCGGCCAGCCTCCGGCCACTAGCAGCACCGCCGACCTGCCTCCAGCCTCCCTGCCGATTTGCGGCTGCGGCCCTGCCTCCCGGTCACTGCCGACTTGTGTGAATTGGTAATAATTTCGGCCTCTAAGTCTCTAACCTCTTCCTATTTGTTGTTACTTGTTTTGATTAAGTTTTTTGAGTAGTTTAATTGAAGTGGTTTTGAAGTGGTTGCTAACAATTTAGAATGTAAACATAAATGCTTGGTTCAAGATGTTTCCTAGTTGGTTAGAGTATTCACCAACAACAAATGCTTCATATTGTTTTCTTTGCTATTTGTTCAATGATAAACCAAATGTGCGTAGAGAAGGAAATTGCCGAAAACTTTGACTCGGAATCCATAATCGATGAATTTAAAAATCCTAAAGGTCGTCGCGCTGAGTTGTAATCTTCTTTAAGGTACTTAATTTTTTCACTCATCATGATAATTATTTAAATCTTTGTTTGTTCTAAAAAAATCTACTTTTTATTGTTTGACGGTTTGACCCGACCCGACCCGAATCGCCAACCCGAACATTTAACTGTTAGCGTTAAGCCGTTAGGGAAAAAAATTTATATGTGGCAAAGTTTCGCCCCCCCATGTTTCCGGTCAAGCTTCGCCACTGAAATAATCCACAACTTTTACAATCTGATTGTCAATTAATTGATGACAGCTTACCAAGTAGAAGACATAACAGAAAATAAGCAAGGAGATACGATGAGTATAAAATGATTTTGAACAAAAAATATGAACATACCCTCAATCAAAATACTCGGTATGAAGGAGATATGCTGGAAATACTGATTTGTGTTTCCAAATAAAGGTTTCGTATTCCAAAGCACGTAGTCAAAATGAGGCCATCCGAAACAGAAGGAGAAAAATAATTTAGTGTTGGTATGCGGTTAGATTAAACGAAAAAATAGGATTATTTAAATATTTACTAATCAAATTTAAATTCTGAAAATTTAATTAGATTTAATAGGTTTTGTCAAATTTAATTTGAAGATAAATGTAGTAATGACAAGTGTCAAATTTAAGAGGAGAATTGATGTGGTGATGACATGTAAGCAAAAAAAATCTTCTTATATTATAAAGTACAGATTATCAATCTGTTTCGGTTTAAAAACATTATTTTATCTTAAACGTTCCAAAAAATCTAGGTTCCTGTGGATGAATATTAAACACATCACGAAAATAAAGCCAAAACAAACGTCAATAAGGTATACTATTAATCTTTTTTTTTTCAATTTATTTTTGTTATCTAAGTTCTTGAATATTGAAAAAAATAAACTTAGTTATTTTTGTACAGTTTTTGTTTTTAATTATAGAAATAAAAATAAAAAAAATTCTTAAAAAAAACATTTTTTTGGTAGTCATTTGGACTCGAACTATGTTTTGACCTCGCCCAAACCAATTTTTATAAATTTGTTTTTTCATCAAAATCAGTTTATGACCTGAACCAATTTGTAGGTTAATAGGGGCCGGGGGGCGACCGTCCCTCTGTTTTTTCGTCCGTAGTGTAAATTTTTTGGCCGAAATGTTATTTTTAGTAAAAAATCGCGGCTTCGCCACCTGGCTTTAAAAAATTAACATGTATTCTGGGTTTCAAAAATTTCCACCTCATCTAACTTTACCCAAGCTCCACCACTGATTAGGTTTACTACCCGATTTCTCCTCAAATCAGTTGAACTGTTAAATTATTCTCAATAACAAGGATGTGTTCATCCGAAATGTAAATCAAGTCTCTTTCATACTTTTGAATAAAATACCATTCTCCCAAGACAGTTGTGGTTTGATCAAATTGGTGCTCTTTTTTACTTATTTTTTTTTATTTAATTGATATACATATTCACATTTGGAAAAACTAACGTATACTAATTTGACGGAAAAGATCAAATAAAAAGTTTATTTTGCCTAAAAAGGCTAAAAATGAATTTCAAAACCTTCAAAACTGACCCAAACGAAATCCGATTGAACTCATTTCGATGGCATTGGAACCGTCTCCTCGAACCCTACAATATTAGCTTTTAAATTTTAGATTTAACAATTAGTTTAAGAATTTAGATTTTAGGGCTTGATTTTTAGCTTTTAAGTTTTATCTTTAGGTTTAGGGTTTGTTTTTAAAGTTTTGGTTTTAGTATTAGGGTTTATTGTTTATAATTTAAGGTTTGTGTTTTAGGGTTCGACAAGACGGTTCCAATAATGCAAAAATGAATTTAATCGGAGCTTGTTTGGGTCGGTTTTTGAGTTTTTAAAATTCTTCTTAGCATTCTTAGGCAAAATAAACTTTTTAGAAAAATCTTCACCTACTATTTGAATACATAAAATAAAAGCTATTTCCATAGGGTATATAAAAAAAAAGGAAAGTAAAGGACAATTTAGGAATGTTTTTGTGAAAGACTAAGACCAGGGCATCCCCGCTGGCCGAGCTGGGTTGCTTCTTTCGACGGCACCCAGCAGGCACAACTGCCCTATACCACTGCGGGGTTAATTTTTGGACCCCAGCGGACCCCGATCCCCGTTGAAACAACTCTCACACTCCGTTTTCTCCCCTCTCACATTTTCAGTGGGGTGACCACTACGAGGTTTAAAGGTTTTCAGTGGCATGATGACGTGACTGAAAATTTCGATAGGGTGAGTACTAAGGATGGTCTAAGAGAGAAACAAAATAAATTAAAGTATCACCTTCATTAATTTTACTGTCATAAAAAAAATAAGGGTAATCAAGTAGAATAATCATTATAGATAAAAACTCGAATTAAGTTGGATTTTACAGGTATGTTTTTATATTATGTTTACCGTTATCATTCTAAGAAAAATCAAGTGTAAATGTATCAAAACATCAAAAGTCTAGTATACTAGTATAGTTTAAGAAAAAATTAATTCTTGTTTTTTATATATCACTTTTATACTTGAATTAAAGATAATAAATACTCAATTTTATGATATAATTTTTTTAAAAATATTATCATATGAGAAAAATAAGAACATTTAAAAAAAATAAACAAAAACATAATATACTCAAAATGCCATCTATTCTTTTTTAATAACATGCTACATGTGATAATCTAAATGTTTCTTGCCTCATTTTAGGCAAAAACGCTTTTTTTTTTTAATTTCCATATAAAAATAAATGAAAAACAAAAGATGAAAAAAAATTGATTGAAAATGATTGTAATTAGCTTTCTTTATAATAAAAGTTTTTCTTACGAAATCTTTCTCTCCAATAATTATTGTAGAAAATAAAATATTCACAAAATTTGTAGGAATCATCAAAGTAAGAACATGTTTACTTGAGTGTTAATTGCATAAGTGGTAAAATAGGAAATTTACTCAATTATTTAGAGTTTTAACTAAATAAATTTGGCTACAATTTTTCAAAACTCTAATAACATTTTTATATACTTTCTTATTTTTACACTATAAAATTAAAATTTTATCCTCTTTATGAGTATATTATCATTATTATTATTATTATTATTATTATTATTATTATTATTATACACACACATATATATCTTAGAAAATAACAATTCTAAAAACTTGTAATAAGTTTTATGATACAAAGTTTTTTTATCTTTAAAAATATGTGGATAATATCGTTCTTATATATTTTATTCTAGGTTATTATGCAATTTATATTGTGTTATTATTATAAAATTACATCTTACCCTTTGCTAATATTATTAGTTTTAATAACAACAGTTTATATCATATAATTTAATATAATACATATTGTAAACTGTGATAATAACACATAAGGATAACATATCACTATAGCCTAAAAATGGAATAACAATACATTATAACAAATCTCTGTTTTCCCTTTCTAGTATTAGCATTTTTAATTAGTTACACAATTAACAATGCATACTTAACTATTTAATTTTTTTTGAAAGGAACCATTAAAATTATTTAACTTATAAATTATACTAGGTTAGTATCCCGTGTATTACACGAGTTGAATAAAAATTAATAAGTATTCAATAATATAAATTTAACAATTGTAAATGATTTTTGGATTTAAAAGATGATCAACATTACATGAAAAATAAAATAATAATACTGTATTTTAAAGAATTTCTTTTTCAAAGTTTGGTTTTAAACATTTCATTTTATAAAAACTGTTTTTAAAAAAAGTCATTTTTTACAACATTATAGGATGTTATCTAATATTACATAAGTTGATAAAGAAAAAAAAAATAGTTAATAATAATGACTTATAAATTATAAAAAGATTTTATGAGTTATAAATTTTTGGAAAAGTTTTATATTTTATAATAACTTAATTTTTTAAAATTGTGTTTTTTGATATTAAAATATTTTTTATTATATTAAGAAATCATTTTTAAGTATAAAAGATATCTATATATATATATATATATATATATATAATATAATTAATATTTAATACTATCAAACGATATATTTTTTTAATATTAAGATTTTTTTTGATTAAAAAATGTATAAATAATATATAATTATATAATTAGTATTTATTAAAGTTGTGTATTTATTAGGAGAGAGAAACGGGAAAAATAGTGTGAGAATATTCTAGAATTGTGACAAGTGTCCCCAACTATTTTGATTTATTAAGTATAATAATATATAGATTATAAAACTAACTCTCATTTTTTTACCAAAGATTTTATAGTCTAGTGATATTCTCATGACTTCTCTTATAAAAAGTCTTAAGTTGGTTTCTTTTCGAACATGTGTCAGATTATCATGTTTTATTATTTTGACGGAAGGATGATATATAATCTATTTGTGTGATAGTGATCCGGGTGAACTAGTCTTTGTTGTTTAGGAAAAAACCTTTTTCTGTTAATTTTAAAATAAATAATATATCACTATAAATAACTCTTTTTCGTCATTAACTAATATCAGTTTTTTAGTTCCGAAAACTCTGTCTAATGGTTAGGATTCTCACATTCTAATATGGAGGTCAGGGGCTTGAATCCATCTTGAGGCAAGTTTGGAAGACATCAGATGAATGGTCAGCTTAGGGTTTATTAGCGAAGGTTTACCCATTCAACGGGGTTCATGCGCATCAAGTGTATGAGTTCTTACCAGGGCCGTCTCTGAGAGATTAGGAGCCCTGTGCAAATAATAAAAATGGGCCCTTATGTGTGCGTGTGTGGTAACTAGTTTGTAACTAAATACGAAGTGAGTTAAATTTTTTTTTTTACCTAAATTTTAAATTGTAATAAGTTATTGGGTCAAATGTTTAAAGAAAAAGTTCTTCTTTTATCTTTTATAAAATTAGTAACTGGGTTAAATATATTTAAAAATTGTAATGTAAATTATATGTGTTTGTTGTAAAATAAATTAATATATATGATATATAAAAATTTTTCAAAAAATTAGGGCCCCCGAAAAAAGTGGGCCCTGTGCGATCGTATCTCCCGCACTTTCTCTAAGACCCCACTGGTTCTCACGACAGTAAGTCCGATCTTGAACGATCGCCCTATAGGGCAGGGACACGTGAGAATCTATACTATATAATAAAAGAGTAACAAATTTGCCACTTGTCATATTCTTAAACCATTAATGCCACATGTCACCTTCTTACACTACAATTGACACTTGTCAACACCTTATCATTCCACTTAATTCTCTCTCCTATTAAATAATTATATTCTCTCTCTTATTAAATAAATATTTATAATACTAATAACTCACATATTATTTATCTTTTTATTATAAAGCACACTTTAAAATATTTTTATAAAATATGAAATTCTCTAAAATCAAAACGTTTAAAGTAACAAATATTTTATTTTCAAAAAACAAAATTTATGTAAACAACAAGTTATCTTAAAAAATGATTTTTTTAAGTAAAATATATTATAGAAGGATTTTTTAAACAATGAGATTTTTATCATCCAATGACATTTTTTAATTTAATATTTATATTAAATCCGTGTAATACACGGGTTTATAACGTAGTGGAATATATACAAGTATTATAAAAGCACAATATTTCATTTATTTCACCCGTGTAACACACGGGATTTAACCTAGTACATTTAAAAAAAACTAATATCGGTTTTAATGCTATGGTTGATTCAATCTTGTTGGAAGATTTGATTAGAATTAGAAATAAATACTAGAGATAAAAATCTTCATCATCTTCTTGTTCGTCGGATTGCCTCGCAGGGAGTCACAGAGAGATATACAGAGGAGGGAGACAGAGGGTTGAATTGCTCCAATTTGGTGAAGCAAAAAGATAGATCTTACAGATATTCGTGGACGAATCAACCAGGAGTTAACGAAGAACAAGGAGAACCAAGGGGGAATCATCAACCATCGTTATTGATTGATAATGGAATGGCCGGTGAAACTATCCTTCTCGTTGATCTTCATTTTGCTGTCGTTTCTGTTTTCAATTTCCGTATCTTCTCCGACCTTATCACCGATTTGTCATCCTCAATTTAATCCTTTTCTTCGCGATCTAAAGCTTCAGAGCCCTGCCACAATCACTGCTTCATCGCCGATCGAGGTGCGTTGTGGTTTCAGTTTTTGTTTATTGAAGAATCGTTTAGCACATATATGAATTGCTTTTGTTTTATTCGTATATTTTGAATTAGTTCGTATATTTCGTTTATTCTGTCTAGTGATTCAATTATTATTGTCAATTCATTATTAAATAGCTTAGGGAACCTGAATAATGATGATTGATGTTTATATAAATCGCGTTGATTTAACAATAATTCGAAGTAGGTTCTTGAGAATTGATGTGGGATGAACATCATACCATAACTGCAGATCTCTTTCTACTGTGTTCATAGGATGTTGCAAGTAAACTAGGGATTTTAGATAACACAAATGACTGAGGACTGCTAGACTAGAAAATACTCTATCTTTATACCATATGAATATAAGGTGTTAGAATGAACATACAACATCAACCGCAGCCAAGGAAATCTCACTCGTAGGCTCGTAGCATTACTATTTGTAGGGTATAGGGAGGGTAGAATCTAGTTAACCTTATTTCTATCACTAAGAACAGAGAGGTTGCTTCGAGAGAGACTCCAATTAGAATGAACATAGTATATTATAATAACCTTTATTAGCTACATATGTTTTACCTCATTGTACAATATCACATTTGAAGATAGAGTATATTGATATTAAATCTTTCAACATGTTAGTCAATGCATATAATACATGTTAAGTTACTAACATTAAAATTGCATATCATTGTAGGGCACATTTAGTTGTTTAGATTTAGAATTCAACTTTCTTTTTAGGATTGCGGTCTCATATGCCTAAACTCTGAAATGTGAATGCCATGCCCGAACGACTTAAAATTTTAACAAGAATAACCTAATTATATCCTCTTGTGAATTTATAGAAAAATTGTGTCTTCTCTTCAATATATGTTTTACGTCTAAATCAATTATTCTTGGTACTCTCTTATGTTTGGAAATATCTGCATTTTCTGAAATAATCTTTCAAAAATTATTAGTGTTTTTTATCTCCTTAAACTTCTAGAACAAGTTTGTATGAGCTGGTTTGAACATTTTATTTTATTCGAGTTGATTGTGTTTTTGATCATGCACCTTCTGTAGATGGATGGGGAGTCTCTCGATACGCTTTTAAGCTCATTTAAGTCAAATGCATATACAGCCATATTGTTCTATACTTCCTGGTGTCCATTTTCAAAGAACATGCAACCCAAGTTTCATGCTCTTGCCTCAATGTATCCACAAATTAAGCATGTAAAGGTTGAACAATCTTCAGCTCTGCCAAGGTAAGATATTACAGTTAATTCAGTTTCAGTAAACAGCTATTCCTCCACATTTTCTCCTATTGGTTGCACGTTGGTTGTTGGTTTGAATGAGTATAGTTTTACATTATGGTTATAGTCTTATAACTAGAGGCATCTATTTCGACCGATTTACTTGTGAATGGATTGATTTTCTTTTTATTTTTATTTTTTTTTAACTCAAATAGGTTGAATAAAATTTAAGGTAAAATGGGAACTAGACAACTGACTCATACAGATTGAAAATCATCCAAAACATCTAATACATACAATTTATCTTCCTAAATCATTTGGTTTAAACATTGAGATTATTATTGCTACATTATTATCTTTTTTGTAAGTTGTAACCATAGCCAACACTTCAATTCATCTCAACTTTTTTAAATATATGGACACATGACATATTTCAAACTGGACCCTTTTTGATCTTTTACGCCATGTGATCATCTTGCCTTCTCTTATGATCATCAGGCACATGTATACGACCATGCTTCCTTTCAATGAAGGCAAGGATATTGATGTGTTTTATTTACAATAAACAGGGCAACTGTTCTTCCTCTCCTTATTGGTAGTTTCATGTAATTTGTGCAGTGTTTTCTCAAGACATGGAATTCACAGTGTCCCCTCGATTCTAATAGCAAACAGAACAGCCCGTGTTCATTATCACGGCCCAAAAGATCTACACTCCCTTTTAGACTTCTATCAATTAACTACAGGTAACATTTTTCTAAATTCTTAGTTTTCTCATCTATATTTGTCTTGTACGATATACCCATTCATCAAGATATGAGTTAATTTTGGGAAATTAAATATGGATCTACTTTTATCACAATGCCATCTTAAAAGCGGTTCCAAATGGGCAAATTCAATATTTTTGATTGACAAATCCAATATTTTTAGGACTGGCACATGAAGCAAATTTCATTGAAGAAGATGAACTCGAGTCTTTATCAGAAAAAAGTCCCAGAGCCCTTGGTTCATTGATGAACTTAAAAGATGAACCGTGTCTGTCGTTTTCCTTGTTATTCGTCTTATTAAAGGCATTCCTATATTTATGTCCCAACATTGTATCAAACGTGATGACGTTGTGGGTAACATACATTGCTCGGTTAAACCTGGCGATATTTGGAGAATCAAAGCAGGTTTTGGCACACACACTCAACCTATTTAATATGAAGTCTGCATTTAGGAAGCTGAAGCTCATCAAAAGCAGAAAGTTTCATGACGGTGCGCGAAGCGCCCGTGTATTGGCTTCCTCTTTGGCATCTGTATCTTTGGGAGAGACATCATCTGCAAGAGACTGACAGGATGAAGGTGATTGACTATACATAGAATTTATTTGTAGGTTATATGATAAAAAACATTTACTAGTTTATTTATAAAACATTAGACTTTGATTGTGTAATAATGTAACATATAGTGAACATGGTGTTATTATGCACCTACGCATAGATGCAAAACCCCTTAAAATCATTGTATAAGTTAGTTTACATTGGAACTATATCTTTTTAGTTAAATACCTACAAGCGTCTTCTTCTTTTTATTTTATTTTATTTATTTATTTATTTATTATTATTATTAGTACTACTACTACTATTATTTTTATTTTTTTTTTTCAGTTAAAAATTTATTTTGTTTCTCATAATGCTCATCTTGCTTGTGTAATGATGAGTAAAGTTTTCAAGTTCATGCTACGTTGTTATTGAAGGAAATATTTACGTGGAGAGTGAAATTAGGAAAGGTAGGTTTTCGGGTATTTAACTAAAATGTTGTGGTTCTAATACAAATGAATTAAATTGATATTTTTGAGAAATTTTGCATTTAAACCTAGGTACAACTGTACAAGCATAGGTGTGTGTGTGACAATATAATATTCATTTTTTCCCATTTACACACATACAACAGATATAGATATTAAAATCCGTTTTTGTATTATTTTTTTTCTTTTTTCTTTTCCTTTTAATTCTTGTGGTGTCTATTTTTAATAGCTTGAAAATGGCAATTTTGAATCCATAAACGAAATAGGAAATACTAGAAAAAAATGATTATTATTTTTATATAAAAATAAGTTTAAAAATTCTGTTTGTTGTTATGGATAAACTTTATCTAAAAAATATCATGGCTTTAATATAGAAGATGAACAGAATTCATACAACTATAAAAGTATGGCTTTAATATTATCTCTGCTATAAAATATATAGAAAACCATTTAGTTCTAAGAACAATACGCATCTGTTTTATTAATATATAGAGATGGACATTGATTTTAATAATTCATTATTAATCACGTAACCTCATAAACCAATATAATATAAATGTTAACCCATTTAAATACCATCATTTAATCATATAGCCAAATCATGGGTTGCAGTTATAAATTATAATTTATAAAGTATATTATAAAACTATTTCAACTTATATAAAGAATTAACTATTTCAACTTATATAAAGAATTGGGGTTTGTTTCACTAATCAAAACAATAATTGAAGTGGCAAATAGGTGTAACAGCAAGTACCAGATCGTCCGGCAAGTCCGTACGGTATGTGTACTTTCACTTTATACTATGTGCAAATACGTATACATAAACAGTACTTGTATTAACAGGATTCTAAATACAAGAACAGTTGTACGTATTTTCGTGTAAACTTAAATACAGTAAGTACAACGTACATATGAAACAATAGTTGTGTGTGTTTAAGTGAAAACTTAAATACAGTTAACACAACTAATCACGGGAAACAACAGTTTACAAGTGAACAACGAAAACATATCGGTTGCGATCTGATGTCCACAGATGACAGGAATCAGATGGCCGACGAATCAGTACAAGAAAAAAGTGAAAACAGAATGTTTAGTTGAGTCCGACAGTGAGGAAACACAATTCGAACACAATTGCAGTGTTATTTCAGAATAATAAACTGACAGCGTGTTTGCGTGGGTGACGATTCACACAAACATATCTGGGAGTTTAGAATTCTGAAATAATGACTGAAAAGTAGAAAACCAAAGTCAGAAAGCAAAACCATCGTCGTGTTCGTTCGAATGACGATTCGAACGAATACGCGCGAAGGTGACGCGTTCTGACGAAACGAAAACGAAAACACGACACGAACGATAATAATTTAATAAAATAAAATAAATAACATTTTACAATTTTGAAACTCATCAAAATAATTAAATTAACCTATTTTATTTAAATCCATTTAAATTACGCGAAATTTTTCGGAAACGTAACGAAAACGCGAACGAGCAACAAAAACGAACCCGAACTCATTCGTGGTATAAATACCATGAATGAGCCAAAATTTTATTATTTCACTTCATCTTCCCCACTCAAAACACCCATTTCCGGCCAAAGAGAAACCCTCTCCATTTCTCACCTTCTCTCTTCCATAACTTCTTCATTTCTTCACCAAATCACTCCATTCTTGAACCTACTTGAAGCTCTCATCATCCTCTACACAAAAGTACAAAGAATCGACTCTAAAGGTCCCTGAATCGAGGTAAAAATCGAGGTCAAAGTTTCGGTTTTTAGGGTTTTTGAAACCCATTGTTTCTTTTTAACCCTAATCGGTTACCACCCTTGCCACATGTTAAAAACCGACCACGACAACCACCTATGACATTCACAACCTTCGAACCACCTGAGAACCTGGATTGGGGTTTGGCTAGGTTGGCCCAAATCACGGCCGAAGGAACCATCAAACGGCCGAATGGCCTAGGCCGAATGGCCTAGGCCGAATGGCTTCTGCCCAGCCACTCATTCGACAGCCCCCTTTCGCTGGTCATCTTTCTTTCGCCGGAGACCTTCATTCGCCACTCCCTCTCATGCGGCCAACTCTCATTCGGAGCCTCCCCTTCGCCCACCCACATTCGCCGGTCATATCTCTGCACATTCGTCGGAGCTTCACTTCACCACCCAGCTTCATTCGGTGCCTATGCACATTCGGGATTATACTCATTCGGCTGCCAGTTATCCCATTCGCCAACCTCCATCATCCGAACCCTCTCATTCGACTAGACCATGGTGGGTTACCAACATTCAACCATGCACATCCTATTTGGCAGATGTCTTGTTGAGGCTCAATGATTTAACCGAGGCCATGGATCGGCCACTGTATCTTGAACGGCCTAAACATTTTTCTCCTTCCTTGGCCCAACTGGTTCATGCCCATTAGTGGTTCACCATGTTTCAATCATCCCAAGGCCACCATCTTGGCTCACTGACTTCAGCCCATTTCCATTTATTCAGCAACCAGTAGGATATGGATCCAGGCCCACATTACATGTCAGCCCCACACCCCATCTATAGCTTTTAAAAATTCAGTTGGCCCAAATACATACTAACGGCCCAAAGACTCTTTAATCTAGGCCCACATCACCCCTTCAGGCCCAGCACCTCTACAATTGGCCCATTAACTCTTGTAAGGCCCAACAGAAGGTGAATGGCTCAAGGCCCACAGTTTTTGGCTCAAGGCCCACTGTTTTTGGCCCAAGGCCATGATTTTGGCCAACAGCCCAAATTCTAGGCCCACAATTGTTTCAGCCCATGCAAGCGGGGCCCAGCTTGGCCCATGAACTTTATTGATGAAGGCCCGGGACAAAACCCAATGGGCCCAGCAAAATCAGCCCGAGGCCCACAGAAACTAATTCAAGGCCTATTTTGAGGCCCTTGTCCTCATTTTGGAGCCACTTTGTCATTGACTTGGTCAACAGCTTATTTCTGGCCCAATTTCGATTCCTACAGCCCATTATAACATTAGGCCCAACAAATCTTGCCTGGGCCCACCTCTGGCCCAACAAATTCCCTCGAGGCCAATAAAGACCCACAAGACCACCTATTCACTAGGTCTTGTAACATTTGACCGAGCCCTCGAGTTACAACATATATCATTGGTTCACACATCCCAATATGGCCTAACACTCTCAAACGTTCAAGATCGGTCCAAGGCCCATAGGTTTGGGCCCAGGGCCCAACTTGTTACCTAGGGGCCCAACCTTAGACTTGGTCACATGGTTCGGTCCACACTTCATTTCAAGCCACCTGGTTTTAACACATTTCATAAGATCAAAGTGTACAAGTTCAAGAATGAATCAAGTTCAAAGTTGCAAGATAATAACTCATAATGTTATTGACTTAAAACCAATATAAAGGACCGAACGGTGATCATGACCAAGTCTTACGCATGAAAGCCCACTTTAGGGCTAACATCCACACATACACACACAGAACCTTACAAAACTTAAACTTACAAGTTACAACAACGTGAAATCAATACAGGATCGTGAACACAACAAATTCAAACAAGAGCGCGTGCATTCTCATATAAGCTAAGTCAACCCTCAACAACTACAAGGTGAGTTCATATGCCCCTTTTCTTTAATCTTTACTGATTTTAAACTTTCGGGGCTGAGAAACATGCTTTACTTTTATTTATTTAAAAGTTTTGCTTACATATTGCTAATACTTTGATTATTTGATATTAAATTGCTTATTATCATAAATCATTGTATGCATGCTTGTTTGAATTCAAGAACACAGGAATGATATAAAGATAATATATCTTTACTACATCATTCCATACAAGAGTTTAATAAGTGTAATAAGACTAGATCTTACTATACTTAACCTTACAACTCAACACATATTACAAGAAGAACAAGGAACATGGAATGATAATCATGATAATATAATTTCATGATAACAACATCATTCACTCAATCAATTAACATAATCTAATAAGACTAGTTCTTATTTAACTTTGTTAATACCACGGAGAACATATGACAATGAGAACAAGAGTACAAGTGAATACAATTACAATTAATTACATTTGACCTGTTTGCATTATATCACTTCAATCATGTGCCAAGTTGTTCAAGTGATCATGTAAGCCCCTTTAATTCGCTGACCAGTTAGTTTGACGTGACTAAACCGACGATAGCATAGTGGTACCATAGGTTTGACAAACCTCTAGCTTGTAGGGCTAGTATGTTGATCGTATTGATTCATTGGCCGGTAACGTATGACCGGTGACAGGGCGACCTCAAGTCAGGTTCTGGTAAGCGACACATGGTGATATTAATCTACAGTGATAAGTAATTAATCCAGCGAAAACCCTATTGACTAGTAGGTTGAGAAGGTGATATGCTCTCATGTTACACTACTAGTAATAGATTTCGTTGAGGACAATAGGCATACATAGTGGTAGAGATAAATCGGATGCATTGAAATCTGATTACGTGAGGATTTCAATGGATTCCTTTTAGGCTCTATGCACTATGATTCAAGGACAAGATGCAAGGGGTTAACTCACACTCTTTATAATTACTAGAGTATCATCAGTTAACCCACCTCAAGTATATAATAATACAAGGATCAGATTTAAATAATCTAAATTCCCTAACTCATCGAGGGCCTATCAATACTTCGGTTTGATAACTAAACCCCTCTTACTATATTATTATTCTACATATGATTACACAGCGCGGACGATTCGGATATTTGGGAAATGGATATCTTTAGTTATCGCAAGTGGGGTGGAACTTGACTGAGTATGTGGTGGGATAGCGTCTGGGCTTGACCCTTTCTTGATTCCCTATATATAAGCATACTTAATCAGGTGATACACTACTTGTACATATAACTAAGGAGAGGCCATTGGGTGGAACAGGTGAAACAAGTATTACAAGTAACAAGTATAACATTGTGAATGTGTGCATGATCGGTTCAATGGTTTTCAATTTACTTACTTATGAACTCACCAACCTAGTGTTGACTTTGTTTAAATACATGTTTTCTCAGGTGACGAACATGTGTAGATACTTATATGCAAGTGATAAGCTATTGGACTCATAGAAGACCTAGCTTACTTTTGACTGCATACTTTTGGAATGACAAAACATTGAATCACTTTTGTATATCTTGTACAGTTCAAGATATAAACTCATTGATTCTTTTTGATTAGATTTACTTAGTTAAATTATGATGTACAATGTAATTTAACTTTGTAATTCTATTTCATGTCATGATTAGCATTTCTCATTTATATCTCATGTGCTATGTAAACAATCTGATCAATTGATTATCACTCAAAGATATCGCGCCCCGGGAACCTTCCGCCCGACGGGAAAACACGATCCGTTCCCGCCGGCCCGGGGTGTGACAATAGGGCAGAGAACAAATCTAATCCTAACTTAGTAATCATTTTTTTGGTGATGAACGCACACTTACTATTTCTACTCTTAAAACTATACTAAAATATCATGTCATGTGATGTTGGTAATAACTAATTACCACTTCTTGAAATCTTTCGTTCTTGTTTTGTAGCACTTGAACTATAAAATAACAAAACTATAAAATAAAATAAATGTCATATAAGTTAATAACAAAACTATAAAATAAAATATTAGTCTTGACAGAAGTAGCATTTATGTTAAATGTTATCAAATATAATTCCCATTTTTCAGCTTATTTTAGAATCAGAATAATCTTCTAAATTCTATTATACAAGTCTTTAAAAAAAAAAAGTTGACCATTCTTTTCTTTTTTTTTTTCCCTTAAAAAAAGTCAGAATTATATGAGATGCAATTATGTTTGATTTGAAATGAGGCCCAATAAAATAAAGCCTTGGATACCATAACCCATGGGACCAGAATGAATGTATGCATTAATCAATCTTTCATGGACATCTCATCCACCAAAGCCCTAACTGTGAGTATGTGACTTCTCATTTTCTTGAATCACAAGTTTGGAAGTTAGTTAAGATGCAATAAATTTTCCTACAAGCATTCATAATTGTGTCTAAGATTTACTTTATAGCTTTTTATTACATGTGATTACATGATTATTAAATATCATTAAACCTCTACACAAATGAGCTAGGTAACATCATGCAGAGTATATCAAAGGAAACAAACGCGAATTTTACATTGGATAAATTGAAAGTCGTTGCTAATACTTTGTGATCAAACTATTTGTGGTTCATCCGAATAATTGATCGAATAAATTTCAATTCAAAATCAAAGAACTAGTATAAGTTCGTCAGTAATCGTCTCTTGAACCAATACGTTCGAATATCAATTTCTGGAGATGCACAGAGTTGAAAAAACCGCCTCTTGGCAAGTTTCAAGTTCTATTTTTCTAAATTTGCCACTAAATTAATAAAACGAATTTTATGTCAAAATTCATAAAATTAATTTTTCTATTGATTTTTCATTACAACTTGACGTCAGCTAGGAGCTGTCGCCCCTTAGACCCCGCTCCATCTGAGGGCGTTGCCCTCGTATCCCCGTTGAAAATCTTAAACAAGCGTGCACCCCACACCCAACTTATTTAAACAATTTCATGATTCTTATTAAATATTAATCAACAAATTAATCCAGTTACGCTAAAATATCTAAGACATCATATCTGCCAATATCATTGTAGCAGGTTTGATAAGTTGAGTTTAACATTTTTCAAACTCTATAAACAACCGAAATATTTGACATGACTTTAAGAAGATAGTGGTAAGCGTTTGTTTCTTCTAGCAGAAAACTCAGGTTTAAATCATGTTTTTATTATCTCTTATTATAAGCTCTTGAAGGTTATCTTGTGACGTACCCAATTTGGATGTTAGTATGGATCGATTTGGGGGTGATACAATTTTAATTATTAGGCTTAAAATTCTTAAGTTCATTCTTGCTTCACAAATCATTCTAACTCATGTTGTAGGACTAAAAAGCAAGCCTTTTTAGTCAACCCCGATATTAAAGACTCACCCAACAATCACACTCAATTTACCTAAATAGTTCATACATAAAGCAATCTTTTTTACCTAAAGAGTTAATACATCAAAGAATCAATTTACTTAATCAAGACTCGTTAAGCATTTAATTTACCTGGGTTAAGTTAAACTAAATAAGTCTCTTAAACTAAAAAGCCTAAGAAGGATCTTGAGCTATTATATCATTAATCAATGGCTATGATTAAATCAAGTTGTTGGAGATAATTTTAGTAATAACTAATTCTGTTGACTTTTTATCAAGTTCCTCCACTTTCTTTAAACATTCATAACTTTTACATACGAAATTATTTTTTGAAAAAAATATATATACCATAAAAACGAACATTTTTTTATCTTCAAAATTAGTATAGTGTTAAAATAAAAAAATTTATGTTTTTTAGTTCATTGTGTCTTTATACAGGTCATTGTAGCTTTTGTACATGTCATTGTGTCTTTTGTGTTTCTGCTCAGTGTTTGTTTTTGTGAAAAATTTAAGACACAATGATATTGCAGAATTCATAATGTAAAGCAAGGATGACACAATGATGAGTATGAACAACACAATGATCTTTGAAAATGACACAATTACCTGTAAAAAAACACAATGACGAGTATAAACAATTCTGTATAGGTCATTGTGTCTTTCGTATAGGCATTGTGTCTTTTGTTCAGGTCATTGTGTCTTTCGTATAAGTATTGTGTCTTTTGTGTTTTAGTTCAATGTTGTGTTTTCCTAAACAATTTAAGACACAATGATGTTGCAAAATACATAATGTTAAACAATGATGACGCAATGACATGTATAAATAACACAATGATCTTTAAAAAAACACAATTACTTGTAAAAAAGACACAATTACCTATAAGAAAAACACAAAAAGATAATTATACACAAATGTTTAAGAAAGACACAATGACGATAATTATAAACAATGACCTGAAAAGATTTCATGTTTTATAGCAAAATTCTACTCATTTTAAAGATAAAAAAATCTCGTTTTTATGATATATATTTTTTGAAAAATAATATCGTATGTAAAGTTATGAACGTTTAAAAAATGTGAAAGGAAAGTGTTTATGACTAAATTACCTGCTAACAACTTTTTTCTTAAAATTTAATCTTAAATTTGATCTCATGATCTGATAGTTAATAATTCATCTTAGACTTTTTAGGATATAGTGACTATTTAGTTGAACATGATCCTACTTTACCTAACTTATCAATTTACCTAATCAAGTATTCGAGTCACACAAAAAAAATTAATTTGAAAAGAAAAAAAGGAAAACATGTTTAGAAAACCTGAAATCCTTTTTTAACAGCAAACGCCCAGTTACCCGGGATTACCTTTTCAAATAGATCATCATTTTGTCCGAAGAACAAAACGTGGTGACTTGAAACCCTTGGCCTTTCAAACTCAAATATGCTCCTTTAGTCAGCTCCAGGCATATTCTTTTCTTATTTTAGCTTGGTTTTTTATTGGGTTAAATCTTTAAACATCTATGGGGTCAACACACATTTGATTACATGCTTTACACGTAAAAACGTAAAGTTGATAAGATCAAGTGACCCCAAAATGATATAAATGGATCTTCTCTTGAGCCAACTTTTTTTTTTCCTAAACATCAACAGTAATTCATTCCTACTCTACTCTCAAATAATATCTCATTACATACATTTGAACCCAGGACATTCTTTCTAAGAGATGATGTCTCTATCAAATGAACTAGTCCCACATTGGCTCCTCTTGGGCCACCTGCCGAACTTGTGTTGCTATTTATATAGCCTCGTTGGTTTGCTAGCTAGGTATAGCAATGTTTCTTCTCCAAGAATAAGTTTGCATAATCAAGAAAATGGCTTAAAACGAATTAACATACTAATCTATAAGGAATTGAAGATATTGGCATATAGTTTAATTGATTAAAGACATTCTAATAAATTATAGAAGTATAACTTACAATAGAAGTAAAAGTATGTAATCTTGGTTTATGTATAAGATTCGATGTGTTATAAACTAATACTAAAAATAATTAGATTGATGAAAAATGTGAGAATGATTGTGTGGGTTGACAAGTGACATTTTTCTATTTTTTTAAAAAAATAGTCTTTTGATCATTGTGTTTAATGATTCAGGTTATTGTGTTATATGTCTTTATTATTGTGTTTTATTTACTTTTATCATAGTTTATTATTTTGTTATTGTTTTTTATGCATTTAATAAATTGTTGTTATTTTTTTTATGTTTTATGTATTAAAAGAACATAATTATGTTATTTCAACATTGTGTTGTTAACACTAATAATTTTAAAAAACATAAATTAGCTTAATTTTTTTAAAAATACATTTTGGTCATTGTGTTGTATGTTTAGGTCATTGTGTAACATATTTATCATTGTGTTTTATGTTCAAAACATTGTGCAATATACCCATCATTATGTTTTACATTCTGGTCATTGTGTAATATGCTTATTATTTTGTTTTATGTTCAGGTCATTATGTAAGATACTCATCATTGTGTTTACGTTCAAGTCAATGTGTAATATACTCGTTATTGTGTATAACGTTGTGGTCATTATGTAATATACTCATCATTGTGTATAACGTTCAGGTCATTGTGTAATATACTCATAACTGTGTTTTATGTTCAAGTCATTGTGTAATATACTTATCATTGTATTTTACGTTTAGGTCATTGTGTAATATACTCATTATTGTGTTTTACGTTTTCGTCATTGTGTGATATGCTCATCATTGTCTTTTACGTTAAGGTGAGGTCATTTTGTTATACGTATTCATCATTGTGTTATACGTTTTAACTTATTTTATGTTATTTTGTTATTATTATTTATAAATTAAATAAATTTGTTATTTATTTTTTATGTTTTTAGAAGTACACAATTGTATTATTTTAACATTTTATTTTTCAAAACTTTTTATTTAAGTAACATATATTTCAGATTATTGTGTATATGTATTCATCATTGTGTTTTATGTTTTTGACTATTTGATTTGATTTTATTATTGTTTTTTATGTATTAGATGAATTTTTTGTTTTATAATTATGATTTACTTATAAAGTTATAATACATAAAATGATAAGGTTAAATATTTTTCAATTATTTAATTATCTTGTCCCTATTTACCATTGTTTTTAAAAAAGCGAATGATGTCATTACTCATAAATATTATATATATATATATATAGAAAAATTAAAAAATCCAAGTGTTATATAGCTAGATAAGCGGTTCAACCGGACGGTTTTCTGATCGGACCGCCGGTTGAACCAACCGGTTAACACAAAAACAGTTTTGAACATAACCAAACCTCCTGAGTAGCCAAAACCCGGTCCGGCCGGTCAATCCAGTTTAACTATTTACACACTTTCTAATAAATTTTATCATCTTAAATTGAAACGTAGCGGCTCCATAACAAGTCATTGTCCCATCAGCAACACACACACTATCTCTTGTCTAAATGCCCTTGAAGTTTGAAACATGCACAAGAAACAACCTTCCACTTTTGAGAAGTTATAACTACAACCCCTTAGTTATGTGCGAGTCGTGCGACCATGTTATGAAACCCATTCAACTTTATGAGCAACAAGCCACTACAAATTCCACAAACATCAAAAACCTAAAATAAAATCTCAAAACCCACGCTTGAAAGAAACCTTGCTACATACCCTCCATTTCCTTGGAATTAAGAGAGTACTGTTAAAATTCAATCCACAAAAAAAGGTCACATGTACCAACTAAACCCTAAAAATTAACCCATAAAAAAAAAAAAAAAAAAAAAAAAAAAAAAAAGAAGAAGATTATATATAACATAGGGGCTGATTTTAGATTTAGGTTAAAATAAAGGGGGTTATGGGCAATTTGGGTTTTTACCAGGACCTCCATAGTAGAAGTAATGACCCCAATCACTATTGCTTCCAGTTTGAACATCATAGCAGTTGGATTGCTCTGTGAAAGTGCCTATATCTTTAGGAGACTTGAGGTTATTGTCTTTGTCCACAACTTGAATGTTTCTGAAATAGCTAGCTTTTCCGAACCCTTCCTCGGGGAACCGTCCACTGCCCATTTGGGTCGACGTGTGCTGCCCATCAGGCTCTGAGTTAACCACCTCGCCTCCCCATTCGATCATCGAGGCACTGTCGGCTAGATATGAAAACAAGAAAGATGGCCAGTAGCCTAACACATAACCATTCCCAAATTGCATCCACCAATTTCCCTCCTTTTGGTCCTGAGAAAGCAATTAACATGTTAGATACTTAGATTAGTAATGCAATCAGACAGTTTTCTTTTACGTATCTAACAAATTATATATTTATAAAAATGAGAAGGTAGTTTCTTTCTTTTTTCGCGCTTGTGGGTCAACCCCACCTGGCCATTTTTTCACTTGTTACCAAAAACTCGCATGATTCGTTGAAAGCCTACTTGCCAACGGCATTGCGGGGCAAATGGACTTCAAAGGGTTAAAGACTAGAAAACCGGCAGAAGGTGTGGATTTAGGGTTTAAACAAGCTGAGTTGAACCAAGGTGGGTTTGGGGCTTGGCACGTTAACTAACCGAGCCGAACCAACCCAACTTGTTATCTTAATGAGCTAAATTGGTGGGCTTAGCCTCGGTATGGTTACTTACAAGCAGAGCCAAGTCGAGCCAGCTCGGTTATTATTAAAGCAAAAAATAAATATATTTTGTATTTGTTTATCTTCACTCATTGAATCAATGATAAGAGATATAATTCATGAACTATGATCATATCATGTCATTTTATATTTAGTTATTTTTTTATAAAATTTCAAAAAGACCATATGGCTATGTCTATTCGAATATTGAACCGATAGTGAAATTTAAGCTTAAATAATATGTTATAATTTCAGGTTAAATTTTATATAATTTATAGATTAGACTACAATAAGCTTATCTTGACTTGGACTCGGCTCGTTACAAACAAGCCGATTTCAAGCTGGATTCAAACTTGATATGTTTTGACATGTGGCAAAACAAGAATGTATCCATTTGGACCCACTTTGACCCGTTATGAACCCGCTCCTTTTGCCACATCAAGGTCCAGTTCATGCAAATTTGCACATTTTTTAATATTTGTGTTCCATTTACAGCAGATTCGATGAATCACAAACACACCACTAATTATGTCAGTGGGAAAACCAAAGAAGATGCCAAAGATTCTAAGCATTTGTTCCAAGATAATATTTTTTAAAAACTTTGATGTATTTAAAATCAAAATAAAGAAAGAAACCCTATAAAAGGTGCCACTTTTTTCAAGGAGAATGAATTTAAAATAATGAGTTGAATAAAGATTTGTGAGCCATTTTTAAGTTAGTGCTATCTTTAAGTAATAAACAAATATGAGTGGCCCAGACCAAAGTCAGTGGGTTGAATTTGGAAGTTACCTTCCAGACAAGGATACTGATATCATATTGTGAATTCCTAAATGCAGAAACAGGGGAGATGCTTGCACCCATTGCTATGTTATTGTTGATTTGGATGAAACCCGAGCATAGTAGATTGTAGCAACCCGTTGCTTGATACGCGTCGCTCTGTAAAAACAAACGAAAACGGTCACAAAATATGTATCTATCCTTGGTAAGTAAGTAACTTGTAGCATCACACGTCGCAATATATTCTACATTTTCCGCATGTATTATTTCCTTTGTTCAACACGTGTAAGATGCATGTTTTTGATCTACTTACTAATATATAAGACGCCCCATTTGCGGTGCATACATATAATGTATATATGTTTGTGCCCTCAATGGGCCAAAGTAAAATTGCACTAATTTTAACGTTATTTTACTTATTTTGTGAAAATAACGTTAAAAATGTTGGGATGATCAACTTCAAACGATAACTTTGAGCCGGGGACTCCTTCAGAGCAGCCTCTCTATCCCAACTGGGATAGGGGTAAGGTTTGTGTCCATTCTTCTCTCCCAGACCCTACTGAAAAGTGGGAATATACTAGGTAAGTTGGTTTGTTTGTTTACTAATATATAAGTAACTCGATGTTGCCACATGTCACAATTCTGGCTTCCATGATTCTTTTTTCCCGCTTCTCTTCATTTCAGTATAATTCTTTATTACATACTTAAAACTTAAAAATATCGTTTCATGACTTCTAAATCTTCATTACTAACTATTTAACTTTTCTTATATTTAATCTGTGTAATACATATGCTTTTAACCTAGTTACAAACAATAAACAGAATAAAGAGCATACATACAAGAAAGAACACATTCCCATTGAAAGTGGTAACGAAAAGGTACTTACAGTCCAATAAGTGAACAATCTTGTGTTGTTATCACCATAAAGATCCGGACTGACCTGAAAATTATAAACATGTACATCATTAGTAACAACAATTATAACTACTAACAATTCAAATATCAAACAACCAAAAAGGATTAAGATTTTCTTGGTATCTATGAATTTTAGCAAATGATACTTCTTTTTTCCCTTGGTGGTTGTTCTATTTAACCTGCATCAAATTTGCAAGTTGTGTGTGTATTATGTGTGACTTTGTGTGCTGTGTACCTGCCAACCAGCCTCGATGCTGTTGAGATCTTCGCCAAAAGAACCACCCAAAACCCAAATTTGAGACAAGCTAAATTCGTTCGATTGTTGTATCTTTGGTTCCCAAACGTTCATGGTTGCTTTTGCTCCATAGAATTTATCTCCTTCAACGTAAGCTATTGCATGCTACATTTTACAATAAACATATATTATAGCAAATTACTCTTTTATCTAATAATTTCAACTCAAATTATATATAATTAGTAGCCCAAAGAGAATGCATTAAAGCTAAAAAACACACTCACTAACAATTGGTACCAAATTCACCTAACCATGTGATAATTACTAAACTAAAAGGCATACTCATTGAATAATTAGTACAAAAATAAACATGGGTAATTTATATTTTGTCAAAAAGAAGCAAAAATTTGGGTACTTTTTTTAACATTTTTTTAAATAATTTTGATGTAGCTCACCTGATGACCACTTTCATTAACAAGATCTGGATCTGCAGAATTAGGCATGATTCTAGGCACAGGAACACTTGTGTGTTTCTTCTTCCCATATCTTTTAACAGAGCTTGCTCTCAAAACATCATCTTCTTTTGTTCTTCTGATAGGTATTGTATCTTCAGGGCACATGCCATTCACGTGCCACAACTGCTTGATCGAGTTGTCTCTTTCTTTGGACTCTGTGGTCACTTTGATATCATCATAAAGCCCTTCTGGATGATAATTTGGCCTCATCTAAACAAACCACCACAAATTTAGATTAAAAATGCAAAATTAGATCAAAAAACATTGAATGGTAATATATTATAATGATTAATGAAAGATTAAATGCATAAAAGTACCTGAATTTTGTGATCTTTGAGGAATGGATGATCAAAAGCAGGTTGGTGAGAGATGTGTACACAATCAATGATATCCCCATCTGGGCTCTGTGAAATCATAGAAATAATCACAAAATCAATTGTTAATAATTGAAAATTTATATAATTATTCCACTTTTTTTTTATCAAAATCTCAATAAAATCATGCTAATAATAACAAAATAAATTGTAATTTACAAAAAAATAATTAATTTTTTAATTTTCAAAAAGAAAACTTCAAATCACCAGAAAATCATGCAAATTATAACAGAATAGATAGGCAATTAACAAAACATTCATTAGATTATTCCAAATTTCAACAAGAAAACTTCAAATCAACCTAAATTAAAGCAGTTATAAGAGTTAAAAAAAAAGAAAAAAAAAAAAGCAAAATGCAAGAACAGGAACAAATGATTTGCATTATACAAACCTGAATGGTCTTGACAGGGGTTTTATTGAGGCGCTTCAAGTGTTTATGAACTTGAAGCTTCTGTCTGGAAGTTGGTGGCTGTCTAGCGGCGCAAGATAGCGAAGACACGCCCAAAATGACAAATACGAACAAGAATACGCCTTTATGTCCTATTCTGGTCCGCCTTCTGCTAAAATACGCAACCGCCATTAACGAAAGCTGTAAAAACAACAACCCAAGAAGCAAGATGATGACTTTTGTGTTCCTGACTACAAGCACTCACTGATACTCACATCCACCATGACCGAGCGAAATGAAGAACACACACTGTACCTGCTTATCCTACGCACCCCTGAAACATCAAAATCTTTGCTTACAGATTCCTCTCACACACACAAAGATTCTCTCTCTAGATTGAATTTTGATTTATTTTGGATTTATAAAGAGGAGTGAGGGGTGAAATTAGAAAATGAAAGGTGTGTGCGTCTGAAGAGGTACGGCCGGTGAGGATGCATTTAGCCCTCTGCTAATGGTTTCTTTGTCGTTTTCTTTTTGATTTTCCCGTTTTGCCCCTGCCCGATTTCAAACTCTTGGTTTACCTTTTTGACGATACTACCCTCCGTCCTCTTTTTTCTCTTTTTATCTTGCAAGAGTTTAATTTAAATATTTAATTTAATTGATAAGTAGAGTTGCACAAACCGGTTAACCGGTCGAAAACCGAATTTGGAATAACCGAACCGGTTAGCTAGAAACCGGTCTTTACCAATAACCGGTTTGGTTAATAACCGGTTTGGTTAATAACCGGTTTTTAACCTCTAAAATCGAAACCCATATAATAACCGAAACCGGTCAACCGACCGGTTAGCCCAAAAATAACCGATTTTTACTAAGATGGACCGGTTAACCGGTTTGGTCTCTTGAAACCTCAAACCAATCGTAAACCGCTGGTTTTTTCAAAAACATATAACTGATACAAATAACTTGTTTAAAAATCGGTTACAAACCGGTACCGGTTCGGTTAAACGGTTTTTTTTGTGCATCTCTATAGATAAGTATTAAAATTTTAGTTTAATAATAAAAAAATATTATTTTTTTTTGAAAAAATGTCTTTATTTAGAGATTTCAATTTCATTTTGTTGTTTTTCTTAACTCTTGTTTTTTATTATATATAAACATATGTTTTGAAATATTTTATATTTTTATAAAATGTGTCACTTTAAATTTTTATTTATTAACATAAAGATATTTTTTTATTTTCTAAATACTTTGAATACAAATATGAGGTTTTTTTAGTCTATGTGGGAATCCACTTACATGACAGCCCCCAGGTCCTCTTCCAATAGCCGATTGCATCACGTAGACACCTCGTGGTATATATATGTATGTTATATATACATGTTTAAAATGTAGTTTTACGGTTCTTACAAAAATTAAAGTATATAATATATTGTTCAGAAACTCTTGACTAGAGAGTTAATATCCTTTATTATGATACACATTAAACTTGTATTTTTTTTATTTATACTAAAAAGAAACTTGTGATACATATTTAATAAAAGGGTAAAAGGTGTTTTATTTTCCTTTTTTTATTAAATCTTGTCTTATAAAAATTGGAGTTAGTTGCATAAATGGTCCCTGTGGTTTGATCAGATTGAGAATTTGGTCACAAACTTTAAAAATTGCAAATTTAGTCCAAACATTTAAAGTTAATTTATTGCATAAATGGTCTCTATGATTTGATCAGATTGCAGATTTGGTCCCCAAATTTTAAAAATTACAAATTTAGTCCAAATATTTAAATTTAATTGCGGAAATAGTCCTTGTGGTATGAGCAGATTGCATATTTAGTCCCAAAACTTTATAAATTGCAAATATAGAATATAAATAATTCACAAATCCAAATTAAATATTTAAACTTTATTAAAATACTTTAAACATTTTTTAAATAATTTAAACATTATTTAAATAATTTGTTTAACCTATAGAAGTTATATAAAATAGTTATATTCATATTCATTGATCCAAAAAAAAAAAAGAAAGAAATTATTGAATAATAAACATTAAATATACAAGATTTTGAATTCGCAAGTTATTTAAACAATATTATCTTGTATATTTAATGATTATTATTCAATATTTTTTGCTATTTTTTTAATAAATAAATATGAAAACAACTATTTTTAATTAAATTCAATAGAAAATACAAATTATTTTAAGAATATTTAAATTAATTTAATATTTTTTTTGATATTTAATTTGGATTTGTGAATATTTTTTATTCTAAATTTGCTATTTTTGAAATTTGGGAACCAAATCTGCAATCTGATCAAACAAAGGGACCATTTATGCAATTAACTTTAAATGTTTGGACTAAATTTGCAATTTTTAAAGTTTAGGGACCAAATCTGTAATCTGATCAAACCATATGGACCATTTATGCAATTAACTTTAAATGTTTGGACTAAATTTGCAATTTTTAAAGTTTGGGGACCAAATATGCAATCTAGTCAAACCACATGGACCATTTTTGCAATTAACTATAAAAATTAGTTTCTATCCACATATACCCAATACATAAATAACAACATCTTTACATATGTGTAATTTTATTGAAATTTGAAAAACAAGCTTTATACACATGTGTAAAAACTATTTACTGACATATAGTAAAGATTTCTTGAAGGATAAACTATTTATATACATGTAAATTTAGTGGAAACTAACTTAACACTTTTATAAATTCAAATCCATAAGGAACAACATCTTAAATTGTGTAATTTTAGTGAAAATTGAAAATAAGCTTTATACGAATTTGTAAAAGCGTTTTCACACATGTAAATTGAACATAATTTTACACTTGTGTACATAATATACACATATATGTTTAAATCAGATTTAAAAAAAAAAACAAAAAGAAAAAAAAAAAACTTAACTACACGCAAGCGTAATATCTATAGATATTTTTTTTTCTAGAAATAATGAATTATTAAAAACCCACAAAGTACATTATGTATTTATGTGGCACTAGGGTTTTGAGAAGGGATTTCAACTTCATAAATCATCTTTTGCTATGATTTCAGCTCCTTTACTACTATTTTCTTTTTCATGGGGTTGGGGTGAAGAAAGAATGTCAGCAAATAACGAAACAACCCTTCTAATGGAGAAAAAAGATTAAAAAAAAAAGACAACAAATGAATAACTATGTTCAAACTTTAAAAGTTAAACACATTAATTAGAAGAAGTTTACGTAAGATAAAGGTTGCAAAAGTCGCTAGGTGCTCGCAGGTTGGAACAACGTCTTGGAGCGAGTAATTGGGGAGTACTCAGTCTAGACGGGGAGTACTCAGGAAATAATTGGGAGTACTCGCGAAGTATTCAGTCTCGAAACAACTGCTTGGAGCGAGTACTCGCCCTTTGAAGCCGACTTTGGCAACTATGCATAAGATAAATCTTATATTATATCAAATAAACAAGGGTTTTGCAAATGAAATGTACAAAGTGATTATGGTTAAAACGTGAAAGGTTGATAGAATCATAAAAAACAAGAAATTTAAAAGTGCCTAGAAGGGTATAATTGAACAATTTCTATTGTTACACCTTTTGTTTAAATTTAGTTTATTAGTTTCTAAAATATCTATTTAAAATTGACACATTTCTTTGTATATTTATACACTAAAACTATAATTTTTTTATTTTCAATATAAATATAGTATAAATACACGTACAACATATTTTTTAATACTAACGCCGTTGTTTATAAGTGTATATGTACTCTTGTTAAAACTATTCATATTAGTTGTAACATAATTTGGTCTTTAAGTGAAATCACTCTAAATGGTGCGATAAAACAATGCATGTGAATGGTGCAACAATGGAGGTCATGGGTGGTGGCATACAACCGCTACCACTCAACAAGCATTTTTCTTTTTTGATGTTTTTTTTAGAATTAATTGTCATATTTATGTTAAGTAAAGACATAATTTCTTGCAATTAATACAACTAAGCGTGTTTTTTAATTTTTTCATGACCAGCCCTATCACATGGTAGGCCTTGGTTTTCCTTTTATGTTTTTTAATTTTTTAAATTTGTGTGTTATATATGTTTGTTTTAAACACAAACAACTTAACAAAAAAAAAAAGAGCATAGCCCAAATAGTTGTGCCCTTCACCCGTAACTCAAATGTTCTAGTTAGCGGTGCAACTATCATTTTTCTCTTGTTGCGTACTTTTTTCTGATACTATTATTTATATTAGCTTAGTGCTATTATATTTTGATTGTTTCCAGGTCGACGGGCCGTGTTGGGTTCGATTTGGCGTAAATTTATAATTAAAATGATGATGATTTGCAATAAAAAATAAAAACTGATCACCATTGGATTCAAACTCTGGGCCTATTTTAAAAAAATAATCCATAATTTTCTCAATAACTATTACACCAACTTCAATTATAGTGTTATATATCCTTTTCAATTATATTTATAAAGTCACTTTAAAAAATCTTATAGCTCAAAAGAAATTTTATGGTATGCATTCTTTTAACGAACTGAGATTCAATATAGTCTCGAACCCCCACAAATAAGTCCGTCCATAATCCTAGATTTGAGTCATATATCTTCTAATTCTAGCCTGTTTTTAGGCTTTTTTTTATTTTTTATATTTTGGGTTTTTTTTGTGGTTTTTCCTATCCCTTTTCTAATCGGCTTAAAGTCATCTTTTGGTGTTTTAGTGTTTTTTTTTTAATAATTTTGTTATACGCTAATTTTTTTATTGTCATTTTATTTTATTTAGGCTTGTTTTTTCACATATGTTATTTCTCCATTGCATCTACGCCTTTTCTTATATTCTTTTAAAAACTAGTCCGTTCATGCTACGAAGCGATGGTATGACCAACTAGTTGGATGCATATCGTCCTAAAAACCCACCCTAACGATAGGGCTCTCTTTTCATAGTAGAGGTTGGTGGATCGAGTAATCGCATTCATTTGGGAAAAGTTTGAAGGACACCAGGTGAAGGGTCAGCTTGTGTTTTATTCTAGGTTCGATTCAGATGGGAGGCTAAGGTTTACCCATTCCACAAGGAACCTGTGTATATAAAATATGAATAATAGTATTTTTCTTTCAAGTATAAGTTAAACATTGTAATATTTTAACCTCAGCCCTAATCGAGATTCCAGTCGTCTACTCGTCTAAATCAACTATTGGTGGTCGTATTCAGTCATAAAAATTTCTGGCGTTTAGAATGGGTGCACACGCGATGAAATTGGGTGATTTGTGGCGGCTGAAAGTTAGGTTTTCCTATATTTGCGTAAGTCAAATTTGGAACCGACTTCAATCGAAAGGTGCATATCATGTTCTCATCAGATTGCAACAGCTAAAGTAGCCCTCCAAACCCTAATCGAGCGTCCAATCATTTAAACCACTGATCCGTGGTCATCTTCAATCATAGAAAATTCTCGCGCATTTTGAACAGTTGCACATATTGTGATATTGGGTGGTTTGTGGTGGCCAAAAATTAGGTTTTTGGTTTTCCTAAATTATAAGATCATTTAAGGCTAGTGGTTACAAAAACCACTACTTAGATGCAACATCCATCCTAACAAAGTCAAAATCCCTCTTAGTCCAAAGAAGCATCAGAAGGATACGACTATCCTTCACAAAACTTTAGTCATCAGAATGAACATTTTAATCTTCGAAAGACTAAAAACTTTTGAAAAATAGTTTTTATCATTTTGATAACCAGCAAGAAGCAAAGCTTCCAAAGATAATGGAGCCTCCGAAGATACAAAGCTTCCGAAGACGATGAAGCTTCTGGAGATCATAAATTTTCCAAAGATCATGAGCTTCCAAGTTCCAACTACAAAATGCTTCTGACCAACATTTCCATGTTAATGTAGAATTCCAATTGAAGAATGATGTAGACCGAACTATCTGATATCTGACTAAGGCACAAGACATTCTTATGATAGTCAGAAAAAAACAATAAAAAATCAGAGGAAAAATATTCTAATAGAAGATGTTGTGAGACAATGAAGACGCTATCAAAAGACCTTTTCTAATTTAGGCATTTAATATAAAAATCAAATAATTTATTTGTAATAATAATAAATATGATTTGGCAAATCAAACCACATACATTATACTAGATTAAGGGGCCGTTTGGTTGAGTCTGAATCATTAAGTGCTGAACCGGTTAAGACTGTTTGGTTGCAAGTCTGAATCAAAATAAAAAAAAACAAAAAAAAAACTTATTTTTTAAAACCCTAGCTCATCCGCAGCACCGGTGAAGACACCCCAGACCACGCCCTAGCTCCTCCGCAGCACCGCCATCCACCGCTGCAGCACCTCCAGGGGTGCGATCCACCGCCCAGCACCTCGCAGAACCCTCGGTCGCCATTGCGGCCCCTCTGCCATCATCACCATCGATCGCCATCTACCATTGCAGAGGTCATCATTTGAGGTCATTCAGACGGTGGTCATCAATCGCCATCTACCATCTAACATCTACCATCGCCATCTACCATCGCAGAGGTCATCGATCGCCATCTACCATCGCCGTCCTTCAAGTGAATCACACCCCATTCAGACGGTGGTGGTGGCCGATTTGAACCATTCAGACGGTGGTGGTGGCCGATTGGAACCATTCAGACGGTGGTGGTGGCCGACTGGAACCATTCAACGGTGGTGCTGGCCGATTGGAATCCATTCAGACGTGCCAAGCCTCCTCTCCTTCTCATTCAGACTCCATCTCAAGTCTGAACCATTCAGACCTTGAGCCCCATTCAGATGTCTTTTTTTCCCCCAAACAAACGGTCTGAATCTGAACCATTTAGATTTAGAATCATTCAGACCCATTAAGATCCAAACAAACAGCCCCTAAGTTTTTCTTTAGTAACATTTAAAAAACATAAGCTTAAATGACGCTAAGATAATATTTTCCAATGTGTATATTCGTAAGACAAAGATTCTTAGTTGTAGCCTCGGATTTACAAAATGAAAATTCACCCCCATATATTTTTATAATTCCAACCCTGCAGAGCTGTGTGAATAAAAAATACATAAAAAACAAGATATCCCATAAGCATAAAGACTAGTCAAAGCACTATTACTATAATTTTAAAAATATTAATATATATAATTAAGAATTATGGTTTTTGATATTATATTTAATGAATATAACATAGATTTAAGCCACACACAATAAATTTCATTATCAATATGAGAGATCTTATTTAATGATGATAATAGTTAAAAAAAATTGATAGATTAACTTGTTACTGTTGATGCCATAAACAATCTAACATACGTATTTGACATAAAAAAAATTCAACTTAAATTTGATACATATTAAAATGTACGTAGTTGTATCTTTATGAAATACTTTTTAAATAACTTTTAGCCGTACGTTAAACTACGTGTAACGAATGGGTTTGTCTAATGATACGCAAACGCCACGTATGCGTCACACAGAATGTTTGATGAGAGCTTGATATATGTTTAATGAGGAGCTTGATGGGATATTGAAAAGGGTTTGATGTGAGTGTTTTTAAATGATTTAGAAAAAAACAGTCAAGTCTTTCTTCTGCCATGACCACGGTCGCATGGGCTCGGTCATGCCAGGTCACCGGGAGCGTGTATTGAGAGCTTAGCGTGAGGGGGGCACGACCAAATTAGGTAATCACGCCTTGATGACCTCTTTATCACACGCAATCTTAAGCTAATGAGAAACTACACGTGTGAAATATATTGACGTGTGATTGCGTCAATTTGTAACCCAAATAGTAATACATATATATGATTGCTATAAAAAGGCCGAAGCGATACTTTTAAAGTGAAGTGATATTCAAAATTGAATCAACGCATTTTAATATATAAATTAAAAATTATGTTAATTTTTGTAATATTATATAACCTGTTATTATAACAGATATAAATAATAATATACTTGGCCGCATTTAGATGGACACAAGTTTCCATAAATTAAAAAATAATAATAATATTTTATATGGCAGTTCGTAAAAACAAAAGATGGACAAAATTGGCCAAGGTTTATCGACAAAGAAAAAGAATTAGAAGAATGAGATCACCTATAAACTTGCTTACAATTAATTGAGAGCCCTAATTATTATATACTGTTAAGTAGTGTTTGTTAATGATTCATTCAATGTATATGACTAGGATGTTATTTTAATGTGTTACAAAAATTTATTAAATTAAATACTTATAAATAAGTAATGATTTAATAGTCTGTTTTCTCGTTTTTCTAATAAATGTATTTTTAAATGATAACTATTTTAAGAAGTAACAAACGTCAAAATCACAATACATATACTTTCAGAAACTTGTTCGGACTACATGAATTAATTATCGTTTACAACGTTTATGCTTATAATAAAAATCTAACATAAACGAATCATGTGTAAACTTATTTTTGAAGTTAAGTGCACAAGGTCAGCGTGGTTTTTGTTAAAATTTTGGATTCAATCATTAGTTATAAAAATGGATAACTTTTAATCTTCATCTAAGATGAACAATTAAGTTTTTCTATTAAGAGTGTTCCCATCTCTTATCAAGAGATGGGACGAACACTAATAGAGGGTGGAGAGAGATAGAGTTGTATCTAACGTTTGTTGGGGCGAGCCTTATGATAGGAAGATGCCTTAAATGAAAAGAGGACATATAAAGAAAGGTAAGAAATGAGAGGGTTTGTCGAGTTTGTTGTGTGTGAAGGCATTCATTTGGCCCCAAGCATTTCATATCCTCTAAGTTAGATGAATTGGCTTAAGTGTCTTTAAAAAAAACACTAGAAAACTAGAAGTAGGGGTGTTCATCGGGTCGGATAACGAGTTATTCGGGTTTTTCAAATCGGGTTTTTTGGGTTTGAAATTTTTTTAGGTCTATCCGAAACCCGACCCGACCAGAAATTCGAAATATATTATCCGACCCGAAAAACCCGAATTTATCCATCCGAATAACCCTGTTTTTTTCAAGTTATGCGGATATCCGACCCGAAAAAACTAATTCTTGCATATCCGAAACCCGACCCGAATCTAAAATCATATTATCCGACCCGAAAAACCCGAAATAGATTTCGGATAAGGTTTTTTCAGGTTTCGGATACGATTCGAGAGTTTCGGATATTTTGAACACCCCTAATTAGAGGGTGATGAATAATTTTTCTTTGATTCTTAATGACAAATAAAAAGCAAGTAAATAATTTAAGGGTAATAGATGGCAAAATCAATTTATAGAAATTCAAGCCTCTACTATGTCAAGATAATGAATTACTCAACAACACAATCAAAATATGAAGATAGTGATGAGCTCACTAAATCATCAATAATTTCTGAACAAACTCATAAATCATGCACTAGTGAAACCCTCAATGACAATGTCAATACAATAGAGTAATATGAATGATGGTAATAAAACCTGAAAGTTTACGGTTGTTCTCATGGTCGCTTACTGTGGAGGTCCAATCCAACCACGACTTTGGTTTTGAAATTTGAAATATGTGTCAACTTTTGTCCACTTTTATCCTTTATTTTTTGTAGAGATTTTAACCACTTAAACATGTTTCAAAGACCTTGTTTGATCACATCACATCTTGCAAGAGTTTAGCATTAAACAATTAAGTTTCTTTTGATTTTTCAAAGGCAAAGGATTTGCTTTATCCTTTGATTTGTCTTAAACTATTTTAAGATAGATTGGGTATTCAATGAATAAAATATTATGTTACATTTACTTATTATAGAATGATTCTTGCAAGAATTTGAAAATTAAAATCCATATCATAATACCTATTTGATTATGTTCAAAAAATTTGCAAGGCATTTTAAGTTTAATATAATTCTTTGGAAGATGTGTTGTATGACTTCTAAAATTTGACTTTAACCTCGTCTTAGGTCATATAATTAAAACATATTATATATATATATGTGTGTGTGTGTATTATGCATGTATTATATATGTATTAGATACTATACGATTATGTTTGGATGATGAGAGAGAAAATGTAACATAGATGGGGAAATTTGCAACAAAAGTTGTAAGTTTCGGTCTCATTGGAAAACATTGATTAACCGGTTATAGTCGAGCCGAGCCGAGCCGAAATTTCTTTCAAGCCAAAAATTACGGCTCCAGCTCGGCTTGTAAAAAACATCGAGACACGAGTCAGCTCGTTTATTTTTTATTTTTCCCCCCCACTTTAATTTACATATATATATAATCTAATATATAAAATATAATATATATAAAATCCAATATATATAATTATATATAAAATCTAATATATATCTAACTACTAGGTTATAAATCCATGTATTACACGGAATTTGTTACAAAAAATTATATAGCTAAAAATATATTTTGATAAATTACATAATCTATTGTACACGAATACATTTTATAATTCAAAATACTAATTGTAAATACTAAAACTTCTTTGCATACAATATTAGACGTATTGTTATTAACATTAATATCTAAATCATCCTTATTCTTGACTTTGTATAAATTAATGTATAGTAGTCTGTGAGAAATAACAGATTGTTTCATTAAGATTGTACAATTAAATCAATTTATGTTTAACATAGTTTTATTTCTTCATATCCTCATTCAAGGGCATTCTTTTATTATTTTTATCTAAAAGTAAGATTAAAGTTTTTATATCATCCGTACATGATATAAAATCTTAAAAAATGATTAAAAAATGTTATGATAAATTGTTGGGTGTTACGAAATAAATTTAAATAAATGTAAAAAAATATATGATTGTAATCAAATAAAATTTTAAATTATTTTAATATTGTTTGGCATCATACACTTCATTTAAAGGAGAGTACGCATTAATATGTAATAGTTGACATTTTAAATTTTTTTATTATACATTACACATGTATTGTATTATAAAGTCACATAATACCTAAGAATTAATTGTATTTTAAGATCTCAAATCAATATATCTAATAATGTATAAATTAAGTTATTTTAATTTAGCATAAAAAAAAATTGTTTTTAATTATAATATGACATGTGTTAATAATCATTTAAAATTAAACCTAAGATTGACATGTGGCAATTTTAAGGAGATTTGTTGTTGTATTGACACATCAGCAAATTTATTTTCATTTATTATAAAGTATAGATTATAATAAAAGAGTATTTTTAAGAGACACATATCGTGTCATGATGCAATCTGAAAAAAATTTCCACTCTTTCTCCTAATTAATACTAATGATTTTTACTAATTAAATTATATAACTAAATATCAAAAAAATATAAATCTTCTTATTCTAATAATTTACTAATTTATTAATATTTAATTACCATAAGAATATTTCAATTATATCTTATCTTAAAATATAATTTTATAATTATTAAATACTTATTATTATTTGATATTCATGAATTGTATTTTTTTAATTATTATTGAGAGGCCCCGAGCCCCTCAGTTGGCAAATCACAATACCCATAGTCCTTAAACCATAATTACATTACTATAGCAGTGGAATTTAAGGTGATTACATAAGTAAAGTACACATATTAAACACACATTAAAACATAACCCACTCTTCTAATAGTCATATAATACAGACAGTCTATGCCAGGGTAGTCTTCAATGTATGCCATTGTCACACCCCGACCCGCAGCGGAAGTCTTAGCAGAGTCTTGGTGTCAACAGTAATGAACAAAAGCATAAGTTAAGCGAACAATTTAAATAAAACATGGATATTTATATAAAAAGTTATCGATAATTGTTAAAACATTACAAGTTTAACAAACATCAGTTTTAACATCTAGATAACCGGTCCCAGATAAATATCCCAAAGCACGCTCGCTAACTAGAACGGTTTCTTTTCCTTTCCCATCATCATGCTACTTACCTGAGAAACATACCAAATTTAAAACAAGTGTCAACCAAACGGGTTGGTGAGTTCACAGGTTTTCATATAAAAACATTTAAGCAAAGGAAAAGAACGTAATGTACAAAAACATCGTGATAGAGAACTCATCATAGACTAGCTAGGTACTACGATACGATAGACACCATGAGCCCATAATCAAACCAAAACCAAGGTGCGAACACCCCTCAACATATATTGCTCCCGTTACTCACGGGCCATGACAGCTGGTCGGGGAGTGGGTTGTCAAACCCGATAGATCTACCAATATATCCTGCGGTCCCTCCCCCGAGACTAATGATTATGACTGCGGGAGCGAATCCCCTCTGGAGCGAATACACAGAGAACACATATACAAATGGCTGCACTTACTCAAGAGCTATCTAAGTCACATATCACTCCAAACCATACATTACAATTTAAAAATTTCTTTTCCTGGTATGTTTCTCCCCCGATTTATCAAAAACCAAAAACATTATTAAAAAGGGGCCGTGAAACTCACCTCAATGCGTTCCTGCTAGCAACAAAGATTTCCAAATAACCCGACTGTTCTCACTAGCGCCCTAAAACCCAAGGGACACATTAACAGTCTAAATAAAAGTCCATCATGTAAGTTGTTCACCCAACTTAACTAGACTTAAACACATTCCACTAAGGGAAACATATTTCACACAAACGACCCGTTGGTGACTCGAATTTAGTTATTTATCATAAATCATAAGTTAACGGTTTTAAGTCATAAAATTTCAAAATAACTAAGTTATCTTCGTTAAAAATTCATTTTAACTCCAAACTTAATTATTTATAATTATTTGTCAAGTTTGACAATTTATTCGTATTTTACCGACAAAACCGACAACTTAACACACAAGCACATCAACATGCATTATGATTTAAGTCACTTCTAATACTTCAAAATAAGTATTTTTATACTTATTTTTATATTAAATTTGCTGATTAAAATCAGCCACAAAATTATGTTAAAATTATGCGTTAAAACGACGTTTTTACACCATTTTTAGACATAGTTTTCAAATATTTCATTTTATATTTTCATACAAAACTTATATATTATAAATTACAAATTTTTATCATAAAAACTTATAAATTTTCTGATCAAAATCAGATTCATAAAAAGACTCTTTTTATATGTTAAAAATAGTCGAAAACGCGTGTTTTTGGTTAACAACGATCATCCTTTAAATATATTTTTAAATCAACTTAGATTTTATACTTAAAATATTTCATAAATTCCCATAATTTACTGATAAAAATCTGTTAAAATTTATTTTATAGAAAAACTCTATTTTTGTAGTTTTTATCTTATCAACACATCCACTTTAAAGTAATAAAAGTATGGCCAAGTTATCTAATCATTCTTTATTCATTTTATAATAAAAATATTA
Organism: Mikania micrantha; assembly: GCA_009363875.1. Classification (NCBI taxonomy): domain Eukaryota; kingdom Viridiplantae; phylum Streptophyta; class Magnoliopsida; order Asterales; family Asteraceae; genus Mikania; species Mikania micrantha. Next base: position 77,738,661 of record CM018680.1, on the reverse strand, counting down.
ATATTATTTATGTATATTAAAACTTTTAGATCAGATCTAATATATTTTATAAAATATCAATTATCCTTATTATTTTTATTATTTTTAAAATTCCATAACTATATAAATTCATCATGCATGCACATCATATTTTTTATACATACACATGCATACATGACATAAAAACATGCATGCACTCTTATATAAATGTACCATGTATATAATCATACATATATGATCACATACATATATATACATGCATGTCAACAAAACCCATTTATACATACATATGAGTTCATGCATGTAACCATCTCACCTACACATCCATATGTATATATACGAACACATATATATATATATATACATATGTTCATGCATGCAACTTTTATCATATACACATACATGTGTATGCATGTATATATACATGCATGTGATTAAAATCACCATTCAAACAAATTCATCCATGTATGTATGTATATTTTGAAAGAACATAAACACCCATATATATATATATATATATATATATATATTTACAATACATACATACATACATATATGTGTGTATGTATTTACGTTACACACACACACATTCACACACACATTATTATTTTCTATCAAAACCCACTTGACTTAAACTTAATATTTGGGTGAACCAACTTTTAATAAAAACCCATAAAAGTGATTAAAAGTTTACCTTGATGTGTTTGGAATTGGGTGTTTTTCTTGATCAAAAGTTTTCCAAAAACTCCAAGACTCACTCCAAGAACTCAAGAATTGATAAAAATGGGGTTTTAAAATTTTGAAGATGAGTTATGTAGGTAGAGAGAGATTGACGGTGAGAGAGAGAGGTAGAGATGGAATATGTTTTCTTGTGAGAAGGTTTAAAATGATTGTGTTTGAGTTTTTAAAAGATTTCTACAAATCTTGTACATCCCAACACATGACAAGTGTTTCACAAATGTCATTTCTTGGTTTAATTAAAGTAAAAACATGTATAATCTGATTCTTACGGTGTATAAAATTTGTACCGTAAATTAATAAAAATTCCGATTTTTATCCTAAAGTTAATAGAATATTTAGTCGTACTAAAACGATCAATTTTTTTGTCAAAAATGATGACCTTAAGTATTATCTGATTAATTTAATTCATTTTGTCCGGCAAAAACGCAGGTAAAGTCGGTTGTCAGTAAAATCAACAGTTTACGTCAAAATTCACGGTTTTCATTGTTAACCTTATTTCTCCATTTATGATTTATCATTTTATGCTAAACCAAGCATCTCTACTAAATTCGTTAACCGAGACGTCACCAACGTCGTTTAAACACCGCCGAACGGTATCGAAATCTCAAAAAAAAATCACCAAATGCAAATCCATGCATTTAAACAACACTCTGTGCTAGACTTTTGACAACATTAATTTAACAAACATTATTAAATTATTAACGCATTAAATAAATCAAATTTTAGTACACTAACCATTACGGATCGTGATTCATAAAATTACCGGATGTTACAGTCTCCCCTGGTTTAGGAAATTTCGTCCCGAAATTATAAACCACTACGACCTTTTCTTATCATAAGAAAACAGGTGGGGATACTTCTTTCTCATCTGACCCTCGCGCTCCCAAATAAATTATGGGCCAATTCTTGAATTCAATTTTAATTTCACTAACTTGATTCGACTATGTCGAAGCTTATGGATTTTCCAATCGAAACATCAATAAGCTCTTTGACAAAATGAAGTCTTTCATTAACATGAATCTCTTCACTCGATCACCAGCCGTCTCATCAAAAGACATTTTTTTCAAGTTAGATACATGGAATACATTGTTCACACCGCTGAGCTGCGACGGTAACTTGAGTCGATGCACAACTGGATCAATTCGATCCAAAATCCCCCGCGATTGTCAAATCTAACGGCTCCTTTCCAAGGCGAGACTTTTAACATTATATGATCTCCGACCTGGAATTCCAACGGTTTCCGTCGATTGTCAGCATAACATGTACTTTTCTGCCAATCCATGGCAGCTTTCAACCTATCCTGTATTCGAAAGACCTTATCAGTGGTCTCTTAAATAATTTTAGTTCCAGTAAGTTGTTTTACACCAACTTTTGCCCAACACAACGGCGAGCAACACTTTCTACCATAAAGGCTTTGAATGGTGCAACTTTAATACTCGAGTGGTAACTATTGTTATAAGAAAATTCTGCTAACGGTAAACGAACATCCTAATTACCACCGAAATCAAGCACAACATGCCTGAAGCATATCCTCAACTGTCTGAATAGTTGTTTTGCTCTGACCAACGGTCTGTGGGTGACAAATAGTACGCATATCTAGACGAGTACCAAAGGCATTTTGCAAAGATTGCCAAAACCTTGATGTAAACCGACTGTCCCAGTTAGATATGATCGACACAGTAACGCCATGCCTTGAAACAATTTCTTTCAAATCTTTATACATCTTATCCAACCCTGGATGTATTGAATAATATGACTTGTAAGCTTCGTACAATACTAGCTCACGAAAGTTACCAAAACAAAGTACCTATATACGATCCATGAAATATAAAATTTCATCAGACTTTGGGATTAATTCTTTAACCATTAGGTGTAAGCCTTCGGCTTTGACATTTTCAACTTTAAGTGCCTCGAGTTGTGCCTCACGAATTTGAGCTGTAAGTCTCATTTGGATAGTTAAACCTAATGCACGCACTCGTAAAGTTTTGTCTCTAATCTTTCTTCTCAAGGCATCTGCCACTACGTTCACCTTTCCAGGATGATAACAAATATCATAATCATAATCATTGAGAAGTTCGTCTCATCGACGTTGCCTCATATTTAGTTCTTTTTTATCAAATATATGTTTGAGACTCTTAATGATCGGTGAAGATAGTACACTTTGTACCATAAAGATAATGTCTCCATATCTTGAGCGCAAAAACAACCGCCCCCAATTCTAAAGCATGGGTGGTGTAATTCTTCTCATGGATCTTAAGTTGTCGCGATGCGTATGCTATCACCTTATCCCGTTGCATTAAAACACATCCAAGACCTTGTCGTGGTGCATCGCAATACACCACAAACCCATCATTTCCATCAGGAAGTGATAAAATAGTTGCATAACATAGTTTATGCTTTAACAGTTGAAAAGCTTCTTCTTGTTTGACCAGTCAAACTTTTGATCTTACTGAGTCAACAGGTTTAACGATTGAGCAATCTTAGAAAAAAAAATTTCAATGAATCTCCTATAATAACCCGCCAATCCTAGAAATTGTCGTACTTCAGTAGCAGATGTAGGCGTACTCCAATTTTTGATTGCTTCAATCTTTATAGGATCTATTTTCATACCTTTCTCGTTTATAATACGACCCAAAAATTGAACTTCTCGAATCCAGAACTGAGATTTAGGGAATTTAGCATAAAGCTTTTTATTATTTAATAACTCCTAAAATAACCTCAGATGACGTTCATGACCTTCCTTGCTCTTTGAATAGATAAGTATAACTTCGACAAAGACAATCACAAACTTATCCAAATAAGGTCTACAAACACTATTCATTAGGTCCATAAATGCCGCAGGTGCATTCGTTAACTCGAAAGGCATGACCAAGAACTCATAATGCCCATAGTGCGTTCTAAAGGCAGTTTTTGGAATATCTTCATCCACAATCTTCAATTGGTGGTATCCTGAGCGTAAATGGATCTTTGAATAGAAACTCCAACCACACAACTGATCAAACAAACCATCAATCATCGGCAAGAGATACCGATTCTTGATGGTGAGTTTATTCAACTGTATATGGTCAATGCACATCCTCATTGACCGATCTTTCTTTTTGAGGAATAAGACCGGTGCTCCCCAAGGAGAAAAACTTGGTCTAATAAATCCTTTGTTCCAACAATTCTTGTAATTGATTAGACAACTCATGTATTTCAAAAGGTGCTAGTTGATACGAGGCTTTCGCAATAGGTGCCTCACCTAGCACAAGGTTGATTTGAAATTTTATATGTATTGACGGAGGCAATCCTGGCAGGTCCTCTAGAAAAACTTCTAGATATTCTCAAACAACATGTATTTACTCAATCTTTGATTTCTTAGGTTTTGTGTAAACAATACTAGCTAAGAATGCGGGGCATCCTTTGCGTAGCAACTTTTGTGCCTTCGTAACATTGATCATCTTCCGGGGAGGTTTCTTCAGTTCACAATGGTAACCTGGATTTTAACGTTTGAAAGAGGGAGATGAATTACCTTTTCCAAAAACAGATAACTTCCACTCGATTCCTAGATAACCAATCCATCCCGACTACAATATCAAAGCTACCAAGTTCAACAGGTAAGAGATCGATATTAAATGAATGATTTTCAAACTGCAATGTACATCCTGCAAAAATCTCTCCAAACTCAGTACCCTTACACTTTGGCAATTTTATACGTTAACACCTATCTAGTTTATTTGATTTAAGATCAAGCAAAGGGTCAAATTCTTTTGACACGAAACTTAGATCGTCTTCAGTATAATCAATATAGATGAAAACGGGTTATTAACAAGAAACACACTATTGAACATAGATGGTTCTTTATGAGCAGCACCCACAATCATTTCAAAAGCTCAACCTCTAGTATTGGTAGGCTTTAAATTTCAGTAATCCTTCCTAAAATGATCATTTACTCCACATTCGATGCAACTTCTATTTCCTACATTTGGCTCTAGAGGTAACTTAACTCTATATGTTTGAATTTGGTGTCTTATCTTAGAGCATCATTCACATAACAACCTACAACATGGAACTCTAGATGTGTTTGCAGTGTAGAATTTTCCTAGACCCTGATTCCTTTTTTTTTCTAATTACCAATACGATTTTCAAAATTATTCCTCTTTCCCTCAAAGGATTTCTTCTCTACACTAGCAGGTGTCTAACTTGCTTTTATCACCTTCTTGTCTAGGTTACCAACTCCCTTCGGAGTTCCCATTTACACAAAGGTAGAAGTATAAACCGAAACAAATTCTTAACACCTTACCTATTTTCAATGACCTTAATATAAAATGATATCCATAAGACCACATTCATATCATGGGTGCACTAATATGTTGGCCAGGCATAGTAGTATACTCATCATATGTTTGTTTTCTTATTTCTTACATTTCACACTTAGGACAAAGATTTCGGTTCAAATTAACCAATAAATAACATCCATTCAATTTCAAAGTTCCACAATCAATTCAATCAATATAATATATGAATTAGATGTGTTCACTACTGGTGGAAATGGGATCAACAACCATGTGCCTAATCTGATGTGCCAAGCCACAGATATATCGCTCTATCCTCACTTACTTAGGTTAATCAGTCTTGGAACTAACCTCGCAAGTTCATGAAATATAGTTGCTTAGTCTTAAATCTCATCACCTATCATAACATGATTCTAAACCTCAACCTCTAGCTTCTACACTTCACTTATTGGGCAATATTCCCTCAAAATTAGTTCCTTAAGCTCATCCCATGGGAGGTTATATGCAACAACTTCTCCTTTTTGCTTGTAAAAAGGCGTTCCACCATGTCAACGCTTCATCGTGGAACGAGCAAACTACATACTTCATTCAGTGGTCTAAGGTACAACCACTAGTATCATATAACTGACTCCATTCTTTCAATCCAGCGCATTATATCTATCCCTCAGTGCTGGTAAACAAACGCGAGTTACACACCTGAAAAGTTTTGTAAGTACAACCTCATGGTTAACACTTCCCGTTGTCGTTATTTGTGTCTCTTTGAGCTAAAGATAATGTAGAACTAACAACTCAACGTAAATACAACATTCATAACCAAAAATAAAAATATTTCATAAACCAACTACATAGGTGTTGTGGGAGGTTCATCAAATAAAATGGTGAGCAACAAGGCTCCATAGAAACTGGCATATGCGTGTACTGAGTCCAATTCCTCAATAATCATGCCAATAAGCAAGTATGTGGCTGCCTAATGGTGCTCTCATACTGAGCACATCGCGCTGCTGAACAGCGACCGCCATATCTAATAACTCTCTTTGAGCCATCATCTTTCCAACCACTGTAGTAGAGGGTCCCCTTACTTAAAACTAAGAATCACACCATGTATCGTCGGGTTCCATAATCTAACCAATTGACTCGCACATGTCCTCGGTGCACTAAAAATGTTCTCCAATCTAGGTCTTCTCCTAGAGTAAGTTAAAGCCTCGTCATCATCACTACGTGATCTCTTACCGAGGTCACGTCTCCTCCAATGTGTATATACCACTCTAATAGGTGGAGGCAATAACATGAAACCAATGCATGTGAGGAATAAGGAATAATAGTTGTGGGATCTATCTCGTCATCTGACGCAGATAGCCATCCACAACCCTCATGCTTCAATGAATATAGGCCAACAACAAAATATGACTAAAATAGTAAATCAGGCTCACTATTAGAGTCAAGCAAGTCAATAACAGGATCAACCATCTAGAGAAAGAAGGACATCCATAAAAATTTGGTTAGTCATGTACTAATAAAGACACATCCATGAATACCAATTTTCTCATGCTAAGTACGCATGCAATACCATGTTGGGAAAGAAACCGTTCTTTAAAAAATAATTGATTGGTTATAGTCTAGATTTATAAAAATATTTTTCTAGTTCGCTATAACCTAGGCTCTGATGCCACTTTTACTGTCACACCCCGACCCGCAGCGGAAGTCTTAGCAGAGTCTTGGTGTCAACAGTAATGAACAAAAGCATAAGTTAAGCGAACAATTTAAATAAAACATGGATATTTATATAAAAAGTTATCGATAATTGTTAAAACATTACAAGTTTAACAAACATCAGTTTTAACATCTAGATAACCGGTCCCAGATAAATATCCCAAAGCACGCTCGCTAACTAGAACGGTTTCTTTTCCTTTCCCATCATCATGCTACTTACCTGAGAAACATACCAAATTTAAAACAAGTGTCAACCAAACGGGTTGGTGAGTTCACAGGTTTTCATATAAAAACATTTAAGCAAAGGAAAAGAACGTAATGTACAAAAACATCGTGATAGAGAACTCATCATAGACTAGCTAGGTACTACGATACGATAGACACCATGAGCCCATAATCAAACCAAAACCAAGGTGCGAACACCCCTCAACATATATTGCTCCCGTTACTCACGGGCCATGACAGCTGGTCGGGGAGTGGGTTGTCAAACCCGATAGATCTACCAATATATCCTGCGGTCCCTCCCCGAGACTAATGATTATGACTGCGGGAGCGAATCCCCTCTGGAGCGAATACACAGAGAACACATATACAAATGGCTGCACTTACTCAAGAGCTATCTAAGTCACATATCACTCCAAACCATACATTACAATTTAAAAATTTCTTTTCCTGGTATGTTTCTCCCCCGATTTATCAAAAACCAAAACATTATTAAAAGGGGCCGTGAAACTCACCTCAATGCGTTCCTGCTAGCAACAAAGATTTCCAAATAACCCGACTGTTCTCACTAGCGCCCTAAAACCCAAGGGACACATTAACAGTCTAAATAAAAGTCCATCATGTAAGTTGTTCACCCAACTTAACTAGACTTAAACACATTCCACTAAGGGAAACATATTTCACACAAACGACCCTTGGTGACTCGAATTTAGTTATTTATCATAAATCATAAGTTAACGGTTTTAAGTCATAAAATTTCAAAATAACTAAGTTATCTTCGTTAAAAATTCATTTTAACTCCAAACTTAATTATTTATAATTATTTGTCAAGTTTGACAATTTATTCGTATTTTACCGACAAAACCGACAACTTAACACACAAGCACATCAACATGCATTATGATTTAAGTCACTTCTAATACTTCAAAATAAGTATTTTTATACTTATTTTTATATTAAATTTGCTGATTAAAATCAGCCACAAAATTATGTTAAAATTATGCGTTAAAACGACGTTTTTACACCATTTTTAGACATAGTTTTCAAATATTTCATTTTATATTTTTCATACAAAACTTATATATTATAAATTACAAATTTTTATCATAAAAACTTATAAATTTTCTGATCAAAATCAGATTCATAAAAAGACTCTTTTTATATGTTAAAAATAGTCGAAAACGCGTGTTTTTGGTTAACAACGATCATCCTTTAAATATATTTTTAAATCAACTTAGATTTTATACTTAAAATATTTCATAAATTCCCATAATTTACTGATAAAAATCTGTTAAAATTTATTTTATAGAAAAACTCTATTTTTGTAGTTTTTATCTTATCAACACATCCACTTTAAAGTAATAAAAGTATGGCCAAGTTATCTAATCATTCTTTATTCATTTTATAATAAAAATATTAATATTATTTATGTATATTAAAACTTTTAGATCAGATCTAATATATTTTATAAAATATCAATTATCCTTATTATTTTTATTATTTTTAAAATTCCATAACTATATAAATTCATCATGCATGCACATCATATTTTTTATACATACACATGCATACATGACATAAAAACATGCATGCACTCTTATATAAATGTACCATGTATATAATCATACATATATGATCACATACATATATATACATGCATGTCAACAAAACCCATTTATACATACATATGAGTTCATGCATGTAACCATCTCACCTACACATCCATATGTATATATACGAACACATATATATATATATATACATATGTTCATGCATGCAACTTTTATCATATACACATACATGTGTATGCATGTATATATACATGCATGTGATTAAAATCACCATTCAAACAAATTCATCCATGTATGTATGTATATTTTGAAAGAACATAAACACCCATATATATATATATATATATATATATTACAATACATACATACATACATATATGTGTGTATGTATTTACGTTACACACACACACATTCACACACACATTATTATTTTCTATCAAAACCCACTTGACTTAAACTTAATATTTGGGTGAACCAACTTTTAATAAAAACCCATAAAAGTGATTAAAAGTTTACCTTGATGTGTTTGGAATTGGGTGTTTTTCTTGATCAAAAGTTTTCCAAAAACTCCAAGACTCACTCCAATCATCGTTGAGACTTAATATATTCTTTACATCTCAGCTGAAATCCTTAAAATCATTTACTTTTCAACCGTAGTTGAGATTTAAAACATTCTTTATGTTAAAACATTCTTTATACATACATACAATTATTTGCATAAAATAACTTTATAACATGCATATCAGCCCAAAATGATAAAACATTTAAAACAGGGCTATAAGAACTCACCTGAGCTTAATAAGGCACAATCTGCTAGTTTTCTTCCTTTCCTTACTTTCTCACGTTCAGAATGATATCCTATTAATATGGATATCTTATCATAATTATAACCTTATCAAATAATATAAACTCTCTTTTCAGGGTTTCTAAACCGGTAGCACAACGACTACGTTATAGTTATCTCCAATACAAGTGTTTAGCTTGCTATAACGACCCGAAGGGTTTTATAAACTTAATATTATTTATCTCAATTAATAATAACTTGAGATAAATTTATAATACTTGTCATGAAGATGCTCAGATTTACGACTACCGCTCGAAATTTCGGCATGTCATAACTTTCAATCGGAGCTTTATTTCAAAATTTCGCTTCCACTTATTTTGACCATTTTTACCTCTACAATCTTGTTATGCTTAAAAATTACTTATTTGTTCAGTTTAGATAAGCGTATTCTCATATCCATTCATATCTTTCATAATTGCCTAAAACATTACATGAACTTTACTTGTTCCTTTCTCAGCTTCAACCATACCCACAACCCTTAGACTATATAACTGTTCACACAGGCTTTTTGATCACATAACATATAATCATACCAAACCAAAACTCTATCTAAGCATGGTGTTGGTCTCTTTAATCAATCAATACTAAACTAGTGAGAGAAATCAAATCAATACCTGTTCAGACGGATTTTTGATCGAAAACTAATGATCCGGAGTTGTAGAGATGATCTCCAACTTGAATATGATAATCTTATAGCTTAATCATACTGATTTGGGAGCTTGACATATTGCAGATCGTTGTTTGAAGATTGCAGTTTGAAGGAAGATGAAAGGATAAGTTTATTTCATCCAAATCTGATATGTGTTGTGGACTTTCAACAAAAACAACATATGAATTAATTCATATGTTACAGTTTGGCCCCTCGACTTTAAACTTCTATTTTTAAAACCCCCTTCTACTTTGCTCACATATTTTTAATATTCACGAGCCTATATCTTGTTCATACTTTATCGTATAACGGTCCCGCTTATATTAATGTGATCGTAATCACTTCCGGATTGTTCATAAAAATTACGAACTCAAACGGTCACAGAAATGTTTGCACGTTATTAATAGGCTTTATAACGTGTCCATACATTATCGAATATTTTTATCGTCTATATCATTTTGATCATAACTACTTTACGAACGTTTATATAAAATTTGGACATAAACGGTTACTGAAATTTTCGGTTGTTACAATTATTTGATATTCATGAATTGTATATATATATATATATAATAACAATGTATATACATACATACATACATATTTATCATACAAAATATGTATATTTATATAAACTAGTGTTAATCTCACGCGCGTTGCGGCGCGCTAAATTGCTAAACAACAAACGGAAATCAAAAAAATTGATCTATTTATAGTCCTCTACTAGTTGGATTAATGGATCGTCCAATTGGAAATGATAACAGAATGCATAGGTTGTTAGAAGAAGTTCTAACATGCATATACATATAGTATACCACCTAATTACCCTATTTCCTTTATGAGGAAGAAAGAAAATTAAGGAACCTGCAAATATTGGTAAAACTACAACTATTGTTAACCAAGGAAATTTGTTCGTGGTAAAGACAAGATACACTTGGACCAGAAAAATTTGTTAATAGTGCATGTCCGGATGTAGTCTGAGAGGACGAACCGGGTTATCAAAACTCACGATATGAATAAATATGGTAGTTCATTGGAAAAAAAACCAAGGGTGCTGGTTTGATTCCAACTCGTGATGAATACATGCACTAAAGATCAAGGAGGGATCAAGAAAGGAGCTTAGCCAGACTATTTGAATATCCTTGTAATCTAGTTCTAGTATGGTATTTTCATACGGAATTAAAATAATAATTCTATCGTCCAAAAGCGTAATGACAATGGAGTTTTTCGACGAATCGGTTGACAAATTCACAAACATTTAAGATCTTTTTAGCAATTCTTGTTGAAAATCTTATTAATTTTTGTAAAGTCCTTTCCTTTCATAATCACATCCTTTGTAGTTGCATTTTAAAAAAGTTGAAATAATCAAGTGGTTATCAAACATGTTTTAAAGGTTAACAATAAATTATGTAATAAAAATGAAATTGTGTTCCTAATAGGAGATAACACAATTAGAGTTTTTTCTTCGATTTCTCTCTCCAAAGCTAGAGAAGGAAATAAAATAAAGTTGATGATGATTTTTTCCGCCTACTTACAATGCCATGATAGCATATATTTCATACCCATTTCTATTTAATTATTTAATTTGTGGCAAAATTATCCAAATAATTCTATGGGATCAAATTCCAAAACTTTATAAACAACACTATTCATTTTCATGAGTTTTAATATATATATATATATAATAATATGTGTATAAGATATTGTGTGTGTGTGTGTGTGTATATATATATATTAAAAATTGAGCCGGGCCACGAGCCAAGCCAATGAGTCAAGTCATGAGCCGAGCTCGAGCGAGCCAACCCTAGCTCCGGCTCGGCTCGTTTTTAACGAGCTTTTCTCTAGCCGAGCCTTTTTCGAGCGAGTCTCGAGCCTCGTGCTTTTTGAACAGCCATAATTAACCACAACCTAAATGACACAAAAGCTATACTAATATTAGTAGTACTGATATTAATGAATTTTAACCCATATAAATGTCACCAAAAGTGCATTAAATAGTAAATTATAACAAAATACTATATAAGAAAGAAAGTTACCATAGTAAATGTCATATATGTAACATTCATTATGTTACAAAACCTAGGATAAAAACATAGGATTCTATATTGAATATTTAAAGAAATATGCAATATTCTTCAATCTCTTTGTGTGCTCTAATTTATGTATAGTTGATCATCATAACATGTATTTAATCAATATTTTTTAGATCACTATCATTTGCATCTCTCTTCCTTCTTAATTTCAATCCAAATGGTGCGCGACTTCAATCTACACTCACACATACATTCTAGAAGTGTTTTCAAGTTTCATAAAAAGATTATAAATATTTATTACCATTAACATCTTGTTGAGAGTTGGTTAGCTTTTATGTTAGTTTTCTTCACGTTTCAAGTTCTAATCTTCATATAAGAATATGTCAGAAAATTTCACTCAACTTTATTTGCTATAAATCACTACATTATTAACCAAATTAAGTGATTGTTCTATAGGAATTTAATTTTGGTCGTACATTTTAAATCCAATTTGCCTCACTCGATTTCATGGAGTTTATAAGTTATAACTATCAACCAATCAACAAAAATTGAGTGCATCAAATTTCTACATTCTGACATAATGCTAAGCAAACTCTGAAAAAAAATCATATCACTCTATTTTTCAACCTAAACAATTAATTTTTTAACTCAAATTCAGTTTTACATGTCATATTTCAAAGATCACTCTCCTAGCTTAATTTCATGGATGACTCAACTTTTAAATAGCATACACAAATTTGGTGTGCTAGCAGATGCAATTGTGATGTGTCATGTACTTGTGGAAAACTTTAAAGACATTTAAACTAGCTAATAAAATGCGATAAAATTTTAATTTTATGTTGATATATGTATATTGAACATACAAAAAACCTTTGGTAAAAAGGGTCAATTGACATGCCAAACGCTTAACACAAGATGACATATAATATTGAAGTATTTATAAAAATTGAACTAAATGTATTTACATTTAACAAGAATGGTCACATGTGACATATAAGAAGTTACTATCATATATGGCTATCTTATAAAATTATTGTAAACATTGTATGCTTAAACTTCATTCACATGGTTGGATATTGACACGAGACATGGATCATGATGAAAAGATTTAAATTCTTGACCTAACCCATCCACTAGCTAGCATCAATGAGGAAACTACATGGGCAAAAGGTTTGACATTTAAAAGTTATCTTTTTTAGACACATGATACGTTTATGACAACATGAAACTAACGTAAATGTTTTTAATATATCATATTTATGTTACTTGTTGTAAATGAACACCAAAGTAAGAAAATCAAGATGCAAAACAATTCAGTATTTGATTATGAAGAATACAATCAGAATGAATTTTACAAGTCTAACTCAACATTTAAGACTAACTCCCTTATTTACTAACAAACCATTAACAGACTAAACCTTCAACAACTAACTCTAATAACCGTAAGAAAGAATTACTAAAATACCCTCAGTAGAGGATTAACAAAGTCATTAGTATCCAACATCACATTATTGACTTACACTACACACATAACAATCTCCACCTTAGTGTTAGTCATTAAACTCCAATACCTAGAACATCCAAACAATCTTCAAAAGCTGATCCAGATAAAGCCTTGGTTAACATATCAGCTCCATTATCCTTAGTATTAACTTGCAGTATCTCCACTTCTTTAGATTGCACAACTTCTCTGATAAAATGCAACCTAACATTTATGTGTTTAGTTCTTTCATGAAACACCTGATTCTTGGACAACTGAATAGCCCCTTGACTGTCACACATCACCACAGCCTTAACTTCATCAATTCCCAGCTCAGATATGAACCCTTTAAGCCATATTGCTTCCTTAACAGCTTCTGTTAAAGCAATATATTCTGATTCAGTAGTAGAAAGTGCTACTACCCTTTGTAAAGTAGACTTCCAACTCACCAAACTCCCCATTACCATAAATGCATATCCAGTTACTGATCTCCCTTTATATGGATCCTTAGCGAAATCAGCATCAACATATCCACAAACTTCTGATACAACAACACCTTCTCTTCCAAACAAAAGACCATAATCCTTAGTACCATTCAAATACCTAAGAATCCACTTGACAACCTCCCAATGAGCTTTACCAGGATTAGCCAAATACCTGCTAACCAAACTCACTGCATACCCAATATCAGGACGAGTGCACACCATCAGATACATTAGACTCCCAACTGCATTTGCATAAGGAACCCGTTCCATTTCCAATAATTGTTCATGACTTACCGAGCAATCTCTACTTGACACTTTGAAATGTTGAGCTAAAGGAGTTACCACAGGTTTACTTTGATCCATACAGAAATTCATTAAAACCTTATTTACATAAGATTTCTGAGTTAAAGATAACAACATGTGTTCTCTATTTCTCTGTATCTCCATGCCCAATATCTTTTTAGCATCCCCAAGTTCCTTCATATCAAACTCTTTCATCAGCAAATCCTTCACCAATTTCAATTGAGACTTACTTTTACAGGCCACCAACATATCATCTACATAAAGCAGAAGATACACATACTCCTTAGAACCACATTCCTTGAAATACACACAATTATCATAGCTGCTCCTGGAAAACCCACAATTAATCATATGATCATCAAATCTCTTATACCACTGTCTAGAAGATTGCTTAAGACCATACAAAGATTTTTGTAACAAGCACACCTTATCTTCTTGTCCTTTAATTACAAAACCTTCAGGCTGCTGCATATAGATACTTTCTTCTAAAACACCATGCAGAAAAGCCGTCTTAACATCAAGTTGTTCCAGCTCATAATCATACCTAGCAGTCAATGATAATAAAACTCTAATAGATGTATGCTTCACCACAGGAGAAAACACCTCATTATAATCTATACCAGCCCTCTGAGTAAACCCCTTTGCCACTAGTCTAGCTTTAAATATAGGCTTTTCAACACCTGAAATTCCTTCTTTAAGCTTATAAATCCATTTGCATGCTACCAGCTTTTGACCTTCAGGTTTACTTACTAGCCTCCAAGTCTCATTTTTATACAAAGACTCCATCTCATCCTCTATAGCCTTGATCCATAACTCACGATCAACTGAAGTAACAGCCTCTTCAAAAGTAATTGGCTCATTGACAGCTTCCATTTCTGCAACATTGAAAACAAATGCAGATAGATCATCCCTATCTCTGTACCTAGCCGGTGGAACAATAATCCTCCTAGATCTTCCCTTAGCAATACTTGGTTCTGCCTCCCTCATGCAAGAATCTCTAGAACCACTACTAGAGTCCTCACTTTCATTCACAGATTTGCCATGCTCCACCTCAATCTGTACACTATACTCTTCATTATCACCATCAGCTTCAACCTTCTTTTCTGATTTTCCAATCACATCTTTATACATAATATTCTCTCTGAATTTCACCACATCCCTGCTTATCTTTACCTTTGGCCCCCTCTCATCTAACCTCCAAACCCTGTAACCTTTTACCCCTTCAGGATAACCCAGAAAAATACACTTTTCTGCCCTTGGTTCCAGTTTACCTTGACTAACATGAACATAACACAATGATCCAAACACCCTCAGATCATCAAACTTAGGTAAGTTCCCTGTCCACATTTCCATAGGTGTTTTTAAATCAATTGCTGTAGATGGAGATAAGTTTACCAAATAAGCAGCAGTTGAAACTGCTTCTGCCCAGAAACTCTTCGGCAGCCCAGAGCTCAAAAGCATGCACCTCACCTTGTTTAATAAGGTCTGATTCATCCTTTCCACGATACCATTCTGTTAAGGGTTCCCAGGAACAGTCAGATGTCTAGCAATCCCATGTTCCCTGCAGTACTTATTAAACCAGCCACTGCAAAACTCTAAACCATTATCAGTTCTAAGTTTTTTTTACCTTTCTTTCAGTCTGTTTCTCAACCAGGGTCCTCCACTCCTTAAACTTTTCAAAAGTTTCATCCTTATGCTTCAACATGTGAACCCAAACTCACCTGGAATAATCATCCATAATACTCAAGAAGTACCTTGCTCCCCCAAGTGATGACACCTTTGCAGGCCCCCAAAGATCAGCATGAATGTAATCTAGAATTCCTTTAGAAGTATGAGTACCCTTTCCAAAACTCACCCGTTTTGATTTGCCTAGTACACAATGCTCACAGAAGTCTAGATTCACAGCTTGCACATCCCTGAGTACTCCTTTCTTGTTTAACTCATTCAACCCTTGCAAACTGATATGGCCCATCCGGTTGTGCCACAACATAGCCGAGCCTTCTCCACATTCATCCACTGAGTGCACAGAGCCTTTAACAACACAGCCATCTAAAACATAGATGTTGTTAAACTTTCGGGTCCCAGATATCATCACCATAGAGCCCTTAACCACCCGAGCCTTGCCATTTTTCAGACTTACATGATACCCTTTACTTTCCAGAGTACCCAATGAAATTAAATTTCTTGCAAGTTCGGGAATATACCTCACATCTGTTAGGGTAAAATTGACTCCACCTTCAAGATTTAACTTGATAGTCCCTTTTCCCTTTATCTTGCATGGCTTGTCATTGCCCAATTGAACAACGCCAAGATCTTCTTTCTTCAGTTCTTCAAAGAATTCTTTGTTTGGAGACATGTGGAATGAACATCCAGAGTCCATAATCCAGTCTTCTGTAAACCTGTCTCTGGTTACCATGAGGGCTTCAGAGCTCTCATACCCATCGACTGAGCCTTCAGGAGACAAATTACTTTGTGATTTAGAAGAACCAAAATCATTCTTCTTGCGTTTTCTTTCAGGGCAATCCTTCTTGAGATGCTTTTCTGAGTTACATACATAACACCTACGTCTGAATCTGGACTTAGATCTGCTAGTGTGCTTTGATTTTGGATTTCTCTGGTCAGGCCTTCCTCTAACATATAATCCACTGCTGCTTCCAATTTCTTCAATTGCATCATTTTTCTTCTTTAATTCTTTCGAATTAATAGCAGCTAGGACATCCTCCATGGTTAACGTTTCTCTCCCAAACATTAGAGTGTCTACAAAATGTTCATAAGAGTGCGGAAGCGAAGATAAGAAAATAATGGCCTGATCTTCTTCATCTAGATTAACATCTATATTTTCCAGATCCAATATCAATTTGTTGAAATCATCTGTGTGATCCTCAACAGTTCTTCCCGATTGCATCTGAAAGGTGTACAACCTCTTTTTCAGGTACAATCGGTTTGCTAGGGATTTCGTCATGTACAGCCCCTCCAATTTCGTCCAAATCCCAGCGGCCGTCGTCTCCTTCGAAACTTCACGAAGAACCCTATCACCCAGACTCAAGATTATCAGACTGTGTGCCTTTTCCAGCACGTCCTTATCTCCTTTTCATTCATCGTTGCTGGAAGTCTGGCCTCTCCAGCTAATGCATCAAAAACCCCTTGATGCACGAGCATAGCCTTCATCTTCACACGCCAGAGGCTGAAATCATTCTTGCCATCAAACTTTTCCAGTTCGAACTTGGTAGAAACCATCTTGACGTTCGATTGCACGATCTTCTGTCGAATTCCCTTACCTTGAATCGAGCCACACCAGGCTCTGATACCAATTGTTGTAAATGAACACCAAAGTAAGAAAATCAAGATGCTATCAAAACGATTCAGTATTTGATTATGAAGAATACAATCGGAATGAATTTTACAAGTCTAACTCAACATTTAAGACTAACTCCCTTATTTACTAACAAACCATTAACAGACTAAACCTTCAACAACTAACTCTAATAACCGTAAGAAAGAATTACTAAAATACCCTCAGTAGAGGATTAACAAAGTCATTAGTATCCAACATCACATTATTGACTTACACTACACACATAACATTACTATTGAAAAAAAAAATTACATTTTAAAAATTATACGTGCTTATGAAATAGGTCTTTTGGGTTTGAGATTTTACATTCAATCTTTACACTAGTGGTTCTCTTTAGCCTTGGTTTTTTACTTTTTGTTTTCTTTTTCATTTAGTTTTTTGTCTTGGTTCACTTTTAACTTGAATAAAACATAGATATTTTTTATATTTCTCAAGAATTTATTATATGATATAATTTATTTTTTCATTTGGTTTTTGTCTTGGTTCACTTTTAACTTGAATAAAACATAGATATTTTTTATATTTCTCAAAAATTATATTTTGTCTTGGTTCACTTTTAACTTGAATAAAACATAGATTTTACAATATCTATCTATACTAATAAATAAAAATAATTGTGGACACTTGTCACAATTCTAAGCCACATATATTTTGGTTTTCCCGCTTCTCTCTCCTATTTAATTCTCTATTTATTATGTACTTAAGAATTAGGAAATAAGGATAATGAATTATAATATGCCAGAGGTGCTGGCAATTGTCTAGATGGAAGTACCGGTGGGTGAACATCTTAGACTTAATAAATATGACTCCACAATGGTGGATAGCCAGAGGTGCTGGCAATTGTCTAGATGGAAGTACCGGTGGGTGAACATCTTAGACTTAATAAATATGACTCCACAATGGTGGATAGCCAGAGGTGCTGGCAATTGTCTAGATGGAAGTACCGGTGGGTGAACATCTTAGACTTAATAAATATGACTCCACAATGGTGGATAGCCAGAGGTGCTGGCAATTGTCTAGATGGAAGTACCGGTGGGTGAACATCTTAGACTTGATAAATATGACTCCACAATGGTGGATAGCCAGAGGTGCTGGCAATTGTCTTAGATGGAAGTACCGGTGGGTGAACATCTTAAAACTTGAATTATTTATGATATCACAAATGTGTGATTAGTCAGATGTGCTGACAAATAGCTATGGTGGAAGTACAGGAATGTGAACACCATAGTGTAATTTTGATTAAATTATTGTGAGCAATAGTTGATGATATTATTACCTTGTGAGAGTCAATTCGAATAGAAATGACTCAGTTTGAATATTGATTGTGAAAAATGTATTTATACATTTTGTTGTTGAGAAACCATTGGGGTTAATTACTTAGTTCATATGAACTAATTGTGACTTATATGTGATGTTACAGGTCAAAGATAGATATGCATTGGGTCATCAGATCGGGCACGTTGTGAAGCAGAACCAAACGTTATGTAAATCTTTGGTGAGATTAAATTTAAACACACCAGTTTTTATTAATCATAAATGTAAATGATTGAAATTAAGTGTGTTTAACTTATAAAAATGAAATTTCACGCTTCCGAACATAAATTTTTGATAAAGTTTAAACTGGGACCAAGATTAGACACGTGTAATCGTGTGTAAGGTTTGGGTGTTTCAGAGTTGGTATCAGAGCAATGGTTTGAGTGAATCAAGTGCGTTATGAACACTTGATCTCAAACTTTTATGCTCTTGATATGAAAACATAACGTTTGATTCGAAGACCCGATCATGATGCCGAACGTATGAGGTTAGCATATTTATGTCCTGTAATATAATTGTTAAATGTAATTTGAATCATTACATGTTAAATGTGATTTGAGTGATTGTTTGAAACCGAAATCAATGTCTTGAGTATGTAATGAATGAAGTAAGGAATTGGGCATATAATGAATGAACTAGTACGTCTGGCCAACTTACTAGTGCAAACATGATATGAACAAGCTCTTATGGGGATCATTTTATACTTAGGCTATTGAAATTAGGTAAGGTGTTATGAGCTTAATGTATCTATTACTTGTGGGTAATAGTGTTACCAATTCAAGAGAAATGAATTGGAGAGTTAATGTGAAAAGACCTACATGAGTGTAGGCAATAACACTTGATGTGTTGGGGAAATTAATCCATTTGAACATGGAAAATGTTTTGGTGTGTATACACAAATCAAAAATGTGAAATTTGACCCGTTTAGGGTAAAATAGGGAAAAAGGGACACATAATTATGTTTATGTGTTCATACATGTTTAAGTTTGAGATGTAATGATTTAAACATGTTAATAATTGATATAATTTGCATATAATCTATATGCGTGATATATGGAATTGTAAGTATACAATGTGTATACGTATGACGAATGTTATGTTATGATTTCAGAACTAGTGATAGTGTCATTACATGTTGATAGTAATTGACACATTGAATTGGAAACTATTTATAATAGTGTTAAAGCAAAATTAAGACCATAACGTATGGCATTTTGTGTGTATTAACATGTAAGACCACTGGTGGGTGGCATTGGATTTAACATGTAAGACCACTGGTGGGTGGCATTGGATTTAACATGTAAGACCACTGGTGGGTGGCATTGGATTTAACATGTAAGACCACTGGTGGGTGGCATTGGATTTATCATGTAAGACCATTGGTGAATGGCATTGGATTTATGATATAAGACCACTTGTAAGTGGCGTTGAATTGTTTGTAAGACTACTTGTGAGTGGCCTTGTGTTAGATGTGTAAAACCATCTTGGAATGACATTGGGTTATCATGTAAGTCCTCCTTAGTGAGGCATTGGAAAGAATCCACATGCGTGTGGATTGGTCAATACGTGAGTATGCGTTGAACAACGTGGACTTTTAAAAGTCAAAGTTATAATTAATATGAAAAAGTGAGTTTCATACTCTCTAATATGCAACCATAAGACATATTAATGTTTATGTGTTATGTGATTATGTTGTTGTTACTACTTGTAATTGACTTGTAGTAATGATGATAAAAAGAATGGTAAATTGACCATATGTGTTATGAAATGTTGAGGATATGAAACCACATGATGGTGGTAATTAACTACTTGATAGATGTCTTGTAGTATTGGATGGATGTTATGTGCTAATTGCATAAGTTGAAAGGAGTTATTAAATGATAATTTATAGTTGACACTATAAATTGATGGTAATCCACATTGTGTGGAAATATATGAATATGGAACCACATGGGGTGGTATTTGGATTGTGGAATTAATTAATGTTATGATAAATTGCATAACTAATAAAGGTGTAGTTATATGTTTAAAATAAATGACACAGATAATGGGTGACGTTTCACATTCGTGTGAAACGAATGTAAGACCACTGGTGCGTGGCATTAATTTTTGTAATGTAAGTCCATAATGAAATGGCGTTGGTGTTTGTTATGTAAGTCCACATTTTTGTGGCGTTGGGGGTAATCCATGTACATGCACATGATAATAAGTTACCCATTTTGTTGAATTTGTAGTTATAGGACTGGGTGAGTCCACACTACAAATGTTTGAGCAATTAGCATATATGTGAATTGTTGTTTTAATTGAAGTTAAGGTAAATGGGTAGGGTTAGTGTTGTTATTGTAGTTGAATGATTTACAGGGTATGTGAACATTCAACTAATGATAATGTTTGAGTTGATTTACAAGAGTGTAAACAACCATCATACTGTGGATTTGGTGATCTACAAATGTGTAGACATTAAATTGGTAATGTGCAGGCTTTGATTCACAAGGTGTGTGAACATAAGACTTGCAAATCCAATGTATTAGATTTCACAAGGTGTGTGAACAAAAGATGATCTACAAGAGTGTAGACATCAAATTTCAAGAGTCAAATTGTTTAAGTTGACTTTTGGGAAATATGATGCACAATTGGAGTTTTGTGTGCACATAGGTGCTGTGTTAAGTGATAAGGGTTGTACATGAATGATAGATGAGAATGTCTATCTAGGCAGACGAATAACGCGAATGATAAGTCATTCGGTTGTGGTGGTGTGTTAAATACATTATACATGAGGTTTGACTTTAAAAAAAAAAAGTCAGAGTTATACCTATTTGTAAAGAAATAGGATATTTATTATATGTAGAAATACACTTGAGTGTATGATTTGGTTTGGATGAAGAAAGTCAAAACAAATAATCAATTGTAAATTGATTATGTAAAATCATGTATAATGATCATGTTTATCTAAGGGTAAATGTTCAATTATGATTGAAATATATGTTAGAGAAGTGGTGTCTAGGCATGGTGTGCCAGTGACGATTAATTTGGATCGAGACACTAGATTTACTTCTCATTTCTGGAAAAATTTCCAGGGAGAATTAGGATTGTTGATAGGCACGGCGTATCATCCTCAGATTGATGGTCAAAGTGAAAGGACCATTTAAACGTTGGAGGATTTGTTACGAGCGTGTATAATTAATTTTGGGGGTAGTTGGGATGATTAATTACCTTTAGCAGTGTTCTCATACAATAACGTTTATCATTCCAGTATTGGAATGCCTCCATATGAAATGTTGTATGGGAGGAAATGTTGTACTCCTGTGTTGAGGAGAAGTTGGGTAATGAGAACTGGCAAATAAAAAGGTAGTTAAAGTAACAAATGAACGTATAGATTAGATTCTAGTTCATTTAAAGGCGGTATAGGACCGTCAGAATTCCTATGTTGATAAGCATAGGAGGATTATTGAGTTCCAGGTGAGAGATATTGTGTTGTTAAAAGTCTCACTATGGAAAGGTGTGATACGTTTTTGAAAACAAAGGAAGTTAAGTCACGTTTTATCAGACCATTTAAGATTATAGCTCGAATTGTCTAAGTAGTTTATCGTCTTGAGCTACCGGAGAAATTGAATGACATATATGACCTTTTCATGTGTCATATCTGAGAAAATGTTTGGCGGATGAATCGGCTTATGTGCCACTAGAAGACTTGGAAATTGATGACAAGTTGAACTATGTGGAAAGCCAGTAGCTATATTAGACCGAAAGGTCAAACATTTGAGAAACAAGTCCTTGAACCAGGTAAAGGTTCAATGGAAAAATATAGAAAAGAATCTGACGCCACGTGGGAGTCAGAAGATGAGATGAGGAAATTGTGTCCTTCCTTTTTAAGGTATAAGCGGTTTCGGGGACGAAACCTCTGTAAGGAGGGGAGATTTGTAACAACCGATTTTTTAAATAATAAAATGTATTTGGAATAATCGGTAAAAAATAACGATTGTTATTGTTACAAGTTGAAAGTATGTGAGAAATCATGAACGTGGGAGAAAACCGTGCGCGAAACGGAGTTACGGATTGTCCGGAATCGCGAAACGAAGAAAAATTACAAAGGTATTGGGTTTGGGACTCGTCGCGGTACGCGAAGGTAGTTTTGAGGGTCCTTCGCGGTACGCGAAGAGCCCAAAATATCTGAGAACTCCGGATTTCTTCGCGGTACGCGAAGCATTCTTTTGCCCCGCTTCGCGGTACGCGACGAATGTGGCGGTTTGGCAGATTGATATTCTTATCAGATTTCATCAGAAATTTTATTTATTTTTTTCTCTCGACTTCAAACACACCCAGGGACGATCTGATCATCTTTTTATCATCCAACTTCAGTTCTGAAGCCATTCAGATGTCCGGATCGAGCTAGGATTCGATTCTACAACTTCTGATCGTCGTTTTCATCCGAGAACTTCGTTCAAAAGGGTAACGATTCGATCTCTCTTACTAGTTTGATATTCTGTGGATTAAATTTAGTTTTGAATGTATTACTATGATTATGGGTATTGATTATTGCCTAGTTGATAATTAGGGGTTGTGAGAAACGAAGAACTTGATATTTGGTTGGTGAAATCTTCGTTTTAAAGCCGGGATAATGTTCGATTGTTTTGAAACCCATATCATGGAGTGATAAATAGTAGGATGGGTAGGATATGATTTTAAATGAAATATGGATTATGATCCATGGGTTAAATGATGATTTTGATGAATTGGTGTTAAAAATTATTAACAGTTATGATTATAAATGAATTTTGATTAAGAGAAGTGATTGGGATCATAACTAAAATAATAAACATCAATTATTTGATGAAATGCCAAAGGAAGGCATGTGATATGATTAATTGACTAAAACTTACTAAATATAGTAAGATAAAGTCAATTATGTGATAAGTTGACTTTGAGAAAGTCAAACCAGTCAAGTGAGTTGAACTTGATGGTATGTATTATATGTATTGAATATAGTTGTATATGTGTGAATATGCAACTAGGTGTTGGTGGTGAAAGTCAAGTGACAATTCACAGAAGTGGAAAAGAGGTTGTAGGAAGTGAACAACCGTATGAACCAGGTAAGTTACCCAACTTACTGTAACATTACATATAAGTAGTAGAAAGAGTCTACTTGCGTATTTGATATATGTGAATAATGTTAAATATGTGATTGAAACTATGGGATGAGAAATCCTTTAGTTTGTGTTTGTTAAGTTTCAATGGGAAACATATATGCAATATACTTGCATTAGAATAACTGGATGACCCGGTGATTGATTAATATGATTTGGTGTTTATAAAATAATGGGGCATAACTTGATTAATGAATCTAATGGAATTATAAGACCTTTGAGAAGGCATTATTAGTTTCAAAACGAATGTTATGCCTGGGTGGTGTGCATAATATAAATGCATTAAAATTTAGCCGGATGAACCGGTGAAATTGATTTAATTGTTGAACCACAAATGTGTGGCTAACCGGTTAATCCGGGAACTAAATTATTGAACCACAAATGTGTGGCTAACCAGTTAATTCGGGAATTGAAATAAATATGACTCCACAATGGTGGATAGCCAGAGGTGCTGGCAATTGTCTAGATGGAAGTACCGGTGGGTGAACATCTTAGACTTAATAAATATGACTCCACAATGGTGGATAGCCAGAGGTGCTGGCAATTGTCTAGATGGAAGTACCGGTGGGTGAACATCTTAGACTTAATAAATATGACTCCACAATGGTGGATAGCCAGAGGTGCTGGCAATTGTCTAGATGGAAGTACCGGTGGGTGAACATCTTAGACTTAATAAATATGACTCCACAATGGTGGATAGCCAGAGGTGCTGGCAATTGTCTAGATGGAAGTACCGGTGGGTGAACATCTTAGACTTAATAAATATGACTCCACAATGGTGGATAGCCAGAGGTGCTGGCAATTGTCTAGATGGAAGTACCGGTGGGTGAACATCTTAGACTTAATAAATATGACTCCACAATGGTGGATAGCCAGAGGTGCTGGCAATTGTCTAGATGGAAGTACCGGTGGGTGAACATCTTAGACTTGATAAATATGACTCCACAATGGTGGATAGCCAGAGGTGCTGGCAATTGTCTTAGATGGAAGTACCGGTGGGTGAACATCTTAAAACTTGAATTATTTATGATATCACAAATGTGTGATTAGTCAGATGTGCTGACAAATAGCTATGGTGGAAGTACAGGAATGTGAACACCATAGTGTAATTTTGATTAAATTATTGTGAGCAATAGTTGATGATATTATTACCTTGTGAGAGTCAATTCGAATAGAAATGACTCAGTTTGAATATTGATTGTGAAAAATGTATTTATACATTTTGTTGTTGAGAAACCATTGGGGTTACTTACTTAGTTCATATGAACTAATTGTGACTTATATGTGATGTTACAGGTCAAAGATAGATATGCATTGGGTCATCAGATCGGGCACGTTGTGAAGCAGAACCAAACGTTATGTAAATCTTTGGTGAGATTAAATTTAAACACACCAGTTTTTATTAATCATAAATGTAAATGATTGAAATTAAGTGTGTTTAACTTATAAAAATGAAATTTCACGCTTCCGAACATAAATTTTTGATAAAGTTTAAACTGGGACCAAGATTAGACACGTGTAATCGTGTGTAAGGTTTGGGTGTTTCACATATCGATCCAACATCTCTTAATCAGTATGTGCATATACGACCTACTAAAGGTGGTTTAGGTCTTATAGATCTTATTCTTCCAAACAACTCATATAATTATGTTCTTTGCTGGTTACTTATATATGATATGAGCTTCTATGATTTCTATGATAGGAGTTCATGTAGACGTAGAATAAGGGTGCACGATGGATAGATCTTACCCTAGGAATCTAGGATTTAGGTTTAGAGTCATATTTTTATTGTGTGTGTGTTGCAGTATCTTTGTTGGTTACTGATATATGATATGATCTTCTAGGATTTATATGCTTGGTTGCGGGATGGGGGTTTGTCGTGTTACTTGAAAATTGTTTGTATGATTGTTTGAGTGTATAAGATACTTATATGTTAGCTTGATTGCTTCTTATAATGGCTTAAATGGTTATGTGTTAAATTTGTGCCTGTTGGTTTTGTTTGTTTGATATAAGGACATAAATGGTTAGGTATTTTTCATGTTTTGACAAAACATTTGTGCTACATGTTTATGCTTTAAGCTGTTGTGTTTTAGTTATTTGTTTTGCTTATATTTGTTGACGTAAAAAAAAAGAAAAAAAAAGAAAAAGAAAGACCTTTGAGTCGGGAGACTCTTACGAAGCAGCCTATTTTTTAGATAGGGGTAAGGTGTGTCTTTAATTATCTTTCTCCACAGACTAAGTGATATTTTTACTAGATATGTCTGTTGTTGTATATTATTTTTGTTTTTGAATTATTTTTGAACATGGATAAACCTTTATTATATGTGAGAATTTAATTTTTAATATAATTTTCAATGTAGATGAATATATTTTTTTAATCATTTGACGTATATATGTGGTTTTTAAAGGTTAGAAAAAAGAAGGATACGGGGAAGAAGATTGTTGTGGGTAAATTTAACGTACGGTTAATATATAAAAGGATACGAGTGGCTTGAATTTGAAAGGTAGACATAACAATAAAGGATAAGAATATGATGGTGTGTCCCTTTTGAAGCTTTGTCTGTATGGACATCGCACATGGGTCAATCCAGGCTCCTATTTAAACCATTGTATTCATATAATAACTCTGTTGCACCGTCATGTACCTTTCGTCTTATTAAAAGTTTTAGTTTTGTTATTGATATTTACTTATTTACACCCCTAACATTTTTATTTTATCATTTCATTGACATTATACGTCTTGTGTACGTCTCTTATAGGACATATACTAGGCGTATATGAGTCTAATGAAATTCTAACAGATAATGATTGCTTCTTATACGCATCATATAGACATATACAACACGTATATGTATGGAGAATGTGAGTTGTGTGTGAAAATAACAGGACTCTTATTATTTTAGGGTTAACTTAATTTAAATGGGATCAGCTGCTATATTACTTTACAAACTAACCCAACTTAATTTTTAACACATTTATGAGATTTTCTTCTTTTATGAGTTTGCGTAAATTTATCACCATTTAAGACGTAACATTATTGTAAGTTTTGGGCCTAGAACAATTACAGTGTTGTAAGTCAAAAATTTACAACGATGTTACATCTTAAACAGTGATGAATTTACGCAAACTAATAAAAGAAGAAAGTGTTCTAAATGTGTTAGAATGATGTTAAAAAATATAAGATTTGGCTTCATTTTGACGTAATTATTTGGGTTAATGCTTTAAGACTGAGTTATAATTAGAATACTACCAAATCTTTGGGTTTTTTTCATGACCTTTATTTCATGTACAAGACTATGTTATTTTATGTGTTTTTGCGAATTCATTACCGTTTGGGATTTAAAGCAAGCGTAAGTTTGTGTTACACTATAACTTTTTATTTCCTGTTGCGACCACTTACCCATAAAATAATAATAAAGATCATGAAAAAAAAATCAAAGATATGAGTTGATCTTGTCGGAGTTAATCGAGTTTTCACAAACAAGGTGGGTCATTATAAGATCCAATCACACACACATATATATTTATGTTTTTCCTAAAACCCATAAATTTCTCTCGATACAGTAGAGTTGAAATGATTTTAACGAGAGCCTACACCAACTCGAGCCTCCAAACCAAACCCGCCCCGCTATCCTTACACCACCCTGCTGGGCTGCTGGGTAGGAAACAAATTGGGAAAACATCTTTAGAAGAGGAAAAAAGGAGAAAAATTTTCTGTAATCTAACATATCAAATTTATTGTTTTTTTTTTTAACGGCAACAGGTAATTGGCCGACATGTTTTCAAAGGTAAGTCATACATAAGGCGTATTACATATATCACATAAATCCAGGAGGACACCCAATTGGTGTTAAAATCTCATAGAGTCAAAATTAGAAGCTAAGACCTTAAGATGTTCAAGCTCTATCTCTCATTTTTCATGTCACTTAACTAACTATAAGGTAATTGGCATTAAAACTGGTTTGCTCTGGTCTTGTGTGTTTCCTTTTCAACCTATCACCAAACAAACTAGATTTAAACGCTGGCTTAAAGGAGTAACCTGTGCTTGGACTGATTGAATACACTTCTTGAAAAATAATTAAATAAATAAGACACACTAAAAAGTCGTCAACAATTTTTAGAGTAAATTGTCGAGATAGTTTTATGGTTTGTTAGTATTTCAGACCTGATACTTTATTTTCATAAATTAATCATATGATACTAAATTTTAAATATTTGTAACAAATGCAATCTTTGAATTATTATTAATAATATAAAAGATCAATATGAGTTCTATGTGAAAAATAATATAAACATCAATAACCTATATGGAAATGGATAAACATTATATTGTTATAATAATTATAGATTGTAAATTTTTTGTTTGTTTTATAAGTGCAATATACAAGAGATTTAGGTGAATACTAATTACAATTATTTTGTAATTAACATGTGAATTAAATTATAATAATGGTTTTGCAGTTTTTTCCCATTTAAATTTAATTACTTTAAAATAGGTATGATAAAAATGTTTTTAGTTATGTTTTTATTAGCTGGCTTAAGATTGATATGATTTATATGACTAAAATATACGAAAAACGATAAAAACTACTTAATTTTATTTTTGTTTTTTATTTATAACTTTTAAAATGTGATTTTTTTTAATTTTTTTATTTTCGAATTCTTATTGTTTTCATCTTATAACCTCTAAGATATGATGCTTTATACAATTTTAGGTTTACCATTGAAACCTTTTTTTTTTCAAAATAATTTTTTTTTGGCAATGCGGAATTTAAGCATTATCTACCGAATAAAGCTATCCATGAATAATGTTAATGATAAAAAAAATTATATTAATTTAATCACTATATGACGGTGAAACTAAAAAAATGAGGAAATTGAATTCAAATGAAAGACATGTAGGCAATGTTGTAAAAATCGGCCTCTAAGGCCGGCCGAGTACTCTCCGATTAATCACTCCACGGAGTTGTTTCGAGGCCGAGTAGTTCCTGAGTATTACCTGAGTACTCCCGCCTAGGGCCGAATACTGCCCGATTACTCGCTCCAATGAGCTGTTCCGACCTGGGAGCGCCTAGCGACTTTTGCAACCTTGCATGTAGGTATTGTTGTATATTTTCATGTAACTAAATGCAGAGGAATCTTAAAGAGTTAATTTGAAGGTGCGGAGCAGGCTCGTTTAAGGATTTTTGAGTTCCGAACCAAGTACAGGTCAAGGAGGTCGCAACCCCTGGTGGCGCACCCGCTGACTGGCGTTTTAACCCGCAAATACACCTGCGAAATTAACCGCTATTAACTGTAATTTTCATGGTGGAAAACGTAGAAGATCTGACACAATTCGACATTCAAAATTCATATCTCACATGAAGTTCTTTTGGATTATCCCGATCAAATTTCTTGAACTTGGAAGAGTTGAAATATTGATTTCGAAAAGTGTTTCCTTACACGATCCATAAGTAATCCTGGTTATAAACTCTGAAATTTTCCAACAGATATATGTTAATTGAAAGATATATGCCAAATGCTAATTTTCTTCTAATTTTGTTATTTTTTTTATGTGTACATAATTTTGGTAATGAATGACTTATAATTTAATTAATCGGTTTAATTGTATAACAACTGCAAAATTAATATGCAAGCAACAACCAAAAACTGATCTATAAAACCCAAACCAACGACAAAACAAATTGCCTTTGCTTCGTATTATTACCAAATGTAAAGCAAGTGGACGATATTTCAATAGCGCACAACACATGGATCATTATTTACGACGGTGAGAACAAAAGCCAAACAAGCAAGTTGGTTGAATGCTGCCAAACTTAAATACTTGGCGGGTAAACGAATGAAGGGTCATGGTCCGAACCAACAACTTTACCTATACTATTTTCTATACGTCCGGAGCTTGATCCGGACCGGATCCATAACACCACGTACGGATCCGGCCTTTTGATCATTTGACACCCATTATATTACATGGGCCTTTTGATCATTTGACACCCTATGTGGTGCCGCAAGTAAAAGTATAAACATCCTTCCCTTAACGATGAAAAAAAAATGTTTGATCATATCACATTGGTTTCATTTAGAATGCTCCTCTCTTATATATACCAAAAATCAAACCTAATGTAATATTTTTTTGCTACAAAAAATTACAAATATATGTATTAGCTGATGTTATATTTTATATTACATACTGTAAAAATAAATTTAAAAAGGAGTTGCCTTCATTAAACTCTGATGTAGCTAACAACACTTTTTTTTTTTTTGTAGGAATCAATCTTCGTAGTGGTGCATATATAGAATCCATACACGTGAACCATCTATCTAGAGCCTAGAGACTAGAGTAACAAGAATTTAATTTACCGACTTAAAGTGTGTAGTAACCGCTTAATGGAATTTTATATACACACGTACGAGAAAGTTCTAATAAAAGTTTATTTTGCCTAAAAAAACTAAAACAGGTTTTAAAAAAACTTGAAAACCAACACAAACAAACTCCGAACGAATTCAATTATGCGTCATTGGAACCGACTTGTCGAACCCAAATCACAAAATATAAACCCCAAGCCATAAATTATAATACATAATCAAAAATTTGAAACCAAACCTTAAAACTTAAAGATAAAACCTAAAAGTTAAAAATCAAGCCCTAAAATCTTAACCTTATAATTAAATGTTAAAGCTAAAACCTAAAAGATAAAGGTTATAACTAAATCTTGGTAGAGGTTTTACATCTTAGAATGAGAGGTCATTTGTTCAATCTCATGCAAAGATGAAATTCATTTAGTGTAATTTAAGAGGTGAGTAAGCTTAGCCATTAAAAAAAGCTAATATTGTAGAGTTTGGCGATACAGTTCCAACATCGTTGAAATGAGTTAAATCGGAGTTCATTTGAGCCGATTTTGAGGGTTTTAAAATATACCTTTTAGCCATTTTAGACAAAATAAACTTTTTATTTGATCTTGCTCCTATGTGTGTGTGTGAATTTTTGATTGATCAAGAAACAATGTTAGTTGAGAACTAAATGAACTATTTCTAACTACAAATTAGACCTGGCAAAATGGGAGTGTTGGGTAGCGGGTCAGAATAGGTTCGGGTCAGGATGAACTATTTTAAAAAATGATCATTTTGGTCTGGGTTAGAACATGTTTCGACAAAAATGGTTTCGGGTCATCTAAAAGATTGTCAATTTGGTCTGGGTCAGAACGGGTTCGAACTATGCCTGGTAAAACGGGCAGGTTGTGTTGGACAGGTCATGTAAATATACTCATTTAGTTACCAATAAATTGATTTTACCGCATTTGCTGTAAAACTATGAAATAGTTTGCAGAGTTTTCATTTCAATGCACTATATATACATTAAAGACTTCATTACCGCAAGCTCTATATTCTAAAAAATTAAATGGCTAATGCGACGATTGACTAAAACTTGTAATGAGGATTTGAAGGTAGATGAAGGTGTTGACCACAATGGTACAGTGGATGAAGGGAGACAAGTACAATGATGGTGGTAGCAGCGGTGGCCGTAAGTTCCTTTGGTGGTCTGATATTTAGCAGCAATCGGGAGGTGGTGGTTGTGACTTTGAAAGTGTTCAAATATTTCCCGTAGCTTCTTTTTTATTCTTTTGGATGGAAAGGAAACTCCATTTTCATCATGCAAATACAACATGATGCCGAGTCTTACCCATTTTATAAAAAGAGATTTTTGTATCAACCCAATCTAACCGTTTTATCATAAATACGCACCCATATCAATCAAGAAACATTATAAAACTACCCATCTCAACCATCTTTAGAACCCTGGGCAAAGATTGCCAATCGAACTACAAATTTAAAGAACGTAAAAGTAATTTCTATTACTTTAAAAAGAAAGTTAAATTTTATGCTCATATAAATAATTTTTTTTTTACAATTTGTAGTTTCTTATTTAAATAAATCTATATATATTTATAAAAGAATGTTTAATTAAAAATTTTATATATATTATGTGTGTGTGCATTAAAAAATTTGTTTCTTATTTAAATAAATCTATATATATTTATAAAAGAATGTTTGATCTAAAACATTTAATTCATTTTAATTGCTTGTGGATCCAATTACAATAGAAAGGCAGGTAAGCGAGCAACAAGCTGCGCCGCCACCCCCTTTTGAATGGCAAATCCGATCCTACTGAAAACAAAGTTAGCGTTCTTCGGTGTCGATGAATTACTGTGCACGACCTGCTGAACTCTTTTCAGAAATGTAGCAGCATCGGGGGCAAGAGACCCAAAAGTATCGAAAGCAAACGGAATGAAGGCATGTTGATTCTCGGCACACGCCTTCTCGTGCTTAGCAATTTTTCCCAATTCTGCCCTTAACACGGCCTGCCTAGCGACAAACCCGGTGTCCCTAAGCCCAACAAGGGGGGACACCCCAGTAAGGTCTACACAAGCATGCTTCCCCCCTACCCATCCAAACACAAGAATATCCGCTGGTCGAAGAGTAGACCTCCCCTCACATGTTTGATTAAAAATTTTATATATATTATGTGTGTGTGCATTAAAATAATTTGTTCATCTAATAATTCAAAAGCCCTAGTGAAGGTCACGAGAGGCACTTGGGCCCCATGGTTCAACTCTTCCGGCCATGTGACATATTCGTCCTCAAAAAGTTTTTTTTTTTTGGTAGTCATCATTGCAATGCATATCCATTCGGTACCTTTCAATTCAGAAGGTAGTTTGGTAAGTTATTATTATTATTATTTTTGGATTGTTTATATAATTTAAACACAAATTTTAACGTTTTAGAATCGGCTCAATGATGTTTGCTTATTTTTAATGTGAAATAAGTTGTTTTTTATAAACAATTTGATATTTTTTTTAGGAATGAATTATTCAAGGTACATTTAAAAATACAAGTTTATCCATAAGATTAATTATATTATTGTTTTCAATAAATAACCAATTGTATAAACTTTTGTAGTTAGGCCGAGGCGGTTGTTGTATTTAACGTACATTCTTTCTTCACTAACAGAGCGCGTGGCATAGTTCCTTTGCCGACAACACCCCTAAATGTAGATGGACTTAGATGTGTCAATTTTTATCTATATAAAAGGAAATAGGTTGGTTTGGGTAAACAATTGTAGTATAATGTATTGAAATGAGTAACATCATAATATTGAATAGGTTAAGATGTGTAGTACTTGAACACAATGCGGGTCAAGACGGGTAATCAAAAAATTATGTAAATGCAATGTATTCAAACATTTAAGAATGATTAATAACATATTTGATGAGAAAATCACTAAAAATGATCTAAATTGACTATATGTTTACTTATAACACATCTTAAGTTAAACTAAATTGATGTGTTTTAAGAACAATCCATTTAGACACGAAATGATTTTGCTTAAAACCCGTTCTAACCCGCGCCCATCCTGACCCGAGCATGTTTTGACCCGTTACCCAATCCGACCCAACCCGCCCATTTTGTCAGGTATATAGATGGTTAACCACCTATTAAATCACTCTCGTCACTAATTTTTTCCAGTTATACGTTAAGCTAAGCGAGATATACATATGCAATATACTCGATCAACTTGTTCATTCCGTTCGTATCTATGCTGCATAGTCGAGACGGTGTTCCTAATTAAAGCGTACATCATGGCACATTTGTTTTCCCTCTGTTTTCCCGCAACACACCCTCCTACGTGATTTAATTATGATATATAATTTGAGCCCCGTTTTCGGTGCGCGCATATAATGTGTATATGTGTCGGCCCTTAAGGGACAAAAGTAAAGTTGCACTAGTTTTAACGTTATTTTACTTTATTTTTGTGAAAATAACGTTAAAACCATTGGGTTGGTTGGTTAATTAGGCATCATGAACCGGAGGTCTCATTGGAAGCAGCCTTTCTATTCCTACGGGGTAGAGGTAAGGCTGTCTACATCTTACCCTCCTCAGACCCTACCTTAGCTTTGCTAATGATGGGATATACTAAGTACGACGATGATGATATAATACAATTATCTAACGGCATAAACGGTTCTCTTTGCCTCTCTCTACTACGATATATGTGATGCACTTGAAAAATTGTTTTTCTTGTTCTCGCATTTTAATATTTAAAACTGAAACCTATTTATAATGTTGCAAAAGTCGTTAGATGTTACCATGTTAGTCAAATGGAGAGGTACGAGTACTTGACATAAGTTAGGTGTATTTGGATATGTTAATAATACACAAAATAATTTTTAAAAAAATATATATGTCAAATATCATAAGTTTATATATGTTTATAACAAAATACGTGAATATCAATGTAAATTAAAAGAATACATGCTCAAATACTAAAATATTTTAAAAATAATATTCATCCTTTATTATTATAGACATACTAATCATTTAATTATTTTCTTTCAAATGTATCTCCATGAAAAATAACGAAAATCCAACAAAACAAAAGAAATTCGATGAATAAACAGCGAAATTCGGTGAAAGGGGATGATGAGGGTCCACGTGACAAATAATTGAATGTAAATGTAGCATTTGAGCCACACAAATGTAGGTGTAGAGTGTGTGTGCTTATTTGGTCCGGTCGATGTCATTTTAGACAACTTGGGCTTCTGCATTCCTTGCTGTTGGTGATCAAAAATCAATCTGATTAAACAAAGTTTGCTTGGTTTAGTTCTTAGTTTGAATTCTTTTAACAGTCTCTTCCTTTGTTTTGCAACCAACAACCAACTCAAAACAACTGACAATCAAACTGTGTTTAGGGGTGTGAGTTTTAGACATGTCATGTCACGCTAACACGAGATTTGTAAGTTTTAGTTAGTTTAAACAAGTACACGTTAGCATCTATTCAAACTTATAAATACAGTTAGCTAAATCAGTCACGTTTAGGTTAACATGACGATGTGTGCTTAAACTATATATACTACTTAGTTATGTATCCAAATGTGTTTTCTTTCATAAATTAAACTGTTTTGCTATTTAAAAAAGAAACATAAGTTGAAGAGATATAAGAATCATATATCTTTTATGGTTTAAACATAATTGCTTTATATAAATTTGTATTTTTGCTTGTAAATTAGTAGCTTTAAAGTATTAGTATAACTCTAGTAAACATTTCTAAACAATATATTTTATAGGTCATGTTATTCTCACACTCACCTTACATCTTGTACACCTCTATACACCTCGTATAGGCCAATACGAGGTGTATAGAAAGACAATCATTGTTTGTTAGGATTTGTCAATGTTGGACTCCTACAACTCGTATATGTCTATATGTGGCATATAGGTCCTGTACGAGACGTATATGATAATCAACGAGTGTTAGTGGGGTGTTAAAATAAAAAAAAATTTACGTGTAAATAACCAATATATATAATAACGATTGTAATTTGTAACCGATATGGGTCTTGTGACTTATGGTGGTCCTAATATCGTTTTGAACTGCATACAATTTTAATGGTGTGGGGCTCTTAGCCTGTAAAACTTTTCAACTTTTTTATTTTATTTTATTTTTTATTTTCTTTGAGAGAGGAAAAGTTTGCAGGGGAGTTTTAAATGATTTAAAAGTTTAATTTACATTTTTATTTTTTAATGCGAATAGCAGGCGTCTGCTAAATACTAATGCGTACATGAAGAACTGATCAGTGGCGGAGCTTGGAAGAAAGTTCGGAGGGGGCCGAAGGATTTTTAGGAAGAAAACGGAGACGGCCGAAGGATTTTTAGGATGAAAATGGATGGAACAGAAGGATTTTTAGGAAGAAAACGAAGGGAACCGAAGGATTTTCGAACGAAATATTATTATATCGACACTTCTGAGCGAAAAAACAGGGGGGCCGGGGCACCCCCGGGCCCTTCAAATCCTCCGCCAATGGAACTGATAGGCATAAAAGGTTTAGATAACTAGATAAGTATAATATCCATATTTAGTACACGCTAATTAAATGACACGACTATTTTAAATGGTAGTATATGAAATATTTATTTTTTGATTTTTATATAAGATAAGATCATGTTAGTATTTGGAAGAGAGTGACCAAACAATATTGTTACATTAACGTCACATAGATTAGTGAATATAAGTAAAAAAATAGGTGCAATAGTTAATGAAAACAAACAAGATGCAAGAAAATATGACATAAAACAATCGGCTAATAATAAAAACAAACCTAAGAAAAAAAATTTGTCCTCGACTCCATGACGACATTCTTGCCTAAACCCGGTCACACCATGAATAGATGGCGTTCACGCCCATAAAAACCTCCACATGAGCTTCTTACCTAGATATTATACATTTAATAATTGCTACCAAAAGAATTCATTCCTTGTTAACCAACTCACATGGGATGTAAAGTTATCTTTGGTGCCACCACCACTCTTCAATGTCTCATAATATAAAAATAGAAACATGTTGACCATTATTTCATCATACATTAAACATGTCCAAAGCTATATAAACCTTTAAAATACATGATATAAAGTATATTAGTTAGGGTATCAATGTATCATATATGACATAAACTATGTAACATTTATCGTGTCAACACTATTTATTTAATTATTCTACGTATAAACATGTGTTATGATATGATTATACTTTTAATTACTTTTCTTAGGTTTTTCTCAAGTGATTATACTGTTGTACATAATAATTGAAACAAGTAAATCACTCACGCGTTTTGTGATAGTGGTACAATTTTAAGTCATTTTTTTATTATTTTAATGTTATATGATTCTGACAAGTTGAATATGGTTCATGTTGATTGAAATTTAACTGAGTTAGAAATCATTTTGTTGATAAAAAGGAGTTGATTTAGGGATTCTTGTCAACACACAAAAAACTTTTGATGGGCAAATAATTCCATGGGGAAAAAATGAGTAGAAACCTTTTTGATGATATATCAAAGCATGGCCCACCCTTATTCAATAAAGTATAGTTATGTCAAATACATTATATTATTGGTGCCATAATTTAAATGTATTCCTGTTATTTATGCACACTTATAGAATCACTTTTTTTTTATTTTAATTATTTTAACCAAAGTATAGGCCAATTCTATACATTTCCTTCTCTATATACTTAGCAACAAGTTTTTTTACCCACGTGTTACGACTGGGAGTATGATTAAAATTTATGCATTTAGACGTGGCAGTATACTATAAAAAAGGTCTATAGCAATGTTTTTTTTTCAACCTATAACAAGATCATATCATTATTATACAATATAAACACATATAGCATATGTTGGTGGCTACGGTTCGATGACAATAAATAATTAACGTCATTGTTATAGGTATTGTTCCTATAGCTTAACTTATTGCAACAACCAATTGTTGTTAAAGACTAACCGTCAAAATAATTTAATAAAGTAAAATAATATTTTACAAATTGTTTATAAAAAATTAATAAAATATTTACATAAAATAAATTATTTTTTACTTAAAGCAACAACATATTGCTGCTACAAATAAAAAATTAAATACACTAATTTTAACTAATTGCAGCCACATAGCCTTTGTTCAAATCAAATTAAAAGAAATCTACGAAGTTGTGGCCAATTGATTATGATTATTGAAAAGTAGATAGAAAACATTTTTATCTCTCTTATGTTGTGGTATAAAAATTAAAAAAACAATTCAATAAAAACTATGAAAATCTAAAGTGACATCACACGATGCAGTGTGTTTAAATCTTGATTACGCACGTTACGTTGTTGATATTAACATGATTAAATATATAAAAAAAGACTTATGAACAAGATTCTAAATATATAGATTTGATCAAACATATACATATACATATATAAGGCGTGATTCCTTTGCGTCAGTTGGTGGTTTAACCGCCAATCTTTTACCTATAAATATGAACTAAAAAAACACAAAGAAGGTTATTTTCATGTTCGTTTATTTAACTTTAATTAAACATATAAAAGGTAAAAAGAACACGACCACATAAATAAACATATTTCTTCGTATTGTTCGTATATTGGGATTTTTGGGAGTACGACATGTATAACATATACTGACACCAGCGTGAAGTTTTATGGATGTGAAAGTCAGCTTGTGATGACATACAAGACCTAGAAGGAAACTTATAATGTGCATAGAGGTGTTATATAACAAAACGAAGGTAATAGTGCCAATTGTTGCCTACAAGCGTTAGAATGCGTTCAAAGTTTGTTCGTTTTATTTAAAAATTTAGATTTTATTTTTGTCAAATTGAACCAAGATCATCTTAGTCAAAAAAATTGATTACAATTAGCGGGTCAATCAAATCTTGGACGACCCATTCTTTCCATACTAAAAGTGGCCCGTTTCACCCGGTAACGGATCCAGGAAATTTTTTCAGTTGGTTCACTATTTTCAGACGCTTCAATTAAAATAGAACATGGTATTAAAATTTCCCGGTCGGAGTTGGGTTGGGGTATAGAGCCGTAAGCGCGGTGGGGGTGACAAAGGACGTGCTTGTACGGTTCATACAAGGAAATGAAGAAGTCATTGATTGTTGGGAACTTTCACTCCTCTATATTCAAAATATGCCTTTCTAGGAGCATTACGATCTGCAGCTGGTTTGACGGTTTGGGTCTT
Organism: Mikania micrantha; assembly: GCA_009363875.1. Classification (NCBI taxonomy): domain Eukaryota; kingdom Viridiplantae; phylum Streptophyta; class Magnoliopsida; order Asterales; family Asteraceae; genus Mikania; species Mikania micrantha. Next base: position 77,699,983 of record CM018680.1, on the reverse strand, counting down.
GTAAGATTCATCGCGTAAAAACAATGCGATATATAAAGTCAATAATTAAAAAACATCGTCATTAAATAGTTCGGAAATGCCAATGCGCGTTTGTTTAAGAATTCTGAGCTTTGGACCAAACAGGGTCAAGGAAGTCGCGCCCCTTGCGGGTCTTAGGGACAACGTCCCTTGTGGGGTCCAAGGGGCGGAGCCCTTGGTGGTGGTCCCATTGACGAGGATGAGATCCAAGGGGCGAAGTCTCTTGTGGGGTTTGGGGCAACACACTGAAATCTAAATGAAATTAGTTTAGTTTATATGACAGAAATTAACTTAACTCGTGAATTCCTTTGATAACTGTTATTTTTCTTGGTGATATATCACAGAGAGAACATTGACAAAAGAACATATGGAAAATTCATTGAGATCGGAAAGTGATTTTAACACAATCTTATAGAAATACAAGCATTGATTGTCGAGAATTCTGTAACAAATATCACTTTCCTTATTCAAAAATTGACAGACTGCTAAGAAAATTACATTAAGGAATCACTGTTGAAAATATTAATGAGCTCACATTATCTTTTAAGTCTTTCGATACTAAATAATCGAAAAACGGTGAGATCATGTGAACCCACTTCAATTGCTATAGATCTGCCCATGTTTTCAACCAAAATGTGATTCATTTTGATCAATCTGGCATCTTGCCACCTACGGAACCATTAACTTGCTAGCAACATCTTGGTGAAGCAACATTAGTTGAAATCAAGCCAATAAGTGTTATAAATTGGCTAAAAGTCATATTGAAAGACACCAAAATCTATGTGCTCCTCAAATTTCATACAATGATAGTTAGCATCATATGATATAGTAGTCAGACAACTGGTTGCACTCTTTTCCAATGTTGTAGAAATCGCTAGGCGCTAGTCGGGCGGTGGGGACTAGGGATTAATCAGGATTAATCGGGATTAATCGGCCAACTAATCGGCCTAGTCGGATAGTCGGGCCTAATCGGCCTTAGGGGACTAGCAATTAATCGGCCTAGTCGGGGATTTTTACAACCATGCTCTTTTCTTCAATTTCATATCATTTACAAGTGTCTTGTTTGCTATGAGTCTTATACTAAAGCATCATTAAATATGAATAAGGTCATTATGCTATAACTACAAGGGTGTCAACATAGGGTAGAAAGTGAGTGAACGAAACAAAATGTTTGTGTTCAATTTATAAAAATATGCAAAAGTTGATGTGAGGCTTAACCAACCCTATAATTCATCACATCTTATGCACAATCAAGAATTTATATATTTTTTTTTCATACGAATAGAATAGAGACCCTTTCCCCTAGAGCTTATCTACACATGCTTTAAATATGTTATTATTATGTAAAAACAAAATATTTAACTATTGTTTTCATTTAAACTTCAATTGATAGCTTATCCGGCCTGATTGAGTATATGTGAGCCGTCCTCATTTGAATCGGTTAGACCAATTGAGTTAGTGATTTGGACCCCGTATTTTATGACAATTTTTTTACTATGGAGTCTTCATATTTTATATGTTTAATGCTTTACAACATATTTTATTTGCAAATCCAGTTGTTTTGTATATCGTTCTAAATAAGTTTTATCCGTTTTGTTTTGGATTTTAAATTATTTATGAAGTCATCTGAAAATTGAAATAAGGCTGACCGGCCCTATCTTTGGACCAATAAGATTAGTTGGTTCAATATCAAGCCTGATTATGGGAAAAAAGGGAACCGGAACTAGTCATATCCAAACCGATGGGTATATACGGTCCCAGGTTCTCAGAGAAATCATAACCGGACCCGGACCAGTTCCATCTTTAACGGCCAAAACCCGAAGCAGAATCAACCAAAAATTACCGGAACCGAAACCGAAACCGGTTCTTGACTTTGTTGACCGGAACTGGTTCCGATTCCAAAAAAGAAACCGGTTTGCCCACCTCCAAACCAAATCATTACTGTAACCGATGGCTTGAGTTTTACATTTTAGTTAACTGGACAAAATGGTTCGCAGCGTTTGGTTACTATTTTAGTTATTACCAACCAAATCTCAACTAATAAATATTATATGGATTGATGCCAACTCAGAAAGTGTATAGTTGGAGTCCAAACTAAATGGACATGCTTTACGGTTTAATTTTGTATAATTTATTATTTTCGATATATCTTTTAATGTTTCAATTTTCCAACACAAGGTGGCTGATCGACATCTATTTAAACAACATGAGTGTTAACCCAAACTTCTATTTTGCATCTCACTCACGATAAACGCAAATCTATTAGAATTAAGGTGTTAGTTTTTTCGAGGTCATAGGTGTGAGCCCTGTCAAAGATACGGTTTGTAGTAAAAATTGTTAATTTTTTTCATTATGATGTATAATAAGGTGTCTACTTTTGGGGGGTATTCGTATCCATTGGTAGTGTAAGTGTGGTTTTCATTGTGGTTAAAGATTTAGCTTTGATATATAATATGATAAAAAATTGTTGTTAAAAAAGTTTAATATGATATATAATTTTATTTTTGGTGTATTCATAATCAATTGGTGTATTCTATGCACTAGTCTATGGGCCCTCTGCCTCTATAAATACTTTGCGTATAGTCCCACGTAAAGATGCAAACAAACAAGTGTCTAGAAACTGGTTCTTTTAATCATCAATTTAAGTTTTTGCAAAAATTTCCGGTTTAGGTTCGATTTTAGGTTTCAAGTGCCCAAACCTGTTAACTGGTTCATCTAACTAAGAAGTTGCTTATTGTGGTTAAACGGTTTCGGTTATAATATCGGTTTGGTTTAGAGCTTGAAAAAACAGTTATTAACTGAACACGTTAAAAATTAAAACTGTTTTAAAACCGTTAACTGATTAACCAGTACAGTTATTTCAAACCATTTTTTGACCAGTTAAGCAGTTTGTTTAGCTATAGTCCCATGTTCACAGTCCCTCCTATGCTATAAATACCATTATACCAGATTACCAGAGGGCAGGAATGGGCTGTTTAAAGTTGGTCCAAACATGACCCAACTAAAAAAAGGTCTAAATTATGGTCTAAAGCCCCAAACTAGTTATATTGGTTTATTAACTAAGGGAACCAATTATAACCAAATTACCTGTATCTGTTGCGATATTTAGATAAGGCTGGTAAAATGAGTTTTAACGAGTTTAACAGGTTTCAGACGATGCGATTAATGCAAATATAAAACATGAAAACGACTTGTTTAACACTTGGTTTGGTGATTTAAAAATGACAGTTCTACATTTTATGTAGCAAAAAGAAAAATTATGAAGTCTCACCTCTTAATTTTTATTATTAAAAAAAGTACAAAATAAAATAGTCATTCTTTTGTTAAACATGTCTAATCGTGTCTTAATAGATACCCATTTTATCAGCCCTATATTTAGAAAAAGGAAGTACTGATTACCATTTAAAACTCTAGTAGAAGATAGTTCAAAGAAAGGTGTGTTATGCCTAAGAAGAATATTAATGATTGTTCATTTAGACTAAAGAAAATAAACTAACCATTAACACACAGATAATTTAATAGTAGCTTCGTTGTTTTAATTAAATGAAAACATATATGAAATTACAGTTATATAAAAGTACCAGTATTGTTATTTTAACTAACTAACTAACGTAGATTACTACAAACAAATTATTTATACTATAGGACATACCTAAAACTTCAAAAATCTTAGAAGATTAAAGTGATATTTTATAAGTTGAGATATGTGTTTGAAAGGTTTTTAATCTTTTAAAGAGTAAATTACCGAGATGTCCCTTTGGTTTGCTAATATTTCACTCTTAATCCCTAGGTTTTATAAATTACCCACATGGCCCCAAACTTTAAACATGTGTAACACATACATTACTTACGTCATAAAATTACCTTCACTTGCTCGACTAAATTACTCTCACATAAGAATTATATGCGTTACAAATATTTAAAGTTTATGACCATATAAATAATTTATGAAACTTATGGAACAAGAGTGAAATACTAGCAAACATAAGGACCGTCTCGGCAATTTACTCCTTTTCAAATGATAGGCTATGGTCAGTTTCAAACTCGTGTCATCTCTTTCAGTCCTTCTGATCCCCGCGATAGTGACCTAGTGGTAAGGGGTGAAAATCTATAATGGAAGATTAGGGTTCAAACCCCAGCACCATCTAATTTTGCATGTGTCATAAGATTTACCTCCCTCATGTTGGCCTTGAGACAAGTCGGTGAGACGCCTAATGATGGTGAAAGTGTTGTTTTAAAGTTGTTTTTTTAATGCCTAAATTGAATTTAAGCCAACAAAAAGAGGCCCCAATAGGAGTCTAACCTAGAGGTGGCCAAATCGGGTTTTTTTTTTGAACCGGATCCGGTTCCAGCCGGTTTTTTGCCGGTTCCGGTTCGGGTTTGGCCGGTTTGAGGGTGGAACTGGTTCCGATTTTTCCGGTTCCAGTTCCTCTGAAAATCAGGAACCGCCCGTCTCCACCGGTTCCGGTTCTGATTTCTGGTTCCGGGTCCGTTGGCCACCTCTAGTCTAACCCCGACGTCTGTCTACTTTTGAAGCCCTACCAGTAAACCAAGATTTGCATTATTCATAAAAAACAAGACAAAAATGAGCATAAAAAAACAAAACACGGACCTTTGAAATTGATATAGACACAACATAATTAGTAAAAAATTACTCAACCACAATTCGTTTGGTTGGTTAGTGTCAAAAAATGTGCCACATAGCCACGACTGGCTAAGGTACATACATATATATCACCACGTTCCCTTACATAGCTTCTGGCAAACAAGCAATGATTCAAGTTTTAGCACTCATCGTCATCATAATCGTTATCGTTTTCTGGAAACTTTACAAGAACCAGGAAAACAAAATCAATCTTCCACCAGGAAGCTTCGGATGGCCGTTTCTGGGCGAAACTCTGGCGCTGCTACGAGCAAATTGGGACGGAGTTCCGGAGAGATTTGTACGGGAACGGATCGATAAATACGGCAGTCCTCTGGTGTTTAAGACGTCGTTGCTTGGTGACCGTATGGCGGTGCTGTGTGGACCTGCCGGTAACAAGTTTCTGTTTGGTAATGAGAACAAGCTGGTGGCTGTGTGGTGGCCGTCGCCGGTGAGGAAGCTGTTCGGCAGGTGTCTGATTACTATTCGGGGGGATGAAGCAAAATGGATGAGGAAGATGCTGTTATCTTATCTGAGTCCTGATGTTTTCGTCAGTCGCTATGCGGCAACCATGGATGCGGTTACCCGTCGTCACATCGAAGTTCATTGGCGAGGTGAGGTTTTCTATTTTTTTTTTTATTAATTTGTTTTTTTTTCATGCAGACATCATTGGTTACTATAATTATTATAAGATTATAATCTAATTCTAAGAAATACATAGAATCAGCAAATCAAGGGCGGCCCGGGGGAGGGGCAAACCCGACCCCCGTCCCGGGCCCATTTTTTAGAGAGGCACAAAATTTTTTATATATAAGTATATATACGGATTCATTCAAACAAGAATTAATAAAAGAAATCGAACTAAAAATAAACATTTATAAACACATTGGTTAATGGTGCAATAAATCATGTTTGTTAAAGTATATGAAGTTACTTTCATACCCTTTAAACTAAATATGTCAATTGGTTCGGTTAACGGTTTATTCGGTCTGGTTTAATCGGTTTTATCAATTTTTTCCCCTATAAAAAAACCGAACCGAATTCGAGAAGTGATTTGGTTCTAATTTCAGTTAAAACCAAATAAACAGATTGAAAGCCATTTAAACCGCTTAAAAGTCAAATAAACCAATCTAAATAAACCGAATTCAATTGAATAAACTGATTAAAACCGAATAAACTGATCTGAATAAACCGAACTCAACCGAGCAAACCGAATTCAATCTTATATATTATTAATAAGACAATAAATTTGAATTTGGTTTAATCGGTTAACCAAACAAAACAAATTTATAAAAAAAAAATTGGAATCAAAAACCGAAATTCGGATATGGTCGGGTACCGAACCGAAAACTGAATTCGGAATTTGATACAGATAGAACCAAAACGAAAACCGAATTCCGATTCGGTTCAATTCGATTTTTTCAGTTACGAATACGTTTCGGTTTTCGGTATTAAATGGTTTTTGGTTTTTTGAGAACCTCCACTTTAATATTTGAATTCTTTAGGGGGGCCTTTTTTTTCGTTTCGTCCTGGGTACGCCAAATCTCAGGGCCGCCCCCGCAGCAAATGAATGCGAACTCCGGTAGTGTTCTTGCATGTTATATACACACACTGTGGCGGAGCTTGAAAAATTTGTCCGAGAGGGCCGAAAGTCATGGGGAAATTTTATCGCTATGTTTTGGGCTAAAATTCGGGTCAACGCATGATTATTCAGGTTGGGTCAAACAATTTAAAGTTTTAAATATCAAATATTTGTTCAACTCAAAAATATATATATGTTTGTATCAAACAAGACAAAATGTTTAAAACGAAAATGTGAGTACCCGGAAGAAGTATCACAATTTAACGCGACGACCTTTAAGCTCTTTGAACTTATTGATTATATACTCCGAATCAAATTTCTCAGCAATTTCTTTTGCGAAAACGATTGTTGAAATATGTTAAATTCAATAGTTAAGGCCCATTTTCATTTTTAAGGCCCAAAACAACATTTAAACTCAAAATTTGCTAATGAACAAGATTACAACCGATACTGTGAACCCTTAAAGATAATGTTAAACTTACAATATTAGTTTAACTTTATTATTTTTTAAAATCCAAGGGGGGCCCAAGGAATATATTAAAGAAAAACCGAAGGGACCGGGCTCAATACCTATAAAATTTTTCGAACGAAAACTACTGTTTTGAGACTTCTAGCCAGAAAAACGGCAGGGGGCTGGACACCCCCAGACCCCTTAAAACCTCGGCCAATATGTGTGTGTATATAATTTTCATAATTTTTAAGTTTGTAACATGATTGAGTTCATGTTGAATTTTTTTGGTTTGTATTTTTTGACATAAGTACTTACAAGCATGATACACTTTAACACCTCTAATAAGTGTAAGCTTTAATCAAATTGAATACAAAGACTGATAGACTGTTATACGTGGAGAAAGAATTAAGTCTTTCTTATAAGAATTAATGCTAATAATCTTAAACACAAACACGTCTTCACGACATGACACGACTTTAACTTATTTCATGTCTAAAACATGTTAACACGTTAAGACTTGTTTATTTTCATGTCTAAAAAATTCTGTTAAACCCCATTATAGAATGGAATTCGATCCCAGTTAGGGGCTCTGCCCCTTGAACCCCCGCCAGGGGGCGCCGTCTCTTTAGAAAACTCATCGAATCATAAAACTATAAACAAGTGTACATCTCATATCCAACTTGTTTAATGAATGATTTATATTGATGAACAAAATCAATCCAATTACCTAAAATATTTAACAATCCAAAGACAATACAAAATAGATTGATAACAACCTTTAGGAATTATTATTTTCTGGTAAGCCTCATTTTAAAAAAAAAAATCTAGGTTTTATATAAAATCATACATGTTTGCTATTGATTTACATTGATTTAACTTTAACATGTATGAAGGCAAGGAAGAGGTGAACGTATTCCAAACCGTTAAGTTATACGCCTTTGAGCTTGCTTGTCGTCTGTTCATGAGCCTTGAGGACCCAAACCACATTGCAAAACTTAGTTCCTTGTTCAACATTTTTTTGAAAGGCGTCATTGAGATACCAATCGAGGTCCCGGGGACACGATTTTACAGCGCCAAAAAAGCAGCAGCAGCTATCAGGACCAAACTAGCAACGATTATCAAAGCGAGAAGAGCGGAACTGCAGGAAGGAAAGGCGTCACCTTCACAGGACCTGTTATCACATTTGCTTACATCTTCCGACGAAAATGGTACCTATCTAACTGAGAAGGAGATTGCAAACAGCATCTTGTTACTGCTCTTTGCGGGTCATGACACTTCTGCTGTGTCCATCACTTTGCTCATGAAGACTCTTGGTGAACATCCTGATGTTTATGACAAGGTGTTGAAAGGTACTTGGTTATATATGTTCTACTTCATCTGATATATGGTTAATTTTGGATCAAATTCTAATTAAACGCGCGTATCTTCCAGAGCAATTAGAGATATCTAACGCGAAAAAAGAAGGGGAGTTGCTGAAATGGGAGGACATACAAAAGATGAGATACTCTTGGAATGTTGTTTTAGAAGTCATGAGACTAAATCCACCCATATTCGGGGCCTATCGAGAGGCCTTGGTGGATATCGAGTATGCTGGTTATACCATCCCCAAAGGATGGAAGGTGAAAATTTATACATTTATTTCAGTAACTTATAAAATAAACAAACATAACTAGTAATATATATAAGTAAATCTGACTATTTATCATGATTTCATGTTACATCTTTAGATACATTATAATGTTGCATCCACGCATAAGGATGAGGCTCACTTTGAAGACGTAACATGTTTTGACCCATCAAGATTCGAAGGCGACGGACCAACTCCATTCACATATGTTCCGTTTGGAGGGGGTCCGAGGATGTGTTTAGGGAAAGAGTTTGCGCGAATAGAGGTGCTTGCGTTCCTTCACAACATTGTCACCAACTTCAAATGGGACTTGTTGATACCTGGTGAGAAAATCGAATATGATCCCATGGCTACCCCTGTAAAAGGGCTTCCAATTCGTCTTCATCCTCATGTTGTATAATTAATCTTAGCATGAATCAATAAAGGTGCATTGTGATGGAGCTCCACGATTATTCTTTATTAGATGTATTTTTAATAGCATGACGAAACTGCTACAAGTATATGTGTCAATACTATGATAAAAATGTTGTGTAATATATGATAAAACTTATGTAACGTGTATGCAACTAGTGGGTTACCATGCGCGTTGCGTCGCAATTTTAAATATCTGAACATGATCACAATCTGTTATATCAAAACATAAATATAAAAACACGTCATAAGAGTTGTTAATCTGACAAAAACTCGAAAGTGTGGCCATAAAAAACGTGTAGTATTATCAAATTAATTTATCAAATTTAAATATAAACACTATTATTTTATTATTAATTAATAATATTAAATTATTAGTATTTAATTATATGATTTTATATTATTTAATTTTTTATTATTTAACTATTATATTACTTAATTATTATTGTTATTTAATATTTGTAGTGTTCATATGCAATCATTGCATTTGACCTTTGTATACATTATTATTACTATCTAAACAAAAAACATTTATTAATAGTGACGTAATCATGTTAAAGCATAGGATACAAAAGAAAGAAGCATGGTTATTAAGCATAAAAGATAATACACATGGTACATGTGTAGAGCTAACGTGTTATTGCTCCCAGTCCCATTGCCTCCCCTTTTTCTTTCTTCCCCTCCCAACATCTTTTTTACAATGTCATGTTCTTCATCCTCTAAAACCTAAATTGGCACCTGACGAGAATGAAACATCAAGATCCATAATCCTTTTCCATGATGGCTGATTTATTGGCTATTCGATTAGATTTACAGGGTTGTGACTTGATTACTTTGGTTTTGACTTGTGTATTTTCCTCAATTACTTTTCTACGTATCTTTCCATCAATGAATCGCAAGTTTTAGGTCACAAAGATTAGGGGTGAAGAATCGATACTAGGGTTAAGAATGTAAAGAAGATCTGCTGCAGTTGCTTTGTGAAGAATATAATTGATGAATAGGTAAGTTCGTTGTTACCACATATGCAAAGGGCTTCAAACTTTTGATGTTTTGTTGAAGGTGTTGAAATCAAATGTAAGTTAGTTAATGTTATATATCATGTCTATGCATACATATAACCGTTCTTACAAGCTCTTCCAATTTCAGTGAATAGTTTTTGAATACTGTAGTTACAGGAAAGGAAACCTCGATTTTATTGACATGGCAGGCACATATAAATTTCAAACTACTAAACCCTAATTTTGTTATTATTGGTTTTCCATTATGTTTTATTATAGATAAAGGCATGATTTTGGAGTTCCATTATTGTTTTTAAATTGCAAGTTGATATTGGCGGTTGTGGTGGAACATGCCACTCCTATTGACAGTAATGGCTGTAGGAAGCATATATAGCCACGCTCTGGTGTGATGTCCGATTGCTTAAGATGATGAATTCAAGTTACCCTCAAAGAGGCCAAAGTAGTGAATCTGCATATACAGGATTTGGTTGCTCACACTGATGCTTATATTGTCGTTTTGAAACAAAACGAAAGTTAAGAAACCCACCACAATGCAATATCTAGCTTAATTACTATCTTAAAAACTGAATCTGCCACGTAATTGTAACAATGAATTTGCTCATACTGATGCTTATACAATTCATTTTTATTTTGATTTATCATATGTTTATTTTATAGTCATGTTTGTTTATATGCTAACTTTTTCTAGGTTCATGAAATGAGGGTGTTAAATTGATTCTGCCGCACATGAACATTTTATTTTAGTTTTAGTTTTTTCCTTCTTAACCAGTAATAGGTTTGTTTTATGATTGTACATGTTTATATGTTAATGATTTTTTTTTCTCTTTTGAGTTTGTTCCCAAGTGTTCTATTTTTGGTTTCTTTTTCTTTTTTTACTTCTTGACTCATAATAGGTTTGTTTTATAGTCACGACTTTTTATATGTTAGTGTATGTTTGGTATAAAATAATAAAATAGATGAAAGAATGAAATAGATGAGGGAATGAAATGGACATTTACTATGTCATTGTCATGTTGGTTACCATGTTGGAATGAAATAAATTATTACTTTATGGTAGATAGGAAAAGACAAATAAATATAATATATTGCATGAGCATATAAATTCATGGTTCACGATATGGGAGGGGTCATGAATCGGGTTATGGTTCAGAGCATGGTTCATGCCATGGGTTGGATCATGGTACAAACATGTTGTGGGTCATGGTTTGAGTCATGAGTAAGGTCATGATTCAAGACAATTCTAATCATGTGTCATAGTTAGGGTCATGAGTCGGGTTATGGGTCAGAGCATGGCTCATGCCATGGGTTGGATCATGGTTCAGGCCATGTCCGTTGAGTCATGGGTCGGATCATTTCAATCCTTGAAAGAATAAAAAAAAAAGAACCATTCACTCAAAGAATGAAAATCATTAGAAGAGAAGTAATCACATTTGTTATGTAATAGTTTATTTAATTCATATGTGGCTAATAAACGTTTTTTTTCCATTCCAACGTAATGGGTAATTTCATTCCCGCATTTATTCATGCATGCCAAATACTATCTATTTTTTTTGTTTTCTTTTGTGTTTGTTCTCGAGTCAAAACATGGGTGTTAAATTTGCGCGACAGCACGCGAGAAGCGCCATCTAGTTGTATATATTGTTGTAATATGCTAGATGAAGCCTCAGAATGTAGATTCTAAATTATTGTTTTTTTACTTAATTAGTGGGTTCCCCGCGTGTTACGCCGTGAATTCTGTCGCGATTCAGAATATTAGAACACATAGATGATTCGGTATTTCTGTATATTAAAATGTTGATACAAAAAATAATACAATGATTGCCACTCCGATGTAAAACTCTTAAGTGTGCATGTTGTAAACATGGCCCAAGTAGTCAATCACGATAGTGGTAACATAATCACGACTATCAAATTGCATACCAAAAAACTGATAGCCACAATTTTCAATCTGTATTAAAACAATAAATCGAGTGTTGCTTCAAAGAATAATTATTCATAACATTTAATTATTATAATTATTAATATTACTTACATATTAATAGTTTTTTAATTGTTAATATTAGTATTATATTTAAATATTATTATATTCAACCTAAGAAAAAAAATGTTTGATTGCAGGATTTGAACACTCAACTTTTAATATGATAGTTAACTTTTAAATTTTAATATAATGGCGTCCGTGCCGTACAGTAAGCCAGAGCTTACTTTTTTTTTTGAACGGCAATATTATTCTACTCCTACTCCTAAATTACACCCAATTTTCCCCCTTGCTTGGATTTGAACCCAAGACCTCATTTCTAAGAGACAATGCCTCTACCAAGTGGGCTAGCCCCACATTGGCAAGCCAGAGCTTACTTAAATGATAATTTTGGAAAGAATAGATGTGTGTGTATATAGGGAAGAGTTCTAATGCTAACCTTAGGATAGAGCAATAACCCATTAATCTCACCATATTTAATGATCAAATCACTAGATGCTTATCTAATGGTTGATATTAAACTATAATATAATAATGTAATTGATTTGAAAGAAAAGGAATTAAGGGTATTAATGTAATTTGATATATTAAATACTTTACCCCATCTTTTTTATACATCCATAACTTTTTTATACTATAATATTTTTTTTATAAAAATTGCACCATTTTACTCGTCTTTTTTTTCTCTTTAATTCCGTTATAGTCTTGACTAGGTTTTTTTTATTTTTTTTCGGTTGTTCGTATTTACATCAATGTAACAAGTATAAAATTAACAAATTATTTGTAATGAGTTGTAACGAATTTGGGTTTACATTGTTGTATAATAAATAGGGTTAAGTTTAAGAGTGTAAACGAGCCAAGCCGATCCTGAACTCGTTAATTACGTTATATTCTTGACTAGGTTTTTTATTTTTTCCGGATGCTCGTTAATTACGTTATATTCTTGATTTTGTAACGAATTTTGGTTTTTAAATTACTAAAATGTATTTACAATCTTGTAAATATAATTTTTAAAGTATGAAAATGTATTTACATTCTTGTAGATATAACGAATTTTGGTTTTATCAACAAAATGTTATAGTATTTTTTTTAAAGCATTAAATCGTATTACAATCTAGTAGATATAACGAATTTTGGTTTTTATCAACAAAATGTTATACTATTTTTTAAAGTATTAAAATGTATTTACAATCTTGTACATATAACGAATTTTGATTTTTATCAACAAAATGTTATTGTATTTTTTTAAAGTATTAAAAGATATTTACAATCTTGTAGATATAATTTTTTTTAAAGTATTAAAACGTATTTACAATCTTGTATATATAACGAATTTTGGTTTTTATCAACAAAATGTTATATTATTTTTTTTAAAGTATTAAAATGTCTTTACAATCTTGTATATATAATTTTTTTGTAAAGTATTAAAACGTATTTACAATCTAGTAGATATAACGAATTTTGGTTTTTATCAACAAAATGTTATAATATTTTTTTAAAGTATTAAAATGTATTTACAATCTTGTAGATATAATTTTTTTTATAGTATTAAAATGTATTTACAATCTTGTAAATATAACGAATTTTGGAGCATCCGGAAAAAATAAAAAAACCTAGTCAAGAATATAACGTAATTAACTAGCTCGGGATCGGCTTGGCTCGTTTACACTCTTAAACGTAAACCATATTTATTCTACAACAATGTAAACCCAAATTCGTTACAACTCGTTACAACTCGTTACAAGTAATTTGTTATTTTTATACTTGTTACATTGGTTTAAATACGAACATCCGAAAAAAATAAAAAAAACCTAGTCAAGACTATAACGGAATTAAAGAGAAAAATAAGACGAGTAAAATGGTGCAATTTTTATAAAAAAATATTATAGTATAAAAAAGTTATGGATGTATAAAAAAATGGGTAAAGTATTTAATATAGCAAATTACTAATGTACCCTTATCAAATAATAAAAGAAAAATACATGTGTTTATATCTGATTGGGTAAAGAGAGTTAATGTGTTATTGCTCTAAGTGAGAGTTAGTATTTGATCCCAATCCAATATATATATAGGGAATGTATATTTTGAAACCCCCATGAGATGAGGAAACTATGGAAACCCAATACTTGGTCCACAATTTGCACATCATTCTTTCTTTTTAATAACCTAATATAATAGAAGGGCAATTAGGTCATTTTCTTCACATGTACCACTACACACTATTTTATTAATTAACCACCTTCTCTCTTCAAATTTAAATCAAAACAAAAAAAATTAAATATTCCTCCTCTTTTATTTCCACACCAGAATTTTTTAATTGAAAAAAAAATTGATAGTATGCTGGTTGTATCTAAGTGTTGTCGTTGTTACATCTATGATACGTTGGTCGAGGATATTGTGTATATTTATTGTTATACCTAAAATTTTTGAATTTTTTTATATTCCTTTTTTTTGAAGTAATATTCTTTTTTCTAACGCATAATTTCATAATAAATTCCCGAATTTTGCATTCTCGTTATATTTAAATAAAAAAATATATATATTATTTCATAACAATATTACGTATAATCTATATTTTTTTATGGTTTGTAATATTTTATACAATAGATACTTATAATCCAATATTATAGAAACTAACACTCAAGTTACGTTTATGTTACATCTCAACGGACTAATTGAACATGTATTTTATATACACTTTTATATTTTATTGTTTGTCCTTTTTATAGAATATCATAATTTATCATTTATTCATACTACATAAGCATTTAATTATTTTTTGTTTCCTATTTGTACCTTTTACAATAAAATATGTCTTCTATATCAAATTAAAAAATGTACTATTGTACCTTTTATAATTAAATGTTCATGACTTGATTTCTTAAAAAGCATAAAAATAAATTCATTTTATTTTGTATGTACACAATTTTAAAGATACAAGAATTATTTTTCTATATATAATATCAGTTTTTCTAAGTTATTCTTTTTGAGATTTAACGTTTAAAATATAATTAAGTTGTTACACTAATGTTACACATAACACTGTAGGTTATGTGTATTTTCTATTAAGTTCATGTTACCAAATGTATTTTCCATATAGTATATTAATTATTAATTATTTTATAATTTTCATGCAAAAATTTTCATTAATTGTATTATTATACTATTTTAATTTTTTTAATGTTACATTATATAACATTTCATTATGTTACGTTATTGTTACATATTTAAAGTTAGTGTAACTAGAATATGATGTTACAAATTTTATATTTTGCTCAATATTTCATAATTTGTATATTTTTTTGTTTTCTTTTTTTTTTGCACAAATATTTTTAAACTTATGTTTACATGCAAATTACATATGTAAAGTTAGTATAACCAGATTATTTTTTTTGTTGGAAGATATATGTGTTACATAGATGTTAAAATTACATATATGTAATTTTTATGTAATGTCAATGTAACATAATGTAACAATTGGTTACGTATATAAAATTAATAAAATTGAACCACGTTACATAATTAGTCGGAATCCCCCTCTCCACACAACCACCGGTCTAGATTCATCCTCGTCACGACACCTCCCACCGAAGTTCTCACCGTTTTATCATGTAATTTTGATGTAACATAATACAAATAAAAAATACGTAGCTGAAATAATTTTAAATTATTTAACTTTGATGTAACATAATATAAAATATATTAAAAGATCAAACGACATTACATAAATGTGTTTTAATTTAATATTACAAATAGTACATAAGTAGAATTCTTTAAAAAGAGATACTTTTAATTTAGGGCTCTTTTATTTAGACACCCCACTTTTATATTTTTACACCCCTGCGGGTCGAGAAGGCCCGTACTGGCCATTACGGGCCGTATTGATTACAGACAAACATTCCAGGGAATTCCTTGGAATCAGTGAAACAATCTGTGGAACGGGCCGTACTGGGCAGTACGGCCCGTCTTGGCCCAAGCTTATTTTTCCAAGCCATTTTGGGTGCCAACCAGTTTTGAAAACCTTGGTACGGCCCGTACTGGCCTGAATTAATTTATTTTATTTAATCATAATTTACGTATTTAAATATTTTTTAACGATATACGTTTAATACGTGAATTATTTGAACGATATGTGTTATTTATTTTATTTAAACTTAATTTACGTATTTAAATTTAATTTTTAACGATATACGTTTATTATGTAAGTTATTTGAACGATACACGGCTATTACGTTAGTTAAACGTCATAATGTCGTTTTAACTAAATATTTCATTTTCTAATTAGTTTGTTTTTGTTAATTAAAATAATTTAAACAATATAAAGTTTTTCGCGCAAATATTAAACAACACAAACAGAAGCAATACAAATGCAGAAAGAAACGTATACGTACACTGTACGGTTTTATATACAATGAAACAAAATACAAAAATACAAAATGAACTACGATCCGGATGGTCCAGCGTCCAATCCGTCGTCTGCGTAGACGCGTGGCTCCGGGAACGGTGGAAGCTGTGTCCCGTCCCGTCGCGCATGCTCTGACGCGACTGTGCACTGGACCAAATCCTCGTACCGATCGAGCCGTCGCTCGATGCGTGCCATCCGTTGGGCCGTCTCGTCGCACCGGGCGCAATCTGGTGCAACAACACTCGAGTGGCTCGGTCAGTGGCTCGCAGCGCGCACGGTAAACGTGCGGTGGATGCTGCGGAGGCTCCTCCTTGCGCTGCGGTGACAGAACCGGCTCCTCCCGAATCGGCTCGGGCTCCGGTATCGGGCCACCGTCCTGCTGCTGCTGGTCTGGCAATACAATGACCTGAGCCGGCTGAAACGGGCGGCCGTCCAGCCCAATAAACCGCAATCCCAGACCCGGGATGTCGGTGGCAAGTTTCATGCTGAGGACCGTCCGCCGATCGAGCTTACGAGGCTCGATCGCCGGCAGATCCTCAAGCATGCCAACCATGCCTCTGCTGCGGGCAATGTGGGTGACAAAGGCGCCACCCCACAATGTACCGCGCTCCTGTCGGTGGTAGAAGGAGGCGTAGTACAACGCAAAACACCGTGCCAGGTTGCACGGCCTGCCAGTAATGAGTGAGTGCAGATAAAACAGATCTGTCATCGTCACCCACTCCTGGCTCTGACCGCGACCTGAGATGGTCGTCACGATGCAGCGGTGGATGTAACGGATAAGTGGATCTCTGATCGTCGAGGCCCGTACCCGGGGGCCGGTGAAGGGCGTATCTGATACCTGGGACCACCAGGCCCTCATAACCCCCTCCTCCCCCTGCGTCAAGCCCTGTGCGAAGTCGTCACGAACGGTCTCCGGCTCGTAATAGATGCCTAAGTGCACGGCGAACCGCTCGATCGACATCTCGAAGTGCTGGCCGCATAAGGAGAACTCGATATCCGAAGGAAGCTCCTCGTCATCCTCCTCCCGAACTGCGGCCTGGTGAGCTCGGTATCTAAATGTGGATAGAAACTCCACAGTGATCAACCGGTAGGTGGGCAGATCCGCGAGATCGAACAAGCGAGTCGACGGCGTGTCCTCGCCGAGGATGGCTCTCGCACGAACCGCCTCCCCGGCATCAGCCAGAAGACCCCAATCTATACAACGGGGCGTCGGCACGCTCATCGCAGAATCCGACGGCACCCGCCGCCCACCGCTGACTGTGGCTCAAACTGCAGCCACTCGTGCTGCGAGAGCGCTAGTGTCTCCGGATCTAACGGCGGCCCCTGCTGGGCGACCTCCTCCTGATGTAGCATCTCGGCATCCATCTCGGTAATAAATGTATAAGCTGAAAAAACCGAAAAACGAATAAACGTTAACAAAATTTCTTGCCAAGACGGCCCGTAATGGGCATGACGGCCGTCTTGGCCATACCAGGCCAAAACGAGGCTGGTATGGCCAGAGCGGCCCGTAATGGGCATGACGGCCCGTCTTGGCCATACCAGGCCAAAACCAGGCTGGTATGGCCAAGACGGCCCGTAATGGGCATGACGGCCCGTCTTGGCCATACCAGGCCAAAGGTCACCTTCTTCATTTATTGAACAAGACGGCCCGTAATGGTCATGACGGCCCGTCTTGTTGTTGACTGATTTAAATTTTGAATGAGCAAGACGGGCCGTAATGGCCAAGACGGCCCGTCTTGTTCATTTTTCGAAAACTTAAAAACGCCCTAAACAGGTCCTATTTCGATCAAAAACCTAATCTAAACACATATTCATGATCTACGGGCGAAAATACATACCTGGTATCGAAAGTTTGAAGCACCAAGACGGGTGTATAGACCAAGACGAGAGGAAATGTGGGTGTATGTGTGTGGAAAAGTAAAAAATGAAAAGTAAA
This sequence comes from Mikania micrantha, assembly GCA_009363875.1. Lineage (NCBI taxonomy): Eukaryota > Viridiplantae > Streptophyta > Magnoliopsida > Asterales > Asteraceae > Mikania > Mikania micrantha. The sequence goes on along the minus strand of CM018680.1, from coordinate 77,681,914 downwards.
AATTGAATTTAATCTAGAACAGTACGGGCCGTACTGGTCATTACGAGCCGTACTGTTCTAATTTTTTTTTTAAATTAAAAAAAAATTCACTTTTATTATATTTCATTAAAGAATTTGTTTATTACATTTAAACGTCTATGTAGTCGACCAACTTATTTTCATCTAAAAATCTTTGGTATTCTTGCAGCCTGTCATGATATACGAACTCCCAGTCGGATGCGGCATCATTTCGGTAACGTTTCCAGATAGGATTTACCGTTGGCATTGGATAACATCCTTGTAAGGTAAAATTAACGAAATGTTGGCCAAGATGAATTACGGATACGACGTTATGTCGCGGCAAACTATTAGCAGATGTCCACAAAGGAAAAATGGTTTGAGGACCTCCTCTGCTGAAAACGTGAACGATTACGCCAAATCTTTGAGCAATTACTAAAACCTGTGTGAGGCATAAACATCCAATTTCGGCGGGAGCAGGTGCAATCTGTTGCCAATTTATTGTGTTGCGTAGTACATCATAAGAATCTGGGTCGTAGGAGTTAAACACATATCTGTACAGATCTGCGTTGAAATCCAATTCATGCAAGAGTTGTTGTTGAATAAATGCCCAATGACTTTCATCGAATCCTACCTACGGCCTACGGCTAAAGAACGAAAACCACATTACCATCTGGCTGGACATCTTGTATGTTTATCACATAAGGTTGAAAGAGAGGAAGGATGTGATGACCGAAGCGATAAACATTGTTTAATCCTTCAGGTTTCATGTTACGTGGAAAACGGAATTCGTTTTGACTTAGCGAGTCCGATGATGGCATTGCTTTTGATACCGATGTGGAACGGTTGCGCCGAAACACGGGTTTCTGACTTTTCTCGGTCACACCTGTAAACGAACTATGCCTCGAAGGTTTAAATGTACTTTCTTGGGACGCTAAATTATCTTTAACAACGTCTTGCTCTTGCTCTTTTTGTTTTTGTGCCTTTAAAGTTGGACGACCACGTGTATGTTTTTGAACTGAAGACGCCTTTTTGTCGCTTTTGTTTGGAAATACATGCGCCAAAACCTTCTTTATTAGACTCTTTTTTATTTCAGGAGGTTTGGAATTTATTTCTTCTGTAACCAAACCCATTTGTCCTATAACATCTATTTATTCTTGTAACGACCCATTTTGGGAAATATTAAAATATAATATAATTGACGGAAAATTATTTATATTTTATTTCGGTGGGTGTTTTATTAACAATTGGGGTATTAGAGTTAACTAGTAACTAACTAGATTATGTTGGTTAAGTGAGTTAAATAAGTTAGTATAAAGTAGTAAAAGTTGGGAGGGACCAAAATTGTCATATCTCCATAGTTGGGATATGGAGATAAATCTTTGACCTTGGTCAAAGACCCACACATTTGTGTGGTGTATGTAGGTGTCGTTCAAGAGAAGTGAAGAAGAAGAAAACCCTAAAACACAAGATCGATCAAATTGGTGCATGGTTCATGGTTTGATCTTGAATACAAGTATATATTTGAGTTCTCCTAAGAACCTACAACATCAAGGTATGAATTTTTGGGTGTTTTTGGTACAAATTTCGTGGGTCTCACATGGGGTATGAGTGGGGTATGGTGAAATACGAAATTTGGGTGTTTGGAAGGTGTTAAATGTTGTTATTTATAGTGATAATCATCTATCACAACATTTTGATCTTTCTTGCATGTTAGATGCAACTTGATAAATGTGGGTTCATGGTGTTCATGGGGTATATGAACATGGTGGTTAATTTGTGTTCAAATGTTGGATTTGATGTTTTATGAAGTTGTTATTACTATAAATGTGTTTGTGGTGAATGAGAATCATTTATAAACTAAAAATGGAGTTTGATAGAGGTGTTAATGGGTGATGATCATATGTAGAAATAAACATGCATATGAGGTGTTTGATGAAATGCCAATTAAGGTGTTTAACTTAAAAATGAGTTTTTAAGTTGTGGTGGTATGAAATAAGCATATATATAATCATAAATGGTGAATTGGGTGAGAATTGATCATTTGGGTATAAATTAGATGAAATTGTGACAACGGGTCAAGTAGGTTGAAAAAAAATGTAAATATGAGTTACTTGTATTGAATATAGTTGTATGTGTGTAATACAACTAGGTAGTGGTGGTGAAAGTCAAGGAACAAGTCAAAAGCTTGGGAAAGAACAAGATGATTTTGATGGTGTTCCTACGGGCTAAGGTGAGTAACCTACTCACTAAATATGCAACCATAAGTCATATTTGTGTTGGTGTTGAATGTTGACTACTTGATTTATGTCTTGTAGTATTTGGTGAATGTTATGTGTTAAAACTATAAAAGTCAATGTAGGTGGAAACTACATTGCTTTGATAGATTATGAAGTTTTGGTGTTGGTGTTAAAACATGGTAGTTTGTTATTGTGTATGTGGAATATACATTGGTAGGATGAATTGGTGTTTAACTTGACAATGTATGTGGAATAAGCATTGTTGGGATGAATTGGTGTTTAACTTGACAATGTATGTGGAATATGCATTGTTGGGATAAATTGGTGTTTAACTTGACAATGTATGTGGAATATACATTGTTGGGATGAAGTGGTGTTTAAATTTACAATGTATGCGTGTGGATTATGATTGCTAAGGTAGTTATATACCTAAGACCACATATAGTGGCAATAGGAGTGTTTGACTTAAATGTTGACTATTTGTGGTGAGTCTTGTTGTGAATGTTATGTTATAATTACATAACATAATATGGTTTCATTAAGTGTTTGATAACAATTGTTGAAATTAGTCAAACTGGGTGATTGACTAAGTTGTTGAAGTTAGTCAAACTGGGTGATTGACTAAGTTGTTGAAGTTAGTCAAACTGGGTGATTTACTAAGTTGTTGGAATTAGTCAAACTTGGGTGATTGACCGAAATGTTGAAATTAGTCAAACTAGGTGATTGACTAAATTGTTGAAATTAGTCAAACTTGGGTGATTGACCAAATTGTTGAAATTAGTCAAATTGGGTGATTGACCCGTTAGTGGCATCAACTTGTGTGTCTTTGGTGATTAAATTGGTGTATAATGGGTGTATGTCTGAATTTGGTGTTTGTTGATCAAATTGGTGTATAATTGGGGTATGTATGAATTTGGTGTTTGTTGATCAAATGGGTGTATAATTGGTGCATGTATGAATTTGGGTGTTTTGTGATTAAATTGGTGTATAATTGGTGTTGAATATTTGGTGGTGACAATAACATGCAATAGGTGTTTAAATTGCTTAGTTATTGTGATTTGATATGCATGTATGTGGTGTGAAAGAATAAGAATGATTCACAAGAGGTGTGAACTTCTTATTCGAAGTTTGACCAAAAATTGGTCAAACAATGGTCAAACAATTCACAAGAGGTGTGAATTGGGAATAGGTTGAATCACAAGTGGTGTGATCTTCCTATGATGAGTTTATGGAGTTTAGGTAAATCACAAGTGGTATGATTACCTACTTTGGAAATCCTTGGTGAAAAAGGAGATCTCAAAGGATTGGGTAGAAATTGACCATAATTGGTCAAACAATTCACAAGAGGTGTGAATTGGGAATAGGTTGAATCACAAGTGGTGTGATCTTCCTATGGTGAATTTATGGAGTTTAGGTAAATCACAAGTGGTGTGATTACCTACTTCGAGAATCCTTGGTGAAAAAGGATGTTTGGGTAGAATTGACCAAATTTGGTCAAACTATTCACAAGAGATGTGAATGTGGAATGGGTTGAATCACAAGTGGGTGTGATCTTCTTATGGTGAATTTATAGAGTTTAGGTAAATCACAAGTGGTGTGATTACCTACCTTGAGAATCCTTGGTGAAAAAGGAGGTCTTAAGGGAATTGTGTGAAATTTGACTTTTAGTGGGTGGTTTCATGTTCTAACGCTTTATTGGTGTTTTAAAGTGCTATGAATATGAATTTAATGTGTTGAATATATTGTTGTGGTTGTGCAATTTGAAATCCTTGGTGAAAAGGGATGAGGGGGAGAACAAAGAAAGTTATGCATATGGAAGCAGTGCTGACATGACCATGTTCCACTGGAACACGCCCATGTCATATCTGCACATCTGATGCTGGAAACTTTCTGACATGGCCATGTTCCCCCGGAACACGCCCATGTTGCGTCTGTATGTCTAAAAATGACATAAATTGAATTATTTCATATTTGATGTGGATTCTATGGGTAAATCTAATTTGTTTGAGCAAGAATTGGAGATTTAAGGGGTTTTGGGTGAAAACGACCCGTTAGTAAATCGTTTTGTGTTCGGGTTGAATAATGTTTCCAAATTGTGTTTGGAATATTATTACTGTATTCCATATGGTGTTATGGAATACACTTGGGGATATAGCAGGGTGAACTCACTTAGTTCTAACGAACTAACGGTTATTTAAATGTGGTGTTTTTCAGGAGAACGTGAAGGGTGAAGGCGACCGTGATCGGATATCTTGAGAAGGCTCGGATTGAACACGTTTTTAGCTAAAAACCCAACTTTTTGTGAACGGTTATAAATAATGTAAAGTGTGATTATAATTAATATGTTTGTAACCGGTTTTGATGGCGGGTTAGGTTAAGTTGGGTGTTTAAAATTGTTGTTTAAGTTTTGAAAAATCTGGGACCAAACTCTGAGGGTTTTTTTTAAACACGTGTCACACGTGGGAGAATTTTGGGGGTTACAAGTTGGTATCAGAGCCTATGGTTTGAGGGATTCAAGTGCGTCGCGGACACTTGAACTCAAATCGTTGTGCTTTTGATATAGGGAGTAATGTTCGATCCAAGATCCGATCACAAAGTCGGGGGTTTAAGGTAACAAGTTTGTGAATTGTTTACCTTATGTTATATATATATTTAATGGTGTTTGGTGTAAATTTGCTTGTTAAACCGAATTTCTTAGTCATATTATGGGGAGGTGAAATTAAGGAAGAGGACATGTGAAATGTATAATGTTATGTCTGGCCAACATAAGATTATACTTTTGACATGGATATGACCTTAATGGAATCAACCCATATTATGGTATGTGATATGTGTTGTGAAAAGTTCATGTAGGGATGGCAATGGGCCGGGTTTGGGACGGGTTTGAGTAATCCCAGTCCCATACCCGATTATAAAACTATGTCCCATACCCGTCCCAAATCCCATCGGGTATCTATCGGGTATTTACCCGTCGGGTATCGGGTATCCCGGAGGGTTTCTGGTATCCCGGCGGGTTTAGCTAAATATATTCGTTGAGAATAACTGGCTTAAAACACGTCTGGTATCGGGTAACTAATAATAAATTTATTTTTTTATAACCAAAAACTATATGTTAAATATGCCAAAAACAAACTATTAATATATCAAATAAAATGAAATTTCAAAATGTTATAAGTTGATTATCATTGTTCAAGATAAACCAAAAAATAACAATTATTAACAAAATGGTTCAAAAATATTTTTGTAGTTGCCACAAAAAAAAAACAAAGATAAAAAAAGAAACAAATTATATGAACAATTTCTAAAGTTCAAAAGGATTAAAAAAGAAACAAATTCTATGAATTCAAATGTATATAAATGGTATTTATAATCGGGTACACGGGACGGGTAAACGGGTATATATAATCGGGTAATCGGGCCGGGTAAACGGGTATATGAACAAATCCCAAGCCCGTCCCATACCCGCGAAAATTTTTAAAATTAATCCCATACCCGGCCCAATACCCATCGGGTTTGGGAATACCCGTCCCATATGTAGCGGGTTTCGGGTAAACCCGTCGGGCTCGGGTTTTTTTGCCATCCCTAAGTTCATGTAAGTCCAAAGGTTTGTGGCATTGGGTGGAATTCACCTTCGGGTGAAGATTCATGTAAGTCCACAGGTGTTGGCATTGGGTGAAATTCACCTTCGGGTGAAGATTCATGTAAGTCCACAGGTGTGTGGCATTGGGTGGAATTCACCTTCGGGTGAACATTTCATGTAAGACCACAGGTGTGTGGCATTGGGGGACTTCACCTTCGGGTGAAAATTCTTGTAAGTCCACGGGTGTGTGGCATTGGGGGACTTCACCTTTGGGTGAAAATTAATGTAAGTCCACTGGTGTGTGGCATTGGTGAAAATTCACCTTCGGGTGAAAATTCTTTTAAGTCCACGGGTGTGTGGCATTGGGAGACTTCACCTTTGGGTGAAAATTCATGTAAGTCCACTGGTGTGTGGCATTGGTGAAAATTCACCTTCGGGTGAAAATTCTTGTAAGTCCACGGGTGTGTGGCATTGGGAGACTTCACCTTCGGGTGATGATTCATGTAAGTCCACTGGTGTGTGGCATTGGTGAAAATTCACATTCGGGTGAAAATTCTTGTAAGACCACAGGTGTGTGGCATTGGGAGACTTCACTTTCAGGTGAAAATTCATGTAATTCCACAGGTGTGTGGCAATGGAAAGAATTCACGATTTCATTTACGAAACCTACAAGCGAGGCAAGCGTGCTGTTTGGTGATCTGAGGAATCGTTTTAGGTTCGAGTGCTGACTTTCCACCCGGTTTGTTGTACGTTGACCAAAGTTGCGCGTTCTATTGGTCCATGCTGTTACAAACATATCTTTGTAATTGTTTAACCAGGTGTGCGTCAGATACTCCAGAACCCCTGAAATGAAACAAAAAACCAATGATGATATGATGATAATAATTATGGTATATGATGCTTACTTTTTTTGTCGTCTTTGATAAGTCTTTCGTACAGACGGTTGTAGTTGTAGTCGTATAACTTTGTTGTCGGAGAGTTACATAAATTCGCCCATCGACCTTTGAATTTCTTCCAGTCTGCGTCAGAAAAACTTGCCTTGCAATGTTTGGCAATATTTTCGTCTATGTGCCATCTGCAGAGATATTTTGCAGCTTCTGGAAACACTTTACGGCACGCATTCATAACAGCAAGGTCTCGATCTGTTATGATCACACGTGGCTCCATACACTTATTCAACATACTCTTAGCCATTTCCAAGACCCAGACGTAGTTCTCCTCACGCTCTTTGCTTACGAACGCGTGAGCAATACTAAACGTCTGGTGTGTGGAAGTCACGCCAACAATTTGAATAAATGGAAGCCTGTACTGGTTGGTTTTGTACGTCGCGTCCATCATCAGCACGTGCGGAAATGCACGCCACCAGCAATACGATTTTGGATGACAGAAGAAAATGTCTTCCACGACGTTTGTTTCAGGATCCTCCCGGGTATAGGTAACGTACCGCTGACTGTGAAGCACGTTTTCCAGGACCTGCATCAGAGTATCACCGAATTTCTTCTTGTTTTTTAGCTTCTGCTGTAAATTGTATACATCCCTAGGGATGAATACATTTGCAGGGTTATGTTTCTTTATGCTCGAAAGTATGTTACAAGGATCCATGTGTCGCTCGGTTAGATTCTCAGCAGATCTTCTTCCTCCTGCGTGAATCTTCTAACATATGGATGACCCTCTAGATTCTGAGCAGGTTTGTGATTGTGATTGTCGTTAATCACCTGTAATTTCCAGGATTCACTAACTTCGTTGTATAACCCTACCAGTTGAAACGGACAACCGATTTTCTTGCTACCTGGCCGTCTAAGGATTGCGATGCTATTGTGCTCGCCACCACGGTCACACATGAGCCAAACTTTGATTACACTGCCTGTTGTCTTTGATTTCTTCGTTCTTCTTTTGACTACAATGTAACCATTGTCTACTGCTCTACTTTTCACCCACCCTACCAGCGCTTCCTCAGTCATAAACTCCTGACATATAAAAACAATAATAAATACCTTAAATGGATAGCAATAATATACAATTATTAACATTTATGTTTCATTTAAGTTACCTCTTTGGTTTCCCAGTTAACGTTTGAAGCCCCCGGCTTTTCTTCATAACCCTCCTCCGTGTAACTTTGTTTACTGTCGTCATACACGAACCCATACGATGCTTGACTGTCAAAACCGACATCAACGTTAGGTTCAGCATTCAGATCTATCGTGCCGTATGAATACTCGACAGGAGGCTCTTCGTTCAAATCTGGCACGGAATAGTTGAAAAAACTCCCGTCCCAAAACGACATCGTTACATATATGAATTATCGTGAAATATATTTGAATTCGAAAGTTACGCGTTCGTTTGAAACGATTCATGCTTATATACAAATTTGAAAATGTTCAAGACGGCCCGTAATGGCCTTTACGGTCCGTACAGGGTCAAATCAATGTCCTTTTGTCAGAATACGGGCCGTACTGGCCTGTACGGGCCGTCTTGCTGTCAAATCATTGTACTAAGTTGCAGGGAATGTCTGTACGATGAATGAGACGGGCCGTCCTGGCCAGTACGGCCCGTCTTGCTCCCAATCATTGGCACAGGTTGTCAGGAGCGAATGTTTGACTGAGGCCTGAGACGGGCCGTACTGGCCATTACGGGCCTCTCAGGGGTGTATTTTTAAAAAATGTGGGTGTGAGAATAACAACACCCTTAATTTAATATACAAATAGTATAAATGAGTATTTTACCAATTTAACCTTATTGTACCTTTTGTCCTTTATCCCATTTTTTTAATATTTAACCATCCCATCTTCTTTTTCAACATTAATATCATCCACTCAATTTTTGAATCGATGGCTACTAATGAGTTTCCAAAGTTTCTTCATCTCAACCAAGTTTCCAAAATAATCATTCCCTATATGTGTATATATATATATAGGGTTTGAATCCTTTGAAAACCCGATCTTTAAGAGAAAACCCTTAAACCCTACGTGGACCGTTAGATCAAAGTTATTTTAGATTTTAATTAATTAATCAGAAAAAACATGTGGTCCACAATTAAAGGTGAATATTTTATTGGGGTTTTTAAAAGTAAATTTACTCTTTTACCCTTTGAGGGGTATAATTGACTTTGTCTTTTTTTTCTTCTCTCTCCTCTCTCCTCTCTCATCTCTCCTCTCTCTCCACTCTCCTCTATATATATAATTTATATATTTAATTTTCCAGAATACTACACATGTGTAGTGTTTTATTTTTTGGTTAAAAAATTAATTTATTAAATATTACAACTACAAAAATGTATAATTTTCATACAAAAAAAAGTCATATTTTATTAAAAAACAAAAAATATGCGCATTATAGGTATTGCTTTACAAGGTGTACTTTATGCACTAAAAGTTGTACATTTTTTATACTACACATGTGTACTTTTTTCAGATTTTATAGGTGTTGCTTGACAAGGTGTACTTTAAGCAGTAAAATTTGTACATTTTTAAAACTACACATGTGTAGTTTTCAGATATCATAGATGTTTGCTTGACGAAGTGTACTTTACGTAGTAAAACTTGTACATGTTTATTGCTACACATGTGTAGTTTTTCAGATCTTATAGTAGTGTTTAGATCAAGTGTATTGTTTGTTGTAAAATTTGTACATTTTTATTTTACACATGTGTAGTGTTTTATTTTATATAATGACTTTTTTAAAAACATGTGGTCCACATTTTTATTTTTTGTTTTTTAAAAAAAATAATGACTTTTTTTGTATGAAAATATACATTTTTGTAGTTGTAATATTTTAAAAAATATTTTTTAACCAAAAAAATAAAACACTACACATGTGTAGTATTCTGGAAAATAAAATATATAAATTATATATATAGAGAGAGGAGAGAGGAGAGAGAAAAAAAAAGAGAGATGAGAGAGAATCTGGTTAATTAATGAAGAGAGATGAGAGAGGAGAGATGAGAGAGAATCTGGTTAATTAATGAAGAGAGAGGAGAGAGAATCTGGTTAATTAATGAAGAGAGATGATAGTTAGTGAAAATACCATTATACCCTTTTTATTTTATTAATTGAAATATAAAATAAGTTTGATCTAAGGGTTGAGATTGAGTTTAAGGGTTTTCTCTTTAAGATCGGGTTTTCATTTGATTCAAATCCTACATATATATATATATATATATATATATATTATATATATATATATATATATATATAACACAAATGTCATGATTACATAGGTATTTTTTTTTATTAATTTTGTTTTTAAATAAGATTTTGAAAGTAAGAAAAGATATTCTTCTGTTGGCTAGATGAAATGGCAAACCATAAAAACTTTAGGTCTCTTGCTTGAAGGTCCTATATTCAAAACTGACGAGTGATGTCTTCCTCTTTTTTTTCTTTTTCTCACGACTCACGCACATGTAATAGGCAAAAGTACTAAATAAATAACAACTCTTAAATTAAATAATTAAATAATGATACTAATTACAAAAATAATAATAATTATATTTATGTTTATTTCATGTCTGTATATCTTGACGGTATATCCTATGATCACGAACGCCTTATTGTAATCAGAAACCCTTCTTTTTGGTATAATTTTATTTTATAGATATCATGTTTTTTTATGTTTAATGCGTGATTACCGTCGCAATGCTCTGGGTAAACCACTAATTTATATCTACATTATTTTTATTTAATTATTATTACTTTTTATATATCATTATTACCTTCTTCTTTCTATATATAAATGTTTGATAAGTTTGTTTTTGAATTTTTATAGGTACTTCCGGTCCTCATTTTCACGTGACGTGATCGAGTATGGTATTTTTTATAATATTATTTCAGTTAATTTTGTTTTTTGGTGGGTTAATGTCTCACATGTTCTTGTTGCGTTCTGCATTAAATATTTGAAAAATATGATTTTAAAAGTTTTAAAAGTACACAATTTGGTTTACAGTTATCATCAAAAATCATATAGACTCTCCGTGTAATCCTTATGATTTTTGAAAATAATTTTAAATTTATAATGGTGTTAGATTTCACATAACTAAACATTTAAGGATTTGTTTTAAGTAAATTATTCATAAACTGATACACACATATATTCCTATATTCTTATGTCGTAAAATTTTTGTAATGGAATAAATAAATTCACTTAAATTCTAAATAAAATAAAGACATATTAATAAGCATTGTTATATCTATATATGGAAATTACGGATGTTTTAATATTAAGAAAAACAAAATTATAATAATAATAATAATAACTTTCAATAAGATTTGATTTAAAGATAACCAATTTTAATGTTATATAATAACTAGGGTGATACCCGCGCTTCGCGGCGGTAATCGGGCCAATTGATAATAAAGCTCTGACATAAATGTTTACCGTTGTAAAAATGAGCATTGGAAACATTAAACGAATCTATAAACACCAAATAAAAAAGTCCAAAGATATTTAAAAAACATTTATACCCGCGCTTCGTGGCTTTAATCGGGTCAATTGATAATAATTGCAACACTTGAACCAGATTTAAAAAAATTATGCCCGCGCTTCGCGGCGTTCATAGGGCCAATTGATAATAAATGCAAGACTCGAACCAGATTAAAAAAAATTATACCCACGCTTCGCGGCGTTAATCGTTCGCGGTGTTAATCGTTGCAATTGATAAGAAATAAAAAAAATTATCTTTTGACCAAACACCAAATGACAAAAAAAAAAAAAAACCTTTTTCTTAAAGCCGTCGCTTTTTTTGACCAAATGAAAAAAAAAAAAAAAAAACCTATTTACAACTGTTCACTCAAGTTGTAAATGTATGTATAATAATAATAATAATAATAATAATAATAATAATAATAATAATAATAATAATAATTTTGTTTTAAATATATAAATTCAAAACAATGATATATATATATATATATATCTACTTTAGTTATTTTAAACTATGAAATTTAAATAAATTTTACAAATGTTATCAATAAAAAAAATGATTTTATAAAGTTAAAGGACTACTTTTAACAAACTCAAAACTGAAAATAAGAGAGAAAAGAGAGTAAACCAGAAAAGAAAAGGGGATGAAACAAGGACTGAAACTGTAAATTATGGGTTTCCTTTTCTCCTTCCCAACCCGTCCTGCCTGATCCATGGGTCTTGATGACCGGTTTGCAATACCACGGGTTCCAACACATCTACAACTCGAATCAGCCTATTTCGAGCAAGGGTTCGAACGCTTAATTTCCTGAGATCGCAATCAAGCCCGAATACACCTTATTAAACGTACGATCGAGAACCAAAATAACCAAACCCATTCGAAAATTCGAATGGGGTGCAACTTAGTATAAAATCAAAATTAAATCAATCCTTTCATTCCTACACATATCTCGAACAACTCTGAGAATAAAAAAATCAAACGAGTAAACACGTTTAAAGATCCGGGGATTCAAGAACGATCGTGGAAATTGCTAGAACTCGAACGCCTTCAAATATAAATCATACCAGGTAAGTTTATACACCATTTTGTTCGGAATTGATCATAGATTAAAAGCCCTAAACAAACAGGGCTTGTAACCATTGTGTCACACCCCCAAATTCTCACTCGTGGTGTCAGTCCACGTGGGTGTGACGTGGCCAGAATCACAGCTCAAGGTCATATAGAACACCTCTATATGCGTTTACAAATACAATGTTCGACACATACACTTAAAAAATAGTTTGCAGCGGAAAAATAAATCATTGCAACGGAAAATATAAGTTTTTAATACATGCAGCGGAAAATTAAAATGTCAAGTATCGCATGGTTTAGTACACCATTGCTTACAACATAACAAAAGTTTAAATTGTTTCAAAAGACAGAAAGTTAAATTCATGCGGGATCCTATGCTCAATCCCCTAAGTGCATTCCTGGATTCCCCGATCCTGTCAGTTACCTGAGAATACAAGTTTAAAAAGTGTCAACGCAATGGTTGGTGAGTTCAAAGGTTTTGATATACATATAGTAATAGAAAACGTGTGTCATGCTGTTTTTCATAATGTTAGTACCGAGCCCTAGGCTCCAAGTGTCAGTGCGTCACTACCGAACTAGACTTGTTTGTCCTTGCCTCCACTGTGTCTCCTGCACACAGTAAGTTAGGTCAGAATTTCACGGGTTATGACACTCGGTCAATGTTGTGCCCCGTGGGGTTAGTCACACCCAAACGGATCCATTCAAATCTACCACGTTGGTCGTACATTAACGGTAAGACTTTGTGAGGGCTTGTTATGAGTTCAACACTTAATGTTTGTCTAATAAACCAGCATACACAAAATGTTTGTCATAGTAGTTTGATTCGATGCAACTAGTATTCCCCCTATTTAAAAGCGTTTGAAAAGAGTAAAGAGGGGCCGTAAACTCACCTTAGTGATCAAGTGAAATATCGTAAGCGTAAGCTCCCGTGTGGTCTGCGCGTCGGTCACCGGCAACCTATATCGTATACCGTACGTGAGTTAGTGTAAGTGACAGTGTTCGTGTTCGTGTTGGTGCTCGTGTTGGTGCCAACAACCTTGGTTGTTCATGTTTGTCTGTGTCGGTTCACAATGACCGTGTTTGCTCGTGTTGGTCCACATCGACCGTGTTTGACTGTGTTGGTCCATATTGACCGTGTTTGACCAATGTTGACCAGTCAACGACCCGTTGGTGAACCGTGATTTTAGAGTTTCCATTTATGGAAAGTTTCACAAAGCATGATGATTTTAGAGTTCTAGCATGCTTGTTAGTCCTACATGATCATGTTAACACATAACACTTTATTATACGAGATCACATAAGTCATTTTCATCATGTTTGCACCATAAAATGGAAAGTTTCCATTTCTAGCATACGTGAGATCGGAAACCATCTAACTTAGCATACTATCATCATGTTAAAACATAATAAACCACTTAGCATGCTCAAATCTTACAAAATGTTCATAAGTCAAGGTTTCTAAAAATAAAGTTACTATAAATAGTAACTTTGTAGTTTTGCATAAAAATAACCATTCTAACATTTTTAAAACATTTTGATGACACATAACATCATATTAGGCCATTTAACATTATCAAATCATGTTAATCTATACCATATCATCAACTAGAAACATTTCATTTATAAAAGTTACTAAAAATAGTAACTATGCCCAAAATGATCATAATCAACATTCCAATCATATTCTAAACATCATCATCATCCTAATAACATCTAACTAGCAATCCATAAGCATGCATGACACCAAATATCATTCACATTATCGTTTCATAAGTAAAAAGTTACTATTATTGGCAAGTTTATCAAAAACCATGTTTTTAATCATTTTAACCAAATCTAATCATGTAAAGAACTCCCAATATCATCTATAATCACATTTCAATATCAAAAATCATCTCAATACACATGGATCATACATGCATGTATCCATAATGTCATGAATCACCATTTTAAGCATATAGACTTATACCCAATATCTTGGATCATCGTAAAACACCATATAATCACCATAGATCATCAAGAAACACATCTAAATTATCAAACCCAGAAATAAATCTCGTGCATGTGAAGGATATGTGCTTGCATGTGGGTTTTACCCATTGCATGTGAGTGTAGGTGTGATTTTTGACTACAAGAAATGATGAACTACCTTTCAAAGCTTCAAAGATTCCTGGGATGATGATGATAACATCCTATAGTGCTTCTGGACAGTAAGAATCCTTAGCAACGACAAGGTGATGATGAATCTTCGAGCTTCAAAGTGGTTAGCAAGCTTCAATCTCCAAACTTAGAGCTTCCAAGTGGTCTCCAATGGTGGTAACAGGGGGTAGAAGACGGAGTCAGTCGAGAGGTGGCGTATTGGGTCGAGAGAAATGATTAAAAGTGATAGGATAGGCATGATGATATTGGTTTTATAAAGATTTGGCGTCTGGATGTCGTCGCGTACCGCGGAGAAGAGCAAAAAGATGCTTCGCGTACCGCGATGGATTTCAGGATTCAAATTCTCCCGAATCTCGTCGCGTATCGCGATAGGTTCTCTTATGGGCCATCGCGTACCGCGATGGGCCCCTGAAGAGCCCAATAAGCCTAATTTAATGGGTTTGGCCCGTTCGTCGCCGTTTTCACGTTTACGAACTATCGTTTGGCCTCGTTTGAACTTTCAATTTCAATGTTTGAGTGTTTCGTGAAGTTTCGAGTGTTGTGTTACACGATGTGCTAAACCTTCACCAACGTTCGTGTGTTTTGACACGTGTGTGCGGTTTCTCGATAATTCCTCGAATTATCTAGTCATGTGTCAGTATTTGTACTGTCGTGCCACGTGTCACACAAAATTAAACTAATTCTAGTGCCACGTGTACTAAATCATTTAAATAAACATTTAAATAAATAATTTGATGACCTGGAAATTACGGGGTGTCACACATTGTGGTTATCGAATTTGATCGGAGAAGTATTTAGGGCTCATACGAATTTGGTGCAGGTTTGAGAATCGATATAAGAATAGAATGAAACCGAACTCATTAGCTAATCCTGGCCTAGCTCATTGGTTAAACCTTGTGTGTGGGTCAGGAGACCCGGGTTCGAAACCCGGGAGTCGCACCCGAACCTTTTTTTTTATTATTTTGCAGCCTTTTCCATCCTTTTATTCCATTAAAAATTATAAAAATAATTTCAAAAATTAAAAAATTAATTTCTAATAAACTGAAAACAATTATTTATTTTTGGAAATTTTTGATTATTTATTTAATTAATTTTTTTTCATAAAACAATGATTTAAAATCATATTTCAAGTATTGTGAAAACTATTTTAATATTTAAATAATTTTCTTTCTAGCCTAAGTTTTATTTAAATATTTCTAACTAAATAGTTAAGTATTGTATTTACTTATTTTATAAATCTCATAATCACATTCCTATTTAAATATTTAAATATTTTCTTATAGTTTTATTTAAACATTTAAATATAGTGAAACTTATTCCATGTTTTTGAAAACATTTTTTAAAATGTTTAAATAAGTATGAATCTTAATTAGACATTTTTAACATATCTTTACATTTAATATAAATTGTTTATTCTAAAAACAAAACTTTTATAAACAAAACACATAATGATTTAAATTTTGTTTATTTTAAACAATTAAAGTTTACATAGAATAATTGTAAAGAATTATTCTAAAACGAGTATTCAGTGATTTTGAGTATTTAAATTAATCAAAACTTATAGATCATTTGAAAATGAACTTGTTCAAACAAATTTCTTATAAACAAGATTCATAAATTAAAACTATTACATTTGTTAAACAAGATGGATGGGAAATAGGATAGTTAAAAAAATTATTCCAAATTCAAGCAAGAATGTTTATTTAAATAAATAAATATTCCTAATAAAACCATTCAAACTTAGACATTTCATTATAGGACTTCCATTAGGAGGCCATAGATTCTAAGACATCAAGACCTAAACTTTAGAATACTAAGACTCATTGTTACTCAATCTTTAAGGTGATTGACCTTTGCTTCCTCAAACATTACTCAAAGGCGTTAAGGACTAGCTTCTAGCAAATCCAAGTGAGTTTCACTCATACTCCCTCTTTTACATTTTGTACTTTTGGGATGTTACATATGTCATTATTCAAATCAAACTTTGTTCTAGAGTCAAAATCAATTAGATGCAAACTATTAGTCTAAGTTGTTTGACTTATGTGCTTAGTATGCCTACTTGTTTATATTCAAGGTATTATCATGTTATTCTATGTGTAGTCTATGTTACTAGTAGCCCTTACAATATAACTTAGGATATTATATATTGCAAAGGTGAAAGCGCCTAAAATCTATATGACTAGTAGTCTTTGCACAATAACTTTGGTTATTGAAAAATGCAAAGGTGAAAGAGCCTAATTAAACTCAATTGTTGTAACTAGTAGCCTTTATTTAATGACTTGTGTCGTTAAGATAATAAAGGTGAAAGAGCCAAAGAATCATGTTAAACTTGTAGAATATACTTGCTTTAGGTCTTATCAATTTTAGACTTTGTTTGCATTTAAACTTTTAAACATATTCTTATACATATATATTAAACTGTATGGGTAACTCACCAATTATTCATATAGTTGACCCAAATTTATTTTACATATGTAACAGGTTAATATGAAGACTATGACAAAGACATAGGATAAGCATAGTGGACTTAGTTAATTAATTAGAATAATGTTAGATTTTCATGTATTTCATTGTAATTCTTTAAATGTATGTAATGATGTCTTGTATTCAATGAATGTTTGTTTAATGTTAATAATGAATGCCTTAAATATTCAAACTCATTAATAGCACCATGAGCTAATGAATAGTCGAACTCGCGTTCCGACGTATTCCGCCGTCGGTCGGGGTGTGACACTCTGTGTGTGAACATGTGTGTGTGCATATATAGATACATATATATACATTGATATATCTAAATGTACATATATATGGTATTTATACATATGTGTGTGTATAGATTGGGTGTCTCAAACTGTAAAATGGTTCGGTTTTTATTTTTAACGTCCTCAAAATCCCTACACCAAAAGGCTGAAACTGTAAAACCAAATTGTTGACAACGGTTGATTTGGTTTTTATACTAAACGATTCGGTTTGGGTTTGTATTATTTCAATACTGTTAGTAACGGTTTGTTTTACGATTCCACTTAAAAGCTAGACCGTAAACACCTTTAGCGGTGATGCCTTGGTGGTTATGTCGTCCTAAATTAGGGTACTATCGGAGATGTTCTTACCCACATCTCCTTTCCGATATATATCATTACTAAATGGATTATCGACTCACGCCACCTTCTTTGAGTTATAACCAAAGAGTTTATCATTTGATGAAAATCAAGAGTTTTAGAATAAATATTGTTTAAAAGAGAATGATAAAATTAAAAATTTGTTTTATTAAAAAAACAAAGAAAGAGATTACGTCACATCTTAATTAGTTTACAACACGTGAATTTGGATCTTCTTACTCTATAACAATGTTGGCATTTGTCAATTGTCACACATAAATTCATCCTCAACTTTAACGGGTTCACTTTGTCATTGACGAATTCATGAATAACATGACTAGTGTATGTGGTGATTGTATTGATTAGTGAATTAACGTATAGGAGTGACCCGGGGGAGAGGCAAACCGTTGTCCCGGGCACTTTTTTTTTTGGTATAAAAAGCTTTAATTATATATATATATATATTAAAAATATAAAACTAAATAAACACAAATTTTAAATTTATAAAAACCCAATCTTTTGAAAAAAAAAAAAAGATAATTATGTTGCAATTGCAAGCGTAGTAAATTCGCTAATGGAAAAAGAACTTGACGACTTTGAGTTTGTAGTATCAATTGTCATTTGGTATAAAGTATTAAACCATGTGAATCTAGTAAGCAAAAAATCACAATAAAGGTATATGCATCTTGATATTGATATTAGAGAAATAAACAAATTTATTCAGTACTTCAAGGACAATATAGAAACGTCGATTGAAGAAGCAAAGATGATTTGTGACACACCGCAATTTCAAGGTCAGCACTCGATTTAATTATATAATATTTTATATTAATACTTTATACATGTCACTAGAATTGGTTTAATTTAGTGTAACACGTAGCACGGTAGTCCAAACACAAACAAATGAACGATAATTCGGTGAATTATCGAAAACGCGCACACGTGTCTCAAACTCACTAACGTTGGTGAATTATCAAACAAAGAAAATAGACGAACAATAATGGACAATATGTGAGTACACTACACTTAGTAAACTTAGACTATAGCCATAGTTGTACACTTAGACACTACACTTAGATCTTACATTATATATGTACTCATGGTAACGAAATTAACAGGAATGGCCGATAAGTGCAAGCATAACTTAGGAAAGAGACCGGCTGAGGAGACATCAGAGGAGGACGAGAGAAGGATGAGGAGGATGGTACCTCTAGCCGACATCTTTCCAGGATAGATCATGTGTGTTCGCCCTCCTAGCAACACGCAGGTTTGGGATTGGTATCCCCCATTGTTCAGAGATGGATACGTGAGGAGTAGGTACCCCCACCACCGACACAGGACATCAGTTCGACCATGCCTACTCTGGCAATCTTGGGATGTCCCCTTGAGCAGAACGCCCATGCTAACATACTAAATGTGTAGTCTTCCATTCAAATTATGATTAAATGATTTAATAATATTCATTCCTAAATGATTTTTGAGTTTATTGAATGTGTTTACCAAAATTTTTATTAACGATATGATTTTTTGTAACTTTTTAGGCAGTTATTAATAAAGTATTTTAGGCAGGGTTACAATGTAAATAGTCAAAATTCCTTGGTAAAGGCTTAAGTGATTTAACCGTGCAAGGAAGTGTTAGATATTCGGCGTCTAATTATCGATAAATTCCAACGTTACTATCGGAATTTGATCCATAGAGTTACACTTTGGAAGCCAACAACTTATATGTTTAATTGTTAAACATTATACGATCACGAAATATCAGCTTTAAAAAATGAGCTATTTATTATTTATGAAATAATAAATCAGTGAAAATTAATTACTGATATAATTGATTGATTAAACAAATAAAGTTTAAATGTGTTAAACTTTATTATTAAGGATTATTAATTAAATAAACAATGTTTACTTTAGTTAAAAATTTATTATTTAATAAAGATTTCTAGTTAATGGTTAATTAGTTAAAGGGAGTATAGTGATTAAATGAGTTAATTACTATAGGGTTTTATACCGTAAAAGTTAAAGGGTTTGTAGTGGAAATACCTTTATTATAAATAAAGGTGTTTAACTTAAAATCAAAGAGAAATAATTAAAAATTAGAAAAAAAACCCTACTCTCTCACCTACTTCTTGTTGTCGTCGACCACCCCTAGGGGTACCCTAGGCGTCGCTTACCATCACCGATTGGTGGTTCCCTGATCAAGCAACCGCACCGCGAGTCCAAGCAGCCCAAGCCGACCGCACAAGGGCTGAGCCGCGACCCTTGATCCGCTATTCGTGAGATGAAATTGTGTGTTTGGGTGATCGTTGATTGTCACTAACGAGTCTGTTGCCTAATCCATCGTGTGGATTTGGATACTCTTCAAGAAGGTTGATTTCTAAACACACTATGGTTGTGTTTTATTGATTATTATTAATCGTTTTGTAACTGGATCCTGTTTTGGGCATTGATTTGATTATGAATCAAAAGTTTTTTTGTAACCTAAACGCTTCCGCTATATCTGATATGATTTGACTGATGAATGAGATTTCCAGAAATATGATTTTATTAATAATTTGATTTAAAAACACGAAAATGTTACTAGAATTCCCAACAAGAAGGACCTTGCCCACAAAGTTGTTTGACCCTTTCCTAAGAGACTGGTTCTTCACACACTCAACTTTTTTATTTTAACATCACACCGTCTCTATACGTCTTGTATAGGCCTAGCCTCTTCTGACACCCAATGATTTGGTAATGATTGGTCACTTGTACATCGCATATAGGACCTATACGACGCATATATGTCTATATGAGACGTATATTAGTCCAATCATTAACACTGACAAATTATAACAAACGGTGGGTTCCCACCTATACGTCTCGTATAGGCTTATATGAAATGTATATGAGGTGTGAAGGATGTGGAGTGAGTGTGTGACAAAAACCTTTCCTAAACCTAAGAATACATAGCATAAAAATTGGATTCAGTCATATTTTAAATTACATTTTGATTCCAAAGGCTTATAGTCTAATGGTACCCTCTTGACTTCCTGAATGAGAGGTCTTGGGTTCGAGTCTTACCTGAAGCAAAAAAATGCTCTAGATGAGCTAGGGTTTTTTCAGTGTGGGTTTCCTCCTAAATGATGGTGTCAATATGTCCATTTAAACAGTAGTACCTGACGATAGCTGTTCAATATATATATATATTTAGATATTTATTCCTTATTTATGAAGTAATTTTTGTCCAACTTGAAAAGTTATTATCATATATATGAAATGATATGCAACTGAATTTTGCTACCATCAAAATTCTTCAAATAAATATTTTATCAATGCAACTATATGGCTTAAAAAAGCTAACGGTTTTGCCTCACGATCATAACTATTCTAACGGTTTTGATCCCTAACCCTCTTTTGTTATTTGGTAAACGTTAGTTGCTTAATCCAAAGTGACTATATTGATGGAAAATTTAATTTTAAGTTGAAATAAGTTAAACCATATAAACCAAAACCATAAGTTATTATACGTATCTTGATATATGAGATACTCAGGGCCGACCCATTAATGTTAGTGGGCCAAGCTAGGATTTGGGGTCACCCAAAAAATAGGGCCATCAATAACGGATTCATGACAACACTGCCAATAACGGATTCATGAAATTTTTTCAGTTGGTTAACTGTTTTCGAACACTTTAATTAGATAGAACATGTCATAAAAGTTTCCGGGTCGGTTTGATGGTTTGAGACTTGTAAGATTCATCACGTACTAACAGTGCGATATAATAAGTAAATAATTAAAAAATCATCGTCGTTAAAGAGTTCTGATGTGCGAAATGCGTGTTTATTTAAGAATATGAGCTCCGGACCAAACGGAGGTCAAGGAAGTCACGCCCCTTTGTAGGATCCTAGGGACAGGCCCCTTGTGTGGTCCAAGGGGTGCAACCCTTGGTGGCGGTCTCGTTGACGAGGATGAGGTCCAAGGGGCGAAGCCTCTTGTGGGGTTCAGGGCAACGCACCAAACCTAAGCGAAAGTTGCTTCGTCGATATGACCGGTATTAATTTGACTCGCGAATTAACCTTCAATAACTATTATTTCACTAGGTGATATATCATAGAGAGAACACCGACAAAAATACGGAAAATTCATTGATTTCGGAAAGTAACACAATTCTATAGAAATACAAGCATTGATTGTTGAAACTTGAAATTCTTTAACAAATATCACTTACCTTATTCAAATTAACAAATTGCTTATAAAATTATATAAAGGAATCACTGTTAAAAATATTAATGAGTTTACGTTACCTTTTAAGCCTTTTGAAAACAAAAAATTCATACTAAATCTTCAAAAAAAAACGGTGAGATCCAATGAACCCACTCCAATTGCTATAAATCTGCACATGGTTTCAACCAAAATGTGATTCATCTTGATCCTAGTCTGGCATCCTGCCACCTAAGGAACCATTAACTTGATAGCAACATCTTGGTGAAGTATCATTAGTTGAAATCAAGCCAATAAGTGCTATAAATTGGCTAAAAGTCATATTGAAAGACACCAAAATCTATGTGTTCATACAATGATAGTTGGCATCATATGATATAGTAGTCAGACAACAACTGGTTGCACTCTTTCCTTCAATTTCATATAATTTACAAATTACAAGTGTCTTGTTTGCTAAGTACGGAAAGAGTCTTATACTAAAGCATCTTGAAATATGAATCAGGGTCATTATGCTATAACTACAAAGTTGTCAACTTAGGGTAGAAAGTGAGCGAAAGAAACAACATGTTGTGTTCAATTTATAAAAGTATGCAAAAGTTAATGAGAGGCTTAACCAACCCTATAATGTTGTAATTTTTAATAATAAATATATTTTATTATTAATTTTGGACAACAATAATTGTTCATATATGTTACGAATATGATTATTGTAGATTACATTTTGTTCTATGACGTTGACCAAAATTGAGCTAAGATGAATGGGATATCGATGCTCAAAATCGTATTGTGTAAAACGTTAAAAAGAAAAGGAAAAAGAAAAATAAAAAACTTTTCATCTACTTATTTAAATGGCCATGACTTAGTTTAAATTAAGATATGTTTATAATGGTTCATGATGGCAACCTTTGAAATGCCATGTGATACATGTATAAATAAAGACATTTGATCTCTTGTTTTGGTTGCTAATTTTGAGAAATCTCTACACAACACAACCATATATTTTGTTGAGTTCTCAACAATCTAACGATCGATTCCTTATGATACATTGCTAAACACTCTTGTTTCTGGTAATGTTTCGGGTTTTCGGTCAACTTCGTCAGTACATGCTACTTCAATTGTTGTACCCTGGGAAACAGTCGGATTCACCTGGGTGGTTTAAAATCTGTTTTAAAGGACTTCTGTTGAACAGAAATCCTCAGCTAGCGAACTCATTTCGATTCGTTTCATCTTATGTTATACTTCTTTCTTGTAATTTAAATTTTAGTACTTTTATATTTCTTGTAATATTTTATTTTACATTTTGTATTTCTCTAAATTGTAATTCGAGTAATTGAGTAATAAAAATATTTATTTATATTGTGAACGGTTTTCCTACGTATAATTCATCACACTTTATGCACAATCAAGAATTTATATATATTTTATTCATACGAATAGAATAGAGACCGTTGCCCCTACAACTTTAAATACGTTATTACCATGGAAAAACAAAATATTTAACTATTGTTTTCACTTAACCTTCAAATGAAAGCTTATCCGGCTTAAGGGTGTTCAGTTTTTGAATATGACTCGAAAAAATCGGAGTTCGATTCGATTTCAATTCGAAAAACAGCAAGTCGAAATTCGATTCGAATTTTTATATTCGAATTCGTTTCGATTCGATTCGTAGTATGATATCGAATTTCGAATTGAATTTAAATTATTTATAAATTTTTATTTTATATACACAGGTAGTACTATATTTATAAATTATGTTTTTTAGTTAGCTGGTTTAGTTTATAAAAACCGAAAGACTACTACACAAATGTCAATTTAATTATAAAATACCCATAATTTTAACACTTTTAAATACACAAACAAAAATTCACAACAAAAGCTTCAATCGTTAAGCTCAAAAAATTGATCATTTTTTTTGTTAATTTTTAATATTTTGGTTACTTGTCACTTTATGTTTTTTGTATGTTATCACTTACATTATATATTGAACTTTTATCATTTTATTAGTTTAAATGATATCTCTAATATTACAACTTAGATGTTGGTTATTTGATATTTGGATGTTTAAGGTTTTGATTATTTGATATTTTAAATATATAAAGATAGAAAGTATACACATTTTTTTTAATTAAATTCAAATCAAACCAATTCGAATTATAATCGAATTCGAATGCCCCTAAAAAATTCAAAATTTGAAATCATTCGATTCGATGAACATCTCTAATTCGGTTTGATTGAGTGTATGTAGAGGTGTTCAGTTTTCGAATATCACTCGAAAAATCGGAGTTCGATTCGATTTCAATTCGAAAAACACCAATTCGAAATTCGATTCGATTCGTAGTATAATATCCAATTTCGAATCGAATTTCATATTTTTAATTCGATTCGAAATTCGAATTTAAATTATTTATATATTTTTATTTTATATAAACAGGTAGTACTATATTTATAAATTAGGTTTTTTAGTTAGTTGGTTTAGTTTATAAAAACTGAAAGACTACTACACAAATGTCAATTTAATTATAAAATACCCATAATTTTAACACTTTTAAATACACAAACAAAAATTCACAACAAAAGCTTCAATCGTGAAGCTCAAAAAATTGATTATTTTGGTTGTTAATTTTTAATATTTTGGTTACTTTATGTTTTTTGTATATTATAACTTACATTATATATTGAACTTTTATCATTTATTAGTTTAAATGATATCTCTAATATTACAACTTAGATGTTGGTTATTTGATATTTGGATGTTTAAGGTTTTGATTATTTGATATTATGAATATATAAAGATAGAAAGTGCAAACATTTTTTTAATTGAATTCAAATCAAACCAATTCGAATTATAATCGAATTCGGATCGAAATCGAATTCTGAATTAGGATCGAATTCGAATTATGAATTCGAATAGAATCGAATTTCGAATGCCCCTATAAAATTCAAAATTCAAAATTATTCGATTCGAAATATTCGAGTTATTCGAAATTCGATTCGATGAACACCCTTAAGTGTATGTGAGCCGTCCTCATTTGAATCGGTCACACTAGTTGAGTTAGTGATATGGACCCGGTGAACTGGTTAGACCAATTTGTTTACTATGGAGTCTTCATATTTTATTTGTTTAATGCTTTACAACATATTTTATTTGCAAATCCAGTAGTTTTGTATATTGTTCTAAATAAGTTTTATCCTTTTTGTTTTAGATTTTAAATTACTAATGAAGTCATCTAAAATTGAAAATAAGCTTGACCGGCCCTATCTTTGGACCAATAAGATTAGTGCGTTGACCAAGCCTGATTAGGAAACATCTCACAAACAACCAAACCAGAGGTGGGAAAAAGACGGAACTAGAACCGGAACCAGTTATACCTAAACTGGTAGGCACATGTGGTTTCGGGTTCTCAGAGACATCGTAACTGGAAACAGACTGGCTCCATCTTCACTGGCCAAAACCCGAAACGAAACCAGCCAAAAATTACCGGAACCAAAACCGTACTTGTTCTTGACTTTGTTAACCAGAACCGGTTCCAGAAAATAAACCAGTTTGCCCACCTCTAAACCAAATCATTACCATAACTGATGGCTTGAGTTTTACATTTTAGTTAACTAGAGTAATCGATGTTTTAAAAATCGGTATTTTAGGTGCACCTGATTTGGCTCAAAAATGGTTCAACCAATTGAACCGGGTTGTACCGGACGGTTCAACCGGACACACTAATTAACCTTATAATTCTATAGAAATACAATTTATACTCAAATAAGTTTCCAAAAAGTATACAAATTCTTCCAAAAACAATTCAAAAAGTACTCATATTCATTTAAAACAATCTAAAAGTACTCAAATTCTTATAAAATTTTTTTAGATAAAAGTACATAATAGGATTATGATATTGGCGTGTTAAACACATCAAGTTCACGATCGCTTAAAATCCGAAAATCGCTTAAAAGCCTCAATTTTGTGTTTTTTTGAAACCGGAAATACCAGTTTTACCGGTCAAACCGGGTAAAACCGGATTAAACCGAAGGCACAATCGATCGAGGGAACCTGCATAATATCGGAGTGTTTCGTACCGGATTAGTAAGTGGCATCCGGTTGAACCGGCCGGTTCGAACCGGTTTTTAAAACATTAAGAATATTGGACAAAATGGTTCGCAGCGTTTGGTTACTATTTTAGTTATTACCAACTAAATCTCAACTAATAAATATTATATGGATTGATGCCAACTCAGAAAGTGTATATTTGGAGCCCAAACTAAATGGACATGCTTTACGGTTTAATTTTGAATAATTTATTATTTTCGATATATGTTTTAATGTTTCAATTTTCCAACACAAGGTCGCTAATCGACATCTATTTAAACATGAGTGTTAACTGTTAACCCAAACTTCTATTTTACATCTCAGTCACGATGAAAACAAATCTATTAGAATTAAGATGTTGCTTTTTTGAGGTCATAAGTGCGAGCTCTGCCGAAGATAAGGTTTGGTGTAAAAATTGTAGTAAAATTTTTTTTCATCATGATGTATAACGTGGTGTATACGTTTTGGGGGTATTCGTATCCATTGGTATTTGGTGGAGTGTAAGTGTGGTTTTCATTGTGGTTAAAGATTTAAGCTTTATCAAATACAGATTGGTATAAAAATTGTTGCTAAAAAAGTTCAATATGATGTATAATTTTATTTTTAGAACCGGCCAAAACCCGAACCGGAACCGGCCAAAACCCGAACTGGAACCGGTCAAAAACCGGTCGAAACCCGGAACTAGAACCGGAACCGGGTATTGACTTTGTTGACCGGAAGTGGAACCGATTGAAACCGGAACCGGTTCCAAAAAAAACCCGATTTGCGCAACTCTAGTTAAGGGAACCAATTATAAATGTATAACCAAATTACCAGTATCCGTTGCGATATTTAGATAAGTGAAGTACTGGTTATAAGATAGTTCAAAGAAAGGTGTGTTATGCCTAAAAGGAATATTTAGGATTGTTGATTTAGACTAAAGAAATCAATGATTGATAAATAAACTAACCATAGCGAACATCATATCCCAACGTTTACAAACACAGATAATTTAATAGAAGCATCGTTGATTTAATTAAATGAAAACATATGTGAAAATACAGTTTTCTTCCGTGGATGTTAGAGTATGTGTTATCTATCACTCTCACTCACTCCATGTAGACGTCACATAATCAACCAACACCATCACCCCCTTATCACTCCACGTCATCTTTACCTATGTTATCCATCACTTCCTCATCACTTCCCTATCACTCCACGTCATCACCACATTTCCCCCCCTTTCTTCTCCCCTTTCTTCTCCTTCACCGCGTGACAGCCCTCACGTCTGCCCTAATAACGCCTCCCTCACGCCCATGTGTAATGGGGGTGGGGCGCGACTAGGGCGTGACCCAGGGGCATCACGCCTAGGTCACAGTGGATAACACATAGCCTTAGTGTTGGTGTTATTTTTCACAATAACAATACCTTACATGTCAGTTCATATAACTCATATTGTTATTTTTATTAGCTAACTAACTTTTTTTTGAAGAGCGATAGTCCTATTTCTAAATTACATCCAAATACACATTGTTTGAATTTTAATCCAAGACCTCATTTCTAAGAAGTAATGCATCTACCAAGTAGGCTAGTCCCACATGTTATAACCCTATCTTACATTTGACAAATGTAATTATTACTTGGCCCACGTTTTTATTGTTTTTTAATTTCATTTAAACGAGGGTTCGATCAAGGGTTTCTCGCCGCCGCCGTAGGGTCGTTCAATCGGAGGTGAGCGGCGGTAGGTGGAGGGGCTGAGGTCGACGGTGGGGTTGGGACGGTGGGGTTGGTGGTTGATCGGAGATGGTGGATCAGAGGGGAGGAGTTTGACGGTGGGGTTGCGAAGAGGTTTTAAGTTGATCAGAAAACAAACACCCCCAAAAGCTCTTCTTGCAGGGGTTTGGTCCACCTCTTCTGCAAAAGGTGTCTGCAGATGTGGTCCGCAGACTGCAGACGTTTTGTCTCTGAAAAAACAAACACCACCTAAGAAACTCGGCAAAATAGCCCCGTAACTTCGGGAGAAGGGGTGCCTCCTCACAATCACAAAGGTGGTCGTAGTAGACAAAATTTGGTATATCAAAACATGTCATAACTGTTGTCAGGTATTATTTAATAATTATTAATTGTACTTACTTATTAGTATTACTCAATTATATAATAATATTTAATTATAGCATTATATAATTATATAACTTTTGTTATATAAACTTTATTATTATTTAATTATTAACAATATTAGTATTATTAAATTAATTTATCATAATTTAAATATAAATAAATGATAATATAAAAAGCAAAGGAAAAAAAATCCTCAAAGACACAATGGAAATCACATCTCATGAACCGGTGGTAAAAACAAAGAAAAAAAAACCATAAAAAGACAAAATGGTAATGTTCTCCTCCATATGGTTTAATAATATAGTAATGGGTTACCCCGCGCGTTGCGACGGGAGTTCCTCTGCAATTCGAATGTCAGAAGGCACACACAATTTAGTACATGTCAAAACAGTTGTCACTTCAACGTAAAATTGTAACGTGGCCGTTATAGACGTAGCTGTTACACCATAACAAATTATATTTAAACAATTTTAATATTTAATTATTAATATTTTATATAAATATTATTATTAAATTTAGATATTATTATTAAATTATTAATAATATTTATTATTAGTATCAGTTAATAATTATTAATAATTTTTAATTATTAGTATTATTTAATTATATAATAATATTATTTGAACTTTAGTATTATTTAATTACCAACATTATTAGTATTATTTAGTTAATTTATCATAATTTAAATATAAATAAATGATACTATAAAAAGCAAACGAAAAGTACGTGATATGAAAGCATATGTGAGAACAAAAACAAAGGGAAAAAACCATAAAAAGACAAAATAGGTACTGTTCCTCTCCATCTCATTTAATATTATAATGTACGAGCACATTATAAGTATGAGAATAAGGCACAAAATTTCTGTAACCGTTTGGTTTCGAAATTTATATAAACATTCGTGAAATAATTGCGATCAAATAAATATGATTATGACTTTTATCCGATAACGTAAGTGAGTAAAGTAAAAAGTAAATTTAAAAATAAAAGATCAAAGTTACGGGTTTAAAATAAAACTTTGAAACTTAAATATAGTTGCCAAAATAGAAAAAACTAACCCTTGACTATTTTTTCCACTTATATATACACACACATACACACACTATAGGACACAATAGTTGTCAATTCATCCCGAAACAATTAATCGAACTATCGCAAAAGTATACGACACTCTCAAAAAATACGAACGCAATCACTAAAACATATGACATTACCAAAAAACACGGACACAAACATAAACATGTGAAGTTAAAAATCGTAAATTAAAAATAATAAAAAAGGTGTATGCATTCACAAAATTTATCATAAAAAAATGCGAACATAGGACTAATATATAAAATGAAGAAAACATTGTTTAATTATTATTAATTAATTATTACTCATATTTGTTGTTGATGGGAATTGAAAACACAACTATAACCGGCAAGTCTACAAAGCATATGTTTATTCATGTGAAAAACATATTTATTTATTAAGTTATTATTTTATTATAAACAACAACACTCACACATAAAACTATTAATTATATATATTGCTATTGACTCAATCTGAAGTTGTTATTTCAATATATATTAATACTGAGATATACATGATGTGTATAAAATTTTGGGATACTCAAGCATGCATATGTGAAAAGCCTAACAAAGCTGACCTGTTGTTTCTTGCTTGACCTTTTTCTTTCTTGCTGTAAATTGTACTTCATGCTTAGTGAATGATAAGTTATTGCTCCCTCCCATCTCTTTTACATGGGTTTGATTCACACTCCATGTTCTGAGAAATAATTACCATTTGAAAAGAGGAAAAAACTTGGCTAGGTAGAGAATACCTAGAGGCGCGAGACAACTCTCTCTAACAAACTCGGCAAAATAGGCCCGTAACTTCGGGAGAAGGGGGCGCCTCCTCACAATCATAAAGGGGGTCGCAGTAGAAAAAATTTGGTATATCAAAACATAGATATTAAAACATGTCATAACTGTTGTCAGATATTATTTAATAATTATTAATTGTACTTACTTATTAGTATTACTAAATTATATAATAATATTTAATTATAGCATTATTTAATTATATAACTTTTATTATATATACTTTATTATTATTTAATTATTAACAATATTAGTATTATTAAATTAATTTATCATAATTTAAATATAAGTAAATGATAATATAAAAAGCAAAAGAAAAAAAATCCTCAAAGACACAATGGAAGTCACATCTCATGAACTGGTGGTAAAAAACAAAGAAAAAACCATAAAAAGACAAAATGGTAATGTTCCCCTCCATATGGTTTAATAATATAGTAATGGGTTACCCGCACGTTTCTGCAATTCGAATATCAGAAGGCAGATACAATTTGGTACAGGTCATAACAGTTATCACTTCAACGTAAAATTGTAACGTGGCCGTTATAGATGTAGCTGTTACACCATAACAAATTATATTTAAACAATTTTGATATTTAATTATTAATATTTTATATAAATATTATTATTAAATTTAGATATTATTATTAAATTATTAATAATATTTATTATTAGTATTAGTTAATAATTTTTAATTATTAGTATTATTTAATTATATAATAATATTATTTGAACTTTAGTATTATTTAATTACCAACATTATTAGTATTATTACGTTAATTTATCATAATTTAAATATAAATAAATGATACTATAAAAAGCAAACCAAAAAAAGCCCTGGAAAGCACGTGATATGAAAGCATACATGAAAACAAAAACAAAGGAAAAAAACCATAAAAAGACAAAATATGTACTGTTTCCCTCCATCTCATTTAATATTATACTAGGTTTATACCCGCCGCGTGTTGCGGCGGGTCATCACAGTACACTCCTGACAACGGGTATTATATGTCATTTGCAGAAACATAAGTTACATAGCAAAATCAAATCTATTATCATGAACTCTATACAAATTTCTTATAAAAACATAAAATCATACAAAATCCATACAAATATGTTACGAAAATAATTAAAAAAAACTGGCAGTATCCTTCTCATCTGCAACCAATTGGTTGAATTAAAAAAACCCCAAATCCCTAAGCACACATCGATTTTCTATGAAAACAAACAAATAACAATTGCTTTTTTCGAACACCACCAAAACCGTAGAAATGACCACATTTTCTCACTAATCATAGAGAAAAAACCCCTAAACACTATTTGGGTCGTCGATTTCGAATCTTGAAAATAAATACGTGGTTCACATTAACCCACATTAAAGCTAATTTGTTTATTCAAAACCAATTTTTTTATTCATATTCAATGCGCACCACATTTTTATTTTCAAAATTCCAAATCAATGGTACAGATAAAGTCTAGGTGACATTTTACTATTCTCCTTATCTCTTTTAATAATATACCAGTATATATATAATATGTGAGAGTGGATGTATATATATAATATGTGGGAGTGTGTGTAAGAGAAAAAAAAACAAAAAAAAAACCATAGGGCCCACAATCACTATTCCCCCCACCTCTTTTAATATATATAATATATAATTATGGATTATTGTGGTAGCCTATTTTCTTTGTTTTTTAGTTGTATTGTACTCCTTGTAATTAATTAATTAATTACTTTTTATACAGTATTTAATATTTCTTTGTTTATTCTATTTTAACTTTTTTTAATTATAATTTAGTAATTTAAGCTTTCTTTTTTAGTTATTTGTTTCCTAACTTTCTTGGTTTTTATATGCTTAGTACCTTTAAATTGATCAATATAATATTGTTAAATTCTCGGTCTTTCTTATTTTGTTTTTAAGTTGTTTTTATTAATATTTGTTTTTAATTAATATATGTTTGATTATATACTTTTATTTTATATAAACTCAGTATTCCTACTTAATTTTTACAATTCATCTTTAATTTACACACGTTTACGACAATTACAATTTATGATTTTACGTTAGAGTGACAACCATTATGACAGTTTTATATATGAGTTTTGATATATTGTATCTATTCTTTGTTTTGATATGTGAAATCATGATGTAATTTCGGCCTCAACGAGCGAGTTCTTTTCTTACTTTGTTTATAAGTTTTTTTTATTAATATAAGTTTGATTTTGTATTTTTTTTTCTATTATATAAACTCAGTCATTTTACATAACTTTTATTGTTTATCTCTAATCTACACACATATACATCAACTATACTTTAGGGTTTACGTAAAGTAACAACTAATGTGTTTTTAAATATATGTTTTGGTACACGTGATCATATATGCATTTTAATATTCGGAATCATGGCCGGGTTCCCGCGGCAACGCGCGGAATTTATACTATAGGACATACCTAAAACTTCAAAATTCTTAGAAGCTTAAAGCGATATTTTATAAGTTGAGTTATATGTTTTTAAACTTTTTAAAGAGTAAATTGCTGAGATGGTCCATATAGTTTGTTAGTATTTCATTCTTAGTCTTTAGGTTTTATAAATTACTCATACGGTCCAAAAATTTAAAAAATTGTAACACATATAGCACTTATGTCACAAAATTACCTTCACATTTTTGACTAAATTACTCTCACATAAGGACTATATGTGTTACCAATGTTTAAAGTTTATGACCATATATGTAATTTATGAAACTTATGACCATGTAGGTATTTCAGAAATTAGTGAATATAAGAAACATCTCGACAATTTACTCCTTTTCAAATGATAGGCTATGGCCGGTTTCAAACTCATGTCATCTCCTTGTATGAACCATTGTTTTAAGTCGGGCTTTTTTTAGTGCCTAAATTGTATTTAAGCCAACAAAAAGAGGCCCCAGTAGGAGTCTAACCCCGATGTCTCCGTCTACTTTTGAAGCCCTGCCAGTTAACCAAAAACTAATGTTGACAATATTTCTGATTTGCATTATTCATAAAAAAAAAATGAGCATAAAAAAAAACAAAACACGGAACCTTAAAATTGATATAGACATAATAAAACATAATTTGTAAAAAATTTCTCAACCATAATTCGTTTGGTTGCTTAGTGTCCGAACACGTTTCAAACCCCTCCAAACCGGTTTCAACCCTTCCAAACCGGTTCCTATAGGTTTGACATCCCTTTCTATCAAACCGGTTTCCAAACCGAACCGGTTTCACCCTTATACTACCCAAACCGGACCGGTTTAGGAACCGGACCAGTTTAGGAACGGAACCGGTTTGTGCAACTCTAGTCTAGCCCCAATGTCTCCGTCTACTTTTGAAGCCCTACAACAAGTAAACCAAAAAATAATGTTTACTGATATATTTCTGACTTGCATTATTCATAAAAAAAAAACAAAAATGAGCATAAAAAAAACAAAACACGGAACCTTGTAATTGATATAGACATGACATAATTTGTAAAAAATTTCTCAACCACAATTCGTTTGGTTGCTAAGTGTCCAAAAATGTTCCACGACTGGCTAAGGTACGTACATATATATCAACACGTTCCCTTAAATAGTGATGTATGGGGTTTTGAATGATGATTATGTGTGTTTAATGCTTAAACTTATACATGTTCATGTGCGTAATTGGTTGAAATTAGATGACTATGCGATTTGGGTGTTTTGTAGGTTAAACGCACGGATTGGAAGCATTTTGGAGGAATAAAAGATGATTAGGAATGAATGGATTTCAAGCTTGAATGATAGAGGATTGAACAACGAGAATTCGGGCATTTACGGCGCGAGAAACGGACTTGAATCGAGAAAGTTATGAAGAAAACAAGATTTGGAAGATTCTGGTGGGAGTAGGCTACGCTGGAAGAGTAGGCTACTCTGCTGGGATTACCTTTTGACAGAACTTTGAAACAGTAGGCTACGCCCAGGGAGTAGCCTACGTACGTAAAAAAGCCTGCACGTATTTAAACCTAAAAAATTAGGTTTTTGAGGATCCTAACTCATTCCATTCGACTTGGGACGACTTTGGACGATCTTAGAAGCAAAAATTGAAGTCTTTCCATCATTCTAATCCATCCAATCAATCCATAATCACCCATGATGAAGATCCAATCAAGTTTTGAAGATCAAATTGATGTCATGAGTGGCTAATTTCTTCGTGGTTTCCTCCGGATGGAGGATTCTTGTAAGTAGATGATTAGATTTAGTTTTCATTCTTGTTTGGAACATGCAATCTAAGCATTCGATGCTTTTTGCTAGTTGTTTGATTCGTTGATTGTCAACGATTGGATTTTATTTAAACTTTAATCATTGCTTTTCAATTCCTGAGAGTTCTAGTAATTAGGATATATTAAGTTGTGTTTTGGTTTAATTAAATTCAATTGATGTTCTTGTGATAATCTTCCATTGTTTTACAATCGAAGCAAATGGTCCTTGTGTGTCACAATCAATGAATTTATGTGTTCATGTCTATGTGAATTCCCAATTGAAAACTAAGTTAATTATCTACTTTTGAATCCAAATTCCGGAGGAATCACCGTTTTTCATTATTGTTTCAAACCATTTTAGTTAATTGCAATTTATTTTCAAGTTTAACAACCAAAATCTTTAATCTAAGTTTACATTTTCTTTTTAGTTAATTTAGTTCATAAATCAAGTAACAATTTCACCATCCACAAATACTCCTCGTGGTTCGACACCCGACTTACCCTATCTAATAAGGTAGCTGGGACTTGAGTTTTACTCTTATTTTTGACTGACACTTCGACATCGGTCAAATAGCTTCAGGCAAACAAGCAATGATTCAAGTTTTAGCACTCATCGTAATCGTAATCGTTATCGTTTTCTGGAAACTTTACAAGTACCATACAAACAAAATCAATCTTCCACCAGGAAGCTTCGGATGGCCGTTTCTTGGCGAAACTCTGGCGTTTTTACGTGCGAATTGGGACGGAGTTCCGGAGAGATTTGTACGGGAACGGATCGATAAATACGGCAGTCCTCTGGTGTTTAAGACGTCGTTGCTTGGTGACCGTATGGCGGTGCTGTGTGGGCCTGCCGGTAACAAGTTTCTGTTTGGTAATGAGAACAAGCTGGTGGCTGTGTGGTGGCCGAAGCCGGTGAAGAAGCTGTTCGGCAGGTGTCTGATTACTATTCGGGGGGATGAAGCAAAGTGGATGAGGAAGATGCTGTTATCTTATCTGAGTCCTGATGTTTTCGTCAGTCGGTATGTGGCAGCCATGGATGCCGTTACCCGTCGCCACATCGAAGTTCATTGGCGAGGTGAGGTTTTTTTTTTTTTTTAAATAATTAATTATTATTATTAATTTGTTTTTTTATGCAGACACCGTTGGTTACGATTGTTATAATTTAATTATAAAAAATAGAGTTAAATGCCAAAATGATCTCTGTGTTTATATCAAAAATGTTATTTTAGTCCCTAAATAAAATTTATTGCCATTTTAGTCCTTGTGTTTTAATTTAGTTGCCATTTTAGTCCTTCTAGTTTCCATTTTAGGGACTATATTGGCAATTAAATTTCAAACACAAGGATTAAAATGGCAATAAAAATTTAGACGAAGGACTATATCGGCAACTAAATTAAAAAACAAGGATTAAAATGGCAACAAAATTTATTTAGGGACTAAAATGGCATTTTTGATATAAACACATGGACCATTTTGGCATTTAAGTCTAAAAAATACATAGAATCAGCAAATGGAAATTCCAATGAGAACTCTAGTATATGATCCTTTTTTAAGTTTGTAACATGATTGCTTTTATGCTAATTTTTTTTTGGTATGCTGTGACACACTAAGTGCGAAGCAATGTTGCTGGAACCGGACCGGACCGTCGGCCGGACCGGGAACCGGGTGGTCGACCGGCCCAAAAAACAGCTGTTAACTGCCCTCAAGAGAACCGACCGGGAACCGGTTTACTGGTCAAACCGGATTTCAAGTTTTTTTTAACTTAAAAATGCTTGTTTGAACATTAATTATGTTTGTTTAAATGTGTTTATAATTCTATAATTTTTTTGGAATTTTTTATATATTTATTATATCATCCGGTTCTTGAATCCAGTCCAACCGGTCCGACCAGTAATCAGTAAGACGTCCGATTGAACGTCCAGTCCGGTTCTGAAAACATTGCTTAGAAGCATGACCCCTTTTAACTCCTCTAGTAAGTGTAAGCTTTAATCAAATTGAATACTCGTCATATGTAACATAGTCTGATAGACTGTTATAAGCCACACGTCTGTTAAGAAGAAAGAATTAAAATTTTCTTTTAA
The DNA here is from genome assembly GCA_009363875.1 of Mikania micrantha. Taxonomy (NCBI): domain Eukaryota; kingdom Viridiplantae; phylum Streptophyta; class Magnoliopsida; order Asterales; family Asteraceae; genus Mikania; species Mikania micrantha. Next base: position 77,645,786 of record CM018680.1, on the reverse strand, counting down.
GAATTAGACTGACAATTTTAAACACAAACACGTTAACATGACACAACATGACTTTAACATGTTTTATTTCTAAAACAGATCGACACGTTAAGGTCTGTTTATTTTTGTGTCTAAACAGATAAAAATTTGTTAAAACCCTTAAGACATTTTATAATTTAAAATTTTAAATGAATAATATAATAAAATAATATTGGTGGGTAATTAACCTATTACATTCTAAAATTTATGATTCTCTATTTATAGTTTCTTAACGAGTTCCTTAACATGTTCTTTAACATATTCTTTAACGGGTTATTTATGATGTTAACTGTTAACATGTTTTTTAACGGGTCATTACGTGTTTACGTGTATTAAACAAGTCGTGTTAGTGTTTGGAAAAGTTGACACGAAAATTTTTAAAGCCGTGTTTGTGTCTATCCATTTCATGTTTCGTATCTTAACGTGTCGTGTCTTTAACATGTACAGTTATGCCAACCTAAAAAAAATTACTGCAATGTGTTTGTGTGAGCGAACAAATTAAAATCGCACGGAAGTATTTACAAAAGTAGGTTAAGGATTTTAAATTCGTGCATTTCTTTTCTGTAAAAGATATAGCTTTTTAATTTAGAAGCTTAACACTTGACAATATGATGGCTCCAAATAAATGAATTGAACTAATTAAGTGTGAACGAATCATTGTTCGTGTTTATTTGTTTAACATTTAACTTATTTATAAACGGTTCATAAACACTAATTGAACGAATTTTTTTGTGTGTATTTCTTCATTAAGTAATTAAATTTGTTCAAGAACGGTTCAAGTGTGCAAACAAACATATATTATTCTAAAAATAAAAAACAATATTCTCAATCTTAACCATTAAACATAATCATTTTACATATATATATAATTAAACATTTCATATAAACTAATGTTTCAAAGATCTAAGTTTCATATTACTATGTTTAATTTTAACAAGATTCAAATTTTAAACCAATAGATTTTTAATTTTAATGTTATGATAAAAATAAAAGTTAAAATTTTTAAAAATATAAAATACTTTTAACATATAAATATAATATATGATTGTAAACGAATATAAATAAACATATTACTAAACATTAATTAATACAAATAAATGAATATAAACGCAGTTTTCGTCTCATGAATTATTGAATGAATGTTCCACATGACAATAATCAATAATGATACACATTTTTTGTATACCATTTTTAAAACGCACACAATCAAAACTCTAAAAACAAGGGCCTATAAAACACGTCCCCAAATTTAAGTTGTGCCGCCCCCATGAGTAATGTTGCTTTACAATAACATACAACTTGATTAACAAACCCAATCACGAGAGTACTTGGAGAGGAAAACCGAAAAAAAAACGAAATTTGTACTCGATGAATTGAAAGTTGTTGATAATACTTTATGATTAAACTATGGAATTCGAGATATACAGGGTCTAGTAGAATGGGATTCGGTCCCCGCTAGAAGCTCTGCCCCTGACCCCCCCCCCCCCCCCCCTCCAAGGTGTTGCCCCTGGATCCCCGCCAAGGGGGCGTTGCCTCTTTATAATCCGCATTGAATTATAAATCTTTAAACAAGCGGACACTTCACATCCAACTTGTTTAATAAATTTTATAATTTACATTGATGAACAAAGTCAATAGCCTAAAATATTTAACAATCCGAAGACAATACAAAATAAATTGACAACAACCTTTAGGAATTATTATTTTCTTGTAAGTCTTATCTAAAAAAAACTAGGAATTATATAAAACCACACATGTTTGCTATTGATTTACATTGATTTAACTTTAACATGTATGAAGGCAAGGAAGAGGTGAACGTATTCCAAACCATTAAGTTATACGCCTTTGAGCTTGCTTGTCGTTTGTTCATGAGCCTTGAGGACCCAAACCACATTGCAAAACTTGGTTCCTTGTTCAACATTTTTTTGAAAGGCCTCAATGAGATACCAATCGAGGTCCCAGGGACACGATTTTATAGCGCCAAAAAAGCAGCAGCAGCTATCAGGACCAAACTAGCAACGATTATCAAAGCGAGAAGAGCGGAATTGCAGGAAGGAAAGGCATCACCTTCACAAGACCTGTTATCACATTTGCTTACATCTTCCGACGAAAATGGCACGTATCTAACTGAGATGGAGATTGCAAACAGCATCTTGTTACTGCTCTTCGCGGGTCATGACACTTCTGCTTCGTCCATCACTTTGCTCATGAAGACTCTTGGTGAACATCCTGATGTTTATGACAAGGTGTTGAAAGGTACTTGGTTATATATGTTCTACTTCATCTGACATATGGTTATTGGTTAATTTTGGGGAAAAGTTCCCAAAATGTCCATTTGACCACAAACTTTCCTCAAAATGTCCATTTGACTTTTAATGTCATAAAATGTCCATTGTTTGTATGAGCGTCGGCACCCCTACTTATACGGGCGTCAGCACCCCTACTTATACGGGCGTCACCCATATAACCATTGAATCAAAAAATGTCATTTGTCCTCTACGGGTGCGCACCTCATACATATGTGGGTGCCGCCTGTATATGTGTGGGCTCCGCTCGTACATATATGGGCACCACCTGTGCATATACGAACGCTACCTGTATACAAGAAAATTAAAAAAAAATCATGTTAAAATAAAAATAAAAAAATATTTATGGGCGCCGCTTGTGACAAATGGTGTGAGGACATATGGCAATTTTTGATTGTTTGGTTATATGGGCGACGAACGTATATGGGACAGGCTTAAAGTCAATGGACATTTTAGAGAAATTATATGGTCAAATTGATAGTTTGGGAATTATCCTAATTTTGGATCAACTTCTAATTACACACGTGTATCTTCCAGAGCAATTAGAGATATCTAATGCGAAAAAAGAAGGGGAGTTGCTGAAATGGGAAGACATGCAAAAGATGAGATACTCTTGGAATGTTGTTTTAGAAGTCATGAGACTAAATCCACCCGTATACGGAGCCTATCGAGAGGCCTTGGTGGATATCGAGTATGCTGGTTATACCATCCCCAAAGGATGGAAGGTGACAACTTATACATTTATTTCAGTAACTTATAAAACAAACAAACATAACCAGTAATATATTTAAGTAAATCTGACTATGTATCATGATTTCATGTTACATCTTTAGATACATTATAGTGCTGCATCCATACACAAGGATGAGGCTCACTTTGAAGACGTAACATGTTTTGACCCTTCAAGATTTGAAGGCGCCGGACCAACTCCATTCACATATGTTCCGTTTGGAGGGGGTCCAAGGATGTGTTTAGGGAAAGAGTTTGCGCGAATGGAGGTGCTTGCGTTCCTTCACAACATTATCACCAACTTCAAATGGAAGCTGTTGATACCTGGTGAGAAAATTGAATATGATCCCTTGGCTACCCCTGTAAAAGGGGTTCTAATTCGTCTTCATCCTAATGTTGTATGATTAATCTTAGCATGAATCAATAAAGGTGCATTGTAATGGATCCCCACGATTATTATTTATTATATGTATTTTGATAGCATGACGAAACTGCTAGAAGTATATGTATCAATACTATGATAAAAACGTTGTGTAATATATGATAAAACCTAGTAATGTGTGTATAATTATATATATTGTTGTGTAATATGGTAGAATGAAGCCTAAAAATGTAGATTCTAATTTATCGGTTTTTTACTTAACTAGTGGGTTTCCCCGCGCGTTGCAGTGAGAATTCCACCTTGATTCAGAATATCAGATTACAAAGACGATTCTGTATATTAAAACACATATACAAAAAACGATACAACGGTTGTCACTCCGATGTAAAACTCTTAAGTGTATCTATCAGAAACGTAGTTATCACAGTACACTCTCGAGAATAGGTATGTGGGTGTTCATATGTGTGTGTAACGATTCGGTTTAGTTTGATTTTCATATTTAACGGTTCAGACTGTATGTGGGTGTTCATGTGTTCATGTGTAACGATTCGGTTTAGTTTGATTTTTATATTTAATGGTTCGGTTTTAGTTTTTATTATTTCAAAACTGTTAGTAACAGTTTGATTTACGATTACAACTAAAAATCAGACCGTAAACACACCTAACGATGATGCAATGATGGTTATGTCGTCCTATATTAGGGTACCATTGGATATGTTCTTACCCGCATCTCTTTCAGTCTTTCCCGATATATATCATTACTAAATGGATTATCGACTCACGTCACCTTCTTTGAGCTATAACCAAAGAGTTTATCATTCGGTGAAAATCATTTGTTTTAAAATGAACACCGCTTAAAAGAGAATGATGAGACAAAGTTTATTTTATCAAAAAAAAAAAGTAAGAAAGAGATGATGTCACATGTTTGTTAGTATACCACAAATGAATTTGGATCTTCCTACTCTTAATAATATTGCCATTTGTCACTTGTCACACATAAATTCATTCTCAACTTAAAACATGGTTACTTTTCATTGACAAAGTCATGAGCATCATAACTAGTATATGTAGTAGTTGTATTGATCAGTGAACTAACATACAAGAGCGGCTCGAGGAGGGCAAAACCAACCTCCATTCGAGACCCATTTTTTATGAGGCATAAAATTTTTAATTATATATATATATATATATATTAAAAATATAAAACTTAATCAAACACTATTAAATTTATAAAAATCCACTCTTTTTGAGAAAACGATAATTATACTGCAACTACAAGTGTATCAAATTCACTAATGGAAAAAAACTTGGTGACTTTCAGTTTGTAGTATCAATTGTTATTTGGTATAAAGTATTAAACCATGTGAATATAGTGAGCAAAAAATTACAATCAATGTATATGCATCTCAATATTGATATTAAAGAAATAAACAAATGGATTCAGTACTTCAAGGATTATAGAGAAACGTTGAAGAAGCGAAGGAGATGCTAGTGAAATGGGTATTGGTATGATATTTCCATAGAAGCATTTGATTCGAAGGAAAAAACAGTTTGGTAAGAGTTCAAGTAGTCAAGAAGTTTTATTTACACCTAAAGAGAACTTTAGAGTTAAATATTTCTAATATATTGTTGATCAATCTCTTTCTTCTTTTCAAACAAGATTTGAACAATTCAAAGAGTATGGCAATTTATTTGGTTTTTGTTTCCACATAACTTGAGAGGAACAATAGATACAAATCTTAAGTTGTTATGTCATCTTCTTGTAAATGCACACAAGTTTGATGCAGATGATTTTTATATGAAGAATTAATTTGGTACATCACAAATCAATAAATTTAGCCACCCAAGAGACGTTATAAATAGTTTGAAAGGACTTGGTTTTTTCCCAAATGCAACCTTTGCATATACAATATTGTTGACTATTCCAGGCACGGTTTGCATCTGCAAAAAGGATTTTTCTAAGTTGAAGTAACTAAAATTTTACTAACGATCAACAATGTCCCAAGAAAGACTTAGTGCATTGGCCATGATATCTATCGAGAGCAAAATCTTACAAAATATAAACTGCAAAGAGCTAATCAACCAATTTGCAATAAATAATGCTAGGAGAGCTTCATGAAACATCGATTAATTATTATAACATGTATTTCACTATTTCTAATAGTATGATTTTATAATATTTATAATTTATTCTTATAAGCGTTTGTCGTCATTTCTAAAATTTTTGTCTATATATTTGAATTTGCCAAGGGCTTTTTTTATCGACTCGTCCTAAGCATTTCAATTCTCAGGACGCCCTTGCTTACATACTAAATGTGTAGTCTTCCATTCAAATTATGATTAAATGATTTAATAATATTCATTCCTAAATGATTTTTGAGTTTATTGAATGTATTTACCAAAATTGTTATTAACGATACGATTTTTTGTAACTTTTTAGGTAATTATGTGTAACGACCCAATTTTGATTAAGTACTTATATTATTATAATGAGTATGTTTAATATGAAATTGTGTTAACTAGTAGGTTAACTTGTTAAATATTAACTACTAGTAAAATAAAATTGTTGGTTAAAGTTAATTAAAAACTAGAGGGGGTGAAATTGTCAATTGTGTAAAGTTAACTAAATATAAAACAAGAGGGAGTTGACTTGGTCAAAATCAGTTTTTATCTTCTGCTCTCTCAAGAAAACAACTAGCAAGAAAAAACCCTAGGAAGAACTTGATTCTTGAAGTAAAATTGACCAACCTTGAAAGCCTTGATCTTCAATGCAACCTTAGACTAGTGTTCTACTCATGTTGTAGTACATATTGGTAAGTTTCTTTAATGGTTTCATTGTATTTTCATGGGCTCTCAAGGACCAAAGTAAAATTGCACTAATTTTAACGTTATTTTACTTATTTTGTGAAAACAACGTTAAAAAATGTTGGGATGATCAACTTCAAACGAGGACTCATTCATAGCAGCCTCTCTATCCCAACTGGGATAGGGATAAGGTTTGTGTCTATCTTCCCTCTAGACCCTACTGAAAAGTGAAAATATACTGGGTAAGTTTGTTTGTTTTTATTGTATTTTCGTGGGTCTCCATTGGTTTGACTCCACCTTCCTTTTTGTAAAACATTGTTCCTTTAGTTTTTTACTTTTATTCATAAACTTAAGTGCTTTAAGATTTACAAAAAACACAAAAATTAGTGACAATTTTTGTGTTTTGATATTTTTATGTTTATTGCTACATCAAATGTCAACCCAATAAAGCAGACAAATAATTGGCTTTGAAGATGGCACTGATTTCAAACCACATATTGAAACAACTTTCTTTGACATAAAGTTTTGTTGATATAACAACTCCATGCTTTAATTGATCAATCAATCTGTTCATGAAAATGGAGTCATCCTCTAATTTAAGGTGATCAATAAAAATAGCTTAAATATTATGATTATAAACTAAAAATAAAAAATTTAAGAATATATAACATATTTAATGAATAAATATAGTAAATAAACATAAATGAAGATAAACGAACATAAACAAAAACATTACCGAACGTTCAATAATATAAACGAACTTACTGACAAATGACTACGAACTGTTCACTGAATGTTTGGTTTATTTATAGTCGTGCACCAAATGTCAACCCAATTAAGCAGACAAATAATTGGCTTTGAAGATGGCACTGATTTCAAACCACATATTGAAACAACTTTCTTTGTTAATATATTAACTCCTTCCTTAATTGATCAATTATAAATTTTCTTTTAACTTTTTGTCTTCTTTTTTTTTTAATTTAAGATATACATAGGTTCATGTTGTTAGATACAAACACTTATTCCTACTTTTACTCTTACGATGGTATTTTTTATTGTTTTATAACACACGGTTAGCTGTTTTGTTTCGTTTCTTGATATGTGTTTTGATGTTGTTAGAGGGTGTGATTTGACTCAACTTTCCTTTTTTGTAAAACATTGTTCTTTTTACTTTTTATCTATAACCTTTTGTGGTTTAAGATTTTACAACAAAATGACAACATTCATTATATAAGTTTTAATATTTCAAACCCTGTTTTTACCAGTTTTATAGCTGCACCAAGTGTCAACCTAATAAAAGAGACAAATAATTGGCTTTGAAGATGATGTTGATTTCAAGCCACATATTTAAACAAATTTCGTTGACGTCATGTTTTTGATATAATATCTTGCTTTAACTGAAACAACTTGAAAAGTTATCCGCAAATATATGAAATGATATGCAACGGAATTTTGCGCATTAAAATTATCCAAATAAATGTTCTATCAATGCAACCATATGGTTTAAAAAAGCTACGGTTTTGGCTCATGATCATAATTATTCTAACAGTTTTGACTCCTAACCTTCTTATATGTGTCTTGATATATGAGATACTTACTAATATTCAAAATTATAACAGAATTTCGAGTATGTCAAAATATAAAAATAAGATAATTGACGTAATATTATTATAAATTTTCTTTTAACTTTTGATCTTTTTTATTCAAGTTATATATAGGTTCATGTTGTTAGATACAAACACTTACCTTTAACCTTACTTTTACGACGGTATAATTTATTGTTTTGTAACACGCTGATAACTATCGTGTCTCGTTTCCTACATGTGTTTTTGATGTTGTCACACTAGTGTCTGGTTTGACTCCATCTTCCTTTCTGTAAAACCTTGTTCCTTTACATTTTACTTTTATCTAGAAACTTTTGTGCTTTTAAGATTTTACGACAAAACACAAAAGTGACGGTTTTTGTGTTTTGATGGTTTTTGTGTTTTGATGTTTTTATGGTTTATCGCTGCATAAGGATGTAAATGAATTGAACGAACACGAAAAAACCTTTGCTTGTGTTTGTTCGTTTAACTTTTAACTTGTTCACAAACGGTTCATGAACGCTTATCGAACAAAAATTCTAGTTCGTGTTCGTTCGTGAAGGAATTGAACTTGTTCACGAAAACAAACGAACACATATTATTTAAACAATAAAAATCAACATTTTTATTTTCAAGCATTAGAGATAATCATTTAAAGAAATACTGCGTAAAATATTATGATATTAAACTAAAAATAGCTTAAATATTATGATTATAAATTAAAAATAAAAAAATTAAGAATATATAACATATTTAATGAATAAATATAGTAAATAAACATAAATGAAGATGAACGAACGTAAACGAACACATTACCGAACGTTCACGAACAAAAATGAACGAATATGATCTATGTTTATATTCGTTCATTTAACTACACGAACGAAATTTCTTATTCATGTTCGTTCATTTAATAAATAAACAAACATAAATGAACTTACCACCAAACAATTCACAAACTATTCACTAAACGTTCGATTCGTTTAAAGTCATTGACGCTTCACCAAATGTCAACCCAATAAAGTAGAGACAAAGAATTGGCTTTGAAGATTGGTACTGATTTCAAACCACATGTTGAAACAACTTTCTTTGACGTAATGTTTTGTTGATATAATAACTCTTTTGCTTAATTGATCAATCAATCTGTAGATGAAAATGGAGTCTAAGGTGGTCCTGTATCCTTCTCCCGGAATCGGTCATCTGGTTTCCATGGTTGAGCTTGGAAAACTCATCCACACCCACCACCACCCGTCACTCTCCGTCACCATCCTCGTACTTCCGGCACCATTTGAAACCGGCGCCACCGACACATACATATCCACCGTCTCCCCATCCATCACCTTCCACCACCTCCCCTCCACCCCTCTTCCACCAGACCACTCAAGTTGTAAACTAACATAATTAACATGCTTTTCATGCAGATGCAAATGGAAACCAACCATTAAAATTCATCCTTGAGATGGATTCATCAAAATTGACGAGGATAAAACTAAATACACAAATTTTAAATTTATAAAAACCCACTCTTTTGGAGAAAAAGATAATTATACTGCAATTGCAAATGTAGCAAACTAGTAAAATTGTATGCCGCGCGCTGCGACGGCTGCGCTATAATGTAGAGTACCTCAATTTTATTATGTCGAATGAAAACGTGATACATTTGACTCAACCTATCTTCTAAAAGTATTTACGTCGAAACGTAGGGTAATATAAAACATATATAAAATAAGCACGATAATGTGCTATCTAACCGAACATGTTTCAGGAAAAAATTTATTTGAAAATGTGTATCAACATGAATTTATTTGGACTCTTGCATAAACTAATCAATTAAGAAGTTATAATTTTTAGCTAACGAACAAAAAGGAATAAGTTGATACCTTTAGAAACACGAAAAAGTTAAAGGAACATTTGACTGATGTCGAAGTGTCAGTCAAAAATAAGAGTAAAACTCAAGTCCCAGCTACCTTATTAGATAGGGTAAGTCGGGTGTCGAACCACGAGGAGTATTTGTGGATGGTGTAATTGTTACTTGATTTATGAACTAAACTTAACTAAAACGAAAAATGTAAACTTGAATTAAAGAGTTTGTTTGTTAAACTTGAAAATAAATTGCAATTAACTAAAATGGTTTTAAATAATAATTAAAAAGGTGATTCCTCCGGGATTTAGATTCAAAGATAGATATTTAACTTAGTTTCAATTGGGAGTTCACATAGACATGAACATATGAATTAGTTGATTGTGACACGCAAGGACCATTTGCTTCGATTGCAAAACAATGGAAGATTATCACAAGAACATCAATTGAATGTGATCAACCCAAAACACAACTTAATATATCCTAATTACTAGAACTCTCAGGAATTGAAAAGCAATGATTAAGGTTCAAATCAAATCCAATCGTTTGCAATCAAATAATCAAAACAACTAGCAAAAAGCATCGAATGCTTAGATTGCATGTCCCAAACAAGAATGAAAACTAAATCAAATCATCTACTTACTAGAATCCTCCACCCGGAGGAAACCACGAAGAAATTAGCCGCTCATGACATCAAATTGATCTTCAAAACTTGATTGGATCTTCATCATGGGTGATTATGGATTGATTGGATGGATTAGAATGGTGGAAAGACTTCAATTTTAGCTTCTAAGATCGTCCAAAGTCGTCCCAAGTCAAATGGAATGAGTTAGGATCCTCAAAAACATAATTTTTTAGGTTTAAATACGTGCAGGCTTTTTTACGTGCGTAGGCTACTCCCTGGGCGTAGCCTACTGTTTCAAAGTTCTGTCAAAAGGTAATCCCAGCAGAGTAGCCTATTCTTCCAGCGTAGCCTACTCCCACCAGAATATTCCAAATCTTGTTTTCTTTATAACTTTCTCGTTTCAAGTCCGTTTCTCGCACCGTAAACGCCCAAATTCTCGTCGTTCAATCCTCTATCCTTTAAGCTTGAAATCTATTCATTCCTAATCATGTTTTATTTCTCCAAAATGCTTCCAATCCGTGCGTTTAACCTACAAAACACCCAAATCGCATAGTCATCTAGTTTCAACCAATTACGCACATGAACATGTATAAGTTTAAGCATTAAACACACATAATCATCATTCCAAACCCCATACATCACATTCCCACACTTACAACATTACATGTAATAACCCTTAATTAGGATTGAGATTATTTAAGGATTTCACATGTAAGTAATACACCCCTCATAATGACTCTCCTCTCGGTTGTTTCTGGACTAGTAAGATGTACTAGTATATATATTTGAACACTCAACCAAAAGTGACTTACCATCATCATAAGCATGTATTGAGATCAAATATCCAACGATTCACACATAACATGCACAAATCAAGAGGTCTTAAGTGGGTTATGATGTTAGGCTAAGGTTAAAGGTAGGGATAAGGATTTTTGAAAGTGACGAAAGTGGTTGTGACAATCCAAATTATTGAACACACGAATGAACATCATTCTATTATTACATTGACTCTTTTTCTTGCATTTTATCATGGTCATTTTGACCTGATATTTGCTTTTTTTTTCTTTTTCTCTTTTTTTTTTTCATAATACTACTATCGACTCACAACTCACTACTTTACTTGGATTGTACCACTAAAGGTTTAGAATCAAAAAGGCTAATTGGGTAATTGGGTAAAAATCATTGGGTTGAACAAAGAATAGGCTAGGCTCAAATTTGGTGTCTAATGGCAGCAATAAGGTAGGATCTAGAAATGAAAAAGGCTAATAATTCCTAAGGTGTATTCCTAAATGCCTCTATCCTTTTGGTGCGAGTTATGGCAACGCTTTCAACAAGTATCTCAACACAAGTTCTAATTAGATAAACACTTTGGTATCACTCATAAAGTTTCAAACAACATGATCAAAAGAAGGTTTAACGCGCACGGAAATGGGGGATATTAGGTTACCGATGTAAACTTACATGTTATTCACTCTTAGAATCTCGTCCCCAACTAAGCATTATTCCAAAAATTGTTCTAGAAACACTTGTTTAGGCTACTATCATGCAACTTAAAGAGTTAATCATGAAAAAGGACCTACACCGATGTATTAATGGTTCAAATTTGATGATTTACAATGAATATTTTTGATCCTCAATCCATTTAAATTTGCTATGGACATTTTAAAATTTCAAAAATTTCCCTTCATCCCCACACTTGGGATACATTGTCCCCAATGTATGGGTCTTTAGGTTACGTGTGTGAGTTTTTAAGTTTGAAAATATCTTTTTAGCATGACTAATTTCTCCCCCCCCCCCCCCAAATCCAGCCATAAACATGAACACTAGCCATCACATATCACTTAAGACACCACCAAATACGAAGGTAAAACGTAACAAAATAAGCAAAATAAATTGTTTAAACACATCACCACCCGACCAACCATAATCCCATTGTTTAGTGACATAACAATTGATGATAAATGTTAAGAAGGAACACATGGACCTGATCACGGATCAAAGAGTGTTCAATAATAATGCGGTTGTTGTTCTCCAAATAGTCCCTTCATTGTGTCCATCCACCCTGAAAAACTAAAGACTCCACCCGAGCTACTGGTTCCCTGGTTCTGCTGCTTTTGTGCTTGTTGTTGATAAGGGTCTAACCATTGAGAATGGTGCACTGGTGGAACTGGGTACTCAACATTCCCGTCAGCTGGGGTTAACGTGGAGTAATCCACATATGGTGGGTGTAGAACCACTGCCTCGCCTCTTCGCCATTGCTCATGCATGCGCCTTTTTGGTCGTCTAAGAACCGTTGATTGATCTCGACCTGTTCGTTATAAGCGTGCACTCGATGCCAATGCTCATTACGGTAATAAACACTTTGGGCGTCTCGGCGCTGTTGTTCAAAGCCTTGAGTCTGCTGATCAAATAGAGCCTGTGCAAAGTTTGGCCAACCTGCATAGTTTTCTGGCCTAGCATGTTCAACAAAATGTGGCATATCAGAATAATTTCCACCAAAAGGATATTTATGATCCCCCCATGAGCAACCAGAGAGTAGTGGCTGGTTTGAAGTTTCTCCTGTACCCACAAACATATCATCTTCTTCATCATCACCCTCCATGTGTTGCACACTATCAGCATTCATCTCTTCATCTGGCTCCCCTAGCTCCAATAGCCTTGCATCTGGCCTTAACACTCTCCATTTTTGCCCTGTTTCCTTATGTTTTAACTTCATGTAACGATCAGTCCTTGAGTATATCCACTGAAACCGACTTAAATTCTTCAAAGTGAATGGGGACGTATCCCTTGGTATCGAAAGGTCAACGATGGCCCAGGCCCCTTGTTGCTTGATAATGGTTGTGATCAGTCTGCAATGTGGGACAATTTTCTTGTCCTTTTGTTCCCGTGCTTGCCATATGTTCATCATTGCTAAATACCTAAATGATACTAAAGGTTCCCCTGTCATTAACGAATACAGAATTGGAATTTCCCATTTACGGACCTTCTTCCTGTCACTCCGGCGAGGCATGATGTTTTGAACCACAAATAACAACATCAATCTTGCAGGCATTTTCAGATAATCTCTAATCAATGTGTGACCCTGTCCCGGTGCAAAGAGCTCATTTAGCATGTCATTCCATCGTGGGTGCTTTTCTGGGTGTTTGTACAATGTATCCTCATCCGGATAGATGTAACGTGCACGAGGTTTTGAATCGAAGTTTGCAACTTCATCTAATGTCCTCAGTGACATGATTGTTGCCTTCCCATTAACCATTCCCTTTAAAACAATGTCCTTAGCTGAACGACCCCATTTGACCTCCAATGTTGACATCCATGCTTGAATCGGAGCTGTATACACCTGGTTTGATTCTCTGTCATAACATTTGTCACACCCCCAATTTCCCACTCGTGGTGTCAGTCCACGTGGGTGTGACGTGTCCAGAATCACAGCTCAAGGTCATATAGAACACTTCTATATGCGTTTACAAATCCAAAGTTTGACACATACACTCATAAAATAGTTTGCAGCGGAATAAAAGTTATCAAATCATATTGCAGCGGAAAATCAAATAGGAGTGCAGCGGAATAAATAAGTCATAACATGCAGCGGAAAGTTTGAAAATGTTAGACATCACATTGTTTAGAAATTACATAACGATTAAATATTGTTTTCAAAAGACACAACAGAATGCATGCGGTTCCTAGAGCTCATCCCTTAAATGTGCATCCTGTTCCATACGCAACTAGTTACCTGAGAATACAAGTTAGAAAAGTGTCAACGCAATGGTTGGTGAGTTCACAGGTTTTTATATACATATAGTAATAAGAGTGTGTCATGCTGTTTATCAATGTTAGTACCGAGCCCTAGGCCCAAAGTGTCAGTGCGTCACTACCGAACTAGACTTGTTTGTCCTTGCCTCCGCTATGCCTCGTATGCATAGCAAGTTAGGTCAGAGTTTGCACGGGTTATGACATCCAGTCAACATTGTGCCCCGTGGGGTTAGTCATTCCCTAATGGATCCATCCAAATCTACCACGTTGTTCGAACATTAACGGTAAGACTTTGTGAGGGCTTGTTACGAGTTCAACACTTAATGTTTGTCCAATAAATCAGCATACACCAAATATGTTTGTACAGTAATAAATGTTTGACTCGATGTAACTAGTATTCTCCCCCTATTTAAAAGCGTTTGAAAAAAAAAGTAAAGAGGGGCCGTAAACTCACCTTAGTGATAAGAGTAGCAAATAAGCGTAAGCTCCTGATGTAGTAGCACGTGTCGGTTATCGGCAACCTATAACGCATACCGTACGTGAGTTTGTGTAGGTGACCGTGCTAGTGTTTGTGTTAGTGCTCGTGTTCGTGTCCAACAACCCTTGGTTGTTCATGTCTGTCCGTGTCGGTCCACAATGACCGTGTTTGCTCATGTTGGTCCACATTGACCGTGTTTGACTGTGTTGGTCCACAATGACCGTGTTTGACCATGTTTGACTAGAGTTGACCAAGTTTGACCGTGTCAAGTCAACGACCCGTTGGTGAACCGTGTGACGGTTTGTGAATCGTGTAGCAACGAGTGCTCGTCGTGTGCAAGACGCGCATGTCGCGTCTATGGACAACTTACTATTTATAGTAAGTTTCCATTTTTGGAAAGTTCACAAAGCATATTGGTTTTAGAGTTCTAGCATGCTCATTAGTCCTACGTGATCATGTTAACACATAGCACATCATCATACAATGTCACATAAGTTATTTTCATCATGTTAGCACGTAAAAGTTTCCTAAAATGGAAAGTTTCTATTTATAGCATACGTGATATCGGAAACCATCTAACTTAGCATCTAAACATCATGTTATAACATATTAAGTTACTTAGCATGCTCGAATCAAACAAAACGTTCCTAAGTCGGGTTTTGTAAAAATAAAGTTACTATAAATAGTAACTTTGTTGTTTTTGCATCAAATGACCATTTAAACATTTCTAGTCCATCTTCATGTCATAAATCATTATAATAACCAATCTAATATCATTTAGACATATCAATATAACCAAAATCATCATCAATCAATAGTTCATCACTAAAAGTTTCTAAATATAGTAACCATGTCACAATGACCATAAACATCATCAAAATCACATTCCAAGTATTTCAATCGTCATATTATCATCCTAAGAACAATTATCCATACATGCATGTCCACCATTTTATCTATAACACCATTTAGACAAAACAAAGTTTCTATAAATAGAAAGATTGTCAAAAATCATCATTTTAACCATTTTAAGCAAGTCTAACCATGGGTAATCCTTCTAACATCATCAATAAACATATCAATATACTCAAGATCATTCCAATACTCATGGATCATACATGCATGCATCAATGTCATCACAAACTATCATTTTAAGCACAATGGCCTATACCCATCATCTTAGATCGTCTTAGAACATCATCTAATCATCTTAGATCATCAAGAATCATAGTAAAATCATCAAACCCATAACATAATTTCGTGCATGTGAACCATGGGTGCTTGCATGTGGGTTTTAACACATGCATGTGTGCTTGTGAGTGTTTTTAAGCTACAAGGAATGATGTACTACCTTCCAAAGCTTCAAAGTTCCTGGGATGATGATGGTAACAGCTCCTAAACTTCTGGTTCGTGGGTTTGGGTCAAGAACAAGGGAGGTGATGGTGGTTCTTCAAGTTCCTAGCAATCCCCTTCCACTTCTAAGCTTCAAATCTTCAATCTATGCCTTCAACAATGGAGTTTTTGGGTAACAATGGTGGTAGCAGGGGGTAGAAGACGAAATCAGTCGAGGGGTGGCGTGTTTGGTCGAGAGAAATGATTAAGGTAGAGTAGGATGTGATTTTCTTGGGTTTATAAAGATTTTCTGCGAACTGGGTCTCGTCGCGTAGCGCGACACGTTCAAGGGTTCCCCTCGCGTAGCGCGAGAGAGTCCCGCGTTCAAATTTCCCCCGCCCACTTGTCGCGTATCGCGACAGTGTTCTTGTGGACCGTCGCGTAGCGCGACAGATCCCCTGGTGAGCCCAATAGGCCCATTTTCATTGGGTTGATCCGTTCGTTGCCGTTTTCACGTTTACGAACTTTCGTTTGGCCTTGTTTGAACTTCCAAGTTCAATGTGTGAGTGTTTCGTGGGGTTTCGAGTGTTGTGCTCCACAATGTGCTTGTCGTTCACCAACGTTCGTGTGTTTTGACACGTGTGTGCTGTTTGCCGATAATTTCACGAATTATCCAGTCATGTGTTAGTGTTTGTACCGTCGTGTCACGTGTCACACTAAATTAACTAATTCTAGTGCCACGTGTACATAAATCATTTAAATAAACATTTAAATAAATAATAAGCTGACCTGGAAATTACGGGGTGTCACATCCTCCCCTTGTTAGAAAGAATTTCGTCCCGAAATTCAACTTGCGTTGCCAGTGTTTGTCTGTTCCGCGAACAGGTGTGGGTATTTCTGTTTCATCTGGTCTTCACGTTCCCACGTGAATTCCGGTCCTCGTCGCGAATTCCATCGCACTTTCACTATCGGGATCTTGCTGAGTTTGAGCTTCTTGGTTTCCCGGTCCATAATCTCCACCGGTTCCTCAACGAAGTTCAATTGTTCGTCGATCTGTATCTCCTCAAGAGGTATAACAAGTGTTTCATCGGACAAACACTTCTTGAGATTCGAAATGTGAAATACATTGTGCACCTGCATCATTGTAATCCAAGTTAACTTGTTTAACTGACCAAAGTGCGCGATGTGCAAGTTCCATTGGCAAGTGACACCCTTTGCCATACACCAATCGATACGGAGTAGTGCCAATAGGAGTTTTAAATGCGGTGCGATAAGCCCACAAGGCGTCATCCAATTTGGTTGACCAATCCTTACGGTCGGATCGCACTGTTTTCTGTAAAATTTCCTTAATTTGCCTATTAGACACTTCAACTTGCCCACTTGTTTGTGGGTGATATGGTGTTGCAATCCGGTGATCCACTCCATACCGTTTAAGAAGTTTTCCAAAGTGAAAGTTTTTAAAGTGAGATCCCCCATCACTTATGATCACACGAGGGATTCCAAACCGAGTAAAAATGTTTGATTGGACAAACTTACAAACAACGGCATGATCATTGGTTTTGGTGGCAATTGCTTCAACCCATTTTGAAACATAATCAACTGCCACCAAAATATACAAGTTGCCAAAGGAATTTGGAAACGGGCCCATGAAATCAATTCCCCACACATCAAAGATATCAACAATGAGGATTGGTTGCATGGGCATCTCGTTTCTCTTTGAAATCCCACCCATCTTTTGACAATTAACACAGTTTTTAGCATAATCAAAAGCATCTTTAAACAAGGTTGGCCAATAAAAGCCACAATTTAAAACCCGATGCCCCGTCTTTTGGCCACTGAAATGACCACCACAAGCAGATGAGTATGCATGCTTCAATACGTCTGACACTTCGTCTTCTGGCACACATCTTCGTATGATCTGATCAGCACCAATCTTGAACAAATCTGGTTCATCCCAGATGTAATGCTTAACCTGTGCATAGAACTGTTGCCTCCTCCTCTTGTTCCAGCTTTCTGGAAGTGTACCTGCAGCTAAATAGTTAGCAAAATTAGCATACCATGGCCCCGATGAAATGGACATCAAATATTCATCAGGAAATTGTTCATTGATATCAGGAGTAACTTCCTGATGTTTTGCAGGAATTCGGGACAGGTGGTCCGCTACTACATTCTCACAACCCTTCTTATCTCTGATCTCTAGATCAAACTCTTTGTAGTAACAAGATCCAACGAATCAGTCTTGGTTTAGCATCCTTCTTTTCCATCAAGTAGAGAACTGCACTATGATCAGAGTAAACAATCACTTTACTACCCCAAACATATGACCGGAATTTGTCTAATGCGTATACAACAGCAAGCAACTCCTTCTCGGTTGTTGTGTAATTAAACTGAGCATCCGAGAGGGTCTTGCTTGCATAGTAGATAACTACTGGTTTCTTATCTACTCTTTGACCCAAAACAGCCCCAATTGCAAAATCACTTGCATCACACATGATTTCAAAAGGTTTTGACCAATCAGGTGATTGCAAAATTGGGGCTTGTACCAATTGTTCCTTTAACACATTGAAAGCTTTTAAACATTCTTCATTAAATTCAAAAGAAACATCCTTCAAAAGTAAGTTACATAAAGGTTTTGTGATAACACTAAGAGGGTGTTTGTTTTTTTGAAAAAGCTCTTCTTGAGCTCTTATGTCTGCGCCAAGCAGACCACGGGAAGAGGTTTACCTCTGCAGTGCGTTTGTTTTTTGGAAGACATTTCATTAAAAAACGTCTTCCCGGTCTCTTCTTGAGGAAGACCTGGTTCTTGCACTTCTTGCCTCTTCTCATCTCTTCTTCCTCTTATTAGATTTTCATTCCCAGCTTACAACCCCCGATCGGCTCTCTCCACCCATCGCCGCCCTCCATCACCGTCCTCCACAGCCGCCCTCCACAGCCGCCCTCCATCACCGCCCTCCACAGCCTTCGGCAGCCTCCTATCGCCGCCCTCTACAGCAAGGCTCCTCCCCGTCGCGGCCTTTACAGCTTGGCTCCTCCTCGTCGCCGCCATCTACAGCGTGGCTCCTCCCCGTCGCCGCCCTCTACAGCGTCGCGCAACCCCTCCACAGCCGGCGCCACCACCGAGGTCCTCAAACTAGGGTTTCGATGGTCCTCAATCGAGGGTTCGCCCCTATTCTGGTCGTCTCCCCTATTCTGGTCGTTGGTCGTCGCCCCTATTCTGGTCGTTGGTTGTCACCCCTATTCCGGTCGTCGCGCCTGGTGGGGAAGAGGCTGACGATGAGGTGACGGCCGGTGGAGAAAAGGGAAATGGGTGAACGGGGAAGAAGGTTGAGGTGGGGAAGATGCTTTGAAAAGGTTTTAAAAAACAAACCATCTTCTTGCAGAGGTTTTGACCAACTCTTCTGCAAAAGAGTTCCGCAGACATGGTCCGCAGACTGCAGACGTTTTGTCTCTGAAAAAACAAACACCCCCTAAATCCCTTAATGAACCTACGGTAGAACCCGACATGTCCTAGAAAAGAACGGACACCCTTAACATTGGTCGGGGGAGGTAATGTTGAAATGACACTGATTTTAGCTCTATCTACTTCAATTCCCCGACTTGACACTACGTGCCCCAGCACGATTCCCTCTTGAACCATAAAGTGGCTCTTTTCCCAACTCAAGACCAAGTTTGTTTCCACGCATCGTTTTAGAACTTTAGACAAATCATTCAAACAAGAATCAAAAGAAGATCCAAAAACAGAAAAATCATCCACAAAGATTTCAAGACAATCCCCCACCATACTTGAAAAGATACTCATCATGCACCTTTGAAAGGTGGCCGGGGCATTGCACAACCCAAATGGCATTCGCCTAAATACGAAAGTACCATACGGGCATGTGAATGTGGTCTTCTCTTGGTCATCCGGATGAATGGCTATTTGATTGTAGCCTGAATATCCATCTAAAAAGCAATAAAACTTCTGACCTGATAGCTTCTCTACAATTTGGTCAATGAAAGGCAAAGGAAAGTGATCCTTTGAGGTAGCAGCATTCAATTTTCTGTAATCAATGCACACACGCCACCCGGTTACCGGCCGAGTGGCAATTTGCTCACCTGATTCACTCTGAACTATTTGGATGCCTGCTTTCTTTGGTACCGTTTGAGTTGGACTTACCCACAAGCTGTCTGAAATGGGATAAATGATCCCTGCATCCAACCACTTGATGACTTCCTTCTTCACAACTTCCCGCATGTTTGGATTGAGTCTTCGTTGAGTATCACGAGCGGGTTTGGCATCTGCATCAGTTATTATTTTATGCATTACAATAGAAGGACTAATACCTGTAAGATCAGCAATTGACCATCCAATTGCAGCTTTATGATCCTTGAGCACCCTCAATAGTGCTTCTTCCTGCTCCTTCTCCAAATGAGATGCAATGATCACCGGAAGGGTTTGATCCTCCCCCAAGAAAGAATATTTTAAATGCTTGGGCAACTCTTTCAGTTCCACTTTTGGTGGACTCACAATGGATGGCTTTAGCCCAGATGAGATTTGAGATGGAAGATTCTCTACTTGACATGTCCATGGTGGTCTTCCATCCTGTTTAGCCATTCTTTCTAGCACTTTCACTTCTTCCATTAGTTCAAACTCATGATTCTGTTCATACCTGTCACACACAAAACAAAACTCTGTGGTTTCACCCTCAAGATGAGGATGACAACCATCAATGATGTCTGCCATAAAGCATTCATCACTAACCAGAGAGTTAGATACATTGGAAAAAACATTTAAACGAACCTTCCTTTTGCCAAAAGTCATATCAACTGTGCCAGAACAACAATCAATCAATGCATGTGCAGTGGCTAAGAAAGGCCTACCCAGAATCACATTGGGTTGCTTGAGCATGTCAAAAGAAACACAATCAAGCACTAAGAAATCCACTGGGTAATAAAAATCCTCAACTTTCACAATCACATCCCTCACTATCCCCCGGGGAAGCTTGAGAGTCAAATCAGCCAACACCACAGTAGTGTCAGCATGATGCAGTGGACCAAAATCATATTGGTCATATAAGCTTCCCGGAAGGATACTCACACTAGCTCCAAGATCCAATAACGCCCTTGTCATTTTAAATTCACCTACTTGAATAGGAATTAAAGGCATTCCCGGGTCTTGGAGTTTAGGTGGTAATGTCCCAGTCAAAACCGCACTCACACATTCAGTTAAATCAAGTTTCTTTGGAAATTTATGTTGTCTTTTCTGAGTGCACATATCCTTGAGGTATTTGGCATAAGCCGGAACCTGTTTGATAGCATCTATTAAGGGCAAATTGATCTTAACCTGTCTAAAAACCTCCCATATCTCCTCTTATTGAGGGCCCCGTTTGTTAACCACTTTCTTATTATCTGGATTAGTTAAAGCAGATGGGAACGGAACTTGGTTTGGTTCGGCTCCCACCTTTTTGGTTTCACCGGTGTCAGTTTTAGAAGAATTTTCAGTCAAGTTTTGAAAAATTACTTGTTTTACCTTTTTAACAGGAATTGGTTCCGGTTCATCCTCACTCACCTCATTCTCATCAACTTCCTCCACCACTCCTTCTACCAAGTGTGGTGGAAGGACAACCTTGTTGTCATAATGTTTACCATTTCTTAAAGTAGTTACAAGATTTACCTGAGCATTCTTGTTGTTCTTTGATCCCGATGGTTGATGTTGAGGGTTGAGTGTGGTATCACTTGGCAACTTCCCTTTGTCTCTTGCAGCTAATTGTTCCGCCAGTTGCCCCAATTGCTTAGCATGTGACTCGTTTGTCTTCTGTTGTAGCTCTTGTTTCTGCACAACTCCAGTTAGCATAAGCCTTAACTCATTGATTTGGTTGGCAATGTCCTCCATTGAGATGTTAGTTCCTTGTTGACCTCCTTGAAATTGATTTTGACTTCCTTGATTTGGTTGAAAGTTCCTTGATGGTCCTTGTTGATATCCACCTTGCCCACCTCCTTGGCCACCTTGGTTGTAGTTTCCTCTTTGGTAGTTACCTTGATTGTAACTCTGCTGTCGATTCTGGTATGAGGACCCTTGATTCCCACCTTGTTGGTTGCTACCCTGAAAATTTGGATTCAATTGGTTAGATGAGTTACCATACCTAAAATTAGGGTGATTACGCAAACCCGGGTGGTAAGTATTGGAGTTCATATCATTTTGTCTCTTTTCATTCTGAAATGAGCCTTGTACTTGGTTCACCTCCTCATTCCTGCCCATGTTCATCATGCAATCCGGCTCCAAATGACCTATGTCACCACAAAAATTGCAAACATCATAAACATTAGAAACATTAGAAGTATTCTTACCTGAATTCCTATTGAAGTTTGCTATTTGTCTCTCCAAAGCCTCGAATCTCTCCTTTGTCACATATTCCCCTCCCGGTTTTCCAATGACATGTTTGGCCTTCCTACTTGCTGAAGCTTGAGTCTTTGATCCTTTACTTAATCTCTCTAGCAAATCCCAATCATCATCTTCTGAATTTGTCAAGAAAGTTCCATTGCTACTAGAACTGACAAACTTCAGGTCTTCTGGTGTTAAGCCATCATAGAAAGCTTTAATCAATTCCCACTTTGGAATCTGGTGATGTGGGCAAAATCTAAGCAACTCCTTGAATCGAGTGAATGCTTCATGTAGCAATTCACCCGATTGTTGTTGAAAAGTTCGGATGGCATTCCGGGCCTCACTTGTCTTGCTCATGGGGTAATATTCATCTAAGAATAGTTGCTGCATCTCCTCCCATGTAAAAATACTACCAGATGGTAGTGTGTGAAACCACTGTTTGGCCGTTTCCTTTAAGGAGAATTGGAAGAGATTCAGTTTGACCTCATCCGGTGTGAATCCTTGGCCACCAATGGTGCTGCAGATAGCACCAAATTCAGATAGATGGACATATGGCTCTTCAGTTGTTGTTCCTCTAAAATTTGGAATAATGGCCAAGTACTGTGGCCTTATCTCAAATGACCTTCCTCGTAGCAGTGGAGGTACAATGGGTGAAGGATTTTGAGTCACCGTTGGTCTGAAGTGACTGTCAACTCCTTGAACAGGAGCTCTATGGTGCCATCCCTGACCAGGGTGGTTGTAGTTGTAACCCCATCTCCCATTGTAGTTGTTCATGGGTGGTTGCCTATTCCACCCTCCTTGTCCATTCCATCATCCTTGCCCATAGTTGTTGTGATTTGGATGATTTGGTGGGCCTTGTGGTTGCCAATTGTTATCATGATATTCCCCATGAGGTGGGTAGTTATTGTTGGCTTCCTCTTCGTGCAACTCATCATGCCAAGATTCATGTTCTCCCGTATTGCTCCCACCACCTGAGATGTGTTCCTCCTCATGAAAATTGTTCCCATGATTTGCTCCTTGATTTGGATTATTGAATAACGGGTTCTGTGCCACCCTGAGGTTAGGCATGACATTAGGAGGTACATTTGGTGGAGGGTTGTTTTGGTTAAAGGGGTTCGGTGGGATGTTATTTGGATTTGGATTTAGTGGGGGAATTTGAACAAATTGGTTGAATGGTGGAATCGGTGTTGGTGGTGGAGGGTTTTGGTTGTTTTGATCATCCATAGTAGCCGACTGATTTGAACTCTCTCCGGTTTGGTTGGTGTTTCTCGAACCCGGAGTGACAATCTTGTCTAGCCTTTGTAATGTTCGATTTATCCTTGCGGTTTTCTCGATCTCTGGATGAAATTCCAATGGTGGTCCCGTCCTAAAAACCGAGTATGCATGCAATCAACCTGTTACCTGCACACTAGCAAACCTCACGTAACAAAGAAAAGATAAAAATGAAAAATATAGCAAAAACCTAATAAAATCAGTTAACCAACACCAAGCGCACTAACTCCCCGGCAACGGCGCCAAAATTTGACTCATGTCGAAGTGTCAGTCAAAAATAAGAGTAAAACTCAAGTCCCAGCTACAATATTAGATAGGGTAAGTCGGGTGTCGAACCACGAGGAGTATTTGTGGATGGTGTAAAGGTTACTTGATTTATGAACTAAACTTAACTAAAACGAAAAATGTAAACTTGAATTAAAGAGTTTGTTTGTTAAACTTGAAAATAAATTGCAATTAACTAAAATGGTTTTAAATAATAATTAAAAAGGTGATTCCTCCGGGATTTAGATTCAAAGATAGATATTTAACTTAGTTTCAATTGGGAGTTCACATAGACATGAACATATGAATTAGTTGATTGTGACACGCAAGGACCATTTGCTTCGATTGCAAAACAATGGAAGATTATCACAAGAACATCAATTGAATGTGATCAACCCAAAACACAACTTAATATATCCTAATTACTAGAACTCTCAGGAATTGAAAAGCAATGATTAAGGTTCAAATCAAATCCAATCGTTTACAATCAAATAATCAAAACAACTAGCAAAAAGCATCGAATGCTTAGATTGCATGTCCCAAACAAGAATGAAAACTAAATCAAATCATCTACTTACTAGAATCCTCCACCCGGAGGAAACCACGAAGAAATTAGCCGCTCATGACATCAAATTGATCTTCAAAACTTGATTGGATCTTCATCATGAGTGATTATGAATTGATTGGATGGATTAGAATGGTGGAAAGACTTCAATTTTAGCTTCTAAGATCGTCCAAAGTCGTCCCAAGTCGAATGGAATGAGTTAGGATCCTCAAAAACATAATTTTTTAGGTTTAAATACGTGCAGGCTTTTTTACGTGCGTAGGCTACTCCCTGGGCGTAGCCTACTGTTTCAAAGTTCTGTCAAAAGGTAATCCCAGCAGAGTAGCCTACTCTTCCAGCGTAGCCTACTCCCACCAGAATCTTCCAAATCTTGTTTTCTTTATAACTTTCTCGTTTCAAGTCCGTTTCTCGCACCGTAAACGCCCAAATTCTCGTCGTTCAATCCTCTATCCTTTAAGCTTGAAATCTATTCATTCCTAATCATGTTTTATTTCTCCAAAATGCTTCCAATCCGTGCGTTTAACCTACAAAACACCCAAATCGCATAGTCATCTAGTTTCAACCAATTACACACATGAACATGTATAAGTTTAAGCATTAAACACACATAATCATCATTCCAAACCCCATACATCAACATTTTACAACGTTTTTAAAATAATTGAGAAAGTGAAAGTGATAACGCCAAAAGCATAAGAGAAAGATTTACGAAACGAAAGAGATGAATTCGAAATTTTAGAAACTTGAGTGGTTTAAAACGAAATTATGGAAATTTTTTATAAAGCTGAGAGGGTGAAAATATGAATCTTAAGCAAAAAAATCAGCGAAGTAAATTTGTTAAAGAAAAATCACAACCAACTGCGTCAGGTGCAACTTGGTATAAAAAGCATGTTTTACTTAAGGGCCGAATAGGATGACAACACCTGACATAGAGAGATGAAAACAATAGATTTATTATACTTTTTTTAAAAAAAAAAGAAAAAGAAAAAGTAAACAGTAAAATGTGAGGAAAAAAATTAGAGTTTAAAGAGTTAGGCGATTATATGACAATAAAGATCAGTTAAAGCAAAAGTTCCTCATTTGTGAAGGAGAGGTTTTCATGACCGCATGGTGATAAAAAGTAAAAAGACGGTTTTAAGAAAAAAAAATTAGGAAAAGAAAGTGAAGGAGTGTTTTCATGACCGCGGAGTGGTATAGAAAGTACGGGAAAGGAAGGAAAAAAAATTGGATGTAGGATTCGAACCCTCACCGCTTATGTACAACATCATCAGCTTACCAACTATACTACAAAAACATTTGTTAAAATGATTTGAAGACATCAAATAAATATAATACAATATTTAACAAAGAAACTTGAGAGCAAACGTAATGCACCCACCTTTCAAATAGTTTATATATACAATTCTAGAAAAAGAACTTGGTGACTTTGAGTTTGTGGTATCTATTGTCATTTGGTATAAAATATTAAACAATGTGAATATAGTGAGCAAAAAACACAATCAAGGTATATTCATCTCAATATTGATATTAGAGAAACAAACAAATTGATTAAGTACTTCAACGCCGATTGAAGAAGCGAAGGAGATTGCTAGTGAAATGGTTATTGATATGATATTTCCACAAAAAAGTTTATTTGAAGGAAAAACAGTTTGATGAGAGCTCAAGTAGTCAAGAAGTTTTATTTTCACCTAAAGAGAACTTTAGAGTCAATTATTTCTTATTTATTGTTGATTAAGCTCTTTCTTTTTTTCAAACAAGATTTGAGCAATTCAAAGAGTATGAAAAATTATTTGGTTTTTTGTTTCCACGTAACTTAAGTGGAACTAAAGATACAAATCTTAAGTTGTTATGCCATCTTCTTGTAAATGCACACAAGTTTGAAAGGAGGTCAGATATTGACACATATGAAATTTATATGAAGTTGAATTAATTTGGTACATCATCAACAGATAAATTTAGCCACCCAAGAGACGTTTTAAAGTGTTTGAAAGAGCTTGGTTATTTCTCAAATGCAACCATTGCATATAGAATATTGTTGGCTCTTCTAGTCACGGTTGCATCTGCAGAAATGATTTTTTTAAATTGAAGTTACTGAAATCTTACTAACAACCAACAAAGTTGTCACACCCCGGGCTCTCGGCGGCCCGGGCGCTGCAACCCGAATTGGTTTCATTAATAATACAGTCTCGGTCAGCGTTTGTTATTCATTTTACTATGTTTTAGCAGAAGTGTTGTTTCATGAATTCATAATTTTATAAATAATTCACATGCATAGATGTGAAAACCGTTTTTCATGATTTATAAAATGTTCATACGCATAGCCGCATAGGTATGAAAACCCTCACTGTCACTTTTTATAAAACATACGCATAGGTATGAAAAACCACATTTCGTTATTTGTAATTAACTTTTCAGGATTTTATAAAATTTCATACGCATAGGTATGAATATCATCATTTCATATTATTGTAAACCGGATTTTCACAAACTCATAATTTCGAATCATTTTACAGTATCCGGTTTATACATGACTTTGAGGCATAGCTCCAATAGCTTCATGGTCTCACCACAAGATCCTATTCAAGGCATCATAGGCCAAGAATTTCTAATCTTGATTCTCTTTTACATTTCGTTATTACCTGAAAGGTTTTTTAAAATAAAACGTCAACATAATGTTGGTGAATACAAATAACAGACTCGATATGTAAGCATAGCATGTTCGGTCCTTTAACCATAATTAATAGTGGTCATACCACACATTTAGCAGGTTATTTCACTGATCGGTACAACTACTGCATACACTGGTTTATAACTGTCACTGGTTAGGAACTACAGCGCAGCGCGTCTTACGTTTTGTTCCCTCCAGCCCACAGCTGGTCACTGGTTAGGTTGCCTGCGGAGTACGTCTTACGTTTAACCTTCCAGCCCACCTGTACCAGCCACGTATGGGAATTTCACCCATATGCGGATACGATTTGCAAATCATACGTATACTGATAGCCTAAATGATGGTCACGTAGTATCCTTTTATGCGTCAAAGTTTAAACATACGATGCTAAAAAAATTGCATTTATATTTAAAAAGAAGTTAAATGTATTCACTTGAATTTTTTTGATTGACTGAGAGACAGCTTATAACTTCTTAATATAAATTTGGGCAGCGTTTCTGCTTAACCTATCTTTATACTTACCTACAAATAAACGAATCCTGTTGATGTTTACTTTTCTGATCCTAAAATGAATCATAATAGCAATATATTATTTATATACATAGGATTAGATCTGAACTTTAATCATATATGATAATAATATACAAAAGATAAAATTTATGAATTTAAAAAAAAAATAAATAAATAAAAACACATACCGACTTCTGGTGTGAGAGCGCAAGGAAAACTCCTGAGGTTTCTAAGGTTGAAGAATGAATTAAGTTACAATTATATATATGGGGGTTGGATCCACTAAGAAGGGATTTTTGCCTAAGAAGAGTAAGAAGCAATAGAAATTTGACACGTGTCATCATAAAACAGTAATACAGTACAAAAAACGAAATACAGTACAAAAAGAAACAAAATCCAGTACAAAAAATCAAAAATCCAGTACAAAAAATCAAAAATCCAGTACAAAAAATCAAAAATCTAGTACAAAAAAAATCCAGTACAAAAAAAATAAAATATAGTACAAACAACAAAAATCTAATACAAAAAACCACAAAAATCGAGTATAAAAAAATATAGAACAAATATAGTACAAAAAAAATAAAAATGTAGTATAAAAAATAAGATTTTATACCTAAATTATGTGACACGTGTCAAATTCTTATTAGTTCTCACTCTTCTTACACAAAAAGCTTTTCTTATTTGATCATTCCCCTATATATATGAATTAGTATCTAAAAGGTTGAGGTAGAAATCCTTAATTTGAAGCTTATCTAAAATTTAATATATATTTATGCATTTGTGTATGTACACTGCACACTTTCACTTTTCAATTATTATTGTTATTTTCTTTTTTTTTATTATTATTATTAATATTATTTTTTTTGTGAATATAACACAACCCACGTGCACCATGTTTTTTTTTTAGAATTTCTTTAAGTTTATTATTATTATTATTATTATTATTATTATTATTATTATTATTATTATTATTATTATTTTCGTTCAAATTTTGTTTCTCTTATAACTATTAAAATATCGAGTTTTATAAAATTCTAAATATATGGTTATGATCCGCTCATTTTTTCTCTATGTTTCGACCTAAGTTTCGTTAAAAACAGTGAAAGATCAAATATAATATATTTTAATATTATTATTATTTAACCGACTCTTGACTAAACTAGACACCAATTATTTCTAACAATTGTTTTATCTTAACTATTAGTTTAAACGAACGCAGAAAATTTTAACGCTCATATCTATTCTTACACTCTCGAATAATCATATTATAAACTGAATTATTTTAATTATTAGACGAGACCTTATGAATCAATTAACCGTTTCTATTATTATATTTTTAAATAATAATATTTTAACAATAAATAAGAATATTTTATTTATATTTATAAAACGGGACGTTACAAATGTCTCAAGAAAGACTTAGTGTATTGGCCATGATAGCTACTGAGAGCAAATCTTACAAAATATAAACTACAAAGAGCTAATCAACTAATTTGCAATGAAAAATGCTATAAGAGCTTCACTAGTCATCGGTTAATTACTATGACATGTATTTCACTATTTCTAATGCTATGATTTTGTAATGTTTATAATTCTTTCTTATAACGTTGGTCGTCATTTCTAAAATTTTTATGTATATATTTTGAATTTTCTAAAGACTTTTTTTCTCGGCTCGTCCTAGACATTCAATTTTCAGGACGCCCTGCTAACATACTAAATGTTTAGTCTTCCATTCAAATTATGATTAAATGATTTAATAATATTCATTCCTAAACGATTTTTGAGTTTATTGAATGTATTTACCAATATTTTTATTAAGAGTGTGATTTTTTTTGCAACTTTTCAGGTAATTATGAATAAAGTTATTTTAGACAGAATTACCAAGTAAAGAATCAAAATTCCTTGGTACATGTTTAAGTGATTTAAGACTGCAAGAAAGGACCTTGCGCACAAAGTTGTTTGACCATTTTCTAAGGACTGGTTATTCAAACACTTAACCCTTTTATTTTAACATCACACCTTTCCTATACGTCTCGTATAGCCCATCTGACACCTAATGATTTGATAATGATTGGTCACTTATACGTCGCGTATAGGACTTATATGACGCATATATGTCTATACTAGACGTATATAAGTCCAATCATTGACGATGACAAATTCTAGCAAACGATGATTAACCCACATGTACGTCTCTTATATATGAGGCATATATAAGGTGTGAAGTGAGTGTGACAATAACAAAATCCTAAGAATACATGACATAAAAATTGGATTTAGTGATATTACATATAGACATTTTAAATTACATTTTGATTCCAAACGTTATCATATAGATATTTATTCCATGTTTATGAAAGTAATTACCAATGCTCAAATGGTTGAAGGAAGATGCCTTGTGGCTTTACTATTGGAAATGTCAAGGGTTCAAGTCCTGACATAGATAAAATAGGGGTTTCACGCTAAACTAGGGGTTTTCTCCAGGGTTTGGGCCGACCCAATGGGCCAAGCAACCCATGCAAGAGCTTAGGGCCTCCAAAAATATAGGGCCCTAATTTTTAAATTTTTTATATATACATGGGCTTTTTTAACTAGTGTCCAGTGTTACAAGACTTCAGAAAGTGGACCGGTGGAGGCCCAGGAAGGCAGGCCCAAATGGAAATAAAACGTCGCTCACTATCTCACTTAGTTGCTAGGCCAGTCAGATTCTTACGTAATGTCTGGTAGGTAGGAATGAAAGATGGAATGGAATAAACCATTCAAAAGGAATAAAATCTTTTAGTCATTCCTTTCCATTTGAGATAAGGGTGATCCATTCCATACTTGCCCCCCGTTTTTATTTCATTCCTTCCCATCGCTTTCCGTGTTTTCTTATTTATTTCTCAATTTTGCCCCTTCCTCCTGATTGTGAAGCCATCATTTTCTCCAACAAAATCATGTACAAAAAATTCTTGATTGCAATCAAAGATAGTGATACAACTTGACAGGTTATGTTATTACTTTTGATTTTTTTTTTTTAGTTGATAAAAAGCATGAATGGATTTTAATTTCTTTAGTTCGAAGCTTTGTATTACTTTTAAATTTTTTAAGTTGGAAATTTTTGGATGATTAAATTTTTATTAGTTAAAAGTATTTTATTATTTTGTAACATAGGTTATTAAAATTTGTAGTTAGTTAAAGTTGTAGAAATTGCTAAAATTTAATTAAATTGAGGTAGGGTTATTTATGTCTTTTTAATGAGTTGTATTTCATTCTTTTGTCTTTTTGTTGTCAACCAAACAACAAGACATAATAATTCATTTCAATCCTTATAAGTAACCAAACAAGATAATGGAATGATAATGCTCTCTTTCATTCATTTGACCATTCATTTACCCCGTCCATTCCATTTTCCTTTCATTCCATTACCTTATTCCAAACAGATCCTTAGGGTTTCTGCTTTTTGAGTTTTTGGAGAATGGCATCTATGTCAATCGAAGAATGGAAGCCAAGGAGACGGTCCACTGTCTATGTTGGAATATGGAGATGGAAACGATTCCATTATTCCAAGAGATTGATAGAGAAAGAGGCACATGAAGATGGCTGTCGACAAATAATTGAAGCGGGAAGGGCTGAACGCGAAGAACTCGGGAATCACGTCGAAAAGCCAAGTATTCCATAATTCTTATTTCTTTTATTGAAGAGAGATTGCTATTTCAATGATTGAAGAGGCATTCCTGCTTCTCTGATGTTTGTCTATGTTAATTGGCATCGAGCCGCGGCTGGGGAGTGAGGCTTGCCGTCTGTGACTTAGAGTTGCTTGCTTATTGACTCTGCATTTGCGTGCATCAATGATTTTTGACTTTGTTGCTGTTAATCGACTATGTTCTAATTCTGGTTATGTTGTTTTGACTTGAGCCGGTGGCCAACCTTGCTTATGTGTGAAGGGTCCATCAGATACTGTGAATTGTTAAGCCTATAATGGGTCCATCCAATATTGTTTTCAGGTATTATATCTTGTATATTAAAAAATGGTGAACGCCACCATTAGGCGCCCCTCACCGACCGGTCCTACGGACAACATGAGGGAGGTAAATCACGTGACCCAGAGAAAATTGGGTGGTGCCGGGCTTAGGCCTTGTTTGGGATTGCTTATTTAACTTTAAAAGGACTTTTTGTCAAAAGTGTTTATTAACTTATAACTTTTTGAAATGAATTTTATAAAAATGTGTTTAGATTAGTTTTTTCAAAATTAATTGTCAAAATGACCAAAAAGGACATTTTTTTATTGACATTATTTAATGTTATTGGGTAAAGGGTAAAGAGTGGGGTATATTTGTAATTTTATGTCAATAAGTCATAAGTCATTTTGAAAAGCTAGAATTTTTAGCTTTTGAAAAACAACTTATCACCCTTTTACAAAAAGTCATTTTTAAAAGTCATTTTAGGTTTGGCAAACAACTTATTGACTTATTGGTTTTTTCAAAAAGCCAATAAGTCAATAAGTCGTTTTTAAATGAAATTCCAAACAAGGCCTTAGAACCCTAGACCTCCATTATGGATTCCCACCCTCTTACCACTAGGCCACCATCGCGGAGACATATCTTGTATATTAGTGATTTGTTATTGTTGTTACTTGATTTCTTTGCTACTAGAGTTCTAGTTAATAATATGTCAAATAGAAATCGTATATACGAGTGAGGTTGTTCAAAAACAAAATTTTTGTCTCTAGGAAAAGGGCCCCATAATTTATCTTTCGCTTGGGGCCACCAAAAGCTTTAGCCGGCCCTGGTTTTCTATCACATATAGTGGGTATCATCCTATAGGATGTTGATATGATCGTAAAGGTCTATGACCCGTCAGTAATCCAAATTGCTGTTAAAAAAATTTATGAAAATAATTTTTTGTCCAACTTGAAAAGTTGTCCGCAAATTGCCGTCAGTAATTTTTGTCAACAACCGCATGTCTTACAGAACTACTCCTAACGGCGGGCCTATGGTTGATTAGTTTAGATCGGATGGATGTGATCGATGCTTATTAAGTTTATTTGGCTGGCAAGTAAACGGGTCACCACCAAAGGGCTTCTAGCCTAGTGGTAGCCTCTTGACTTCTCTTATGAGAGGTCTTGAGTTGGAGTCTCACCTAGAGCAAATATTGCTCTGGGGTGAGCTAGGGGGTTTTCCTAGTTGTAGGTTTCCTCCTGGACAGGTGGGCCAGGTCACCACGCTCTGTTATTCGGGTGGAAGAGTGATCTATTTGCCAGGATGATCACGGGTGACCGGGAGTTTGCTGTTAAAAAAAAAAGTAAACGGGTCACGGGAAGCCAATGAATATATAGGTGTTACGAATAAACCTGGTAGCTCCTGTTGGCAGTCTTCCAATGGCAAATAACTCTAGTGTAAACATGAATGGTTATCCTAGAAGGTATGTCTTTGAACAAGATAAGAAATTGGCTATGAAACTTTTATTAACATTATATATTTAATAAAGCTAGAAAATAACCTCTCTGTTTTTTTTAAATTGAAACATATTTATACCTGACAATAAAATAAAAAAAAAAAAATTAACTCCACCAACTATAACTTTTTAGTTCGTTATTATCAGTTCTCTACTTCTCTGACCTGGTAAAGAAGGAGATTTATATTTTTGTAACATAAAATATAGATCAGGCCTCAATTTTTAGTTTGTTTAGGGCTATTAAACGGTTAATCTTTTAGTTTGCTTAGGCCTCTAAAATAGTTGAGCCGTCCCGAGAGACTTTTACTAATATTCAAAATTATAACGGAAATTTGAGGCACAAACGCGCAAAAACCCAATATTATTTTATATGTGTTTTCAGATGGAGGAAGAATAAAAGTTTCGTTCAATCTGGCCGCTATAGAATTTAATAAGGGTCCTAATATTCATACATCACCCCCTTCTTTTATACACCATACTCAAATCAATCACATCATAGTCACATAATTTTTACTTTACATACTTTTTTAATATTAAAAATACAAAAAATATTGTTATACATACACCAGTGTAAAAATATCCATACCCTTTAACAACCCTATAATAAAGACGGTTTTGAGGGCAATAATAATATATTGTTATTTAATTTGGGTCTTATCCTTTAGATATGCTTCCATGTAATAATAATATAATAAACTTTATTTTTATTTAACTTTTATCTTTCTTGTTAAATTTTTGTCTAGGTTCAATAGTTCATATTAGTTTCAACTATAACAAAATATAATAATAAGATTATTAAAACGTAATAGTAAATTATGATTTTGGTTCATGTGATTCAAGTATTTTAACTATTTTGGCTTAAAATAGAATCTTTTAACAATTCATTTCATGTGGTTTAGACAACCAACCTTTTTGGTCCACAATTATAGTTATGTTTTAGGGCAAAACTGTTATAATAGATAAGTTTGATGGATCAAAACCGTTAGAATATTTTGAGTCAAAATAGTTAAAACACTTAAACCACATGGACCAAAACCGTAATTTATTCATTATAATTTTTCTTTTCACTTTTCTTTTTTTTATTTAAGTTATATATAGGTTCATGTTGTTAGATACAAACACTTACCATACTTTTACTTTTACGACGGTATAATTTATTGTTTTATAACACACGGTCAGCTGTTTTGTTTCGTTTTTTTATATGTGTTTTGATGTTGTTAGAGGGTGTCTAATTTGACTCGACTTTCCTTTTTGTAAAACATTGTTTTTTTAGTTTTTATTCATAACTTTTTATGCTTTAAGATTTTACAAAAAAGTGGCAACATGGATAGATTTAAGTTTTCATATTTCAAACCGTGTTTTTACTAGGTTTATCGCTGCACCAAGTGTCAACCCAATAAAACAGATAAATAATTGGCTTTGAAGATGGTGTTGATTTCAAACCACATATTTATACAACTTTCTTTGACGTGATGTTTTGTTGATATAATACCTTGCTTTAACCGAAACAACTTGAAAAGTCATCCGCAAACATATGAAATGATTTGCAACTGAATTTTGCTACGCATTAAAATTATCCAAATAAATATTCTATCAATGCGGTTCTAACAGTTTTGGCTCACGATCATAACTATTCTAACGATTTTGGCTCCTAACCCTCTTATATGTATCTTGATGTATAAGATACTTACTAATATTCAAAATTATAACGGAATTTCGAGTCACAAACGCGCAGAAACCCAATATTTTTTATATGCGTTTTGAGATGGAGGAATAGTAAAAGTTTCGTTCTTCAGGTGAAGGAAAGAATCATGGCTTGAATCCCGGGTTCGAACCTAATGGGGGCGAAGGTTTACGGATTCCATCCGTTTCTCACGCATCTGGGGGCACACGTGTCTCAAGGTCGGAGATCGATGAATCGATATTACCTATCAATCACCAGGATAACTGAATGTAGCACGACGAGATAGCTTAACTGCCGCTAAAAAAAGTAAAAGGTGCGTTCTCTGATCTGGCCGCTATAGAATTTAATAAATACGGTGTTGACGACAATGATAAGATATTGTTATTTAATTTGGGTCTTATCCTTTAGATATGCTTCCATGTAATAATAATATAATAATCTTTGTTTTTATTTTTATGTTCTTATTTAATTTTTGTCTAGGTTCAATGTTTCATATTAGTTTCAAGTATAGCAACATATAAAAATAAGATTATTAAACGTAACATTTATATAACCTTAATCGGAAGTGTCGGCGCCGTCTGTTTTGCTATTTTCTATACCAGTTTTGTATAGTTAAATAAATACTTTTTCAAATGTTAAACAAGTAAATTACTTTGGTGTAGTGGTTAGATCCAACGAGGTCGCAGGTTCAATACCTGTGGTGTTTTTGTTTTTTTTTTCTTTTACCTTATTTTTTCCACTTTCGTG
Source organism: Mikania micrantha (assembly GCA_009363875.1). NCBI lineage: Eukaryota > Viridiplantae > Streptophyta > Magnoliopsida > Asterales > Asteraceae > Mikania > Mikania micrantha. The sequence continues at coordinate 77,610,407 of CM018680.1, read as the reverse complement.
CTTTAAGATTTTACAACAAAACACAAAAGTGACACTTTTGTGTTTTGATGTTTTTATGGTTTATTGCTCAATAGGGCTGTATATGAACAGAACGAACACAAACAAGCCATTTTCTTGTTCATTTGTTTAACTTTTAAATTGTTCATGAACGGTTCATGAACACTTATCGAACGAAAATTCTTTTTCATGTTTGTTCGTGAAGGAATTGAAAACTTGTTCACGAATGTCACACCCTCAAATTCCCACGTGCGGTGTCAGACCGCTCGGGTGTGACGTGGTCAGGATCACAACTCATGGCCATATAGAACGACTCTATATGAGTTACACAAACATACAGTTTTGTAATTAAAACAAGTTTTCATAAATATGCAGCGGAAAATAAATGTTTAAACAAAGGTTGCAGCGGAAAATATAAATTGTTAACAGACACTACATGATCAATATTGTTAGAAAAGACATAAATCAAACACAAGCCTAGGACAAGAGTCTATATGCAAGCCAGACTCCTTAGAGCATCCTCGTGAGCATCATAGCTTGTAATCCATCAGTTACCTGAAAATACATGCGAAAAAGTGTCAACTATAAAGTTGGTGAGTTCACAGGTTTAGACAGACATAAATCAGTAAACAGATATATACTGGGTATGTTAAGTTTAGTTGTTGGATCTACGATCCGTGAGTGTGTCAGTTCATCCTACCGAAACTCGACTGTTTCCTTTGCCTCCCCGGGTCATCGCTAAACCCGGCAATCAGCATCGATATTACACTCATTATGACATCCAGTCAACATTGGTGCCGAGTGGGGCTAGTCAAACTCAGTAGTACTACGTAATAACGACTCGTTTGTTACACAACTAACGGTAAGGGTACGTGAGGGCTTAATGCGATAATAGTTACACTCAAAATAGTTTGACAACATACCAGTCATATATCTAAAACAGTTGTATTGTATTCTCACCCCAAAAGTTTAGTAAAAACAGTTAAAGAGTAAAAGTGGGGCTGTAAACTCACCTGAGTCTAGCAGAGTGCTTTCGTACAAGAACGGAGTAGTGTGCCTCTTTCAGCGGTTACCTATATCACATAGGTGTTATGAGTTTGTGTTCACATTCGTGTGGGTCTCACAAAACTGTGTTCGTGTCCAAACAACTTTAAGTTGTTATGTGGGTCGTGTTGACCGTGTTTGACCTAACGACCCGTTGGTGACGGTTTTAGTTCAAGTGATCATGTAACGTGCGATTCAGTGTCGTGTGATGTGTGCGGGTACCAAAGTCACATTCGTGAGGAAACTTACTATTCATAGTAAGTTTCTATTGGTTTCTATTGGTTTCTATTTCGAGAAAGTTTCCAAATTAAGCAAGTCATGCAAGAATTCACTATTATGCACAGTTAACCTAAATGAGCATGTTATCACCTAACACATAGTCATACTTAGACGATTTAGCACGTTTCGCGTTCAAAAGTTTCTAAATATAGAAAGTTCACATAACACATTATTCTAGTCGTTAATAATTCGTTCTAACATGATCCTAGGACTCTTGACATTATCATGGTAACTCGAACCTAACCAATTCAAGATTTATGAGCATGTCTTACACCAAAGTTTCTATTTATGGAAACTTGTAACTAATATCCATATTTCAATGATTCTAACAACTCAATCCATCTAGTATCATCATGTTAATGTCAAATAATCATGTTAACCATACCACATTATCAAGCTCATCATTCATTAGCAAATTTATAACAAAAAGTTACTATTTTTAGAAACAAACGCGTAAATCATAACTTTTGACAATTCTAACAACTCATATATCTCAATAATCATCATAATAATTTCCAAACATCATTTCAAACATAATTCCTAGATTGAAATACATGCATGTTGCCATTTCATCATCCTTACACATTTTGTAACAATAGAGTTACTAAATATAGAAATAATGTAAATAACCATTTCCTTGACATCAACAACACCCGTAGATCTTACAAATCATCTCAAATATCACTTATAACAACATTTTAATATCAATAATCATGTGAAACAACATGGATCGTACATGCATGTTACTAAAAACACCCATTTCATAGCAAACACATCAAATAACCATTATTCATCATCAATATCATAATATATCATCCTAATATCATCAAATCAGTAGCATTATTACTAAATAACAGTTTCATGTCATCAAAATTTCGTGTGTGTGCATGATTTGGTGATGCATGTAGCCACATTGGCTTGCATGTGCGTGTGGAAATGATTTTAAGCTAAAATGGACATATATACTACCTTACAAGGCCTTAGATCACCAATGTAGAAATCGAGCAGGCCTGGAGCAGCTCTAGAAGGAGCTGAGATGGCTTCAATCGCGAGAACGGAGGGAGTATGGTGTTCTTGGAGTTCCTTTGAGCTTCAAACCTGCAAGGTCTTCAAGAATGGCTCCAAGATAGCTTCAATGGAAGATGGTGATGCCACAGAGCCAAAATGGTCGGATATGGAGTCTTCAGTCATGAGGATTGGGTGTAAAGGATTTCAGAAATGATTAACATTGGTTTTATAAAGATTTTGCGTGTTGGACGTCGTCGCGTACCGCCGAGACTGGCAAAGTACCTCTCGGCGTACCGTAATGATTATTATATTCATCTGATTCCCGAAACACGCCGCGTATCGCGAAGCTGGAAGATGATCGGTCGTCGCGTACCGCGACGACTTTCGGAGAATTCAAATTCTCCCGCCTGGGCTTCGTGTACCGCCAAGGCCCAATCAGAAGCCCATAGCATACCGCGATTTATCCCAGATGAGCCCAATAAGCCCAATTTTGTTGTTTCGAACCGATTTTCGTGTTTTTCAATTACGATCATCGTTTCTTGGCATATTAATATTATTCTTCCTATTTTAGGTTCCCTAGAACCTAAGTGTAGTGAAAGTGTACTGTGAGTCGTTTAATTCACCAACGTTCGTTATTTAAGACACGTGGGGGCGTTTTACGATAATTCCTCGAATTATCTGTGCGTTTGGACTGTTGTGCCATGTGTCAAACTAAGTATTCATAATTCTAGTGCCACGTAAGTAATAATAATACACATTATTATTAAAATTAAATAATTGCTGACCTGGTGTCACAATTATAATGGAAATCATAGTTGCATAGGGATGTAAATGAATTGAACGAACACGACCATACTGAAAAGTGAGAATATAATAGGTAACTTTGTTTTTATTGTATTTTCATGGGTCTTCATTGGTTTGAATCCACCTTCCTTTTTGTAAAACATTGTTCCTTTAGTTTTTTACTTTTATCCATAAACTTAAAGCTTTAAGATTTTACAACAAACACAAAAATTAGTGACAACTTTTGTGTTTTGATGTTTTTATGGTTATCGGCTTATCGCTGCATCAAATGTCAACCCAATAAAGCAGACAAATAATTAGCTTTGAAGATGGCACTGATTTCAAACCACATATTGAAACAACTTTCTTTGATGTAAAGGTTTGTTGATATAACAACTCCTTGCTTTAATTGATCAATTAATCTGTACATGAAAATGGAGTCATCCTCTAACTCTATGGTGATCAATAAAAATAGCTTAAATATTATGATTATAAACTAAAAATAAAAATTTAAGGATATATAACATATTTAATGAATAAATATAGTAAATGAACATAAATGAAGATAAACGAACATAAACAAACGCATTACCGAATGTTCAAGAACATAAACGAACTTACCGACGAACGACTACGAACTGTTCACTAAATGTTCGGTTTATCTATAGTCGTGCACCAAATGTCAACCCAATTAAGCAGACAAATAATTGGCTTTGAAGATGGCACTGATTTCAAACCCCATATTGAAACAACTTTCTTTGTTTATATATTAACTCCTTAATTGATCAATTATAAATTTTCTTTTAACTTTTTGTCTTTAATTTAAGATATATATAGGTTCATGTTATTAGATACAAACACTTACTCCTGCTTTTACTGATGGTATATTTTATTGTTTTATAACACACGGTTAGCTGTTTTGTTTCGTTTTTTAATATGTGTTTTGATGTTGTTAAAGGGTGCCTTATTTGACTCAACTTTCCTTTTTTGTAAAACATTGTTCTTTTACTTTTTATCTATAACCTTTTGTGGTTTAAGATTTTACAACAAAGTGACAACATTCATTATATAAGTTTTAATATTTCAAACCCTGTTTTTGCTAGGTTTATAGCTGCACCAAGTGTCAACCCAATAAAAGAGACAAATAGTTGGCTTTGAAGATGATGTTGATTTCCAACCACATATTTAAACAACTTTCGTTGACGTCATGTTTTTGATATAATACCTTGCTTTAACTGAATCAACTTAGAAAAGTTATCCGCAAATATATGAAATGATATGCAACGGAATTTTGCGCATTAAAATTATCCAAATAAATGTTCTATCAATGCAACCGTATGGTTTAAAAAAGCTACGGTTTTGGCTCATGATCATAACTATTCTAACGGTTTTGACTCCTAACCTTCTTATATGTGTCTTGATATATGAGATACTAATATTCAAAATTATAACAGAATTTCGAGTAAATCAAAATATAAAAATAAGATAATTGACGTAATATTATTATAAATTTTCTTTGAACTTTTGGTCTTTTTTATTCAAGTTATATATAGGTTCATGCTGTTAGATACAAACACTTACCTTTAACCTTACTTTTACGACGGTGTAATTTATTGTTTTATAACACGCTGATAACTATCGTGTCTCGTTTACTACATGTGTTTTTTATGTTGTCACACTAGTGTCTCGTTTGACTCCACCTTCCTTTCTGTAAAACCTTGTTCCTCTACATTTTACTTTTATCCAGAAACTTTTGTGCTTTTAAGATTTTAAGACAAAACACAAAAGTGACGGCTTTTGTGTTTTGATGTTTTTATGGTTTATCGCTGCATAGGGATGTAAATGAATTGAACGAAAACGAAAAAGCATTTGTTTGTATTTGTTCGTTTAACTTTTAACTTGTTCACGAACAGTTCATGAATGCTTATCTAACGAAAATTCATGTTCAAATTCGTTCGTGAAGGAATTGAACTTGTTCACGAACACAAACGAATACATATTATTTAAACAATAAAAATCAACGTTCTTATTTTCAAGCATTAGATATAATCATATAAATAAATATTACGTAAAATATTATGATATTAAACTAAAAATAGCTTAAATTTTATGATTATAAACTAAAAATAAAAAATTTAAGAATATATATCACATTTAATGAATAAATATAGTAAATAAACATAAATGAAGATAAACGAACGTAAACAAACACATTGCTCACAAATGAACGAACACGGCCTCTGTTCATGTTCCTTCATTTAATGAACAAACATAAACGAATTTACCGGTGAACCATCACGAATTGTTCACTGAATGTTCGGTTCACTTATAGTCTCAGACGGTGCACCAAATGTCAACCCAATAAAGTAGAGACAAAGAATTGGCTTTGAAGATTGGTACTGATTTCAAACCACATGTTGAAACAACTTTCTTTGACGTAATGTTTTGTTGATATAATAACTCTTTTGCTTAATTGATCAATCAATCTGTAGATGAAAATGGAGTCTAAGGTGGTCCTGTATCCTTCTCCCGGAATCGGTCATCTGGTTTCCATGGTTGAGCTTGGAAAACTCATCCACACCCACCACCACCCGTCACTCTCCGTCACCATCCTCGTACTTCCGGCACCATTTGAGACCGGCTCCACCGACGCATACATAAGCACCGTCACCCCATCCATCACCTTCCACCACCTCCCCACCACCCCTCTTCCACCAGACCACTCATCTTCGGACTTCATAGACCTTGCTTTCGGGATCCCTGAAGTTTACAACCCGATCGTCCACGACACCCTCGTAGCCATCTCACGAAAATCAACCATCAAAGCTGTCATCCTTGATTTCTTTTCAAACGCAGCTTTTCAGGTCTCTACAAGTCTCGATCTACCCACTTATTACTTCTACACCAGTGGCGCATCTGGTCTCTGTTCTTTTTTGCATTTACCAACCATCCATAAAACGTTTTCCAAAAGCATTAAAGATCTAGATGTTGATTTTAAAATTCCAGGTGTGCCCCCAATTCATTCTTCATATATGCCCACGGTTATGTTTGATAGGGAAAGTAATTCGTATAAAAACTTCATAAAAACCTCAAATAACATGGCTAAATCTTCCGGTGTCATCGCAAACAGCTTCTACGAGTTGGAGGAACGAGCTGCACAAGCTCTCCGGGATGGGAAACACATCACCGACGGTCCAGCTCCACCGATTTATCTAATTGGGCCTCTGATCGCAACCGGCAGTAGCCAAGTGGAACACGAGTGTTTCAAATGGCTCGACACTCAACCTAGCAGAAGTGTGGTGTTTTTGTGTTTTGGGAGTCAGGGTGTGTTGAAGAAACAACAGTTGAAGGAAATGGCTGATGGGTTAGAGAGAGGTGGTCAAAGGTTTTTGTGGGTGGTGCGTAACCCGGATTCAGATGGTAAAGATTTGTGGGGTCTTGATGATGTTCTTCCAGAAGGGTTTTTAGACAGGACTAAGGGGACAGGTCTGGTGGTGAAGAACTGGGCGCCTCAGCCAGCGATTCTTGGTCATGAGTCGGTAGGTGGATTTGTGAGTCATTGTGGGTGGAACTCGTCGCTTGAAGCGGTGGTTTGCGGTGTGCCGATGGTGGCATGGCCGTTGTACGCAGAGCAGAAGCTGAACAGAGTGTATTTGGTTGAGGAAATAAAGGTAGCATTGTGGCTGAAAATGTCGGCAGATGGGTTTGTGAATGCGGATGCGTTGGAGGAGACGGTTAGGCAGTTGATGGAGGGTGAGGAAGGGAGAGCGGTGAGACAACGGGTTTCGGAGATGTCCGGAAAAGCTAAGGCTGCGGTGGAGGACGCCGGCGGTTCCTCGAGACTTGATTTCTTGAAATTAACCCACCCTTGGATCCACCCACATTGACATGTGAGTGTTTGATAGGTGTAGTTAAAAAAATATTTATCAAATAGATGTAGTTGAAATCTTATTTAATAAAATGAGTGTTTTTTTTGGTTTTTTTACCTTAAACTAGTTTTTAAAAAAATAATAATAAACAAAAACACTTATTTTGATAAATAAGTTTTTATTTACACATATTTAATAAATATTTTTTTTAGTTGCACCGGTTTGGAAAGGAATTTGTCTTTGATCGCAAGGAGGTTACACGACCAAATAAACAAATAATACCAATTGTCGCCCTGCAGCTACTTTATTCTAGTGAATCAAACTGTTTCAAATTAAATTATATCTTACTTGGGTTTGAATCAATGACATGTGTATTCAAAAGTCTAGTAAGAAAGCCGGTAAAATCTTTATCAAGTATCTTAGTCTCACAATTGCTTTACTCTTGTTGTTCAAAGTATTGTCTCTAATTGTATTACCAACACATATTTGTAGAATTTTATTAGGATTTAGAAACTTTTTTTACGACTGCCCACAATATGAGTGCATGTGAAGAGACACTTGATGACAGATAGGGTGCAAGTGAGAAGTCCACAATGAAGAGGGAGTAGAGGAAACTAGGAAAGTGTGCGCATGTGACTCTTGTCGCACCAGATATTTAAAAAAAATGTGTTTAAAGGAAAAATAGAAAAAGAAATAGTAATGTAAAAAGAGAGATGATGCATGTAGAAAAAATGAGTTGTGGATTAAAAGATGAGAGAAAATGCATATGAACATGATGAGTAAAAAGTTGATTTGACACTGATGTTTAGGATGTATATGTTAAATGAATTTGCTTGCATTGCGGGTAGTCTAAGTATGGTTACATTACACAGACGTAACAATAAGTATGGTTACATACCAATCAACTAATAGTTAATAGCATTTTCATGGAAACTTATAACTAATAGAATACAATTTTTAAGCAACAACATGTCTATATACGGATTTATTTAATTACTGAGAAAATCAACATTACTCAAGTTGTAAAATAACATAATTAACATGCTTTTCATGCGAGATGCAAATCGAAACCAGCCATAAAAATTCATCCTTGAGATGGATTCATCAAACTTGATGAGGATAGAGGCGAATTGGAAGTCCTTTTGCAGGGACAGGCATGGGATCCAACCGGATTTTCTCGTCGGGTATGGATAGTTCCCATTTGAAATTGGTGACGATGTTGTGCAGAAACGCAAGTACTTCCAATCGAGAGAACTCTTTTCCTAAACACATCCTCGGACCCCCTCCAAACGGCACATATGTGAATGGAGTTGGTCCTGCACCATCATGTCTTGATGGATCAAACCGAGTCACGTCTTCAAAGTTAGCCTCATCCTTGTGAGTTGATGCAGCACTCCAGTATATCTGAAGATACATGCAACATATGAATGCATTATACGAACAGAATCAAATAAAAAGTGTATTTTGTCTAAGAAGGCTGTAAAAGTACTTCTAAAACCTTCAAAACCGGCTCAAACGAACTCCGATTGAACTCATTCCGACGATGTTGGAACCGTATCGTCAAACTCTACAATATTAGCTTTTCTCTTTTAGCTTTAACGTTTGGTTATAAAGTTTAGGTTTAAGGACTTGGTTTTTAACTTTTAGTTTTATCTTTAGGTTTTAAGATTTGATTTTAATGTTTAAATTTTAGAATTATGGCTTATGGTTTGAGGTTTAACGTTCGGAGTTAAGGGTTCAACAAACCGGTTCCAATGACGCGGATATGAGTTCGCTCAGAGTTTGTTTGGGTCGGTATTCAAGTTTTTGAAAATCATTTTTTTCCATCTTAGACAAAATAAACTTTTTGGGGGAACCTCCCCTACGTACATTATATATAACATTAGTAGATCAGTTGCATCCATTTAGAAAAGCATGTTTTCTAGTTCAACAGTAGCTATATAACAAAAAAGTTTTTATTTGAAAATATTTGCATATGAGCATGCATATTAGGTTTATTAGTTACCTTCCATCCTTTAGGAATGGTATAACCTGCATACTCAATATCTACCAAGGCCTCTCTAAAGGATCCAGAAACAGGTGAATTTAGTCTCATGACTTCTGATACAACATTCCAAGAGTATCTCATCTTTTGTATGTCCTCCCATTTCAGCAACTCCCCTTCTTTTTTCGCGTTAGATATCTCTAATTGCTCTGGAAGATACGCGCGTTTAATTAGAATTTGATCCAAAATTAACCATATATCAGATGAAGTAGAACATATGTAACCAAGTACCTTTCAACACCTTGTCATAAACATCAGGATGTTCACCAAGAGTCTTCATGAGCAAAGTGATGGAAACAGTGGAGGTGTCATGACCCGCAAAGAGTAGTAAGAAGATGTTGTTTGCGATCTCGTTCTCAGTTAAAAACCTGCCATTTTCGTCCGAAGATGTAACCAAATGTGATAAGAGGTCTTGAGAAGATGATGCCTTTCCTTCTTCCAGTTCCAGTTTTCTTGCTTTGATAATCGTCATGAGTTCGGTCCTAATGGCTGCTGCTGCTTTATTTGCGCTATAAAATCGCGTGCATGGGAAGTCGATAGGTAACGCGATAACGCCTTTCAAGAAAATGTTGAACAAGGAACCGAGTTTTGCAATGTGGATTGGCTCCTCCAGGCTCATAAATAAACGACATGCAAGCTCAAAGGTGTATACTTTAACTGTTTGGTATACGTTCACCACTTCCTTGCCTTCATGCAATTTTGAAGTTGAGCAAATTAATCCAAAATCAAGATTAATTTCAAATGGGTTATTTGCAGAGATTTCATAAACTATATGCTCTAATGATTATTTATATTATGCTAATATGTTATCAGTCAAACTGTTAGCAAGAAAGGGGTTGGGTACCCTAATCGATTCAACAAGAGAGGGATGCCCCCGAGAGGGCATCCCGATCGATTCAACAAGAAAGGGGTGCCTCAAGCACTTCGATCGATTCAGTAAGTCAAGGCAAGGTACCAAATGATAAGGAGCACTTCCACTACAAAGACTCTTCACACAAGACGGTTGGGCTGAAGTCGATAACAAGTATCGATGAAAAGTTATCAATACAATATTAGTCAAATGGGCGAGTCGGGTAACGGGCCAGAACAGGTTCAAGTCAGGATAAGTTTTGAGCAAAATCAGATATTCCAGGTTCGAATTTTAGGATATTTAGAAACGGATATTTTTGAACATCCCTAAACATGAATGATTTTTTGCACTTACTTCTATGTTTTGAGGTTAAGTATTTTAAAATGATAAGCCCTAATATTTAAAAAAATTAAAAAATGAATAACTGAAATCAAATTTAATATAAAGGAACCCACCAATCTCATTTCCCACTTAAAGCATCATGTCATGAAAGCCAACCCCTCCATACCTTCGCAGCTTGCCAACAAGCATGGGATGCATGTCATATGTCATGACATTTGTATTTTATTTTTACGTGTTTTATCTATCGAACAATAACACCAATAAACAAACCATGTGGCATGAACTTCAAAAGCACAACAAAGAAAATTATATATTTTAAAATAAGCATTACCCAAACTAATAAAATTTTCTAATACTTCTTCACAGTTGTATAAGGAAATTAGACATTCAGGCTGAAGCAAAAAATAATTAATATATTGAAAAGTATAGTATGCAATCCAAAATAAACAAGAATGAGAATTCAAAGAAGCAAATAGTGTCATTTATAACACGGGTTGTATAAATAAAAAATATAAAGTACTTGTTAATAAAAATTAAAAATTATTAGATGATTGAATAGTCTAAATGATAAATAAAATTATAAATTTAAAATATTTCTTTTAATATTAAACATATACTATTATCTAAATTTATATTAAAATTTGTCTATTATTTTAATAATATTTTAATTAATATGAGAGAAAAACACAAAAATAAAACTGAAGAAAAACCAGAGAGTGACACGTGTCTTCCAATTAATAAGAGAGATAGGCGGGAAAATAATTTAAGGTTAAACCATAAAGCGACACATGTCACCCTAGCTACTCTTTTATTAGGTAAAGATTAACAATTAATCTCCACTAAAATTATGATCCTAATAGTTGCTTTGGCCTAGGTCATTCTTGATGTACTTGGACTAGAGGAAAGTGGCCAAGAGAACCCATAATTATTGCTTATCTTGGCAAACAAAGAGTACACATCATAGCCCCACCCACGAGCGCTCTCTTTTTGAACGGCGAAGGTCTCAATCGTGTGAACCCACTGTTTCCAGGCCATATCACCAAGGCCTAGTTACCTGGATTTCCCATGAGTCACCACAACTACCCCAGGAGGAAACCCCACCGGAAAAACCTTCTGACCTCCTCACACCCCTATTTCACTATGGGAAGGATTTGATGTACTTGGACTAGAGGAAAGTGGCCAACAGAACCCATAATTATTGCTTATCTTGGCAAACAAAGAGTACACATCATAGCCCCATCCACGAGCGCTTTCTACCCATCTCTTGTATACATGTGAGGACAACCTTTCCAACATAAATCCCCACTAATGTAACACCATATGTAAATCTCATGGCATTCCTTCTCCTTGTATCCACATAAGAGATATTTATCGTTGTAAAAATCGCTAGTCGTTAATCAGGGAGCCTGGTAGAAGCTAGGGATTAATCGGATTGGAAAATTTATATATAATTTTTCAAAATTATATATATACATCCAAATTTTCTATCTAGTTTTTATAAAAATGTTAAATTTTATATACATATATGTAGAATTTTACCAAAAAACAGCCTGAACTTCAAAAAGTCGCCGGATTTTTTTGCAAGAATTCCAAAACTTGTCGGAATTCCAAACGTCGCCGGAATTTGAAATGTCGCCAGCCAACTAGGCCACTTTTTTCCAACTAGACCCGATTTTGACCGACTTTGACCGATTACCGATTTTTTTACTGACTAGCCAAAAATTAATTGGTGCCTAGCTAACTACCGATTAATCAGCCGACTAGACCGATTTTTACAACCGTGGAGATATTAAGCAATAAGGAATTCCATGTGTCAAATATCGTAAACATGTGGACACAATAGATGTGGGTGAGAGAGCTCCACATTTAAGTGTTCTTGAGAGCGAGCTATCTTGCACAAAGTGACTTCTTGGAAACTATTCACTCAAGCATCCAAACACAACTAGGTATCTTGTGAGCAAAACAAACAATATTTGTTGCAGGATATAAGATGTTGAATGTTATAATTAGTGATATCTAGTCATGTTCTGTTATATGTATCATGGTGTAGAAAATCAAATCGAAGACGATGAATATTTGTGACATGATTATGACACCTTAGACATTTACCACATTTTTCTGTTTAGTTTTGCCGTCAGTGATATATAGAGGCATAAGGATTCTGGATTCCACACCTCAAATATTACCAAGTGTTTTGGACAGTGTTTTGAAAACCGGACCGGACCGGCCGGTCGGACCGATTGAACCGGTCCTGTTAGGGGTCTTGGGCCGTTTTGGGTGAACCGACCGGTCGAACCGGTGGTTGAACCGGTTTTTTTTTTAATTTTTTTGATTATATATATATATATATATATATATTTATAAAATGTTTATAAATTCATCCGGTTCGAACGGTCAGAGCTCTGACTAGTAAGGAGACCGGTTCGACGTCCGGTCCGGTTCTGAAAACATTGGTTTTGGACATAATGGTTGTAGCTTCATAATTAAAACATTTTCAATATTTTTAGTAAAAGTAAATCTGGAGTTTTTTATGAAGAAATAAATAATATAGGTTTGTATAGGACCCTAAATGATGAAATTAAAGCAGGTGATTTATTCTACTTAACTAAATTAATGTTAATTTGACTAAGTGAGTGGTTAGCATGCCACTTTCATTGACGTGTATAACACGAATTAACATTGATTTGAATTCAAAGTTGAAAAATACTAGAATGCTCTTTTTTTATATTATTATGCTTGAAAATGTTGCCGACCAGAAATCTCTCAAATCATATCGTAAAAAAATAATTTTTTAACAAAATTATTGAAAACATTTTTTAGATTTATATAAAATAATATAAAATAGTCATGAAAACTTATCACAGTGGTTAGGACTCTCACCTATTATAGTAAAGGTCATGGGTTCGATCCCAATAAGGGCGAGGGTTCACTTATTTCACAAAGTTCTCGCGCATCCTCTGTCCGATGGGCCGGTTAAGACAAACGTGGACGTGGTACGTAAAAAATCGTCGTTCAAAAAAAAGGTTTATATAAAATAAAATTGCATGTTTTGTTTTTTTTTTTCTTAAAAGCATTCTAAATCATCTTTTTTGTTATATATTAAAAAAGATTGACCATAATTGTTCGTAGTCTTACCATCTTATACGCCACTCCATTTTTTTGTCTTTTTCTAACGATTCATGGACATTGGGTTGATGGTGACACCCGCACCTGCACCACCACCACAATGGTCTCGTCACATCAATGAACCTTGTCAGATGGATAACTCACGTATCAATCCACCAATTTATAAAGAAACTTGTGAAAAGGTGCCGCTTTAACGTACATCAAAAACTCAATACTTTAAGAAAACACAACCCCCGGAAAAGAAAGTTGCCGAACGGCTTTCGCAAAATCAAGGCTTAATTAACTGGTGTGAATGCGTATTCTTTTCGGGAACCAAATCTCCAAAACTGGTGATGGAGTGTTCAGTGTTCTTCGTGATAGAACTTCAAAATTTGTGCCAAACTGATGAATTATTTAAATCTTATTAAATAATAAGATAATCAGCAGTATTAGATAGAGATTTTTATCTAATAGTAGGAATCAACAAGACAAAGCTTATTAGGGGTCGGGGCAATTGTCCACCCACTTTTTCATGTTTTTAGCGTTACTTTTTCAACCGAAAAATTATTTTAAATTTTGGTTTCGTGCTCTTGTTTTAAAAGGTTAACATGTATTGTGGTTCCTGTGCACCCCTTTCAATAAGTTTAAGCTCCATCACTGTGAATCAATATGGGTTTAACATGTAACATGTTAAAACATGAATGATTGGTAATTTAGGTATAAATCTTATTTTTTATATTAGATTTTTATACTGAATCCTTTTTTTGTTATGTGTTATTTTTAATTGAATTTTTGTTTTTTTACAAGATTTTTATTTTTAATACATTTTAATATTTTATTTTTATTTTTCTACTGATTTTTTGTTCTTTTGCATTGTATGTTGTTTTTTTTTTTCGTAATTAGATTAAATTTTTGTTTTTTTTGAACAGCTAATATTTAGATCAATGATGGATCACTGGAATACCATCATGTCACTAGTCATACCACCCTATCATATCCACTACCATATCACCAGTTCTAAAGAAAACTCATTTGGTTCTCAAGTCTTATCCCACCATCAAGATACCGCTAAGTTAAAATGTGTTTGGTATGTGTTTTACGTTTTTAGCATTTGATATATTAAACTTTTACTATTTTTAATCAAAAAAAAAATTCTTATTCGATGTTTCCCCATTACTATTAGTTATTATTAATTATTTATTTGCAGTGTTTTGAAAACCGGACCTGCCGGTCAACCGGAACCGGTGGTCGAACCGGCCGGTCGAACCAGCGAACCGGAGGTCGGACCGGTTTTTTAATATTTTTTTGATTTTATATATATATATATATATATATATATATATATATATATATATATATTTATAAAATGTTTATAAAATCATCCGGTTCTTAAAACCGGTTTGACAAGTCGGACCTCTGACTAGTAAGAAGACCGGTTCAACGTCCAGTCCGGTTCTGAAAACATTGATTATTTGTGTATTAGTATGCGTTTTTATTTAGTGTTTTTTATTATGTAAAACAATCAGTTTTTATTTCCAGAATTTTAGGCATAACAACCGGAAGATGAGAATGTGGATCTTTGATGCCTCCTAAATGATTCTATAGATCTGAATAATTACAACTTATTATTATTATTTTATCAACTTGGTCAAACAACATACAAGAGTGTGTAAACTCTGGACTTAAACTCATCAAATATGTCAGTATACAAACCATAGACTTCTAATAAGAAGTCAATTGTTATTTTCATTTTTTTATGGAATGGTTTTTCAAACACCTCACTTTTTTAATTCATCACCCTCACCGACCTTATACGTCTCGTATAGGAATATACGTGGCGTATAGCCCCGCGTATAAGTTCGTACTCCTTGCACAAGAATCCAATCATTGGCATTGACACCCAATAATTGGTCATGTATAGTCACGTATAATACATATACGCCGCGTATAGGTCTATAGTCCAATCATTGACACTGACAAATTCTGAAATCTAGGGATTTGTAGGGTGGGTGTGTGAATAACACGATCATTTTTTTATTGGCTCCCAAAACATCTCTGATTTGACGGTCTAAATAACCTTACAACTGCGTAAACTCTTGGAACGTAACTAAGCAAATATATCAGGATTCAAACACACAAGTTTTTAACGTAAATATCACTTATTTACCGTAAAATTAAACAAAAACGAAAAAATTACCTCGCCAATGAACGTCGATGTGACGACGGGTAACAACGTCCATGGTGACAGCATAGCGACTGGCGAAAGCATCAGGACCCAAATACGATAACAGCATCTTCCGCATCCACTTTGCTTCGTCGCCGCGAATCGTAACGAGACACTTGCCGAAGATCTTCCTCACCGACAACGGCCACCAGGCGGCCACCAGCTTGTTCTCGTTACCAAACAGGAACTTGTTGCCGGCGGGACCACACACCACCGCCATATGATCGCCAAATAACGACGTCTTAAACACTAGACGACTGCCGTGTTTCTCGATCCGTTCCTCAACGAATCTCTCCGGAGCTCCGTCACGATTTGCACGGAGCAGGGCCAGGGTTTCGCCCAGAAACGGCCATCCGAAGCTTCCCGGAGGAAGATTGATTTTGGTTTTTGTTGATTTATGATTTTTGTATGCATACCAGAATATGCTTGAAATGATGAAGAGGAGAACGGGTGTTACAACTTTAATCATCATTTGTGGTTGTCAGACTATTTGTTGACCCAAGTGAGTACTTGTACTTGAATTAAATTATTATATATATTAAAAATCATGCATTATAAGAAATAACGAGTGTATAAATTTAAATACCACATGGTGTTTATATTTTAGAAATGAAATCTCAAATTCTAGACATGATCTCTTAAAATAAAAATTGTCTTATTATCAAAAAGAAAATATATATATATATATAGAGAGTAAAGATCAAATAAAAAGTTTATTTTGCCTAAGAAGCATAAAAAGGATTTTTAAAACCTCTAAACCCTACCCAAACGAGTTCCGATTGAACTCATTTCGATGGCATTGGAACCATATCATCGAACCCTACAATATTCACTTTTTGATTTTAGCTTCAAAAACTAGTTGTAGAGTTTGGATTTTAGGGCATGTTTTTGTAGCTTTTAGGTTTTATCTTTAGGTTTAGGGTTTGTTTATATAATTTTGGTTTTATTATTAGGGTTCATTGTTTATAATTTAAGGTTTAGGTTTTAAGGTTCCTTTGGTTCTTTCATATTTAGTGGTTCTTAATGGAATAAGTCCCTATATATATATATATATATGAGCATCATGTATAAAATTTAAAACATCATATACTACTAATATACTTTTTAAAAACTACTTCATCTTTTTGTAATTTTTGCTCTCCTAATTAGTTTCTTGCTAGTTATGGGTGTGTTTTGCTATATTTTTGGCAGCTGTTTGAAGAATACAAACAATAAGTTTGATTTTAGTCTAAATGTATTTCGGCTGGTTTTGATTGAAACATTTTGAATGTTTGAATCAAAACTAGTCGAAAGACATTCACACTAGAGCCTAACTTATAGTTTGAGTGTAGGTTGGGTTGGGTCAGAACGATTATTGGTTAGTATGAGCGCGGGTCATGATTGGTTTTAAGCATAATTCGTTTAGGTTTAAATGAATTATTTTAAAAAAACAGCAATTTCGTACAAGTTAATATAAGTTGTAACTAAACAAACAGTTTATTTGAATATTTTATAATGGTTTCTTATCAAATATATTATTGATTATTATTACCCTTTTAAATTTATTATATTCACATAATTTTTAAGTTACTCATATTAACCCGTATTATGATAAAGTGTTACACACATTAACTAATTTTATGTCATAATGTTACTCATTTCAATCCAAAACACAATAATTATTTACCAAAATCTTTACATTTTTCTTGTCATGGGTCAAAATTGTTATGAGTAAATAAGGATGTAAATGAGCCGAGCCTATTCCGAGCTTGTTAAGACTCGAGCTCGCGTTTAGATAAATTTGGGCTAGAGCTCGAGCTCGGCTCGTTGAGAGCTTTATTTGCTAGGCTTGAGTTCGGCTCATTAGAAAATTTTTATGCTCGAGCTCAGCTCGTTTAGATTTTATTTATTTAATTCATTTACTTTTAATTACTAATTTAATTATAATTATATTTTCTAAATTTAACATAAAATATTTGATTTAAAAATAATTAATTTTATAAATAGACACTTAATATAATAAATAAAAATTATATAAAAAAAAGGGCTCGCGAGCTCCCTTGATTCGTTTACGGATAAGTGTAAACAAAGCCTATGATTTCAAAATAATAATTTT
Organism: Mikania micrantha; assembly: GCA_009363875.1. Classification (NCBI taxonomy): domain Eukaryota; kingdom Viridiplantae; phylum Streptophyta; class Magnoliopsida; order Asterales; family Asteraceae; genus Mikania; species Mikania micrantha. Next base: position 77,592,767 of record CM018680.1, on the reverse strand, counting down.
CGGTATTCTACAACAAAACAATATATAATTATACGTCACACCCTTGTATATTATATAATTATATATAGCTTTTAACGTGATGTTCATCTGACTCAAATCACACAAACAAATGATGATTCAATTTCTACCAATTATCTTCCTGATCATCATCCCATACGTTCTCTGGATTGTTCACAAGAACCGGCCGAAATCCGGAAAAAGCAAACTCAATCTTCCACCAGGAAGCTTGGGATGGCCGGTTCTTGGAGAATCTCTATCGCTGCTTCGTGCAGGATTAGATGGAGTTCCTGAACGGTTCGATCAGGAACGGGTCAAGAAACACAAAAGTCCTCTGGTGTTTAAGACCTCGTTGTTTGGCAACCGTGTCGCGGTGCTATGTGGCCCTGCAGGTAATAAGTTCTTGTTTGGGAACGAGAACAAGCTGGTGGCAGTGTGGTGGCCGTATCAGTTGAGGAAGTTGTTTGGCAAGTCACTGATCACGAGCCATGGTGATGAAGCTAAGTGGCTCAGGAAGATGATGTTGTCGTATCTAGGACCGGATGCTTTCGCAGCTCGCTATGCTGCCACTATGGACGTTGTTACGTGTCGCCATATCGAGATTTATTGGCAAGGTAATTTTGTTATAAAAATTGCTAATCTTTAAAGATATAGGTAACCATGATCAAAGATTCAAAGAAACACACGTTTGCCAGCCGGAAACTTAATTATGACACCAACCGTGTGAGCAGGGGCGGTCCAACAGTTTAAGCGAACCAGAAACTTGATGTCTTATTCATATTTTGATTTTGATTGACATTTAATCTAATGTTTTAACTTTTATTCTTTTAAGCACTATGACTTATTGATTTAACCTACAAATAAACACTGTTTACAATTACAACTTACAAGTTTGAAGTTTGCAGCTAAATACTTATGTTTGTAAGATTGCCTTAATGCCTATCACAACAAGAAAACATCAAATAACAATAAAAAAATCAACAATGAGAACAAATCAATTAGTCAATTATCATAATCAAATCACTAAATCATAGAACTACTATAATAAAAAAAAAAAAAAAAACAATAAGGGACCCGAGGGTTTACCGGTTATTAAAAAAAAAAAAAATGAGCATATAGAGTAAAAACATAACATGATCAAATTGAAGATTTGAAGATTGAGCTCTGCAGACAAAGTAAACAAATTGAAGATTTGAGGAAATACCTTATTGAAGATTAAAGGAATTGTCGAATTGAAAAACCCTATGTGAGTATGGGACTATAAATTACAATTTTACACTTTCTCAAATCATAGATTTTAAGAGTTGAAAGAGTTGAAGGACAAGGGAATTGAAGCCTTGTAGAATGCAGAAACTGTTTGTTTGTAGACTGACAACCTTCGAGGCCTCGACCCATCGACCTTTGACATTTCGACTTTTTGACCGGCTTCGACTCTTTGATTAGCTCGTTTATTACATGCATATCAATTTCACCCTATTGTGTTAATAAGTTGACAAACGACATGTTTCTGATTAGCTAGTAAAACAACATGGCTTTATAGTTTTATTAGTTTTATATATAATTAAATACTATAATTGCTTCTGGACTGTAATTTTTGCTAACTTTTATTTTCTCCTGTTACTTTTAACTTATTATTTCTAATGTTTAATGAGTCATACCAATAATCATTTAAGTTGTTTTATTCGTGTTATAGATACTTACATTAAGTCATCTTAAACATGTCATTTTGTGTCATTTATATTATTGAACTAACTAGTTTATCTTGCTATCCACTTATAGATATATTGTTAGTGTTTAAACAAAATGGAAATGTGTCGTGCCATTTAATACCCATCTTATATCAACTCTAGAACCAGGACCTTCCGACAACCGGACCGGCGGGGGGTGGGGGAAGATGGCTACTTTGCAATTTTAAAAATTTTATAAGTTTTCTATAATGCACACACAAACACACACACACACACACACACACACATATATATAGGGGTTGTATCATTTGAAAACTCGATCTTGGAGAGAAAACCCTTAAACCATATGTGAGCAATTGATTTGAAATATCAAAAATAAATATGTGGTCTATATTAAGCCACGTTAAAATTGATTTCTTTATTGAAAACCCAATTTTTTATTTAGATTTAATATGTACCACATATTTATTTTAAAGATTCCAAATCAATGGTTCATATAGAGTTTAAGGGTTTTATCTCTAAGATCGGGTTTTCACATGATATAATCCATGTGTATATATATATATATATATAGTTTTTGAATGAAATATTAGTTCTAGTATTCGAATTTACTTTTCAAATGACATTATGCAACCAAAAACAAACAAGCATTCTTGATTAGTTATGTTTAAAGTAAATGTCTGTAGGAAAGAAAGAGGTGAATGTGCACCAAACCATCAAGTTATACGCCTTTGAGCTCGCTTGTCGTCTATTCATGAGCCTTGAGGACCCAAACCACATTACAAAACTCGGTTCCTTGTTCAACATTTTCTTGAAAGGCATCATCGGGCTACCTATAGACTTACCGGGCACACGGTTTTACAACTCAAAAAAAGCAGCATCAGCTATTAAAACTGAACTAATGACGATTATCAAAGCACGGAAGTTAGAACTCAACAAACAAAAGGGGTCGTCTTCACAAGACCTCTTATCACATTTGCTTACATCTTCAAATGAAAATGGAATGTATTTAACAGAGACAGAGATTGCAAATAACATCTTTGTACTACTCTTTGCGGGTTATGACACATCCACTGTTACCATAACATTGCTCATGAGGAGACTAGGCGAACACACCGATGTTTATGAAAAAGTGTTGAAAGGTTGGTTATGTGTTACTTCATTTTGACATAGGTTTTTGGATCAAAATCGAATGATCCGTGTGTATCTAACAGAGCAATTGGAGATTTCTAAGGCAAAAGAAGCTCGTGATGGGTCGCTGACATGGGAGGACATACAAAAGATGAGATACTCGTGGAATGTTGTATCTGAAGTCATGAGACTGAATCCACCCACCATTGGAGCCTTTAGAGAGGCCCTCGTGGATTTCGAGTACGCCGGTTATACCATACCCAAAGGATGGAAGGTAATCTACTTGAAAATATATTTTAGGAAATCATGTACGCGTACTAATCAGGCATCATAAGCCAAATATTTCATTGGAGGCAGCCTCTTTATTCTTACGGGATAGATGTAAGGCTGACCCTACCTTAGCTATGCTATTGGTGGAATATACTGAGTATGATGATGATAAATATACGCATACTAATAGTGATACAAAAAGAAATACAAACACATCGTCTTGTTTGTTAGTTATACTCTTCATCATGTTGTCTTGTACTTGTTTTGTATCTTCAGTTGTATTGGAGTGCTGCATGGACACACAAAGACGAAGCTAACTTTGAAGAACCAACACGGTTTGACCCGTCAAGGTTTGAAGGTTCAGGGCCTGCTCCGTACACATTTGTGCCGTTCGGAGGTGGTTCTAGGATGTGTTTAGGGAAAGAATTTTCCCGTTTGGAAGTACTTACTTTCCTTCATAATATAGTCACCCGTTTCAAATGGGAATTGCTGATACCTGATGAAAAGATCAAATACGCGCCCATGGCTATCCCTGAAAAAGGGCTTCCAGTTCGTCTTCATCCTCATCAAGTTTGATAAATCTCATCATGAACTGAAGCATGAACATTGTAATGGATCTTTATGATGGAAACTTTGTCAAAAGATGATAATAATGAACATCATCTACTTTAGGAGTTAGGACGATTACAAATCAATTGTGAAGTGATTAGATGCTAGTAATAAAACTATCAGAGGGTGTCTTATCTTATATGCTTTTGGTTTAATGATTACAGGCATCTTATTTGTGATGGTAACTATTGTGACGTATTACATATGTCCTCACTAAGATTAATGTTGGGGAAATGTTTTGACCCAGGAAACACAAGCAACAATAACAAGGTAGAAGAATAAAATGGGTCATTCGTAATTATTTGAAGAATTAATTTAATATATTTCTTGTCGTAATTTCTAATATGTACAAGAAAAATACTAAATTAAATTTTCAAATAATTTTCATAACAATAAAATTGTGCATATAATGCAATCACTGAACAAATGGAATGGTGTATAAAACTAAACGTTAAATAAAATCTTTTTATTTTTTTACTATTTTTTTTCATTTATACTCGAGAAGGACATCAATTATCATCATACATGCCTAGCCGCATCCTGAAGATCAAATCTAAATCACAGGATTACCTACATTTAACTTCCAAAAAATCCAATCTTATTATTCCCCACTTGGCTGTCTTAGTATCCATATCCTGAACAAAATTGAAAAATATATAACATCAGCTACGGAAAGAAAATCATATAATAGTAACAAAAAAACAATTGAGAACAACGGTTTTTAGGTACCAGAATTGTCCATTGGGTTTCCAACAGGGACGGGCTCAGGTTCCTTGATCTCCACAACTACACAATCTGACATCAAGAATGTTTTTGCCACCGATGAAGCATGCTCCAGACAACATCTCACCACCTAGAATTGTATCCCCACATATGAATCCAAATAGAAATATAATAATTAAAAATGGCAAAATGGCCAAGTTGGGTAACACGCAAAACGGGTTCATGTTGGGATGGGTGCGGGTTTAGGACGTTTTGGTCTAAATGGGTTTTTTTAAAAGGAATCAATTTGATTCAAGTCAAAATATGTTGTGACCAAACAAATAGTTTATTTTGATAATCTTTAGTAATTTTCATATCAAATATGTTATTAGACATTTTACCTGTTTGGATCCATTATATATTAATTTTAGGTATGTCATCTTAACCCATATTATGTTAACGTGTTACCCATCTCAATCTGGTCACTGTTATGATGTTACTTATTTAAACCCAAAATACAATAATTGTTCACCCAAAGTGACCCATTTCTCTTACTTTGAGTCAAAATTGCCATATTTAAAATAATCAAATAGTATTTTTATATGAACCAATGAATTGCTAATTTTTTATGTGAGCCACTAGATTGTTGATCGATCGTTAACTCACCTTAGTTGGGTCAATGATTCCAGCTGACATTAGATCTTCGTATTTATCTGTGGCAGCATTGTATCCAAATCTAGCATTATCATTGGCCAAAACCTGAGAGAGAGGTATATGCATACAACAGTCAAACATGCATCTTCCACACGTGTAAAGGGAGAAAAATAAACTATTGCTATGGGTGTAAATAAACCAAGTAAAGCATGAGATCCGCTTTTTTAGCATGAGAGCGCTCAATATCGGCTCATTTTGAGCTCTAGTCCAAACCTCAGGCTCAGCTCATGGGCAATATTTCTAGCACAAGCTTGGCTTGTTCTGCTCATGGGCAATATTTCTAGCTCAAGCTTGGCTTGTTTACTGTTAATCAGTTATTTTATTCATATGAATATATATATATATATATATAGAGAGAGAGAGAGAGAGTAAGGTTATTGTACAAAATAATAATTTTGTAAAAACAGTGAGAAATGATCTGAGCCTTTGATGTGTTATCATCAATGGTTATTAAAGAACTAGTGGCATGATTGTAATTAATATGTTGTTTAAAATGGAAATAAGGGCACAAAAGGAATTTTCATATTTGCATATATCATGCTACCCATTAAATCAGGAGCAGTTACTATTTTTAAGGAATAATCGGTTTCCTTTTCGCTATGTGCTATCAGCACATGAAGCGTGTATCAGCACATTCACATAATACGTGCTATTAATACAAGTAAGCATATATCAGCTCATATACATAATATGTGATATTAATACATGATATATCAACACATATCAGTACATATATATCAACATATAATAGCACTACAAAATCTGTGCTTTGGCGTTTAAAATTACAACATGTCAGCACACAACAACACTAAAAATATGCTAAATAATTATCCTACCATTCAAATAATAGCAACATATCAGTACATATATATCAACATATAATAGCACTACAAAATCGTCCATCGAATTTTGCAAATGCAATTCAAAAAATCAATGCCTGCGATTTTTATTTTTATTTTTTTGCTTCGGTATTTGATGTTACGAATATGATTATATGATTTTAATTTTTGGAATATGTTTAATCAGGAAATTGATTAATCACTTACCTATTTTAATGCAAAATTTAAAAATCATTTAAATACAATTGCCTATATTACCCTTTTCTATTAATTAATAAAAATGCCACATGTCAACACATTATTGGTTCCTACCATTTTTACAAAAAACTCTATTTGTATGTGAACCTACTCCTATATATATATATACATATATATATATACATATATATATATATATAAACTTGTTTTTGTTATTTATATTAAAAAAAAATTATATTACATTTACATAAATAAGAAACTCATATAAGTTCATGAACCAACTAAGGGCTTTAGCTTGATCTTATTCATAAATTAATTTCAAATTTAGGCTCAAGTTTTGGGTCGAGTATTACCGAGCCAATCTCAAGAAACTCATAAGGAGCATTTCAAGCCATACCTTTTCACTAACAACTTGTTCATAAATTAATTTCAAATTTAGGCTCAAGTTTTGGGTCGAGTATTACCGAGCCAATCTCAAGAAACTCATAAGGAGCATTTCAAGCCATACCTTTTCACTAACAACACTTCCATTAACACCAGCATTCTTTGCAATCAATTTAAGGGGGTAACTCAAGGCTCTCTTGACAATATCAGCTCCAACCTGCAATTTTATTAAAAAATTATTAAAAAAAATCAAGAGAAAATACTAAACAACAAAAAAGAAACCTACCTTTTCTTCATCATTATCAAGGGTATCCTTGATATCATCAACTTTAGAGGCAAGTCTCAACAGAGTGCATCCTCCACCAACAACAATACCTTCATCAACAGCAGCCTGCAAACCAGTAACAGTGTACACTTGTCACACATTTAGATTACCAGAGGTTTCAGATCAATCCAAACAAATTCAAGTAAACTGGATTCAATGACCACTCACCTTAGTTGCATTAAGAGCATCTTCTACTCTAAGTTTCTTCTCCTTCAACTCTGTTTCAGTTTGTGCTCCAACCTAAAACGCGCAATTTAAACCAAAATAAGCATAATCAGAACCCTCATATGTTGTACAAACTACAAAAACACCTAAAATAACATTAACACTTACCTGAATGACAGCAACACCACCTGAGAGTTTTGCAATTCTTTCATTAAGCTTTTCCTTCTCGTAATCCTGCTCAGCTATCTGTTTGAACAATCAAATATAACCATGATTAATGGATACTCAATAACCATTTGTGAAAATGCAAGTGAGAATACATGTGGTCATGAGTTGTAAACCTCAATAAGGTTTCTAATCTGTGCTACACGTTTTTCAATCGCTGCTTGAGTGCTCCCATCACCAACTATTGTAGTATAATCCTTGGAGAGAACCACCTTGGCAGCATGCCCCAAGACTGAGCTGTCAGCCTTGTCTAATGTGATCCCCACCTCATCTCTGATAACAGTTCCTATATTTTCCCCCAAAAAATAAATCAAGATCTATCACAATTTCACAAGATAGAAATCACTATATTTGTGAAAAAAAATTGAAATAAACAGTAGAAATAAGCCAAACAACCTCCAGTTAAGATAGCAATGTCATCAAGATACTGGCTTTTTCTCTCTCCAAAACCTGGAGCTTTAAGTGCAGCTATCTTTAATGAACCTCGAAGCTTGTTGACAACAAGAGTCGCTAAAGCTTCTTGTTCAATATCTTCAGCGATTATGAGTATTGGGTAGCCATTCTTGATAGCATCTTCCAGCACACTGATAAGATCTCTTGCATTTGTTACTTTCTTGTCCACCAATAGTAACTGCAATAAAATATAAACCAATTGTTCTATTATTATCCGGGTTTCCTTTAATTTTACGTCAAAAGAATGAAAGTTTACATTAAAGGAATGAAGAAATATTAATCTACCTTGCAGTTCTCATATTCGGCAACCATTTTCTCACTATCAGTTACAAAGTAAGGTGAGATGTAACCGCGGTCAAACTGCATGCCTTCAACAACATAGAGACTGTTTTCAGCGCTTTTTCCTTCTTCAAGGGTCACCACACCCTTACGTCCCACTTTACTCAAAGCTTCAGCTATCATGTTTCCTACTTCATAATTGTTCCCAGCACTAACAGCAGCCACATCAACTAATTCACTATCTTCAACCTATGACACCAATTTTAATAAGCATAATTACATACACTCTAACAGCTACTTTAAATAAAATCAATCTGATCCAGCAAATTACCTCTTTTGATATTAACTTAAGCTCGGCCACCAAAGCTTTAGTTGTCTTCTCAATGCCTCTGGTAATAAGGACAGGATTTGCACCAGCTGCCACAACCTAATAAGAACAAAACTATTATTTACACAGATAGAAACAGAAATATAAACCAACAAAAAGATCTTAAATGAATTCAAACTAGAAATTTGTCCTTCATGTTGCAATTTGGACGTGGAAACTATTTGAAAAATTTACTGATAAAACACATAGCCCACCAAAATAGTGCAATACATAGTAGGAACTCAGTCGCATGTGGCGACACAAAACAATGGTACAAATTAAAGAAAAACGAAAAAACCTAAACATCTACATGTTTTTGGTTCGTTGAACCGCACAATGTAAAAAATGAAGCCAAAAAAATATTTTGAACGAAACAAGTATTTTGAGTCAAAAATGTTTAAAACTGTCGTAGAAATAAAACTTTGAAATATTAAGAACCGTGTGTTGCAATGACACCATTGAACCAAATCGTACTACATTTGACCCAACTTGTTTCTAAACAAAATTTACGTTAAAATGTAGAGCAACTCCAACTTTATACCGACGCATACATAAAAATAAGCACATTTTACCAAAACACATTATATCAGGAACTATGTGTTGTGACGACAGTGTTGAGCCAAAACACGATATTTTACCAAACTCGTTTCCAAACAAAACTCTCAACGAAACATAGAACAACTTAAATTTTTAAATGGCATGAGCAGTGTGTAATGTGAATTAGTTGTGGATTAGTTAAAAAGAAAAAGAAAAACCCAAAAAACTTGAGGGGATAAAAGTAACATTTTAGAAAGTTAAGTGCAATAGTCAATAGACGTTTAGAAATGTCGCTGACATCGCTAAATAATATATAGTATGAAGTAATAAATTAAAAACAGACCTTAACACCTTCTGTAATAAGACCCTGTGCAAGAACTACTGATGTTGTGGTTCCATCTCCAGCCAAGTCATTGGTCTTGGCAGCTGCTTGTCTAACCAATTTTGCACCAATGTTCTCCACTGGATCTTCCAATTCAACCTTCAATTTAAAAAAAAATACCAATAATAAACCTTTTAATTAGATCTTTGCATAAAAGAATGCATTTGGTAATCAAGCACACCTCTTTTGCAACGGTAACTCCATCATTTACAATTTTAGGGGCACCATACTTGCTTTCAAGAACCACATTTCTGCCCTTGGGACCAAGAGTAACCCCAACTAGATCTGCAAGTTTGTTTACACCAATCTGCCACAAAAAAAAAAAATATATATTTTTATTATAACTAGAATATGGTACAAGAATGCAAAAAGATTACAAACCAACCACGATTAACACGTATCAATAACTCACTTGCAGCTTCTTAATTGCTGACCCATCCTTGTCAAAGTACAATTCCTTTGCAGCAGCTTTAATTTGATAGGCTTGTGGGTGCCTTCTGAGAGCAAGATTCTGTCTCCTCCCCAACGAGCTAGAAGATATTGAAGCAAAAGACGATAACTTGTTTGAGGCAGTTGAGAGATTCTTCTCCATCACCGTGTTACTGGAAGAAGCCAATGATCCAACAGCAGTAGCACCAGCAAAAGTCGAAGCCATCTGTTCCACAAAAACCATCATCAAGAATTCAAGATAACTCTATCATATACTGTTTATATAGGTTGTATACTAGTATCCACTAAGTGCACTCAATGACTTAAAGAAACAATTATGGTAACATCCTATCACATAACATATCCTATAGACATCACATTTATTGCCCTGCTCATGCAAACTCAAAAACCAGATATAAAATTTGAATCCTTTCAATAATTTTCCGCATTCTGTAAAAACTAGAGAAAAACATTACCACAGAAAACAGAAATGATAACTAATTCACTCCAACGGTATCACATCAAATGCCGTACTTCTATGTTCTATGTCAAATCAAAAACCTAATTCTAAAATGCAGAGTTCAATATGAACAGCGTTACAAACATAACCTAACATCATACTATCCTAAGTATATAGTGCCAGCAAAATACTCTAAAAAAGATTAAAAAATCATGTCAAATTAAAAGAACAAAATCCACTAATTCGAATTTTTAGAACCAAAGGAGCACTGCGAATCATCTATATGCAGGTGATAATCCGATAATCAAAGAACACATACGAAGATTAATATAATTTACAAGTTAATTAGCTTACCAGACAATAAACTGTAGGATTTGTGACTGATTTCAACGAAGCTTTGAGGTGTAGGAACAAAAATGGAGGGGTTCGTGCTGGTAACGATGACGACGAGGTTTATCAAGTTAGGTTAGTGTAGTAAGAATGGGGTGATATATATAGTATTGTATGATAGATGGGTCCATTTTTTTCATCTTGAAGGTTCTAATCGATTGGAACCGTTGGATGAGCATTGGATTTGTCTTTGCACCGGAATCCTCTAGAAGAGCGTCGTCCCATACCATCTCTATTCTCTAGCCTTCTAATTTTCATGATTAAACCCAAGGGTGTCGTTCGGGTTGGTTTTTTGGGTTTCGGGTTGCTCGGGTCTGGTTATTCGGGTTTTTCTAATATTAAATTGGAACCAAGAACCGAACCATTTAACTTCGGTTTAATTGGTTTTCGGGTTTCGGTTCTCGGGTTTAATCGGGTGGGTTAAACGGTTCTTGGATAATACTTGAAAAACTAATATTCTATTTTTTTCAAACAAATAAAATTAAAATATGTTTAACCTAAACATACATTTCCTTAAAAATTTTAAATGTTTAACCATAACATAACTAAAACATGTTTAACCAAAGCATACATTTCTTCAACAATCTCAAGACATATAAATGCTTTGAAAATCAAGAAATGTTACCGCCCCTTAGAATCGTAGTTCGGGTTTTTCGGGTTTACCCGAACAAACCTCGTGGGTACCCAAGGACCGAACCATTCTAAGTTTTCGGGTTCGGGTAATAGGCTTTTTCGGGTTGGGTATTTTCAGGTTCGGATTTTTCGGGTTCAGGTAGGCATTTTTCGGGTTGGTTCTTCGGGTTCAGGTAAAAAACACACCCCTAATTAAACCGTAAAACACCGCATTTTTTTGTAAGACCATGGTGCTTGACCTAGACGTGATAAAGCTCGGTTATACTTTGGTGGCGTCCTTCTCCACTATATAGGGGTGTGATGGAGGCATGAGGGGCAATGGCGTGAGTCGCATCACGAGAGAACTTGGGTGTTTGGAGAAAAACCTTATAAGCCTTATATGACCGTTTGAAAGGGGAAAAAAAGTCAAATTTTTTACCTATATAAACTCATTCAACATACAACAAAAAATACTTAGGGGGTGTTTGTTTTTTTAAAAAACCTCTTCTTGGCTCTTATGTCTGCGCCGTGCAGACTGTTTGTTTTCTCACAGACATTTCATTAAAAAAGGTATGTCCGTCCTTTTTTTGACGCAGACATAGACCAAGCTCTTTTTGAGCACTTTCCACCTCTTCCTCATCTCATATTAGGTTAAAAAAATACCCTGCATCACATTTCAATTTTGTACATCGCTTCACAACCCCTGATCGGCAGCTCCACCGGCCTCCACCTTGCCCCTCCCGTTGCCGCCCTCAACCTCGCCTCTCCACGTCACCGCCCTACAGGTACGTCCTTGAAAGGTTAAAAAACCTCAGCTTCTGGTTTTTCCTTCCAATCCACACAGGCGTTAACCAAAGTAGAGGTTTCGTTTATCGGAAAGTCCTTGAAAGGACCCCAAACATCACATAAAAAGGGATTGAAGATGCTGCTTCTTGGGCCACCGAATAAGCTTGGGACGATCGACATATATATTGTGGTGATGTTTTCGAATGACTTGAATCGGTTAGCTTGATTGGCTGGGGGTTTCGTGATTCAATTGTTGTGTTTTGATTTCTATTTGTTATTCGAATTAGCTTTAGGATGATTTATATACCTAGTTAGAACTTTCAGGATGACTCGTTAAGACTTATCGCGACTTGAATTTTGGAAATATGAAGAAGGCTCTTATGTTTCTTCTACTGATGCTTCCCGATCGTGTGGATTTTGCCCTCCACCGCCCTCTTCCACAGTTTGATTTTGTCTTGGTTTAGGTGTCGAATCTGAACAAACAAACTGAAGAGGTTAAAAAACAAACCATCTTCTTTTAACAGGCTGAAGAGGTTTTGACCAACTCTTATGCAAAAGAGGTCTGCAGATGTGGTCCGTAGACTGCAGACATTTTGCCTCTGAAAAAACAAACACTACCTTACACTCTATCAAAATTTTCTAACTTTCTAAAATTCTAACTCTCAAATATTCAAAAATCTTCTACACACTATGGATCCAAACAACCCAAACAATCTGTTTTTTTAACTCGTTTATGAATTGTTATCGTCCTCAAGGCGATACAAACAACCCAAACTCGTTTCTAACGTTTGCAAATTGGTATCTACAACAACCGTTTTTCACCCAACAACCACCCGTTTTCGAAAACGTTTTCGAAATCCAACCTGAACCCCAGTGGCGGCGGACCCAGAAATTTTTTTCATGGGGAGCGAAATTTTTTTATGCTCATTTAAAGATCCAGCTTAATAATTTTTTTTTATCTTTTGTTCAGATCTAGTCAGATCGAATCGAGTCGGGTCATGTTAAAATAAGACAATTAAACTAAATTTCATATATAAAAGCATAATAAAAATGCGATATATCTAGGATGCGTGCATGTTAGGATGCGTTTTAATCAAAATCAGTTTGAATTTAAATGAGTCATTTTTATAAATATCAATTTTTTTCAACTTAAAGGGAATTGTAACTAAACAAATGGTTTAATTGATTAATTTTTAGTTATTTTCTCATCAAATTTATTACTGATCATTCTTATCTGTTTGAATCCATTATATTCATTTAATTTTTAAGTTATCCATCTTGACCTTTATTTTGTTAAAATGTTACCATCTCAAGTCTCAACCCATTGTATGTTATAGTTCTGCCAACTTCTATCTAAAATACAATATTTGTATACCCAATCTATACATTTATCTTGTTATGAGTTAAGATTTTCAGACCTAGTTGATCTCTACTTGGTTTTATTTTTTAAAATCTATCCAAAACAATATATATGGAGACTTTTTAGGTAACTCTTTTTTAAAAAAACAAGTATAACTATCACTTAAATTCGCATCACAAGTCCAATTATACAAATTTAAGGAGGGCGATTGCAAAATATTAAGGGGGTCGGTCAGAATTTTAACATATATACCACTGAATAAAAAAAATTTAAGGAGGGCGGCTGCCCCCTTCCCCAAAGGGTGGGTACGCCACTGCTGAACCCAACATTGAGGTGGTTCTGGAAGCACAAGTCAACGCCCAACTGACTACATCGAAACGAAGGCATGCCCAAAAAAACAACAAAACCGACCATCACTCGATGGACGGAAGTTTAGGATGTGGCACTAGCTCGTGCCTACATCGACCAATTTTTTCAGAAATAGGCCGTAACTCCTCCCGGACGAATGACATGATTTCCGGAAAATTGTTCGACTTACAACGTATAGTCGCGAAATTTAACGTAATATGGATTCAACACTACAACAACCGATAAAGCTGTGAGAATGACAAAACGGTCATGAGTGAGGCGTTGATGACTTATGCTAGAAATAATCAACAAAATAACATCATGACCCGAGGTTACAAACTTTAAAACGGACGAAGACGTCATCGTCCGGAAAATACGCGACCACTCAATCTGACTCCACTGGTCGATGTTTCATTGGCTTAAACGAGTAAGATAAGGAAGTCGAGATGGACATGCCTCAGCCTCTCCTCAACGTTAGCCTGGTCGAAACAAAAAGGGAAAACAACCACAAGTTTCGTCTTCAATCAACTACAAAAACACGTTGGAGACTGTCTCTGAGTCATTACAAAAATCTGTTGACTTACAGGAGCAAAAACAATACAACAATGACATGAAATTGTTGTGGGCTCCAACCGATCACTTAACCAGTCGCGATCGTGAGATGGCCGAGAAGACGAATGGCGGATAATGAAAATATACAATATGGATTAATTTTATTTTTATGTATTTTTTATTTTATTATGTAATTTTTTACTTTTATTTTGTAATTTTCTTTTATTTTTAATAATATTATGTCTTTTTTAATTTATTCTATAATTAAAAAAACAAATCATAAAATGTTGAATAAAGGTGGTGGTAACGACGTGGAGTGATGGAAGATTGATGATAACACATATGATGTGATGTAAAGTGATGAGGAAGTGATGGTGTTGGTTGTTTATGTAGCATCTACGTAGAGTGATGGGGTGTGATCACTACACATAACCAAATAATCTGCGATGCTATTGATTTGTAGTAATTTGTGATGTATTTAGTTTTACTGTTGTAAAAATATAAATGTTTGTTGGCCGTTAAAAAATTGTAACACACTGCATTTTTTTATTCGAAAATCAAGATTTTATAATAAATTTCTCTATAGCTCCAATTCTACACCTTTTTGTAATCATAGGTTTACTGTAACTTAAAATTATAACATGAATGATGCTCTATTGCAAATTGGTGTCAGGATTTGTTGTCAGAATAAGCTACACTAGAAGGTGGTCGAGGATTGAGACCAAAGTCACACGAGCACCCTCCAAATATGATCTTAGAGCTTTGTTATGTCATAGGAAAAATTTGACAACATAGTTGCACTTGAATGTTGTATCAAAAGGTCTGGTGTTGTAGTTGAAGGTCAATCCAATTACGGTGGCCTAAACACGATGGCTTTGTGAAAATACTAAAGAAATATGACAAATTGATCATATTGTAAATCTTTGAAGGGGAAGCTCCATAATAGCAAGTCACAAACTGTATTCCCACAAAGATTGTGACCAAAAGGTTATGCCACTTTATGACAAAAGAAATATCATGGTTGTGATTATCATGGCAGAGATATGCATGCTAAGATCAAGTGAGTTGATTAAAGGTGCTGATATGACCAAGGAATGGATCGAAAGGAAAAAATGTGAGATAAGAGGTCCAAGGATTAATGTTGAAGTATAGGTCTTGTTGGGGTGACAGGTTTGTCGTTGTGACGACCAATAATATGACTCTATATATGATAGTGTGATCAGTTCATGACATCTTCACTTTGTTATTTGATAACATGCTCATGAGAGAGCATTTGGATTATTTTTGGATGAATACCGATGCATCATATGGCAATTGATATTGTGATTATTGAGTTGTGTATGTTATACACACTTTTTGATTTGGGTGCACTGGAATCATAATCAGTGTATCATGATGATGTTATGTTTACAGAAATTTTTGGAGAAATGGTGTACTTTTCACATTTTAAATGGAAACTGGGTTGGTGAATGAATGTATTAGGTTTATGGGTGGTCTGCATATGATACCAGCGGATTCAGTAAGTCAACCGGTGAACCGCCATTGGTACCAACGGATCCGTTGGTCTCACTAGCGGATTCCAACATGACAACAAGAGACAAAACAAGATTTTAACGTGGTTGGATGGCGTTAAACAGAAGCGTATGTTCGCTAGTTCCACCAGCGGACCCTAGGGGCTCCGCACGTACTACCAGCGGACCCTAGGGACTCCGCATGCACCACCAGCGGATCCGATGTACCAGGAGCAGCTTTTGTTTTGTCTTCATCTGGATCACATGCACGCCTCACATGCTATACAACCTTTTTTTTGTTGTTTTCGTATATATGCATGATGTGATGATACATGCATGCTTTTGCATGCAAAAATTTAAAACTCCTCCTGTTTTCGTATCACTCATGATGAATGCATGCAGCTTTGCATACAATGCTATTTTTTTTTATTTTGAACGGCCCATCATATAGTGCATGGTGATATATGTTGCCTATTTATAATGAAAATCACTCCATGAAAAACTAACACAACTCACACAACCCTTCTTCTTTCTCTATTCCAACCAATCTTTCATTTTAAATTTTAACTATCAACATGAGTCTAAGAGTAAATCCTGGTCCGCTTGTGAACGATCTTTTGTTTTTAAAAGACGGGCATCGTGCTACTCATTTGTTTAATTCAAATGATTATGCAGAAGAGACCCATTAAAGATTAGACGTGGTGATCAGAAATTATGGCAATATTATTAAAAACCGTCCTATTCATCCGATGGTTAAAAATATACTAAACGATACTGGTTTTGGTGGCATTATCGACTGCAGATATCGTAAGGTCGATCATGCGTTGATAACTGCTCTGGTTGAAAGATGGAGGCTAGAGACACATACATTTCACCTTACTGTTGGTGAAGCAACAGTTACGTTACAAGACGTAAACGTACTTTGGGGTTTACCAATAGAAAGTGAACCAGTATCCAGGGTAGATTTCTCGTTCAAACTATGCGAGCTAATCGAGAGGTGTGAACTTTTGTTGGGGTTCACACCTTCAAACACTGATATAGTTGGTGGAAGGATTAAATTAGTATGCCTTCTATACCAACTAGAAAATGATTTTCCTGAAAATCCAAATTGTCACACCCCCAAATGACAACATCAAAACTGCCTAAGGCAGTAGGCATAAAGTCAATGTCATGTGTTTGACCCATCAAGTCAACAACTAACTTATCATCAGCTAGTTCTATAGCGTATGGGTTTTCTAAAGCAGTAGGACTAACACTTAGCAATTTACAACATTTGCTAGCTACAAAACCCTGATCTGCACCAGTGTTAAATATCAATAAGGCAGAATGATTATTCAAGAGGAACGTACCCGTAACGACGTTGGGATCTTCTCGTGCCTGACGTCCTCCAATCACAAAAGCCCTGTTCTAGCAACATTTGTATTGTTGTTGATGTTTCCTTTTGTAGTTATGTCATTAGCCCTTCTTTTCTTGAGTTATGGGCACTTCTTCTTGAAATGTCTAGGTATGCCACACTCAAAACATCCTTTCTGTGTGTTGCTCTAGTCGAGTGGGCTTGCCTGCAGTTCCCCTCGACAGTCTTTTGCTACGTGACCCATCTTTCTGCATCGCTGGCATCGGTACTTGTCACATTGATTCCTAAAGTGATGGAATCCACATTTGTTGCACTTTGGGTATTTACCATTATACCCTCCCGATGACTGTTGGTTATTGTTTGGATTGTGATGAGTCTTGTTGAATTCCTGCTTGTCGTTCTGCTGAAATGACTGCTGAGTGAAATTCTTGGAATCAATGCTATCCCATTTTCCTTTGTGGTCTCCCACCTTAGTTGCTACTGTTCGTTTGGGTAATGTACCCCGTTGCATTGCTTGAGTAGTCAGCTGGAATGCCAGTCGAACAGCTTGCTGTATGGTAGTAAGATTTGCAGATGTGATCAATTCTCGGACCTGAGATACCAACCCTCCAATGTATCTCTTGATCCACTTGCTAGGCGGGGTTGCCCTGTGCGGTAAAAGTCTTGCTAATTGCTGAAATCGAGTAGTGTATTCCTCAATATTAGAACCTTTCATCTTGAGTTGCCAGTATTCATCCTCAAGTTTTTTCATTTCATTACGGGGACAATACTCCTCCTGCAACAGGATTTTGAATCCGTTCCAAGTAAGGGCATTGGTTGTATTCAAGCCGAGTGTCTGTACGTTAGAGTTCCACAATGTCAAGGCTGAACCCTCCAAAGTCCCAATAGCGTATCTGACCTTGTTTTCTTCCGGACAATTGCACATCTCAAACACCGATTCTGACTGTTCAATCCATCGAAGAAGTCCAATGGCTCCTTCCGATCCTTTGAAATTACGTGGTTTACAGTCCAAGAATGTCTTGAACGTGCGCACTTGTGGGTTTACCAGTCCCCGTTGGATCATGCGGTCCTGTTTGGTGTGTTTGCGTATAGTTTGCGATTGTCTCGGTAATTCGAGTGTTAATAAGTGCCTCAAGTTCCGTTGCGGTCATGTTAATGTTTCCTCCAACCATGATCTTCATATTTACAAATATACATAATGAGACTACACCCATCGCATAATCATCATTCATGCATAAAGTAAATGTAACACACTACCATAGCCATTAAGGTAACAATTCTTAATCATTTATGATAAACTAGTGCTTACAATTGTTTGTCAAAGAGATGCAAAACAACTAAACACGAAATCTACTTTTATGAGTACAACCCACTCATATAAGTTTGTTAATTAGAAAGTAAATGAAATGACTAGATTCCATCGTTTGGTGAACCAACAGTTGATGATGAATCTTCCAGTTCTGCTGGACGAGTCACTGCACCATGCTGGTAACGCATATGCCCAGTGATGAGGGTCATGGCCTCCCCAACCAAGTCTCTCACTATATTGGCTTCAATCGCCGCTTCACCAGCCCGTGCATTGGCTTCCTCAGCCCTTGCCTCGGCTACAGCTACACGTAACTCAGTAGTTTCTAGTCGTGCAGTGAGTTCGAGGATCGTCCCTCGCATCATCCAGATTATTTCCACCAAATTTGCCTGTTCCTCATTAGTCCTAACCAACTCCCCAATGAGGTTATCCCACATCCGTGTCAGCTAGTTGTTATTCTCAAGCAACTCTGTGATCATCCCTGCTACTTCCCGCATGTTGCGGATTTCACGCTCCATGCGTGCAACAAAAGCAGCAAATGCCTGTTCTAGTGGATATCCAAGAGCAGGTAACGTCCAATGGCTATTAGCAGTGCTGGCAGTTGGTGGTGGTGGCACTCGTTCTTCACGCACCTAGTTGTGTATGAGGTCAGGAAACCATTGCCAATATTGGTTGTTCCCCCTTTGTCGAACATGTGTTTCCTCCCCATAGTGGATGGTATCACCCACTGACTCGATCCTCCTTGTCATGATGTCTGACAATGCTACAATTTGTTCCTCAGTGTGAGTAGATGTAGATGATGCTGCCATATCTGTTACATAATACCATATGTAATAGCTATGCAATTATCGTATAAGAAAGTGTCTAATGTCTAACAGTTATAGTCTAAGTCTACAAAATGCAAACCTAGTTCGCTATAAACAATGGCTCTGATACCAATCTGTCACACCCCCAAATTTTCAACTAACGGAATCATACCGTTTGGGACGTGACAAACCAGGATCTCAGATAATTAGACATAGCGAAGACCTCTATATGCTTTTCAAACATAAACTTTGGTCTTATTTGTAAAATTTCAGAGTTTTAACGTTGCGGAAGCGTTTGTAAAAGTAAACCAATACCATGTTCACCACAAATGTAAATTACAATGTAAATGTTTTAAATAACCAAATTCAAAACAACTGAAATGTAACTGATGCATGAGACTCAATCTCCTAGTCCCTGCCTGCTGAATCTCGTACTTTAGCGTCCTGAGAAAACATGCAAGTATAGTTAACACAAAGGTTGGTGCATACATAGGTTTGTATGAGTAATCACAAATGTTTGAATCAATTGTTTGAACAAGCTATTTGTATATAATGTTTGCAGATCACATGATCACACATTGCATAGTCATGATAGCTAGTCATTGTACTATTTAATAAGTGGTCGACACCGAAGCTGACTGTCTAAATGTTGATAGCCTTTTCCCTATTTTCTAGCATAAACAATAGTAATGTTTGTTTGGTCAGTTAAACACTTGCGTAGATCCCATCTACCAAGTGAGGTTTGTCGAACCCAATAGATCTATCTTCAACTACCATGCTTTACACTACGGCAAACTAAACGGTTCGATAATGTTAGGCTTTGTAATGCTATGTTCGCACTTATAGTAAACAGCTAACTCATGCAAGTGATATGTGTCTAAAAGTGTTTGTTTGTGCATGTTTTCTCCCCCAAAAAAGTAAAAGTAGAAAAGGGCTGTGTACGCACCTTTGATAATGAACAGAATGATCAACACACGTGAATTCGCGTAGAAAATCCTCTACGAAGAATCTGTGTTTAACAATAACGTTGTGTTATTCGGGATGCCGTTTTGTGTTTGAAATCACATACGTGTCAACACACGTATGTTAGATTGTTAGAAATGCACATACAAAAGTGTACGTGAATTTGTGTTCATTTGTTTAAATCATATAAACATACACCATTATGTTTATATACACGTAAATATACGCGACCGTGATTCTTGGTCAAAATATAAATTTTATTGTTTTATTTTGTTCAAAGTTAAATTCTGGTTCTAACGAAACTGAAACGAGTTAAAACGGAGTTCGAACGAAGGAATTATGGTTTAAAAACTAAAATTTGTTTTAAATTTCAAAAACTGTAAGAGGCAGGGTTCGAACCCCTGACCTCCTGGACCGAACACCACGCTCAAACCAATCCGGCTAACTCTGATTTCACATTAGAACCCCGTTTTAATTGTTTTTAACCACCAACACTCGGGTTCCCTCTTTGAAACCCTTGACCGAACCCAATTAGTTCCCGATTTGAACCTAATCGACTACTGGACCATGGGGCTATTACTCCACAGGTCTAAATGAGTTTACCCATGGTCTCAATTCGTTAAAGCAATTAACAGAATCAACACAATGATGTCTAAAAGGTTTCGAACTCATGTACCTACGTTTACAATTTGATTTAATCAATTTCGTTTAGATTGATCTGAAAAATCATATGGTTCTCATTCATAATGGAATTTCGAAATTGTCTGTGCTAATTAATTTGAATATCAAGTTCATCTAGATTGAAATCCCCAATTCGTTTTTCTTGAGGAACCCTAGAATTCGAAATCAATAGATTCGTGTTTATTTCATTAAATTGGCATATGGTTTAGCTTAGTCGAAGGTTTCTGAAACTACTAGTATAGTTTAATTTGATTTTAGAACCCCCTCGATCGAAACCCCCAAAACGTTTTTCCTTGAAAACCCTAGAATTCGAAATCCACCAATTCGTTATAATTTGATTAAATTGTCATAGGTATTTCGTTTAACAAGTGATTCCGAAGCTACATATATAATTTAATTTGATTTGTAAACTTGTTTTGTTAAAAACCCCCCAAACCGTTTCATTTCAAGAACCCTGGTATTCAAATTCATACTATTCGTTGTTAGAACACAAAAGTGATAAATGGTTTTGCTTAGTCGGCACTTTTAGGTTTTATGTGGATCGAATTTTACCTGTTTTGGTCTAGAATTGATGAAGTTCGACCAGTAGCTTGATTCCGGCCGACTCCTGATCGATTTCTTCGATCCGATGCTTCTGAGATCAAATTGTTGAGTGATTTATCTCCTAAAGGTGCCGATTTACTTGTATGAATGTTTAATTGGGCAAAATTTGATCAAATTGTGTGGATGTTATAGCCCACGACTTCGGTTTCGACATTTAGGTTATTAATTGGCTTCAATTCGATCATTGATGGGTTAATTACTGCTGATAACCGTTGATCACCATAAATGTGATGATTATTGACAGTTTGATTCGGTTATTAACAATGATTTAGTGCTAATTTCCAATTTCACTAACCACTTGACCGAATTTTGACTTGTAAAAGTCAAAATTGATGTTTACAATCTTTTACAAGTTTAATTCTTGTAATTTGAACAGTTTGGGACTGATTTTGTTTAATTCTAACCCTTCTAATTTGATTTTTGTTCGATTTCGTATAATTTAGGTTAATTTTTGTTAACTGGGTTAACCCGAAAATATCGGATTGTCACACAAATGCTCTGCAGTGCACTCAGCGTGCACGTCTTATCATTTTGTATTTATGTGGTGGTACCCTGTTTCCTGACAGTACGAACAGTAAGGTGCCACTGTTATATTTAAATAATCTTTTAGATTTATCAGTTAGTGCTAGGTATAGTTGGGGAAGTGTTGTACTTGCATGCTGTACAGAAATTTGTGTAAGGCAACACATCCCGATGCTGTAGAAATTACCGGACCTGTATATTTATTACAATTATGGGCATTGGAGAGGTTTGTAAATATTGCCCCGAGTATACACTCGTTGTATACGTATGATCAACCAATAGGTTATCGGTACGTATTTCAAGTCAACTATATTCTTTTTTAAACGAAATTGTCCGTTTAATTTAAGTTTTTTTATAGGTGGTTCAAGAATTTAAGTTATCGAAACAGTCCGTCTCATATCTTGAAAGCTTACCGATCGCAACTACAATCGTTACGAGATGAGCGCTTTGGTTATTTATGTTATCATTTTGTTTAATTTTAATTTATAATGAAAATTTATGGTTTTTTTTTATTTTGTAATATTTTAGTCAAACACAGAAAATATATTACAAATATATTACAAGTCATCATAGATTACAAATACAACACAAAAATTCCTAATGACCATGATGGCTAAGCCGGTGTCCTGTACCGCAAGGTGGTGGTCTTGTTTGCCTTCTGCGGCGTTGATTGTTTTCGTTTACGTCTTCTTGGCTTGGCATCATACCCAAACTCAGATTCAATGGTATTGGTGACACGTTCGAGTATCGTGATTGTTCATACATAAACAGATCTTCAGCAAAATAACAAACGAAAACTGTTGTCCATACGTAGGAACCACATTTGGAGTAATGGTATAATCCATGTGGTGCTGAGGTGTCACACCAAACTCACTATATGAACCAGCAGGTGAATTAGGGCTGTTGAATGTAGGTATATAAGGTGATTCAAGCCCTACAAACACATTTTGGTCATTTGGTTCATCTTGAAAGTTTGATGTTCCACCTACTTCAAAATTTTCAAAGCAAGATGTGCCTGCTTCGAAATTTTGAAAGCCAGACGGTCCTGCTTCATCGGCCATATCTTCATTGTTTCGGCCGGCACCACGTGTATTACGTCTCCTACCACGTCTACGAACAACTTGGGATACATTCTCATTGCCCATAGAGTTAACATATTGGGTTGTCAAGTGTGTTGGCAATTCCAAACGATGACCCTCGTGTGCAAGGCCTATCACTTGTGAAACTGTATCATGTATACGTTGAAATTGATTTTGCGTTTCAGGATTGTCACGAATAAATTGTCTTGCACTTTGGTATATTTGAACCATACCATCCATCTATAATAAAAAAATATAAATTAAATATCTTTTAAAAAATAAATAAAATATTCCCCTCATATTTTATAAATATACCATTAGTTGATATGCACCACCGTCATTTTGAAATCCCCGCGGGTTGACCTCTTCTGATCCAGGATTGGTTATATAGAGGACGGTACAAAACCTATACCACCTCATGTAGTCATCACTAACAGTTGGTGCCAGAACATGTTGTCCGTCAATCGAGTTAGTTAAACGCTGGTTCCAAGAAGACACGTATTGCTGATGATGCCTTAACCAATCCTTATTTAATTTACCACCACGATTCAAATTATGAATCGTGTGGTGTTGGTCCATTGTTAGAGGAATTGGGTTTGGAATGTTTTGCAACAAACCAAACTGTCTCATAACTCTAGAAGAGTGATGAGGCTCAACAACTTCCCAAAGAATGAGAAAGCATTCGCACGTCCAACTAGCTTCACCGCTGCGACAGATGAAAGGCAGTATTTCCATTATGCTATCGTAGGGGGTCCATGCAAACTATGACAAAAAAAAATTCACAATTAAGACTAAAAATGTGTTAATAAATTAAAAAGAAATTTTTTTAAATAACCTGATTTTACAAAAAAAAAACATAAATCTTGCATCAGTGATTTACATATGGGCAATTGGTCCTACGATGTCCTAGTTCCTTACATATACCACATTTATAATTTCGAGGTTCATCGGCATAATGGACATCCATCTCATTTCGGATTCTTCTCGCACGTCTCCTTCCCCGTAGTGTTGTAACTTTTGACGGGTCTCCTTGTATTCTCCAACTGGCATCGGACCAAAGAGACTTGTGGCGTAGTGGGTAATAATGACCACCATACTGTTGTCGATATGTAGACGTGTGGAATCGAACGTCGACAATTTCATGAGGCAACCCATCTCGGTGTCGACAAACAGCTATAGCATGCGAGCATGGAAATCTTTCTGTTTGCCATTTCCTACACGTGCATTTTTTCCTGAAGTATTCAACCGTGTAATTGTTACCACCGTCATCGTTGGTTTCCATTTTTGACGTGACCCTATAACGTGCTTCAAGGTGATCATACAAGAAAACTTCGTGATCTTGCGCACGCCTGTCACGGTTATTAAAAACACGCCACATACGAGGTGGTAAGGCAGTGTTGCAATTTTTAGTAATCTCAGCATGCTTTACATATTGAGAAACATCTTTCTGAAATGTAAAGTCAATGCATGCTTTGATTGGCAACAAACGAGCGTCACGCAAAACGTTATTCATGCTTTCAGAAATGTTTGTTGTTAATGTACCCCAACGACGACGTCCGGAATCAAACAGAAGTGTCCACTGCCATTTTTCAATATTTAACAAATATTGCCATGCCTCTTCATTAATGCTCCTCAACTCCCTTACAACTAATATATACTTCCTTTTCTGGGTTGTGCTCCCAATCGCCCAACATATTTTCTTTATGCTGGCGCTCTTAAACCGGTTCATCAAGTTACTTCTAACATGACGTAGACAAAAACGATGATATGCATTTGGTTTCTTCCAATCATCCATATTTGTCATTGCATGTATGATTCCTTTGTGTCGGTCGGATAAAACACCCAAAAGTCCCATTATGTCATCAACAACATGATCGCGAAACTGCTTCAAAAACCAAGACAAACTCTCAATTGTCTCTTCATTAACAATTGTGCATGCAACTGGAACTATGTAGTTGTTTGCGTTCTTTGAAACAGCAATCAACAATTTACTCCGATACGGCCCTTTCAGGTGAGTTCCGTCGATGGATATAACTGGCTGACAAAGATGGAATGCATTGATGGACGGGTTGAATGCCCAAAACACATATTTAAAAGTAGCACAATGGGATTTTCTGTGAGGATGATGAAACCATTGTACTACTGTCCCATTGTTTCTGTTTTGCAACTCTCTCATATAAGAAGGTAACTCCATAAAGTTGGTATCCCAGCTACCATGAATATTCTCTATTGCTTTTCTATGACCAAGCCACGCCTTCGAGTAAGAAACATCAATGTGTAACGTATCCTTTAGATACGCACGAATTTGTTTTACCAGAAGACTTATATCAGATTGAATTAGTCTAGAGATATGAGCCACGACATCTTTTGATTTTAGACAACGATTGTTGTTGCGCACCACTGTTCCATAACAGTTGTGTGTGTCAACCCATTTGGTGAGTTGCCACATGTGTTGGTTCTTTTTTTGACATGCACTTGCAACCCAACGACATGAAGGGGTGTTTGGAAGTGGGTCACTGTATTTTTTACTTCTTGTGTAGCATTTGGCCCGCCACACGTTTGGTCTGCTTTCAGAAACAATAATTTCTCTATTGCAAGCAACGTTCCATTGACGAACGGCGCATACCACCTCCTCCTTTGTTTTGGAAAACATACCAACACGGATTTGATTAGCATTTGGGTTCCATATATCCATGTCGTCTTCGTCATCAAAATCAGGAAGTTGACAATCTCTTAACTCCGCAACTTCGCCATAATCTTCAGATGGACCATTACAAAATCCTTGGTAAACACCGGTGTGATACTGTTTAGATGATTGAGGGAGTAAGAACTCATCATCAGATTCACTATCAGAAGGAGGGACTTCACTATCTTCTGTTTCACCATCTTCTGGTGCATCTTCAAGCTGTTCATTTGCATTTTCAAGGTCTTCATCTGCATCTTCTTGTTCTTCATCAGCAGGTTGCTGGTAAAGAAGTTGATTATCAACATGTGTTGGTGAACCCATTTCACCGACATAAGACTGAGACGCTGAAAAACCACGTAGTAGATCCATCATACTAGTTGGCTGAAAAACAATTTTGGGTTCCCAAGTGACAAAAATATCACCAATAAAATTAATTTGGCTTGCAGCTAAATAATACAACATATTAACACCTTCGTCTCCAAACAAATTTGATGTTAAAGGAACACCTTGGAATGTGTAATACAAAACCAAATTCACATTCACGGTAGCTTTATCAATTTGAACGTGACTACAGACTATGTCTAACAATTCATTGTAAGACATTGAATTAGTACGCACAATAAAAGAAGATGTTAAGGTATTCTCATCAATGGAAATAACACCACCGATATTAGAAACCTTACCCCCAATAAAGCTTAACAATAAACGGACGATAAGATGACATATTTTGTAATTGAGAACAGATGAAGAAGAAAACCATAGTTTTAAGAGTGAATGTGAAATTTGATTCATATCGTAGACAATATATAGACATGATTTACAACTCTACCTACCACCAAAATTAAAACTCATACCTACCACCAATTCAGTATTCAAAATAAAAAACGTGCTATACACCAACAACACTTGAACTCTACCTAACACTTACCACTTGAACTCATACCTACCAAGAATCACTTGAACTCTACCTAACACCAAAGTTAAAACTCATACCTACCACCAATTCAGTATTCAAAATAAAAAACGTGCTAAACACCAACAACACTTGAACTCTACCTAACACTTACCACTTGAACTCATACCTACCAAGAATCACTTGAACTCTACCTAACACCAAAGTTAAAACTCATACCTACCACCAAGTCAGTATTTAAAATAAAAAATGTGCTAAACACCAACAACACTTGAACTCTACCTGTCACACCCCAGGCCGGCGGGAACGGATCGTGTTTTCCCGTCGGGCGGAAAGTTCCCGGGGCGCGATATCATTGTGTTGATAATCAAATGATCAGATTGTTTACATAGCACATGAGATATAAATGAGAAATGCTAATCATGACATGAAATAGAATTACAAAGTTAAATTACATTGTACATCATAATTTAACTAAGTAAATCTAATCAAAAGAATCAATGAGTTTATATCTTGATCTGTACAAGATATACAAAAGTGATTCAAAGTTCTGTCATATCAAAATGTATGCAATCAAAAGAAAGCTAGGTCTTCTATGAGCCCACTAGCTTAACACTTGCATCTAGTATCCACACCTGTTCGTCACCTGAGAAAACATGTAATTTAAACAAAGTCAACACTAGGTTGGTGAGTTCATAAGTAAGTAAATTGAAAACCATTGAACTGATCATGCACACATTCACAATGTTATATCTGTTGCTTGTATACCTGTTTCACCTGTTCCACCCAATGGCCTCTCCTTAGTTATATGTACAAGTAGTATATCGCCTAATTAAGTATGCTTATATATAGGGAATCACGAAAGGGTCAAGCCCAGACGCTATCCCACCACATTCTTAACCAACCTCCACACCACTTGCGATACAACTAAAGATATCCACTTCCCAATTATCCGAATTGTCCGTTGTGTCATCATATGTAGAATAATAATATAGTAAGAGGAGTTTAGTTATCAAACCGAAGTATTGATAAACCCTCGCTGAATTAAGGAATTTAGATTATTTAAATCAAATCCTTATATTATTCTATTACTTGAGGGGTTAACTTTTATATTACACTTTTAATTTAATTAAAAGTATTAGTTAACTGTTCACCATATGTCTCCAAATGTAGCGTATAGAATCCGAATGGAATCCATTTTAATCCTCACGTAATCAGATTAAAATGCATCCCATTCTCTCCTATCCCGCCGTGTGATCCCAAAGTTTCCATGAGGGATTGAATCATGTGATTAACAAAGTCGAATAAGAACTTGTCTTATTACGTTATGATAATCAAGTGTAAATGACAAGAATCCCATGAAGTTACGTTATCATGACCGTCATTTACTGTAAATGATAAGAATCGTCATTTACTGAATCCATGTGTTTCCCAAAGTATCCATGAGGGAATGTTCTCGCGTGTTTAACAAAGTCGAATAAGAACTTGTCTTATTACGTTATGTTAAATATGTGTAAATGACAAGAATCCCATGAAGTTACGTTATCATGACCGTCATTTACTGTAAATGATAAGAATCGTCATTTACTGAATCCATGTATTCCCAAAGTATCCATGAGGGAATATTCTTGTGTTACAGTTAAGTGTAGATTGTTTAAGTACTTGATTATGTGGAAATAACTAAGTGTTATAAGTTTAATCTTATAACTAAGTTATTATAATGTGTTGATGATTAAGAATCATCTTATCATAATCATATGAGTTTCCCTGTTATCTCATAATCATACAAGCATGCATACAATGATAAACGATAATAAACAATTTAATACTATCAAATCGAAGTATAAACAGCATGTTAAGCAAACTTTTAAATAAATAAAAGTAAACATGTTTCTCAGCCCCGAGAGTTAAAATCAGTAAAGATTTAGAGAAAAAGGGGCATATGAACTCACCTTGTAGTTGTTGTGTTTGACTTAGATTAAACAAGAATGTACGCGCTCTTGATTGTGCTTGAGTGTATTTTCACGATCATGTATTGATTTCATGATGTTCATAACTTATTAGTATGAATTATAGGGATTTTATGTGTATGTATGTGTTAGCCATAAGCTTTGGCCAACACTTAAAGTCTTCGGTCTCTGTTGGCCCATCTTTAATTGTTATTGATTCTTGTAATCCATAGACTTTCTTTGATTTATCCTTGTCTTTCAAACTTGTATCAAAGTTCATTTGTAGTTTCATGAAGTCATGTTATAAGTTACATGACCTTGTTGCAAAAATTGTAGTTTTGGTAGTAATCCCTTAGTTATCACATTTGTTAGTGTTGAGTTAAAGAGTTACAATAGTTCTTTAGTCATGTGGGCCAACAATTTAAGTTGGGCCAATGATATTAGGTGTTGAATCATGAAGGCCTTGCCAAAAGTTACAAAAACTAATGTTCAAGTGGCCTTTTGGGCCTTGTTTTGGGCCTCCAAGGAATCTATTGTGCCCAAGGTGGGCCTTGGCAATATTTGTTGGGCCTAGAGTCATAAAAGGCTGTTGGAATTGAAATTGGGCCATAAATGGGTTGTTGACCAAGTAAATGACAAAATGGCTCCAAAAGTGAGGACAAAGGCCTCAAAATGGGCCTTGAATAAGTTTTCTGTGGGCCTTGGGTAGATTTTGATGGGCCCCATGAGTTTTGTCTCGGGCCTTTGTCAAAGGAGTTCATGGGCCAAGTTGGGCCTGGATTAGAATGGCTGAAACAGT
The DNA here is from genome assembly GCA_009363875.1 of Mikania micrantha. Taxonomy (NCBI): domain Eukaryota; kingdom Viridiplantae; phylum Streptophyta; class Magnoliopsida; order Asterales; family Asteraceae; genus Mikania; species Mikania micrantha. The sequence goes on along the minus strand of CM018680.1, from coordinate 77,563,393 downwards.
GATGGGCCTTGAATTTGGGCTTTTGGCCAAAATGGTGGTCTTGGGTCAAAGGCAGTGGGCCTTGAGCCCTAAACCATGGGCCTTGGGCTGTTCACTTCTTGTTGGACCTTTCTAAAGTCCATGGATCAATTTTAGAGGTATTGGGCCTGTGGAGGGTAATGTGGGCCCACTGGTGGCCTAGTCCATTCCATGTGTGGGCCAACTAGTTTGTTAAAATTTCTAGATGGTTGTGGGGGCTGAAATGTAGTGTGGACCTGGATCCATATCCACTGTGGGCCAAGGAAGTATGTTGCTGGGCCTACTTAATGGGCTGAAGACCTCATGGCCTGTCTATTCTAATTGGGCCTAATGGGAGGCTGATTACAATAGTTTAATTTACATGTAAGCTATTAGGCCGTAGGGTTTCTTGGGCCAAACAGAACTGGGCTAAAACATTTGGGCCTGCTTCATTGCTAATGGGCCTAGAAATAGCATCAGTGGCTTATATTACCTCTTGGTCCAAATCTAGGTGAACTTGGGCCTAAGGAGTGAATCTGGGCCAAACGCTTGGGTAATTAAACCATTGGGCCGAAACAAAGTCCTTGGGTAGATTTAGAATAATGGCTGGTTCAAATGATGTTGAGCTTAACAGTAATCACATTGGGCCTAGCCCACTATGTTGGGTCAACTAAGTGGGCTGGGATAAAGGAAATGTTACTGGGCTCACCCACGAGATTGGGCATGTGACCACGGTGAGCTAACTGGGTGAGTGAGTGTGACTGAATCAAGTTAGTCTAGTGGTGAAGGGAGTTGGCCGAATGAAGGGGAGGCATGGGTGGCGAATGAGTTTCCCCTTAGGTCGAATGGGCCTTCTTCGGCCGAATGTGGTCTGGTGGTCGAATGACATTTCTCGAATGAAGGCTGTCGAAGGTGAAGGTGGCGAATGGTAGGCTAGCGAATGAGCATGAGGGTGGCGAAGGGGCTGTGCCGGCGAGTGAGAACATTCGGCCCTAGGCCTTTCGGCACCATGTCATTCGCCGGTCTGTGTGGGGCCATTCGGCCGACCTACCAAGTCGAGCACCATCTCCAGATAGTTGTCGGTTTGAGGGGGTTGTCATGGGGTAACCATCATGGTCATGGAGTTCGAGTGGTATGTTTGTTAAACCGGTTAGGGTTAGGATTTGACCAAGGGGACGAAAACCCTAAAAAATCGTATTATTTGAGCTCGGTTTACCTTCGATTCAGAGGTTATTAGGGCAGATCCCTTGTACTTTTGTGTAGAGGATAATGAGAGCTTCAAGTAGGTTCAAGAATGGAGTGATTTGGTGAAGTATTGAGAGAGTTATGGAAGAAAGAAGGTCTTGAAAACCCTAAAAATGGGGTGGCCGGAAATTTGAGCTAGAGAGAGGTTGGGGAAGAGAAGAATGAAGGAAAACCCTCATTCTAGGGTTTTTATACCCCGGGTGGTATCCGGGTTCGTTTTGGTTGCTCGGTTCGTTAATTCGTCGCGTAACCGGAAAATTACGCGTACTTTAATTAGTTTTAAATAATAAGATTTAATTTAATTATTTTGATGAGTTTCAAAATTGTAAAATGTTATTTATTTAATTTTATTAAATTATTTTCGTGATTGATGTGTTTTCGTTGTCGTTTCGTCAGATCGCGTAACCTCCGCGCGTAATTCGTTCGAATCGTCACCCGAACGAATACGACGATGGTTTTGCTTTCTGACTTTTGTTTTCTACTTTTCAGTCATTATTTTAGAATTCTAAACTCACAGATATGTTTGTGTGAATCGTCACTCACGCAAACACACTGTCAGTTCGTCATTCTGAAATAACACTGCATTATGCTTTAATTGTGTTTCCTCACTGTCGGACTCAACTATACATCATAATTTCACGTTGTTTTTGTACTGACTTGTCGGTCATCTGATTCCTGTCATCTGTGGACATCAGATCGCAACCGATATGTTTCTGACTGTTGTTTGAATTTCCGTGGCTTCTCATGATTTGTTGTGTTAACTGTAATTAAGTTTTCACTTAATAAACACAACTAATGTTTCAAATGTACGTTGTACTTAATGTATTTAAGTTTATACGAAAATACGTACAACGATTTCTTGTATTTAGGATTCTGTTAATACAAGTACTGTTTAAGCTTACGTATGTACACATAGAATACAGTGAAAGTACACATACCGTACGGACTTGCCGGACGATCTGGCACTTGCTGTTACACTACCTAACACTTACCATTGAACTCATACCTACCAAGAATCACTTAAACTCATACCTACCATCACATATATAAATAAGTGACTCCATCCTAACAATCAATCACCACTTCTTAACAAGCAATCACCACTTCTTAACAAGCAACATTCCTATATTTCTTTTAAGAAAAAATGGATAACTGTCGCACAAGCAATCTGTGAATGATGAATATAATTATCAACTTGTCCAAAAGGCTTCAACATAGGTCTTCCAAAAATGGAGGCGTACAACTAAGAATGCAAGTTCATCAACATCATCGGTTCATGAACAACAACCACGAGAAGAACAACCACCAGAAGAACAACACAAGAAGAACCGGAGTACACACACAACAGACGTAGTGTACACCGTCAACGTGTTCGCAAATGGGCCATTTTGGACGATGAGTCTGAAAATTGGTCTACATATGTGAAACAATTTTATCTTAATGGAGACGCTCCATTTTGTTATTCCGATGTTTTTAATACGCCTCTACCATTAGACCGTAGTTTTTGGGGAACAATGTTGGGTTACACTAGTAATGGATACCTTAGGCCGGAGGTTAAAAATACTATACATGATTTTCATATTTTTTAAATTTAAAATAATTAATGTCTTTTTGTTTAATTGAACATTATTTTTTCAGCATATTCAAGGTTGGGTGGGAAGAATGATGAACTGGAGACAAAGACAACAACTAAAAGGAGCTACTGATATGCGTTGGTCAATTCTGCCGCCTCAGTTTTATGACTATCTGGTAGATTCATGTACCAAAAATACCGTTATCTTTGCAAACGGGAAGTCAAGCCCATTTCCGTCTTTTTTTGATGTTGATTATGTTTACTTTCCATTCTGTGTTGAAAATAATGAGTGGTTGCTTGTTCAAGTGGAACTACGAAATGTCAATTTGGTGATGTTTTGTAGTGAGTGCTTTTCAAGCGACAAGTACAGACGGGCGGTTCACCCTAAACTGGTGTAGATCTCGGTTTATTTTGGTGCTTTGTTTGTTAACATCAAGTATTTTAAGAAAACCGGCTTCCCACCGAAATTGATGAGTTTTGAAGTCAACGAGGACTATGTTCAGTCTCACGCTGACTTGTATGGTAATCAAGGGGTGCATGCATGCATGTTAATGGAGCATTTGGTTACTGGCAAACCGTTGAACATCTCTAATAACTTCAAGGAGTCGTGCATAGCATACAGACTATTCATGGCCGACCAAATGTACTTTTGGAGATGTTTGCCACGCCCGGGTTGATTCTTAAGATTTAGTGTTTTATTTTTAAGATTATTATCTCAGTTGTGTTGTAATCGACTATGTATTCTAATTTATGAAATCATATGTCTATGTTTAAATATTGTTATTTATTAACATATGTATGAGAAGACTACCTACCAAATTTAAAAAATATTAAAAAACAGTTAATTTATTCAAACATTTCCTCATAAAGAAACACAGGGTGATAAAACATTAAAATCCATACATAATTAATCATTAAATATTGAATCAAACGAGCAATCAGAATCTGTACTGCGTTCGTCCTCCCATGGGTCGTGATTCCTTCAACGATTTATTGTCTCTTCATCTACATCATCATCAACTGCCCATGGATCATTCGGCACGTACTCATCTTCTGGTTCTTCTTCATAGCCCAACTGTTGTTCAACTATCTGTTGTTCCTGATCTTGATTATCAGGAAATAGGCTATTGAAAGCCCAATTCCAATAAACATCATTTCCTTCATCATCCCATTCCTCAATGCTAGGAAAGTTTGCAAGAATGTCTGCAGGCGGGTTTACAGGAAGGTTTACAAACGGGTTTACAGGAAGGTCTACAACCGGGTTTACAGGAAGGTCTACAACCGGGTTTACAGGAAGATCTACAACCGGGTTTACAGGCATTTCTTCCTCATTACTAGATCTCTCAGATACATCTTCAGGAGGTGGTTTTGGAGTAGAAAATAAACTGTTTCTTTTGTTAGACATTTCTTCATGCAAGAAAACAACAACACCCACCATACTTTATATATATAACAATATTAATTATTTTTTAATTTATAATAAAAAAAACAAACATATATTATTCGTTATTTTCAAAAGGCATGGATGTGTTTGTACTGGGTCAAAGCAAAAAAAGAAAACGTGAATCATATATATTTTCATGTGTGTGTACGGCAGTAAAAAAAAGGTGGGACACTGCATGCATGCAGTACTGCTACGGAGAACGTGGGAGGTACACTTGAATCCGCTGGTCAGAGGTGCGGATCCCCTTGGGTCCGCTGGTGCCACAAACGGAATCCCTCATCCGTTAACCCTCTACACACAGCGTTAAAAAATGAAAAATTAGAGCCTGAGTCCGCTGGTCACACCAACGGATCCGCTGGTACCAATGGCGGATCACCGGTAGACTTACTGAATCCGCTGTATTATATGCGGACCACCCATAAACCATTTACATTCATTGACCAACCCAATTTCCATTTAAAATGTGAAAAGTACACCATTTCTCCAAAAAAACTCTATGTTTACATTGTGGGTGTACATTTGATTATTTTTTTTGGTTGCTCGGCATTAAATAATTATAATTTTTTTTCTTGTTTCTTCCTTATTTTTATTTATCTACATTGGTGTTGAGTCGCTATTTGAGAGAAAATTTTCATTAAAAAAAACTTGATTTATTTTTTTAACTCACTTTCATATGATGTTATGATTATATTTATTTATTACTGTTAAAAATATATTATCTTTCAATTTTATAATCTTGTTATATATATACTAGCTTAGAAAACTCGTGTACTACATGGGTTGAATACTAATAAATATCAAATAATTATAAAATTATATTTTGAGTAAGATATAATTTAGTTATTTTTTATTAACTTCTAATAAATTAGTAAAATATTGAAATAAAAAAAATATATATATTTTTATATTTAATTATGTAATCTAATTACAAAAAGTTAGAGTTTTTTGCCTTAAGGGTGTATTTTGTAAACTTATTTGCTAAAAAGGTGTTATTTAAAACATATTTACCAAAGTGGGGTTAAATCTAATTAAGGTTATTATTTAAAAAAATACCCATCGTCCTTCATTTTGGAAAAAAGGGCCCATCGTCTTTTCCCATTGCAAGCCACAACGCCGATTATGATTCCACATTTCTCATGCAGGTTGCTCAAGTACTCCTCTCCCAACGTCAAAACGATTTTGATTTTTGATTCGAAAGCCATACACGATTTTGGATTCAAACGTACTTCAAACGCCAAGTATGTTTTGTTCAGTTCTAATCACCGCTTCGGATCGCAATTGTTTTTTGATTAGGTCCGATTGTGATTGCATTTGGGGTATAATCATTCTAGATTTTCGATTGCATTTTGATTATGTATTATTGTTTTGATTAGTTCTGATTGTTTTGATTAGGTCTGATCGTTTTTCTTAGGTCTGTTTCAATTGCATTTTGAATTGTTTTTCTTCTTTTTTTTAAATCAGAATGGACCAACTTAAATCAATATCTGAGATGATTGAAACAGAAGATTTCTATACAATATCTCAGATTGCTATTGTAAACAATGAGGATGTTGATGAAGTGATAGAAGATGAAAGTAATATGAATGATGTGTTGTAAGACAATGAAATCACAGATGAAGTACCTTCAACTTACACTAATTTAGAGGATATTAACAAGAGGTAAAAGATACGGGTTGCTTACTACAAATTTATTAGAGATTTTTAATAGTGTACTAAAAAGTGCTCGTTTCTTACCAATTACAGCATGTGTTCAACTAACATTTTATAGATCGGTTCCTTATTTTGAGGTGAGACGCCCTATGGGAACTAGTGCACAAGCCAATGGAGATGAGTATACTCCCCATGTTGTAGCAAAACAAGCAGCTTTAATGTTAAAAGCCGGTGCACATTCTTTGAGGCTTTTAATCGACAGAAAGGGATATTTGAGGTGATAAATCAAAAGGGAAAAAAACATTCAAGTTGTTAATTTGGAACAAAATACTTGCACATGTGGAAAATGGGAGATATTTAAGCATCAGTGTTCTCATGTTTTGAGCGCATGTGCCAAACTTTCTTTAAACAGTTGGCAATATGTTCATAAATGTTACTCAATTATAGATTATTGTGCTACTTGGTCATCTGAGTTTTCTCCACTTCCTCATGAAGCATATTGGTCACAACCATCATCTATTAGAGAGTTCCTTCCCAATTTGGATCTAAAGCGAGATAAAAAAAGGTCGTCCTTGTTCAACAAGACTAAGGAATGGAATGGATATTAAAGAGGGGAAAAAGACTAATCAATGTGGAATTTGTAAAGAACGTTGTCATAATCGGGCAAAATGTAAGTCCAAACCAAGAAGAATGGATGCTTAAGTGGATCGAGTTCTTTTGAGATCTTTCTTTTATTAAATGTATTTGTCATTGAATCGTCTAGTTCACTTTATTTGACATTTTTATTTTTGTTTGTGATTGATATTGAGATATTTTTATGTTTTAATGTTTATTAGCATGTTTTATGTTTCTTGTTTCATTTTTAATATTTTTTTTACGATTCCTGTATTGTAATTAACCTGATTTGATTAAAAAGTAAAATATAAAATGAGAATTACCCTTATATTAAAAAAATTTTGGCTAATGAATAGTAAACTTAGCAACTTTTGGTTTTGTAGGCATTTTACTTCTTTATTTTGCCCTGTTGTTTGATTGACCCACCTGCATATAACCATGCTTTCAGCTTTTTTCCCATACCTTCTTTTCTTTCCCATACCTTCTTTATATCTTCATATGGTTGTCTTGCTTGACTGATTACGTTTCTTTTCTTCTTGCTCTTGCTCTAGTGTTTGGAGCTTGAAGGATTGCTACGCTTTTCGTCTCGGTCAGACCTTGCAACCGTCATCGGAGGACTAGGTACCCTTATCTTTAAATCCCTAATTTTGCAAGTATAGACATGATTTCCACAAGTAGAATTCACTACTATGCTTGTGGATTTGCAGTTACCCATATCTTTAAATCATATTGTTTTATCATTGGTACACATGATTTCCAATAGATTACGGTTGTGGACGACCCGTTCTTGCTTCGATTTCAAGAGTGGTCTTGGTAACGTAGGAAATTGAGTAATATGTTACTTCTAGCGTCATTTTTCCAAACCTAAAATTCACTGATGTATCACCCTTTGTAGGTTGGTAGTTGTCCTTTTCTTTTACCTATGAAATTTAAGTGTCTATTGATATCATATCTTCATAAGATTAGATGAGTTTTAATGAGCTAACAAGTCATCAGACCCAAGATGGATCAGTCTGTTAAATAGTGTTAATACATGATGGTATATTTTGGTAGCATGCTTTTTGTTGGTTATAAAACTTGCTACACAGTGACTATTTTGTGGGTTTTAGTTTGCTCCTAATCTGTAAGTTAGTTTTATTAATAATTGCTATAGGCTTTAAGTCATTGTCATCTTTAATATGACAACCTATTTTATTTGTACCTTGAACTATAGCAACGAAATATGCACTTAATGTTGCTTTATATATGCAATTAAATTAGATATGATATATGATTTTCTAGGCCACTTGAATTTGATTATTTGGTTTAATAATCAGCTATATTGCACCATTTTTACACGTTTAACAAGAAAAAGCAATACAGATTTTACACGGTTCTTTCATCAAGTTATTAACACGGGGTATCGGTAAATGTATTATTATTTTGGGATGAATTCCAAGTTTTCATACATGCTTAATTATCAACTGCATTTGTGGGTTTTGTTTCTTTTATTATTTTAAGATCTTATCATTTCTTTGTTCTTTTGTTCTTCATATATGACATTTTAATTTTTGAGGAATCTTCTTTTTTTGCTGGTAATCAAGGGCTTTGTTTACGGTAATAAATGCATCCGCCTCTACAACATTAACAATTGTCTCTTCATCATTAACAATTGCATCATCCCCAATTGACAGAACATAATTTTTTTAATTGTTTGGCTGCTTTGATTTGTGCCATTGAAAATTTGAAGAATTATTGAGAATGCAAAGACTTTTATTGTGGTGATAATGTTACCTGTTTGTTGTTCCACCTGTGATGGTTTTGCACGTATAGCATCTGCCAGTGTTGTAAAAATCGGCCTAGGCGGCCGCCTAGGCGCTAGGCGTCCATAAACCTTGTCGATTTTGCCCTAAACGGGGCCTAGGCGGCCTTTTTTTTTGTTATATTGGTTTTTTTGCTTTTTTTGGCTTTTTCGAGTAAAAAAGACCCAGATAAGTTATTATTCGAGACATTTCTCATCCCTAAATACTTAATATGTCTCTAAAACATCAAATCCAACATCTGAAACATTGAACCATGCCACTAAACATCGAAATCCATGTGTAAACTTTGAATTTTATGTTTAAGTTTGTAATTTGAAGTACTTGACTTAGTATGTTTGAATTTATTTTTTAATATATTTGAAGTATTATATTAAATTATTGAGCCTTTTGCAAGGTAATTTTGTCCATCTGTAGTATAGATAGTTGTTAGCCTTTTCAAAGGTAGTTTTGAGGAGTTTTAGTTTCTTACATAATATTTTTTGTTATTGTCTAACGATTCATGCAAGGTAATTGCACTTATTAAATCATTATGTAATATATACTATTTTTATTGTGTCTTACACTTCTCCAATGCAGATTTTAAAGTAATCACATGCTTAAATCCTAAATTTAACGTCGTGTTGCTGGTGTTTACTAGGTATGATTTATATTATGTAATATTTTGATATCCTTTGTATTGCCATTTTTCATTACTTTTTTGTTTATGTATGTGATTTGTTAGTGTTGGATTGTACAATTATAATTATCCTTCTGCACCTTTCCTACTTCTATACACATCAATATGCAGGTTCATGTTATACTTATTATTCATTGCTTGTGAATGGTGTTGTTTCGAATGATGTTAGTTTCATTCTTTGTATTTATTTCCATTTGCATGTCATTTTAGTCGCACAATCGTAAGCGGCGCCAACCTTCTTCACCGTTAACATCTGATGCTTCAACTTCTAATTCAGTTAGTTATACTGGCTTGCAAACCCGCCTTTAGTCTTTACGTCGCACACCAGCTCTTTTTTCCAATGTTCAGCAACAACAAAATTTTGTTCGACCCGGTGGTGGTTCTTTAAATACCTTCTCACCATCTTCACCTGCTGTTGTCCATAATGAACAAGACCAAATCCAAAATTGTCTTTTAGATAATGCATCATCATCTTCAGCTATTGATGTCCAACCTGATTCTGTGTTGACTAGCTATCTAGATTTGGGAACCTGTTCTGAAATATGTCAATACTGTGGCGCACTTTTTTGGTTTGTTGAGCGCTTGGTTTCTTATCCATCAAGCCAATGACCCAAATACAACGTAAAGCAGGCAGAATTTCATTTGATTATCCTTCAGAACCCCCTTCCCTTTTAAAATCTTTGTTTGCGGATTCTGTGTTCCTATCAAATATCCGTGCATATAACTCCATGTTTTCCATGACATCTATCGGTGCTGTGGTTGATGAGACAGTAAATCAAGGTACTGGTCCGTATGTATTCAAGGTGGCAGGCCAGATTTCTCACTGGTTGGGTTCGTTATGCCCACCACCAGGTTGTCAACCTAGATTTCTGCAGATGTATATCTTTGATTGCGAAAATGAAATATCAAACAGATTACGCTTCTTTTCTGTTAGAGATCGTAATCAACTTTCAGAAGATATTGTTGCTGCTTTAATCCGTATGTTAGAATAGAACAACGAGTACGTGCACCTTTTTAAGAGTGCTAGAGACCTATATTTGAATGCACATGTTCCAGATTTTGTTATCAGATTGCACCGCCGCGTAAATCAAAGACGTTACGAAAATCTTGTTGCAGGTAGTTTAGGCGCAGTTATTTGTGACGGCAACTTTTCTTCAGAAGACTTTGATGTCATTATTCGTGCCAAGGACGACACTCCTCATAGGGTTAGTAAACTCCATCCATCGTACATGTTGTTGCAATACCCATTGTTGTTTCCTCGAGGAGAGCAGGGGTGGTCACCAGAATTAAGGTTATCTCCGGAACCAAACTCCAATGAACGAAACCTATCACCCAGCATGTACTATTGCTACCAAATACATGATCGACATAGCAACTACACCCATTTAATGAAAGCTCGTCGGTTATTCCAGCAGTATTTGGTTGACGCGTATGTTTGTATTGAACATTGTCGTCTGCAATACATACGATCAAACCAAAATACATTTCGATCTGAGTACCTTGGTGGAGTTCAAGATGCCATATCTAGGGGAGATACTGAAGGATCCAATAATGGGAAAAGAGTCATCCTGCCTGCTTCATTTACCGGTGGACCAAGATACATGTATAAACATTATCAGGATGCGTTGGCCATTTGCAGAGTGCATGGAAAACCATAGTATTTTATAATTTTTGCGTGCAATGTTCGTTGGCCTGAGATCCAGCGCGAACTACAACGTTCTCAGAGTCTATCCGCTCAAGACAGACCTGACATTATCGCTCGAGTTTTTCAACTAAAAGTCAAGTCGTTAATTAAATACTTAAAGACTTCTAAACCATTTGGCGAGGTTACCGCAGGTACTATTTATTCATTATATTTGTGTATATCTACAATTACGTCGTTTTGTGCTTATTTTTAATACAAGTGCCGCTCCCTCACTTTTACAGATCTGTATACTATTGAATTCCAGAAACGTGGTCTTCCACATTGTCACATATTGATATGGGTTTCTAATGCCTCTGCACTTCAAATTCCATATGAAGTTGATTTGCGCATTACTGCTGAATTGCCTGATAAGAATGCTCATCCAGCATTATTTCAAGTTGTTACTGATTGCATGTTGCACGGTCCTTATGGATTACCTAACATGACTGCTCCGTGCATGATAGATGGTAAGTGTTCCAAAGGTTTTCCAAAACCGTTTACACACGCAACACGGTTTGATAATGCCAGTTATGTGCACTACAAAAGATCTGCAAATGGTCGTTAATTCATAAAGAATGGAATTCCTCTTCATAATGGATATGTGGTCCCGTATAATAAAGAATTGTTGCTACGTTTTAATGCTCATATAAATGTGGAATGCTGCGGGTGGACTATGTTAATAAAATACCTTTTCAAGTATATATCAAAAGGAGCTTCAAGAATAAGGTATACGATAGCAAAACCAGATAACTCATCTACCAGCAATTCCCATTTAGACGAGGAAATGATTGATAAGGTAACAAATTATGTTGACAGTCGCTTCTTATGTCCACATGAGGCCGTTTGGAGAATTCTTTCTTTTCCAATACACAACAGAAATCCAGCTGTTCAAATACTGGCAGTTCACCTAGAAGGAATGCAAAACATTACTTTTAAAGAATCCCAAAGTCTAACAGAGGTCGTTAACAATCCAAAAGCCGTCAAGACAACATTAACCGAATGGCTAAACAATAACCACCATGAAAGAATGTTAAATATGCCGTCAAGTTGCTCAGGATTGCATTTGCGTTACATCGACTATTTGTCTGCATATAGATGGGACCTCACTGGAAAAAAATGGATTCGTAGATCCGGACATAAAAGCACTACCATTGGAAGGTTAACTTATGTGCACCCAACTTGTGGCGAGTTATTTTATCTAAGGCTCTTGCTTAATTACAAGACTGGTTGCTGCACATATGAAGATATTTGCAGTGTGTCAAACGTTGTTTTTCCAACATACCGTGAAGCATATGAAAAACTTGGGCTTATAGGAAACGACAAAGAATGGTCAACTGCGTTTTCGGAGGCTGCTTTTTGGGCGACTGCTGCAGAATTAAGATCATTGTTTGCTCATATGTTATTGTTTTGTGACATTTCAAATCCTTTGGCACTTTGGGAACAACATTGGCTCAGAATGAGCGACGACATAAGTTATAGATTTGCCCATGCCAACACGTCCACTCCGGTTACATTAGCTGATTCTGATCTTTGCCAGTATCTTCTACATGAGATTGAAATTTTACTGAACTCCAGCACATCCTCTTCCTCACTCTCAGACTTTGGTTTACCAATGTCAGATACATCAATCCTTTCGTCTTTAGGAAATCGTCTTTTGTTAGAAGAACGCAACTATGACAGGAAGGCACTTGCATCTGATTATTTAGCTATGCATTCATCCCTTCGCTCAGATCAGATTGTCATTCATAATGCAGTTGTTGATTCCATCAACCAATCATCATAGTGTTTATTGTTTGTTTATGGACATGGTGGAACTGGCAAGATATATTTATGGAAAACTCTAATTTCATATGCAAGATCAAGAGGATTAATAGTTTGTAGTTGCAGCCTCAGGCATTGCTTCTTTGTTGCTCCCATCAGGCAGGACAGCTCATTCACGTTTTAAGATACCATTCGAACTCAATGATGAATCTGTCTGCAACATCAAAAAAACACACAATTGTCACAATTACTGTTGGAGATAAAATTGATTATATGGGATGAAGCCCCAATGAGTGATCGTAGATGTTTCGAGTCGCTAGACAAGACACTTATGGACTTAACCGACAACATATCACAACCATTTGGTGGAAAGTCCATTTTGTTAGGAGGTGATTTTAGGCAAGCATTGCCAGTAAAACGAAAAGGATCTAAGACAGATATCATACAATCATGTCTTCCAAATTCCTATCTATGGGACTGCTTCAGAGTTTACAAACTGCATGAAAACATACGTCTGTTGCAACCTGGAACATCAGTTTCCAACAACCTAGAATCCTTTTCCAAGTGGTTGCTCAATATAGGAGACAGCAAGCTAGGTTCCATCCCGGAAGATGGCCTACCTGATGCAAAAGTTATCACCATCCCAGAAGAGTTTTTAATTCAAGACCCGGTTAATGGTGGGCAACAACTGATAAGCTACATTTATGATGTCTCAATACTACAACATCCAACACCAGCCAACATTGCTGATCGTGCCATCATTTGCCCCAAAAATGAAACTGTTGATGAAATCAATGAATTGGTACATGCCATGACGCCAGGTGAATGTATCTCATACTACAATACTGACACAATGGTTCCCCATTCCCGAAGTAGCGGTGTAAGTGATGAAATGTACCCTATTGAATACTTGAACACACTGAATTTTAATGGAATTCCTCATCATTGTCTTACACTGAAAAAGAATAGTCCAATTATACTGTTACGTAATATAGATTCCAAAATCTGGTTTGTGTAATGGTACTAGATTATTGGTTTCACAACTTTACCTAGAGTTATTGAAGCACATGTAATTACTGGTACTCTCTGGTACCATCTGGCCATAGAGTGTACATACCTAGAATAAATTTTGTACATAATAGTAATGAACTTCCATTTGTTTTCACACGACGTCAGTTTCCGGTTAAAAAGTGTTATGCAATGACCATTAACAAAAGTCAGGGCCAATCCCTAAATAAAATTGGAATATATTTACCAGAACAGGTATTTGGACATGGCCAGTTATATGTAGAGGTGGCCAAACCGGGTTTTTTTGGAACCGGTTCCGATTCCAAGCGGTTCCGGTTCCGGTCAACAAAGTCAAGAACCGGTTCCGGTTCCGGGTTTTGATCGGTTCCTACCGGTTTTTTGCCGGTTCCGGTTTTGGCCGGTTTCGGTTCGGGTTTGGCCGGTTTGAGGGCGGAACCGGTTCCGGGTTTTCCGGTTCCGGTTCCAATTTCTCTGAAAATCAGGAACTGCCCGTACCCACCGGTTCGGGTACGACCGGTTCCGGTTCCGGTTCCGATTTCCGGTTCCGGTTCCGGAACCGGGTACGTTGGCTACCTCTAGTTATATGTAGCACTTTCCAGGGCCACATCACCAAGTTCTCTAAAAATACTTATAAAAACTGTTGAAGGCAGCTGTAGTAATAAAACCCTAAATATTGTTTACACTGACTTGCTAAACAAGGTTGAAGCACACGAGGTTATAATCTTTTATTGTCATACGTAATACATACTTGCATTACCAATCCATATTTAAACACAAAATAAGAATATTTACCACATGTATTAATCTTTTTTTAAATTACATTTTTGGTAGGCATGTTAAAATACTTATCCGCTTCACTTTATGAAATAATATTAAACTACTTAAATTTTAAGTAAATGGCTGACTGTTTTATTTCTATTGATTAGTTGATTGTTAATGGAGTTTAAAGAGATCGCTTCGCTTCGACCACGAGCTGCAGCATCACCGATTGAAATACGTGTCGTCCGCATATGGAAGCCTCCTTTTCGTGACAACGAAACATGTTTTTTGCTGGTTGACAGACATGTAAGTGTTCACATATCAAACTATTATTCCCATGATACACAACCTAATTAAATTTATGCTACTCATTAATAGGGGGATGGAATCCAGGCTATTGCTAAAGGAAAAGATCAGAGTTATGCAGAAAATAACCTCATGCCAAAGTCATGCTACAGAATTGAAGGATATGCATGTGTTGAATCTGAACCATATGTTAACACTCTTTCACATCCAGCAAACCTAAGAATAGGTGTTGCATCAACATTCACCCCAGTAGCCGAAAGCGATGATTTGCCACATCAATACTTTGAGTTTGCATCACCCAGGAAAATTCAACGTATATGCGGGAATAGCAATGAAGTCATAGGTAACGGAAAACAAAATTCTTAATTAACCTTCAAATTCGCTTATCATAATAAAAATTTATATAACCATGTCTTAAAAGCTTCTCAATATTAGATTACGTTGAAAATTATATTTACTACTTCTTTTGATACAATATAATCAACAACTTAACCATCTTTGCAAATTAATTTTACCTATCGAAAATAAAACTCAAAACAATATGCCGTTAGGCCAATACTTCATGGCTCAATTCTCCTCTAACAAAATAAATTTAATAGATGTATTTAGCGACATAAGTTATGCAATATTAACACAAGATTGCATCATTTTTTCAACATATTTCATTGGCTTACTGCTAAAGGTTGAAGATAAAAGCACTAAAACACAACGTCCATATGTCAGCTTATTATTGAAAGACACCAGGTAAATCCCCAAAGAACTATCCATAATGTTGCTATTTAACAAGTAATAATATCGTATTTTCAGTGCATTACAACTCCAACCACATTGTAACAGCAATGAAAATATTGAAGTGGCCCTTTGGGAAGAGATTTCAAAAACAGCAACCCGGTTTGACAGAAAGGCTTTAGAAGACTCCACGTATCCCACAGTCATTGCAGTTAAGCCGTGAAAGTGAAAGAATTCTCCAATAAGTGTAAAATCTGCAAATCAAAAAGTTAAATTTCTCATATTATACTTACATTTAACGTTTTCAATTACAATGCAGATGCCAAACAGCTTTGGTCAACCAGAGCAACATACGTGTACCTAAATCCTAGATGTGCAGAAACAGAGATCCTCATCACCAAGTAATAGACTTACTTTACGAAAAATTAGTTTGCTAAAGGTTTAAAACTTTGCTCCAATTCTAACAAAGCTAGCCTTATAACAGCTTCAACACCCAGGGAACACAACACACGTCTACAGGGACTCAAGACATTATCATAAACAAGGCCATAACTATTGTATCAGAAAACAAGACAACCATTGGTGACTTAATTCAGAAAGAGTCAAACGAACTTTCGGTAACAATCATACCAAATAAACAATATTAAATAAAAAGTCACGCTCACTCTAACCAATTTGTAAATACAGGCCAGACTTTCACCTTCAACAGTGCAATAACACATATAACAACAACTAGCGATTGGTACCATCCTTCATGTCCGAAATGCAGAAAAATTATCTACCCAACTGGTGACGAGTGGTTCTGCACCGCCGACGGAATGCAAAGAGAGGCGAAATACATGTACATTAAACATAAACAACCGCTCTTCATTTTCATAAAATTTAAAAATCTGGTATATTGACCATTTTCCTTTTATTTTTCATAACTTTCAAAGATAAAACAAAATACAAATAACTAATAGAAATCATATAACATATCTACTAAATAAACGTCCATGCACGCAACAAATTAAAAATGACTCGATAAATTTTTTTTCTTTCTAAACCCAAAATCCATCCATAAAACTTTATTAATCAACTAAAACATTTCACAAAAAAATGCAGGTATCG
Organism: Mikania micrantha; assembly: GCA_009363875.1. Classification (NCBI taxonomy): domain Eukaryota; kingdom Viridiplantae; phylum Streptophyta; class Magnoliopsida; order Asterales; family Asteraceae; genus Mikania; species Mikania micrantha. The sequence continues at coordinate 77,547,013 of CM018680.1, read as the reverse complement.
CATACATGCTACCATTTCAGACGATACATGCAGCATTAATGCAGTACTTTTTGATGAAGCTGTAAAAGCTTTAGTAGGGATTGAATGTGCAGACCTGGTTGCCAAATCAACATCAACTGATATGGCCTGTATCCCCTTACCAGTTCTTGAAATGAAAGGGAAACCTACAAAATTCCATGCACAAGCCTCAAAAGACACTCGCTCAGGTGTAATTCGATGTGTTGTAAACAAAGTTACCATTGCTGAAATCGCCACAGAAAATGATCTGCTCACCATAATGCCAACACCATTACCACATACACCACAACAACCACCATCTAGGAGCCGACTTGCAACCAAAAGACTGAATTTCTTCCCTAAAGGTGACACATCAACAAATATAATAACTAATGTCTATTAAAAATTAATATGTTTCTAATACCAACTACATCTATAGGTAATAACACAAGTGCGTAGAAGAAACCCAAGTAGAAGAACAGAAAAGAATCAACGTAGGAAGACTAAATTCCGACTTTTGCAGTGGCTTATGTTTTGCAAAAAACAATATATTACATTCTCTTGATTAGCACACTTTTGCAACTAATATATAGGTAAAAACACTGAACTCAACCTTCTAGATTAATGTATTAAAATTTAGTGTGATACTAATACAACTTCACATGCAGGCACTATGTTTGCCAGGATTTAATATAACCTTCCTGTGAAGCCAAGTTTTGTATGTTGCTGCCTTTAGTATTAACATCCATGTGTAAAAAAAACTTAACCATGCAGCATATTAATAGAATCAGTTTCATCTAGATAAAAACACTAAACTCTTTTATAACTAACCTGGTCAAATTCCAGTTCTTTCATGTTCTTAGTTGACCCCCTTCATGTATTGGTAAAGACGTAAACTAATGATGTATGATACTAAGACTTGGTAAGTTTTGTGAGCCTTTTGTTTGTCATTCAATTTTTTAACCAAGGATGAGTTAAGATATTACTCCACTAGGAGTTGTTATGGGAAGAAGTTCAAGGATATGATTATTTATGAATATTTTTATAGATAACCAATCAAACCTTTGAATTAAGATCCGGTGACATGTGTTACAAAAATGTTTCAACTAAAGCAATCAGGTGAAAGCTATTTTATGCACTTTATCTTTAGATTTCAATGGATTATTAGCATATAATTTCAATGCTAATCTCTCTCAATATTTCTTGATATTTCTTTACTACAGACATTAATGTTGTGACAAACAAAATCAAGATGTTGGCACAAAAGAAAGTTACATTACCTGCTAGAAGACACAAACTAACTTTCTTGGATGAACCTAATAGGTAACACAACTATCTTAGATGAGCCTTATACATCAGCTTTTTTTCCTCAACTTTTTGAATAAATCCTTTACTGCTTTTAACCAACACTTCTATTCATCAAATAACTTCAAATACAATTGTTTTGAATTGAATATCATAGCCATATATGCCTTTACAAAAGAAACATCATTAAACACGTTTCCCGCCGCAACGCGCGGCTGGGATAATACTAGTTATAGTTAAAAATAACTCTACTGATTGAATTTGAAATATAACAAAAGGAAAACATTATAGGTTTAATTCAATATTAAAAATTAAAGAAAAAAAGAAGTTACTAAAATATAAAAATTAAGGAAAACATCTATTTTGGTAAATATTTTTCAAACTACACTATTTTGGTAAATAAGTTTTTTTATTACACTCTTTTGGGAAAAAACTCCAAAAAGTTAATACTATTTGTTAGAAGAGAGAAGCGGGAAAACTATTTTTAGATTTAATCAGAACGCGACACGTGTCACCTAAAAATACTCCTCTATTAGATAAGGAAGATATATAGGAGATGGTTCCATTGGTAATCCACTCAACGTGTGGTAACCCATTAACTAATTTTGATTGGTTGTTAAAATAATGTGTTTTAAAATGAGTGGTTCATATTAAATCTGAAAAAACAAGTGAATAAGATTTGTTTAAGGGTATTTTTGACATTTGGTGGGTGTAGTTGATTCCTTGTTTAAAAAAAGTTTACCCCTAATTTTTTAAACCTTCATAGCTTTTATATGCATTATTATTTTTTTATAAAAATTTCACCATTAAATTTGTCACTTTTTTATCTTTAATTCAAGTATAGTTTTGTCAATTTTTTTTAAAAATGTTCGTAATTTGCACTGATGCAACGACATTTTACACTGACGTAACGAGCTGAATTTTTTCAAAATCTTCGTAATTACACTGATGTAAGGAGCTGGATTTTTTCAAAGTTTTCTTAATTTTTTCAAATATTAATGAACTAATTTTTATAATAAAAACTAATTTGTAACGAGACGGAAAGATTTTACGTTTGTGTAATTACGAATGCTCGAAAAAATGAGAAAATTACGAACGCTCAAAAATAATTTGTAAAACATTTTAAAGATGGAAAGATTTTGAAAAAATGAGAGAAAATTATTGTATTTATTACTTGTTACGTTGGTGTAATTACGAACGCTCGAAAAAAATTCAAAAAAAATTGGCATGACTATAATGGAATTAACGAGAAAAATATAACGAGTTTAATGGTATAATTTTTATAAAAAAATAAAATAGTATAAAAAAGTTATAAGTGTATAAAAATCAAGGGGAAATTTTGATTTAAAAAAAAAAAAGAAAATGGATGGAGTTTAAGAGTGTGACACTTCTCACTCTCTTATTAAATCTGACTTTTTTATATTAACTGAAATGACTGAAATACCCTTTTTAATTTTAAAAGGTTAGGTGACACATGGCAACATCTTATTAAATCTGGAAAATTAAAACCATTGGATGTGAGTTGTTGGGTTTGAGTTATTGGGTTAACACAATTATGGTGGGTTCTTATTTGAGCCATATCTTATATGTATATATACTTACAGTTATTTTGTTTTGTTTGTGTGATGGTTTGAATATTGGTTTTGGACTTCGGCTTCTATTTGTGGGCTTGATTGAATGAGGCTGGAGATTGATGGGCTTATTTAATAAATAGATCTGGTAGCATACAAGGGGGATGTCAGACGAAGAAAATTTGAGTAGACTGAGGTTTTCCATTTTTTAGCTCCAGACGAGTTTTGTTGTCTCTATCATCGTCTAGGGTTTCGTTTTAGTGTTTTTTATTGATATCTCAGTCTTGTTTTGTATAAGTCTTGTTTGAGAAGTCAATGTAGTTGTTATTTTGTTCTTATCGATACTAGGGTTTGAGTCATTGTTCTTAGATCGAGTTGTAATATATACTAGAATCATTTATATTTGTATTTTTTGATTTTTTGTTTAGTAATCTGTAAGTTGTTTCTTTTATTTATTTATTTTTGAAAGCCAACAAAACTTATTATATTATAAATCGGACTAACAGAAAATTAGTCCAACACCAAAATACATACAATACATTTCCCTCTTATGATAAATCCAAACTAGAAATATCAAAATTACACCAATGAGTCCATGACAATGACTCCAATTTCGCCATATTTCTTACCTACAGAAAGCTTAAAATTTTTATCTCTGCCATCAAATGATCGATTGAAAGGTTCTTTTCTTCAAATACAAACTTATTACGCCTCATCCAGATACACTATAAAGTTGTTGCAAATACCAAAAATTATCTTAGACAATTATGATCTACATTCATGCATTATACTTAGGCTATGTGTTGTGGTACGTGACCCAGGCGTGATGCCCCTGGGTCACGCCCTGGTCGCGCTCCACCCCCATAACACAGGGGCGTGAGGGTGGCGTGATGGGCAAGGTGGTGAGGGCAATCACGGAGTGATGGCCGTTGGAGGGAAAGAAAAACAATTCTAACGGCTATGTTACCGTTGACATGTCAAAAAAAATTAACCCTATATAAACTCATCCAACCCGTTCAAAAAACTTCAAAAATCTTCCAAAATTCTTTCAAAAATTCTTAAAAACTCTTTCAAATCTCCAAAAACTTCTACACTACCATGGATCATAACAACCCAAACAATCCATACTTTAATCCGTTTATGAATTGTTACCGACCTCAACTCGATCAAAACAATCCAAACCCAAACCAATTTCTAACATTCTCAAATTGGTACCCACAAGCACCTTTTTTCAACCAAAACTCACCCGCCGGTGACAACGTTTATGATAATCAATAGGATCCCGATGTTGACGTGGTTTCGGAAACACAACCCGACGCTCAACCGGTTTCATCGTGTTGTTGGCACCGATGAAAAGAAGTGCTTGAAAAAACAACCAAACCGTCCATTACTCGATGGTCGGAATCTGAAGAGGTGGCACTGGCTCGTGCCTACATTGACGTTTCCGAAGACCCGATCGTTGGTAACAACCAAACGAGCTCGGATTTTTGGAGACGCGTGAGACACCAGTTTTTTTCGGCAATGGGTTGTGGTGACTACCGGACGAACGACATGATTTCCGGCAAATGGCGCGATTTACAACGTAAAGTCGCGAAATTTAACGGCATATGGGTTCAACACCACAACAACCTTAAAAGTGGTGAGAACGACGAATCAGTGATGAACGAGGCGTTGATGGCCTACGAACGAGAAAACGGGCCATTTGCTCACATCGCGCCGTGGCAAGTTATGCGGAAATTAACCAAATGGCATACCGTCCCGAAGTTACAAACTTCGAAACGGACGAAGACGTCATCGTCCGGAATGTACACGACCACTCAATCCGACTCAACCGGTCGATGTTTCATTAACTTAAACGAGTCGGATGAGGAAGTCGAAATGGACATGACCCCACCAACCTCTCCTCAACGTCCGTCCGGTCGAAAAAACAAGGGTAAACGACCACAAGCCTCGTCTTCAACCAATTACAAAGACACGTTGGAGACCATCTCCGACTCGTTGCAAAAATTTGTCAGCATACAGGAGCAAAAACAATACAAGAATGATATGAAATTGTTGTGGACTCCAATCGATCACTTAACCGGTCGCGCTTTTGAAATAGCCGAGAAGACGAAGGAGCGGATTATGAAGAAATATAATTTGTAGTTTTTTTTAAAAAGTTTTTAAATTTATTTTAATGTTTTTTATTTAATTTTTTTATCATGTAATTTTTTTATTTTAGTTTGTAATGTTAATATCTTTAATTATATTATGTTTTTTTAATTAAATTTATAATTGAAAAATAAAAATTAAATAATAAAATATTGAAAAAGATGGTGATGACGTGGAGTGATGAGGAAATGATGGATAACATAGTAAAAGATGATGTGGAGTGATAAAGAGATGATGGTGTTGGTTGATTATGTGACGCCTACATAACGTGTACGTGAAGTGATGGTGGTCATTGCATAACACACAACGTTATAGCCAAGTTGCTTTCTTGTTTTCCCCACAAGTAACCAAGGATGATCAGGATGATGTGACAAGAGCAAGTAGGAATTAGAATTTATGTATTAAACTTCTCTCATCAACCAAATTCAAGATTGGTTGAAATAAAAAAATTAAAAAAAAAAAGTAAATACCAAATTTTTCTCTTAACCGGGTTAGTGTATAGATCTTAGGTTGCCCAAGGTTGGTTACTGGGTTGTCATGATTGTCATTATTTTTACACATGCCAACAGTTTATTGGTACATGGGTTTTTTCTATAAATTAAAACCTATTATCTAAAAACTTAACATTTTGCTAATTTAAAAAATAAAAAAATAGCAAATTTCGTAATTCATTTTTTTCTATTCATAGAGTATAATAATGACATACTTTTATAAAAAAAATCAATATTATCCGTTTTATTTTTAAAGTTAATAGGGGTCCTAGTCTAATGGTCACCCTTTTGGCTTCTCTGTGAAAGGTCACGGGTTCAAATCCCTTCAAAAGCGAAATATGGGTCCTTGGAAGGTCAGAGGGTTTTTCGGTGCGGTTTCCTCCTGATGGTGGTGGGGTCTCAATGGAGGTCATGGTAACTAACTAACTATACCTTGGTGACGTGGCCTAGAAATTAGTGGTTTACACGTTAAGATCAAATGCCGTTCAAAAAAATTTAAAGAGAAGAAAATTTGTTTATATTTTTTGGGTTAGGTTAGTTGTGAATAAGGGGGGAAAAAATCAGTTTAGTTGATGGTGTAGGTGAAAGAGAGTTAAATTATTTTTTAATAAATAATTGTGATTGGTTAATTGTGAATGAGAGTATTAAAAAGTTATTAATTACTTGAAGCTTTAAACTTTTGAGTTAGCATTTTATGTTGGCTAATGAACTTAAAACGGTTTACTAGTTTGGTACTAATTTGATAATTTTTGAGTATTTATTTTAGACTTTAGTATTGTGTTGGCATTTAACGTAACCTTCTGTATCAAGTTGCGACTGGATGCGACACCCACGTAATTTCACCTATATTGATTTCCATTGAGTAGTTACAATTTTTAAAACTACTTAGGGCCGTTTGGTAGCGTCTGAATCATTAAGTGTTGAATGGTTAAGATGTCTGAATGGTTAAGAGTGTCTGAACCATTAAGTCCTGAATCAGTTAAGACTGTTTGGTTGAACATCTAAATGAAAATGCTATTTTTTTTAAAGTTTTAAAATGTTTGTAATAACATTGTTATATTATTTTCAGATTTATTATAATATTTTGGAAATATATATTTTTGAACGGCAAAATGGTTTTATAATAACAATAATATCTATTTTTATGCTTAAAAAATGAAATGAGAAGGGTACCAAATTGAAAGCCTCGGTAAACCAAAATAAGCAGCGCCGTCGTGGGAGGCTGCAAGACAGTCGTGGGAGGCGGCGAGCAGCACCAGTCGTGGAAGCTTGTTGTTTTGTGGCTCCGATCGGGAAGATATCGCGACGGGAGTAGTGGTGTGGCCGATCGGAGCAAACGGATGTGCGGTGGTGTGGCAATCGGTCAAGCGAGTGGTGGTGGTACGGCGGCGCAGGACGGAGGGATGGCAACGGCGGGCGAAGGGAGGGCAAAGGCATGGTTTAGACGAGTGGTGTGAAACCGTCGTCGTCGTCCCTTCGGTGAGGACATCGGGTCATTGATGACCGGTGGTGAGGACATCGAGGATGGGTTTACGAAACACACATACTCCTGTCCCCATTCAGACGCATTCAGACTTGGTCTAAAGTCTGAATGATTCAGACCCTCATTCAGACATTGGAACCTATTCAGATGTGTGTTTTTTACATGAAACAAACGGTCTGAATATGAACCATTCAGATTCAGACCTATTCAGGCTCATTCAGACCCAAACAAACAGCCCCTTAATCACTGTTTGGCTTGTTAAGGGTTGAGTTATTTTTAAAACTTAATATTAAGAGACTTACTGATTTATTAAGAGATTTTTTAAAAAATTTTAAAGCTTAATGATTAAAAGACTTACTTAAAATTAAAAGATATTTTTTTTTAATGAAACCAACGATCCAACCTCTGATCAATTTAAAAGTAGACGTCAATTAGTTAAATCACATATTTTATTTGCGGTGCACACATATAATGTGTATATACGTGTTGGCACTCAAGGGACAAAAGTGAAATTTCACTAATTTTGATGTTTTTTGCTTATTTTTGTGAAATATCATTGAAAGCGTTTGTATGACAAACTAGAGGTGTACAAAAAACCCGGACCCGGAACCGGAACCGACAACCTGAACCGGAACCGGTGGGTACGAACGGGTACGGTTTTTCAGACAAATTAGAACCGGAACCGAAACCGGAAAACCGGAACTGGTTCCACCTGAACCCGGCCAAAACCCGAACCGGAACCGGTCAAAAACCGGTTAAAACCCGGAATCGGAACCGGGTATTGACTTTGTTGACTGGAACCGATTGGAACCGGAACCGGTTCTGGAACCGGAACCGGTTCCAAAAAAACCCGATTTGTACACCTCTATGACAAACTTCAAATGATAACTTTGAGCCGATGACTCCTTCAAAGCAGCCTCTCTATCCTAAATAGGATAGAGATAATGTTTGTCTTTATCATTTTCTTTAGATCCTACTAAAAAGTTATAATATAATGAGTAAGTTTGTTTGTTTATTAGTTAAATCATTAATATAATATAAACAACCCTTACTTTTTTTTTTCTTTTTACTTTTCACTTTTTTTCCTATTTTGTTTATCTGTATTTTACACCGCCTCAGCAGTCAGCAGGTTTCGTCCGTTCATTTTTGCGTGTGGACAGGTTGGTTTTTGGTGGAATCTACATTTGTAGCGTTGGATGTTATTTGATTTTCTTTTATATTAGAAATATTTTTTTAAACGACAATTTGGATCACTGATAGGTCATATATCCACCCGATCATAGTCACACCCAATAGGAGAAACCCATCATAGGTGAGAGAAAACCAATGTTTTAAAAAACCGGTATTTTAGGTGCGCCGGATTTGACTCAAAGGATAGTTTAACCAGACACACTAATTAACATAAAATTCTATAAAAATACAACTTATACTCAAATAAATTTCCAAAAAGTATACAAATTCATCCAAAAACAATTTAAAAAGTACTCAAATTCATCCAAAAACAATTTAAAAAGTACTCAAATTCATCCAAAAACAATCTAAAAGTACTCAAATTCTAATTTTTTTTTTAAATAAAAGTGCATAATATGATTATGACATTGGCGTGCTAAACGCATCAAGTTCACGATCTCTTAAAAGCCAAAAATCGCTTAAAAACCGAAATTTTGTGTTTTTTTAAACCGAAAATATCGGTAAAACCGGATTAAACCGACAGCACGATTTATCGAAGGAACCTGTATAATACCGGATGGTTTCGTACCGGATTAGTAGCCGACATGTCGTTGAACCGGTCGAACCGGCCGATTTGAACCGGTTTTTAAAACATTGGAGAAAACCCCCTAGCCCAGCATGGAACCCTATTTTGTCCATGCTAAGACTTGAACATGTGACATTCTCAATATTGAAGCCACATGATACCTCCTCTCAACCACTTGTGCTTAGGATCATTGGTTTTTATTGAGTTCTATTCCTTGCTCAGGTTTCCAGTGAAGATCAAGCAAAACTTCATCGATTATGTCTTCCTTATTATTTTGATTTAGATTTTATGAATCCTTTATTCAATTATGACATAAATGAAATGTGAAATTCTTGAGTAGTTTACTTCCTATCGAATGATGAATCCTGTAATTCTTAATGAAAATTAAAGAGAGTACCTTGGAATTCATAAGTAATTTACTTGTCTGTACATTTCCATTTGATCTTTTACGTCCCGACTTCACCTTGAGGGTGAGGCCATGATGTCCTTAAAGTCTATATACGATAGATAGACTATTGTAACCATGATATTTTTACTATTTGCTTTTTTGAACGTCGTTTCTTTCTAAAAAAAATGAGTTGTTTAATTCCATAAAAGAAAAAAGTCTTTTTTTACGAGATATAACTATAAATTGTTATGAAATCGACCATAGATCAATTCCCTTTTTGAGGAGCGTCTTGAATACATCCCTTAATTCTGAGCTTCATGTTACTCCTACCAAGAAACATGTCAGGTAAGGGCATCCCGATTGGATTAAATGGGATGACAGATTCTCATTTCGAATATGTAAAATCAGAATTTCGATCAAATCACAAACCGCAGTATACTAGGTCTTCTAATTCGTTAAGAGGTTTATCTAAAAGATTCACAATATAACTAGAAAGACGTTTTAAATACCACACATGCATTACGGAGGATGCGAGTTTGATGTAGCCTATTTGATATAGGTTCCTCATAGGTTTGTTTTAAAGGTATGAGTTTTAAGTCATATTAACAACCTGTGTTTTGATTTTTGGAAGCTTATGGTGCAATGTTCACGTGAAATCAGCGTAGTTATATTCAGAAAAAAAGTATACAAAAATGGAAGAAGAGGGAAACATGTAAAATGATACACTTCTCATCATGTCACATAAGCTGGCTTTACATAAACGAGTTTTGTTTCTATTTGAATTTATTTTTACATATAAGTTAAAAAGTAAAATTCAACATTGAACCTTGTTACAAAGTTATAAACATTTTAATAATAATTTTTTTTTTTGCAGAATGCATGTGTTTTACACTTGTTATTATTAAATTAAATTTGAGGTAACTTGTTAATATTTTTTTTAATTACACTGCAAAAACAAACAAGTTATTCTTTTTAGTTTGAGTATATGATATTGTTATTTTTTTTAACTAAAAAATTATTCCTATGTTACGCAGTGACAGAGCTTGGGAAAAAAGTCGGAGGGGGCCGGAGGATTTTTAGGAAGAAAATGGAGGGGGCCGAAGGTTTTTTAGGATGAAAACGAAGGGTGTCGAATGATTTTTATGAAAAAAAACAAAGAGAACTGAAGGATTTTCCGACAAAATACTATTATATCGACCATTCTTAGCTAAAAAACATGGGGGCCCGGGCACCCCTAGACCTCTTAAAAGCTTCGTCCATGATATTACGTGCATTTTACTAATTTTTTATTATTTTGTTTATTTAAAGTAAAAGAAAACTCTAAATTAGGAAGACTGAAAGAGTCAAAATAGTTAAATTTAGCAAGAAAAAGATGACGTATAAATGAATGAAGTTGTCAGCAAGTTTTTTTTTTTTTTTTTTTTTGGGATAATTCAAATTCGATCAAGTCAAAGTGATCCACCACGTGTACATCTGTTATTACAAAACATTCAACACGTCGGATCAGATTTATAAAAAGAAAAATTACAAAAATAGTCACTTTGACCAAAATTTTAAACAAAATGGCCATTTGACTTTTCCATCACCAAAATGTCCATGCCTTTACAGTCGCCGGCGCCCGTATACTTACGGGCGGCCGCCTATATGGGATCCAATGGGATTTCGTCATTTGTCCTTAACGGGCGCCCACGCCTCTTAAAAATGACGAACGCCCGTTTAAAAATTAAGTTGTCAGGGGCGTCGGGCCCACACAAACACCTCTGTCACGGGCGTCCGCCCATAAAAAAAAAACTTTCGATCAAATCACAGGCGCCCGGACCACCTACACAGGCGCCCGAACCGGCCACACGGGCGCCCGAACCTAGTTACGGGCGTCCAAGCTTTTTTTTCTCGGAAAACGTGTCACAGGCGCCCGCCTGTACTACTTTTTTTTTATTTGAAACGACTTTTATTTAGATTCGCCCGACCATAAAGGCGGGTATATATATGCGTAAGTGTCCCTACATAAACGTTCATGAGTTTTTTCAAACAAATTTGAAAATGGATAAACAATATTTTTCTCAACCAACAGATAAACCTTCGAAATGGATATTATCAAAATGGAGAACCTTAAAAGAAAGCAACAAAGAACGGCGGTAATATGCTCCAACGCAAATTTAAACTTGAATTCTTTTGAACTTCTCTGGACCTCCATTTAATTAGTCTGCCAACCCATCCTTCAACATGCTGTAATAAGTTATAATATAAAATAAATATTTATGTTAAATATATTTTAAATAATATTTTAATATTAAAAACAGTAACTTTAAACAATATTCTTACATTTGATGATAAATTTCCGTTGCAACCGTATCCGAACAAAGTACCCCAAAATTGTTTGTTAAGTTTTTCATTTTTGAAAAACACTGCTGAGTAACAATATGTTGAGTCGTCATTCTGATAAAACTCAACAACGTCATTCGACCAATTGTCAGACTCATCGTCTTGAATAGCCCATTTTCGTTTTTTTTACCGCTTCAGTCACAGGTCCCACATTTTCGTGATGGTGATCACTCGATCCTTCAGTGTTGCTTTTTAAGGTTCTCCATTTTGATAATATACATTTCGAAGGTTTATCTGTTGGTTGAGAAAAATATTGTTTATCCATTTTCAAATTTGTTTGAAAAAACTCATGAACGTTTTATGTAGGGACACTTACGCACATATATACCCGCCTTTATGGTCGGGCGACTCTAAATAAAAGTCGTTTCAAAAAAAAAAAAAAACAGTACAGGCGGACGCCTGTACCAAACAGGCGGGTGCCTGTGTGTTACAAGCGGGCGCCTGTGACAAGTTTTCCAAGAAAAAAAAGATTGGACGCCCGTAACTAGGTTTGGGCGCCCGTGTAGTCGGTTCGGGCGCCTGTGTAGGTGGTCCGGGCATTCGTCATTTTTAAGGGGCATGGGCGCCCGTTAAGGACAAATGGCGAAATCCCATTGGAACTCATATAGGCGGCCGCTCGTAAGTATACGGGCACCGGCGCCTGTAAAGGCATGGACATTTTGGTGATGGAAAAGTCAAATGGCCATTTTGTTTAAAATTTTGGACAAAGTGGCTATTTTTGTAATTTTCTCTTTATAAAAACTCTATTTTCATGAAGTTTTTCGATACTTTGGTACAGAGTGCAAAATGGTCGGTGTTTGGGTTTGCAATTCTAAGGAACGGTTTTCGTGGTTTTGCAAAAATTTATAAACCAAATTATTTAATGTGGTTTCAAAAAATTATAAATCTAACCAACTACGTAAGTTTGGTAGACCAAGCCAACGGGTATTGACGGTTTCAGGGTTTTATAAAAAAAATAGAGAATTCAAATTCTCATTTCAAAAGTCAGAAACCATAATCTAAAAGCAAACAATTATCAAACTAACAAAACTAGTCCAAAAAGGGTGATGATATATTAGACATAGTCATGATCTATTACAATGTTTATATAATAAATTCAAAGTCATACTCTATTTCGAATGCTTCTAGTCTACATACTTAGCATTTTCAGTAATTTTAAGTTATGTGCCAATTAGAGAGTAAAATATCATTCCAAAAAAAAAGAGTAAGATATGTTCGGAAGCTTGCAAAAATTATGTTTTCTATAAACAAATAATCATACACACACACACACATACGATTGGTGCAATTTATACGGTTTAAAAAAAATGCAAACCTTAAACTGCACCGAACAACTCGGTTTTTAGAATACTCAAACCATAAACCGAACAATCAAGTTTTAAAACAAACCAATTGTCTTCGATTTGGTTGGGTTTAAATGGTTCGGTTGATTTATGGACACTTCTAACTCTAGTCCTAACACAAACCTAAAAATTTGACACAATCCCAAGTAAAAAATAAATACTCAGGCGTTGAAATAAATTATTGTTTAACCCTATGTTAAATTCTTAAAAGTATACAAAAAATTCTAAAACAATTACTTTTAAATTTTAAGATATTATATTGATTTCTCTTTAAACGTTTCACAACCAAGTTAGCCTTTTAAATTTTAAGATATTATATTGATTTCTCTTTAAACGTTTCACAACCAAGTTAGCTTATGTCACAAAACATGTTTAAGAAAAGTAAAAATTAGCAGGCTAATTGTGTCATCCATGGCACGTAAATTAACTCGAACATAATTGTGTTGAGTCACCCGTGACGCGTAAATTGACTCAAACATTCTTATATTAAACCAAAAAACGAGAATTTCATTCGTGTCAGAATTCACGCCCCTAGTTAGATATGCATATTTGCTTATTTATGGTTAATATGAAAGTAAAATGTGCCCTCGAGCTATCTAATCGAGCTCAAACCTAACCTACTGTCTTAGAGTGAACTCAAAAGTCAGCTCAACTTGTTGGACCTGTTTATTGATCATACCAAAAATCATTATTAATAATAATAATAATAATAATAATAATAATAATAATAATAATAATAATAATAATAATAATAATAATAAATTGTTATTGTTATTGTTATAAGATAAAATTATATTTGTGAACTTTTCCAAGACTAGTAACATTACACAACATGATTCATTTTATATACGCTATTACATAAGGTGTAGACACTAAAACTGCCCATGAAAGTTAAGAGTAATGCTCGAAAATGTATCGAAAACAAAAAACAGTTTGACAAACAGTATGCATCTTAACTCGAAAACACTACGTTCACTTATCAGCAATCAGGGTCAAAGTTGTTCTTTCAGACAAAACCTCGGGTGCAACCTGCAACGGTTCCAATGAATCTACTATATCGCGCATAAGTGGTCTAGCTTTAGGATTACGGTTCAAGCAATGGTAAGCCAGCATGGCTGCCTTTTGGAACCCTTTAACTGGATAATCACCTAGCCTAGGATCTGCAATGTCTAGCAACTTCTTCTTTTCTTTTAGCAATGGGAGAGCCCAGTCTGTAAGGTTTTGTTCGCGAGGTGGTCTTGATTTGTCCAATGATTTTCTACCGGTTAGAAGTTCGAGAAGAACAACACCGTAGCTATAAACATCACTTCTTGGAGTCAAATGGCCTAAAACAAAAGACTTCACATTAGCAAGTCATCTTTACCGATATCAATAATTATTTTCACAGTGAAAATCCATTGCTAGAACACTCATGGGACCTTAATGACATCCGGCTAACCAACAAAATCCGGTTAAACATTACTTGTGATAAGCCACTAGCAGGTAGCCTTCAAGTGTTGATGACAGGTGGCGGCTAGTGGGACGTGAGTGTGTATCACTGTGATACCCTCTTTGAATGTTAAATCGCTAATTATTTCACATAATATTATCCATCTTTCATCTTTTTTGGTCAACTTCTACTATTAGTACCTTAAAAGATTACAATTACCTAAACATTCAAACATCTAGCTTCTGATTCTTCAAACAGTTTTTTGGCCCATTAGAATTATGTTGTAGTGTTATGCAGATAAAACGAAGTGGGGAATGCTAACAAACCTGTCATAATATACTCAGGTGCTGCATAACCGTATGTTCCCATTATACGAGTGGAAACATGAGATTTATCACCAACAGGGCCATCTTTAGCTAGGCCAAAGTCAGAAAGTTTTGCATTGTAGTCCTGTCCGTTAAATATAAATTCAAAATAATCAAAAATATTATGACAATGACCCATGGTAGCATGATGGTTTAACTGGTTTTTGATTTTGTGAACTAACCGGGTCAAGTAATATATTTGAAGTCTTGAAATCGCGATATATGACAGGCTTTTCTGCATCATGGAGGAAGGCGAGTCCTTTTGCAGCACCAAAAGCGATCTTCATTCTAGTTGACCATGGAAGAGGAAGTAGCACTCCTGCAACCAAATAACATTTTGCATCTGACATATCTATGGAGTTCAATGTAGTAATTGAAATTCTCCTGTATATTAAAAAATGCATGATATAATGAAGCTGAACCTAACTAGTCAATCATTCCATAAGATCAGAGGAATAATGAATGAAAGAAATATGCAAATAGACTACATTTTTAAGAAAAATAATAGGATCACTCACTAGAAAATAAGTTATTTTCCACACTTCCACGTGCCATATACTCGTATATGAGAACTCTGTGTTCGTCTTCACAACAGTATCCAATAAGTTTCACTAAATTTGGATGAGATAGCTGCCCCAAAAATATGACCTCAGCCTATAATGCACACAAGAGCTATTATTAACTGAAATTTGGCAGAAAATGACATACTGAAAGAAGAAGTGGCAATTCTAACCCATTACCTACAAATGGAACAAAGGTTGGTAGTACTTTATCTAAACCAAATCAAATCAAAGAACTTGGATAATACAGACTGGCCAAATGGGTTAAAACAACTTGCAAGTCACCCAAAGTCTATTCTTAATGCATACACAGTCCCAAAATCACTATTTGACAAAAAGAAGAAGAAGAAGATTATCACTATAATAATGTTTTTTTTGTAGACATACTTAATGCATAGGTTAATCCTAAAAATTACCAAAAACAGTTGGCTGGTCAACCTAACTCAGCCTGTTTCAACCTGTATCTCAAATGACCCATTTCAACTTGGACCCGTTTTGACCATTACCCAAGTCGCCCAACCCTCCCATCTTTAATGTAAATCATACATACATATATGAATGTATGCATGCATGTATTTATGTATAGATAGCAGAATCATAATCACCAGCCATTCTCTATGGCCTTGATAACTGTTATCTCCGTCATGAACTTTAACAGCTACTGGAACAGGTGGAATCCTTTCTTCTAAATCATCAGACAGAAAGCCTTTGTAAACACTACCAAACCCCCCTCCACCTAACATGTGATCTTGTCGAAAATTATCAGTCATTTTTCTAAGTTCATCGAATGTGAACACGATTAACGGATTAGTAGCAGAACAACGTCGTAGATCTTCAACTTCTTTTGGATTTGATGGCAGCTTCTTTAACTCCTCCTTCCTTTTAGCCTTTGAAGCTTCTTCCTTGGCCAGTTCTGAAATCGATACATGCAAGGGAAAATGAAGTAAAATAGCAAATAATGTAATAAATGTCTGCTTCATATCCCAATGTGACCTCTCACCAAAGTTGTATGCACAAAAAATAGAAACAATTTAAGAAAGTAAAGATCCATATGCTTAAAGAAAATTGTAAAAATCTTAAAGGTTGAAAGGGTGATATTCCATTATTTCTGTTCAAAAGGTACTCTGTTATTAGGACGCACTAGCAATGCTGCAATGTTACTTGATGCTATCACATAAGACAACTATAGACCCGCAATGAAATCAACAAACAAGTAGACTGTAGAGAAATACAAGAACTGTACAAATTACTTGATGCTATCACATAAGACAACTATAGAACCGCAAAATTGGCTCTCTTTCTTTCTCTGACTATGCATCATCCCTTATGTGTACACTGCTAGAAAAAGCATTCATTTGCCACGAAAATTTGCTGCGCGATTATTTTGTCGCAAATGTGTATAGGTTTGCTACAAAAGAACTGATGGGAAAAAACCCCTAATTTCCAGGTGACAAAAACTAAAAAAAAACCTAAATTTTCAAATGTCTCGCAATTTGCGACGCATTTCCGGCACAAAAAGATCTAATTTAATTAATTAAACATTGCGTCACAAATGAGTCGGAAAAACTTTATTTTCTTCTTTAATTTAATTATTATAATAATACAAATAGCAATAGCTATAAAAAACATATAAAAAGACTACACTAATATTTCCGACACATTTGCAATGCAAAGTTTCTTTAAGGTATTTTAAGCCAAATTTGTCGCAACTGTGTTGGAAAAATTGGCAAGTAAACCCCTTTCTCTCTATGTACACACACATTTAATTTAGATTCAAAGGAACTGCAAGAATCACATATGCGCTTGTATCTTTTAATTTAACCATGATACATATAGGGGTTTTGTAACCAGTTACCACATTTAATGCAGATTTACTTCAAGTAGAATACTGCAACAATCACGTAATACACCTGTAGTTTTTGCTTTAACCATGATGTGTAAGGCGGTTATGTAAACACTTACCACACTTTATTTTAAGTTTTTAACTCTCTTTATATTTGTCAAACTACATATTGTATTCTATGCTTAAAACTTGTTCTATAATGAAAGTGCCCTGTTTATATATATTTGGATTTTAGCATATTCACAAACGCCACCTTTTCTCTTTCTTTTCACTACAATTGAAGAAGCCAAATCTTGAACATGCCTAGAAAGATGCGTCTTGAAGCAACAAACTAAAAAAAAAGAGAGAAAACAGAGTATGATGATCCCTAGGTATTATTTTAATTAATATCTTCGTTAAAAATTACAACTTTCTTTACAAAAAAAATAAATAAATAAATAAAAAGTTGTTCGTCAGCGACCAACTTTTGGACACAGCCTCAATTTAAAGTAAATGTTATTCTGCAAGTGGCTCCAATTACAAACGAAAAGAAAGCCTACCTAAAATCGGTTTCAAACTGCATATTATAGAACATCCAGATGCAGAATATGAATTAAACCGCATAAATGAGACTAAAATCAAGAAGATTATAAAATAAACCGACCTGATTCTGTGTTAGATGATCTGTAATTTGAGGCTTTCCATTTGCACCAGCAGCTACCCATCATACACCAAGAAAACCTCAAATGTTCCTTCTTTCACTCAACCACAAAAAAGAAGAACAACCTATTAAAAGAAAAGTGAAAAACATTATTAAAGTTTGAATCTTTTATAAAACCCAAGAAAGATTGTTGATTTGAATTGTTGAAGAGGTTTGTTGGGAAATTTGATGTGGGAACCAACCATTTTTCTTGATTGTAATGATGAGGTGGAGTGTAGAAGTGGGAGGGGCTGTTTTCCATAGGCATGCTGCTTTGTTTTGATTTCTATATTTTGTGCCGTATGTGCTGTTTTTTTTTTAAAAAAAATTGTTTGGACCAGTGTATTAGTGCGCCCCTGGTGCATTTTAGCAGCTATCAGTCTCTGTCTATTATCTTCAAACCTTGCTTTTATTAAGCCTGTGCCCGAGGCTTTTCCAATTCTATTCAACATAGATTCCTTTAATAGTGCATCAATGGGCCTTCTTGTTTCATAAGTACCTATTACTTTAAAAAAAATATATTTATTTATTTTTATTTTTTTTTACTAAATTAGCACGTGCCTCTGATTCTACACCCAATAAAAAGAAGCAGTAAGATATATCAATACTTAAATTGGTGGGTTATAATAACTATTCTAAATGAGTTATAATTGATATCAACAAAAAAAAAAGTAGTTTGCTGAGATACAAGTCATACAATTTTATAATTTTATTCCACATGTCTAGGTAGCTCTGGAAGATAACAAAACATAAAGTGTGTCACAAGTTAAACTTTAATAAAATGAGAGGAATATAAAAAGAAATCTATTTCTCCTTAAAGTGATCATATTCATCTTAAAGTGCCAACATTACCAAAATAACAATGATAATCTACATGGAAAGGCCACATGCTATCATCAAATTTGTTCATTTTGAAGTGGTCCTTAAGGCATCTGCAACTTTATAGAACCCGTGCATATATGAGTATGAATTGAATACAATGTGAACATTGTGAAAGTGCATCAAACACTTGGCACCAAAGCCAAATTTATGTCAACACTTAACAGTGACAAGAAAATTGACCCGCAAGAAATCAACATATATCATATACTGTGAAGCAAATTTGTACATGGTTTCTTAACTTTATATCTAGTTGACATTAAAAACTATGATTATGTAACTGGTGATTATCAATATCATGTTTGATAAGAAGTCAATAGGCTATGACACGTTTCCCTGGAAATTTTATTCAACCGATAAATTATACCATACATTTAGCTAGGCATGATTATCCATCCAGGGACATGATAATATATTTTTCAAGTGGTTTGTGTTGAAAGTATAAAGTAGCAGACAAGATTTAGTGCCCTTTTTGGTAGCTTTTAATCTAGGAAATGAATAAAATATATTAGATTGTAGATTGTTTGTAAATTTAAACAGTATGGAAATTCAAGTAAAGAAAACTACAGTTCCTGATAGTGGGCTATCTTAATAAGCAAAATGACACATTTTTGGTTAGTAGTTTTCATTAATCTTGGTTAACTTCCTTATAAGCCCAAGGAAGGAACGTCTATAGGGTAAAACTTGAAGTTTCTTACAACTAGATTATATGTCCATTGGGCCATGGGGCCTAAGTTTATTTAGCTTTTGCTAATTTGTTTTTTAATTAGACAGGTAGTATCATGACTATCACCAAACATTTATGGACCACAAACAGAAGACCAACATGGTCAACAATTCAATACTACATATGTTTCCAAGTGAATGACAAGGACATATATGTAAATGCAGAATATCAAAAGTATTAACAATCATATTTAGATTGATCATCAATCATAGTAAATGAAGGGTCCAAACATTATCATGAGACTAAAATTCATTGTATTAACATAAAATAAAAGATAAATGCATGCAAACATTCAAGTTAGATTTTCACATCATTTGTTCTAATGAGAGTTTTAAAGTCTATACCTGTACTAAAAGGATTTGCCCTTTTTCTCTCATTGATGTATATGAAGAAAACGTTGTTTATATACCCCTATCAGATAAAACATAGAAATTGCATGAAACAATCATGCACATGTAAAGTATGAAGTGATAGGAGATCTAATACAATCAATATTCAATAACAATTTCTAGTAATATAAATTTGCAGCCTTTGTGGTTGTTAAGAGTAAGTATATATAATATATCCAAGTTTTTATTATTGTGACATGGCTAAATCATATTATCACCCTCTTAAATTGTCTATATACAACTCTAATTTTATGTACTTGAATTTGTGCATAAAGTTTCTATATACAAAACCATTCTATATACAATTCTAACATTATGTACTTAAATTTGTGCATAAAGTTTCTGTTTACCAAACCAAAGAAGTTGCTTTACTTCAATCCAAGTTATTATTCATGGAAGTGCAATTATACTTGCTATGGCAGATATCACACACCTAGAAACAAGCACTTGTACAGTGTATCATCATTCAATCTTTAACCTTTTTTTCAGCAAATTTGTTTGCTCCGAAAGTGCGAGCTACGTTTAATAATCCTGCAATTTTACGCAAGACAACAACCGCACGTTACGCAACTTTTGTTGAGTATGACTCTGCTAAGCAATGATTCTGTTCACAGCATAATCATTTTCAAGTTTCTATCTACTAGACTACTAGAAACCTACATATACACTGAGCACTAGGTTTTTAAAAAGCATGGTGCATAATAAGCCTTTGAAGTACAAGGAATCAACAATTACTAACAAAACAGATTTATGTATAGGAGTAGACTTATGTTAGCTATGTTATAATGTGGCCTACTTTATGAAAGTTGCCTAAATAGTTGCTAGGACTGTGTAGATCCTTGAAGAGTAGAATTTAAAACAGGTAGCAAAGATACCCTAATGCGAAATATAGCCATCTTTGTGTGTCAACACTTAGAAGGATTAAAAAAAGTTAACTTTATTAACTCAGAAATGATGAAGAGCACATGCACTACTGTTTAGTGGTATCCATATTGTCTTTGATCTCAGGAATAATTCTATTCTAGGGCTTTTACAGCTTTAGTAATAGTATCTTCGTATACAAGCAGTTTGTTGACCTTTGACTTTCATAGCAGTCATCTTCTTTAGATAACAACAGTTCATCTTTTTGTTTCAGTATTTAAGGCTGCCTTATGTCTATAGTTCTTCATATCAGGAAAATGACCACTATTTACCTCTCTTTTTTGGGCCTGGCCTTTATATCACTTTGTGTTGTTGAAACAGTATCAACTTCAGATGTAACTTTACCCCCAAAGTGCTAACTTTTTCATATGTTGGTCCACTGTTTAATAACATTCTCATATCTTCCATCTTGTTTTGTTGTTTGTTATTGTTATACAGGTTTACATTGTCTATTTAGGGCTCAAAGATGTTAATGATCCTATTCTCACCTCAAATTACCATCTTAACCTCCTTTCTGGTGTCTTTCAAAGGTCCTATATAATCTAAAAACTAAACATGCAACAATGTATTCTTATTACTAATCATATTTATATTTGTTCCTTCCAGTGAAGAAGAAGCAAAGCAATCCATGATTTATAGCTACAAACATGGTTTCTCTGGATTTTCTGCAAAAATTAATTTCACACAAGCAGCTACCTTAGCCGGTATATAAAAGAGTGCTTTTGTCTTCAACCTCTAGTTTTTTAATATTAGTTAACTAATAAATAATATTTCAGAAATGGAACAAGTTATATCAGTGTTCAAGAGTCGAATACTGCGTTTACACACAACTAGAAGCTGGGATTTCATGGGTCTCAACTTAATCCCTACTGCTGATCATTCGAATCCATTGCAACTAACTCATGGGGACAACACAATTGTTGGCTTATTTGATACTGGTACAATAAATAAATATACGTGTAACATAAGAAATACACAATAGCAATTAGATACTCTATGTAACTAGTATAATTATTATTGTTATCAATGAATCAGGCGTCTGGCCAGAATCTAAGAGTTTCCATGAAGAGTCTAACATGCATCCAATTCCAAGAACTTGGAAAGGCAAATGTGTTGGTGGACAAAATTTCAATCCCAAAACAGCTTGTAATCTAAAGCTCATTGGGGCCCGTTATTACCTCAAAGGATATGAGCAAGAACGTGCCCCATTAAATACCAGTGAAACCTCCGAATATCGATCACCACGTGATGCAAACGGCCATGGGACCCACACGGCTTCAATAGCAGTGGGGTCCACTGTTAAAACGGCTAGTTTTTTTGGGTTTGGACAGGGTACGGCGAGAGGAGGTGCACCTAGAGCACGGCTAGCAGTGTATAAAGTGTGTTGGGAAGATGGGAAATGTAGTGAAGCTGATATTTTAGCAGCTTTTGATGACGCAATCAATGATGGAGTTGATGTCGTATCGGCTTCTTTTGGTTCACCATCACCACTGCTTCCTTTCTACAACTCAAGTACTGATATTGGGTCTTTCCATGCTATGCAGAAAGGCATTAGTGTGATTTTCTCAGCAGGAAACAACGGACCAGATCCGTCTTCTGTCCAAAATGTTGCTCCATGGAGTACATGTGTTGCTGCCTCCTCTATTGATCGAAGTTTTCCAACAAGGATATTATTGGATAATGGTTTTTCTTTCACGGTAAATAACCAAAATACTCCTGTTTTCATCAATTATGATGTTTTAAAATCATGCTTCTTAACACAATAATAACAAGAGAAAAAACATGATGCCAAATTCACTTATTAACCTTTTTTGTGCAGGGTGAAAGCTTTAATACTAAACACATACAAGCAAATCTTGTTGAAGCTCGCAGATATTTCCGTGGAGGGTACTCTCTATCTAAACATACACACACATCTAATATATATGCGTGTGTGTATGCATGCATGCATGTATGGATGTATGTACATACACACAAATACACACACACACACACACTTAATGTGTAGTTTTACAAGGCCAGGTTAAGATTTTTGGAAAGTAATAAATTGAGCTATATGTCAAAGTTAATGACAAGTAACTAACAGAAAGAATTCATTTTAGTTTAAAATGCTATACAGTTATCCTGAACCAAAAGTGAATGAACTTACAGGATATGCAGAATAGATAAGTGGAGAAATAAGAGTGCAGTTGGGGCAGTGATCCTGTGCTTCTCAACCCAAGGACCAGTTGAGATTGAAGATGCAGAAACAGCAGCTTTGGCTGCAAACGCCACAGGATTGATCTTTGTAAACTCACCTACTCGTCAATTTGTTGAAGTAGATATAATCCTCACCGTCCGTGTTGATCTGATTCAAGGCACCAAACTTTACAATTATATGTCTCAATGCAAGTAAGTGATTATGTTCATTGTTTGAACAGTTGCATCTTTGCATTTGCAATTAGTTGACTGTAAAGTAATGGATTAGTTTCTTGTAAAATGAAGAACAAACCAAACTAAGGTGAGCATATTTCCAAGTAAGACGGTAATCAAACAATCACCAGCACCTGTTGTTGCAGATTTTTCATCAAGAGGTCCAAGCTCAATTTCACCTGATATTCTTAAGGTAGTTAAATCCCCTTTCAGTATTTAATCATATAAACTTGGTAACATTTTTTTTTCTTTTTTTTTACCAGCCAGATATAAGTGCTCCAGGAATCAGCATATTAGCAGCATGGCCTCCTGGAATATCTCCAACTTCAACAGATTTTGATGAAAGATCTGTAGAATGGAATTTCCAGTCAGGAACATCAATGTCATGCCCTCATGTATCCGGCGTAGTTGCTCTCCTCAAATCCGTGCATCCTGATTGGTCTCCAGCAGCCATTAAATCAGCCATTATGACAACAGGTAATCAAAACAAACAAATATACCTGGTAAAATCTCACTCGGTAGTAGTGACTAACTAACGACAAAATATGAACAATAGCACTGATGTAACAAGTATGTTTTAAACTTTGTCAAATGAATATTAAACAGCCTACAAGCGTGATATGAATGATGATACCATATTATCTGGTGGAACAAATGAAGAATCAAGTCCATTTGACATAGGATCTGGCCACCTTAACCCGTTAAAAGCAATGGATCCGGGTCTAGTTTATGACATGAATGCTGATGATTACATTCTTTTCCTGTGCAACTACGGTTACACGAAAGATCAAATCAAGAATTTAATCAACCTCTCTCCCAGGACTACTGTAAACTGCCCAAAACAACACACGACATATGCAAATCTAAATTATCCATCCATCACAGTTTCTAGTCTCCAGGATACCATGACTATTAAACGAACGGTTCGACACGTGGGTGCCAAGAGAACATCCATTTACATTGCTAGCATTGTTAGTCCTCATGGGGTGGAGGTTACAGTTTGGCCAAGAATCTTGTTTTTCTCATATTTTTGTGATGAAATATCATACTATGTGACTCTCAAACCACAAAAGTTGTCACAAGGGAGATATGATTATGGTGAGATTGTTTGGTCTGATGGGTTCCATACCGTTAGAAGTCCACTAGTCGTGTGTGTTGATACTGCAGCTCTTGCATCCGCCATTGATGAATCTTCTCAAGCTCTAGATCACGAGGTTTGAGTTTTCTTTCAGTTGAATCTAACCCCTAAAATTATGGCTGAATAAAAATAATACCAATCGGTGTTAAATTCTCAGTTTTTCATTGCAATGTTATACATCTGTAATTCAAGTTGATTCCATCATAGTCGTAATCTTGGATTTTGTTCTTTGCAACTCACATGTTCGACAAAATGCTTGACTGAAATTCGAAACGTAATGTTCATACAAAACGAAGAAAAGATTAAGGTCAAACACTTGCATTGCTGAAAAGAAATGATCAACCATGCAATAATCTCTAGCAATTTGAAAAAAAATTTCGAAACTCGAATTTGAACACAAATAATCGATTTACCATAACCAACTTAGGTTTGATCGAATAAGCAAGCATCTTTAACGCTGGTAAACACATGTTTATGCTCCACTTAACATAACAAGGATTTGAAAATATGATATCACATTAACACATGGTATAATTACATATATCCCCTCTTTTGAGGTCTAATTACATATATACCCAACTAAAATATTTAATTACATATATCCTCATCTTTTGAGGTCTAATTACATATATACCCTTCTTTTGAGGTCTAATTACATATATACCCAACTGAAAAAATTTAAATATATATATATATATATACACGCAACTTTACTCTTTTTACATGTTGTAACCCTTTGAATGTAAACATACGTAAACACTACATTTGTTACGACTACAACTCCGTCAATTAAAAATGAAAAAAAAAAGACACGAAAAAAAAAAGAATCAAAAGCACTAAAAAAAGAGAAAAAACGTAAAATAGGTATATTTGAAACAAAGGTAAAATAGGTATAATAATTTTTTTTTTCAAGAAAATTAACAAAATTGGTATTAAACATACAGTAATTTTATTTTATTTTTTATGTGAGAGGGATCGAGACAAAATAGTACAACTCTTATAACTCATGGCATTCATCGATACAAAAACCTTGTTAATAGTAAGCTATTACTAATAGTTTAATTGTAACATCAATTGTAATTGCACGTGATCAATTGCAAATGCAGCTAAACTCTCATTGAGGGGTCGTTTGGTACGTCTAAACCATAAAGTGCTGAATGGTTAAGTGGTTAAGATGTCTGAATTGTTAAAAAGTTCTGAACCATTAAGCAGAGCTCGCTCCATTTAACTAACATTTAGGCAATGACCTAGGGCTCCATATTTTTTGAGGCCCCATATGGTACGATTTCGCGGTCGGTTTTTTCTCCAAATATTTGGTTTATTGATTTCAAAAGTTCGAAATTGTAGTTAACGGTTTGGTTTACGGTTTTCACTAAAAGACAGTCGTAAAAAACCAGACCTGACCGTTCATGTTTATACATACATACATATGTGTATCTATGTATGTATTATGTATATATGCATGTATATGGTTGATGATTTAGGTGTACAATAAATAAAATTATATTTGATATTACAATGTGATTAACCCGTCTCAAACCGTAAAATAGTTACGTTTGATTTGGTTTTAATTTTCATTGGGCTCAAAATTAAAAGCCCAAAACCAGAATGCTCGAACCATAAAACCAAATCGAAACCAAACATTTAACAACGATTTGATTTGGTTTTATTTTTAAATGTTCGGTTTTGGTTTTAGTTATTCATAAATCATTATTTACGGTTTCACCTAAAAACCAAACTACAAACAACCCTAATAAAGGGTCGCCTAAGCTTGTAAGGGAACGAATGAATCAAAAATGACGTAGGAAAAAGATGCAAGTTCTCGAAGGGATGAAAATGCCGCTTAGGACTTCAAATTGGTTGAGCCGGCCCTGCCATTTAGCGCTGGACCAGTTAAGACTGTTTGATTCCACGTCTGATTGAGAGTTAAGTCAAGCATTAGTTATATTCATAGTTCATGCATCCACATTGTCTTATTACAAGGAGAAACTAAATCAACACGATCATTTTGAGCTTCTTGTAAAAAAATCCTTCCAAAGCCCTCAGTTATACCATAATTGTTTTATCATTTATGCGTATGAAAATAAATTAAAGTAGGTAAATGCATGAAATGCACTAAAAATAGATGGTAAAATGTCATAAAACGTGCATAATCCTAACATGCTTGTAGATTGTCATCAACGATGTATGCAAAAAATAATATTTTCTTCAAATTGTTTATAAGATCATATTAAACGATACGTGTTTCATTTAATTTGAGGTTTTTCACGGTCAAACCAAATCAAGCGAGGGTATGCTCATGCTCAGCTCATTGGCAAATCAAGCGGCTCGGCTCGGTTCGAATTTGCAAAATCGAGCCGAATGTTGCGCTCGTTGCTTTGCTCGTTCTAAAACCGAGCGACTCGGATTGGTACGTTTCAAAATAAAATAAGTTCAACTACATACAAATTTAAAACAAAAATTAAATTTATAAATTATAAATTGTCATAATACAAACCATGTGTTTCATATCGTTTAGTTTTTAGCAATCGTTAAGAATCAAGATGTTAATTTCCAATGTTTATTCAAGCATGTGATGTTTTGATAAATATAATAATAATATATTAGTTCAAATACAAAAATATAAAAATTTTATTACTTTATAAATATAGTTATATTTAAACGAGCGAGCCAAACGAGTGACAATCCGAGCGAGCAAAGAGCGAGCATACCTCGGCTCGTTTAGAAATTGAGCCAAGCATGTTCTGATTGTTTTAAGCTAAGCGAAATTCGAATTGTTTTAAGCTAAGCGAAATTCGAACGCGTTTTTTTTTAGCTTTTTTAAGACTAGCGTTGAGCTACGAATATTTTGAAGAGTCTAATCAAACTCGGGATGTCACGGGTATCAAAAGGTTTGGGGGGGATCGTGTTACTAACATGGATGTAGACCGGAGAGTTACGCACGCAAGTCATTATGTATAAAAAATTTATATGTATTTGCTTTTATTCATGTTAGTAAAATCAAAATAGAAAAAATATTAGGGAAAAAAGCCACGCATCCGGTGACAGAATCTCAATGACATAATGATTAAAATTGTCATAATAATAAATTTATAACTGCGTTTGTAAGGCTATGTGTAGTGATTACATACATATCACTGTAAGTATACGTCACATAAGCGTCACATAAACAGCCAACACCATCATCCATCACTGTATGTATACGTCATTGTCGGAGTTTTGTGTGAAAAGAAAGAAAAAAAGAGAAAAAGAAAATATAAACCTTTCATCTACCAATTCATTTGTCATGAATATAGTGCTTATTAGTGGGCAATTGGCCATGAATATGCTTGTTAGTTGGCATAATGGCAACCTTTAAAATGCCAAGACTACAAGTATAAATAGAGGCATTTGGCCTCTTGTTGAAGATGCTAATTTTTGAGATCTCTGCACCACTTGAGATATACACACATAAGCTTCAAAGGTTTCAAACACAATCATATACTTTGTGAGTTCCCAACAACCTACAACGATCGGTTCCTCGTGTGAAACACTCTTGTTTCAGGTGAAGTTTCGGGTTTTCGGTTAACTCTGGCAGTACACACTGCTTCGGCTGTTGTACCCTGGGAAACAGTCGGGTTCACCTGGGTGGCCCGAAATCTGTTTTAAGGGACCTCTGTTGAACAGAAATCCTCAGCCACCGAACTCATTTCAATTCATTTCATCTTGTTTTATACTTCTTCTTGTAATATCAATTTTAGCATTTTTATATTTTTTGTATTACTTTATTTTATATTCTGTATTTTTCTGAATTGTAATTCGAGTAATTGAATAATAAAAGTATTTGTTTATTTTGTGAACGGTGTTCCTACAGTCATCTCCCTTTTCTTCCTCCTTCACGCCGTGAAGGTGGTCACGGAGTTGAAACCACAGGGTGGTCACGCACTCACGCCTCTGTGTGTAGTGGAATTGGTGAGTGGTGAAGGCGTAATAAGGGGTGGTCCAGCCTTCCTCACACCTCACTACACATGTCCTAATCCTTTGGTTATAGTATAATTTAACGTTTTTATGACAAAAATATGTTTGTTTACGTTATAAATAGAATCTGTGTGTTTTAAAGATCAAATTAACTGTACAACTCCCAAATTTAAATGACATAGATCTTGTTGAAGATGATTCTATATTAAAATTAATCATGCTGAAAGAAAACGAATTTTATCATATCATTAGTCATCCTAATCAACCACAAGATTTGACGTATTTTTATTATCTATTTGTAATTTAATTTAGTTTCATCATTTTTTTGGGTGATCTGACCCGACCTTGTTCGAATTGGTCCAATAAAAAAATATTTAATGGCAAATAATTATCTAGACAAAATTTCCGACCCCCATAAAAAAAATTTCTAGGTCCGCCACTGAATGGGGGTTGGATATTATAAAAAAGTTTTTTGCTTAAAAAATTGAAAAAGAGATCTGGATATTTTATTTTTAAATCAATGGTTGAGATTAAAGTACTAGTAAAACAAGGTTGCAACAATGGAAAACTATGACAAGAAAAGAATTTCTTTTACTTTTTTGAAATTCTCACATTTTTGTACATATGTTCATAACTTTATCATATAACAATATTTTTGAAATAATCACACTATAAATCGAATGCTTTTTCTTCTTTAATTTGAGTATGGTATTGATTTACTTTTTCTGAAAGAAAATTTCAGTACGTTAATGTGTTTACAGTATTTTACCGTGTTATATATGTTTAGTACTATATTTTTAAGATGTATTTTTTGTTTTGTACGTTGATGTGTTATATTACACTAAAAATACAATACATTTTTCACAAAATTCATCATGTTTTAAAAAATATAGTCTATATACAAAAAATATAGTATGATTTAAAAAAATATTATATATCAATAATATACTCATAGAAAATGAAAACATGTTTGATTTTATGTTGTCTTTTTTTAAAAAAATAATATTGTTAGAAAATTATGAGCATTTAAAAAAGTGAATGAATTTTGAAAAAAAGGTTAACAAAATAAATCGTCTTTGGTAGTAGAGTTATAAACCTAAGATAGAATGGGAGTAAATAAAAAAAATATAGTGCACGTAGAGTGAGAAATCTAGATACGTTTAACAAATTGAATTTTAAATAATTCAAATTAAATATTTTTTAATTATTTTTTTTTTAATTTTAAAAAGGACTCTCAAATTTGAAATAGATATATATAAATCAATTCGAATTCAATGTCAAATTCGAAATTCAATTGAAATCGAATTCAAGGTTATTCATATCTAGCAAAAAGTAATAATAATTTTTTTAGAACGACGATTGATGCAACGGCAAGACCGTTGCCTCAGAGTGCAGTGACTAAGTATCGAAACATCAGTCTTACACTCATGCTACAATTGTAGCAGTACATTTTCAGTGGCATTAAAGAAGCTCCCCCATGCTGCGATTGCAGCGGAGGCTCCACCCAACCCTCCTGACGGACCAAGTTGGTTGGAGTCGAAGACTCGTCAACCAACCATTCCAGGAAAAAACCGGGCAGAAAGCTTTAACCTTCCCGCGTAAAACCCTTTTGGCTCGGATACAAAGCCGGGTGATAGCCCGGGTAGCGCGTCATTGCCATGTCTCACAAAATTTTGACAATAATAATTAGTTATAGTTGTATCATGGGAATATGGCGTAAGATCCTCATTGTGACATCTTTTAGATTGGTAAAAAACTTGCCATAGTAGCTAATTGTTTCGGTTTCGTATTTGCTAACGTGCCGGCGTTGGTGTTTGTGTTGCATCATACATGGTAAAGAAAGAATTTTTAAAGGTTGTAGTCAACGCCTTCAAAATTGTGGATGATATAAACGTGACTTTATTTTTTGTGGCTAAAGCATAAAGCAAAAACAAATAATGTGAGTTAATAAGTTGGGGCAATTGTTAGGCAGTCCGTAATTCCTTCCCCGCGCACCCAGCGGGTTGGCTCCATTTAGCTGGGCTAGGCGGGCACACCGTCCCCCAACCCCGACGAGATCAAATTCGAGCGCTTAGCGGCCCCCGCGCCTCGCTTTCTTCTCTCATTTGTGATTGGTGGGGAAGGTTCTTGTGTGGGTATGTGGTGATAATGTGATACAGTATGAAATGTTTTTTCAGTGGCGTGATGGTGTGTCAGAAAATTTCTGTGGAAAAGAATTTCAGTGGGGTGACCACTACATATTGGTCTTTTTAGTATATAGAAATTTTTTTGGCTGTTATTTATGTATTTTTTTATAATTTTTTTGCTTACAAATTATAGAAGTTAACTTGTGCTTTTTATTATTGCAATTTCCAAAAAAAATTATTAAATCAAAATTTTAGTTTTCTTTATGAATAAACAAAACTTGAGAACTATATATTATATTGTTTATTTATTTTTTTAATTATATAGACTTGATCTTTTACTACCATACCAACCACCATGTTTGACATTGATGATTCAACTATCCACACACAATTTTAATATGTTGAATGTTTCTACAGTCTAAGTTTTTTTTGTTTGAACGGCTTAGTACGACGACACTTAAGACGAGATTTCAACCGTCTTCTCGGATTTGGCACTCTAGGGCGTACGCCCGAGTCCACTCCAGGAGGAACTCTACAACAGGGTAAACCTTCTGACATTGCCTCTGCAAATATGTTTCAGCCTGAATTCGAACCAAGACCTCTTATAAATAAGTCAAGTGGGTACCAATTAAATAAAAATCCTTTGATTCTACAGTTTAATGGTTCTACAGTCTAAGTGAGTTGGGTCAAAAGTATATTGTGCAGTTGTGCTTGTGCCACCACTCTGTGTTTCACACTATGACTAAGTTAGGTGAGGAGTTGAGATTTTGGAATTTTTATTTAAAAAAAGTTTTTTATAAATAGAGGGAATACTATAAATGTCAACGAGGTACTTGTTCGAGCCAATGTGAGACTAGCTCACTTGGTAGAGGCATTGTCTCTTAGAAAGGAGGTCTTGAATTCAAATCCAAGCAAGGATGAATTATTGGGTGTAGTCTAGAAGCAGAATAGTTGGCTGCTCAAAAAAAAGGTACTTGTTCGAGATTAACTGCTTGATTTCCCTTCCCTTTGTCTATCTGTTACCCGATTATTATTAACTAAATAACCATTTAGTTTGCTGTTCAAAAAAATAAAAATAACTATGTTATTTGTTTTAATTTAATTTCTTCTAAGAGAATTTATTTTATCCTTAAATTGCACCCTTTTGCAAGGATTCCAACCGTTTTAGTTTAAATTTATTACTTTTCATGTTCTAAATTAATTTTTCTCTCGGCCTATCACCTTATAATTTAATGAAATTAATGATTTTTCCATGTGATATCAAATCTTTATAACGAAAATATGAGGTGAAATTTAAAAATACAAAATATTGCTAAAAAAATTGAAAAAAAAACTTTTGTTTTTATGATCCTTTAACTTTGTAATCGCTATCACGCACCATCATCACCACCACTATCACCTCCTCCCTTAACCCGCCCACCCACCCACCCACCACCACCATGCAACGTCCAATGACATCAATACTAATAGCATCCCTCTCCTTTAAGCTATCCCGATATTTGATAATGAAATCATTTATCTTATTATCATAAAACGATTGAATTCATTGTAAATTAATACACTACAACATTGTTCACATGCAATGATGAAAGGGTTCATATGCAATGAGCCAATGATGAAAGGGTCCGAATCTACATGTTCATGTACAATGATGAAAGCGTTCGAATTTACATGTGTGCATGGTTGTGATGTGATGTTATTAAAGTAGGTTAGGTGCTTATAAAAAAGAAAATTCATTATGAATTTAGAAGATTAAAAGTGCAATCTATAATTTTACAAATTGTAAATAGTTTCAACTAGTGACGGTTTTTTTCTTCTTCTAAGTTTTAAAGTCTATGAAAATTCAAAGTTGCCAAGTAATAATTATGGATTTCTTATTTATAGATGCATTTATTTATTTTAAATACAATATTATCCTCATCCTACTTCTAAACTACTAAACCCAACACCTTCTTTTAAAGAGACAATGTCTCTACCAAGTAAAGAAGGTTAGTTCCGCATTATTAGATTATATTTTTTTATCTTTAATAATTACTAATAACATCATTTGAGTTTAATTATTTGCAATAGTTTTATCGTTAACTAGGTTATTAACCCATGTACAACACTAAATTGTATAATAAAACTGTAAATAGTCATTAAGTATGTT
Source organism: Mikania micrantha (assembly GCA_009363875.1). Classification (NCBI taxonomy): domain Eukaryota; kingdom Viridiplantae; phylum Streptophyta; class Magnoliopsida; order Asterales; family Asteraceae; genus Mikania; species Mikania micrantha. The sequence goes on along the minus strand of CM018680.1, from coordinate 77,514,572 downwards.
AAATATGATAGTATGAACTAAATACTAAACACAATATTTTAATAATTATAATTAATAAAAAGTTTGAATGATTATAAGTTTAATAATGATACGAACCACATAATCAAAAAATATATACCTTTAGGTAACAAATACATATAAAAACTAAAAAGTAAGAACTAAAACTTAGTTTTTAAAAAAACAACCTATTATTATTATTTGACATATTTTATTTTTACCATCTAACGACATTAAACTATTAAAAACTAGAAATCATCCATAAATAATAATTATTATCGTTATTCTTTCTTTTTTAATTAGAATTTAAAAATTTTGAATTATGTATCTTAATAATTAAATTTAGTTAAATTGTTTTGATACGATTGTATTTTCATTAACATTTAAAGAAATTTTAACTTAATTAATTTACCTCATATATTTAAAGTTTGACTTAATTATATTTATTAAATGAAACTAATTTCTAAAATTTCTACAATTAATACAGTGTTGACATGTGGCACAAAAGACACACGGATAGCCTAAAATGACGATAAAGAAGGTTATATTTTTGTACCAAGTAAAGAAGGTTAGTCCCGCATTATTAGATTATATTTTTGTATATTTAATAATTACTAATAACATCATTTGAGTTCAATTATTTGCAATAGTTTTATCGTTAATTAGGGGTTTAATCAAAACTCATACACAAATCACATGAAAGCAGAAGAGTAAAAATGGCATTTTGGATGTTTGGACATATGCTTTAAAACTAATTAATATCTACTTGAACATATTTTAATGTAAAGTCCTACACAATTATAAACTAAACATTGATATAGCAAACATAAAAATGAATATGATAAAAATATTAATAATACGTTAAATATAAAATCATAACGATTTCATATTAATTAATAATATAGTTCATCAAATTTGTTAATATCAAATAAACATATCAAATAGGAACAAAAAGTTAGAAATGTTTTTATTCATTTAAGCCATCGTGTTCGTTTATTTGTTTTCATGATCGTTTGATCATAATGCATTCGTTTATATCGTTAACGTTCATTTGTGTTTGTTTTTGTTCATTTATTGTATTTATTTATTAAACGTGTTTTATATTATATTTATATCGCCTTAATAACATAACATTCAAACTAGAAATCTAGTCATTTGTAATTTGTATCTTGCTAAACACATTTTAACTTGAAACTAAATTTTTGGAAACAGTAGTTTAAAATAATTTTGTTATAATTATTACTTTTATCTTCTGATTTGTTTTATGATAATTATTATTTTTTATTTTTTTACCAAGTGTTTAACTTTATATTTATGTAAATGATTGTCTCTAATATTTGAGAATAAGAATAATGTTTTTCATTTTATAAATTGCGTATGCTCATTTCCGTTAGTGAAAAAGTTAAATTCCTTAATGAATGAATACAAATAAGAATTTTTGTTCGGTTAGTGTTCATGAACCGTTCATAATTAAAAGTTTAAAAGTTAAATGAACGAACACAAACAAGGGCCCGTTCGTGTTCGTTTACAACCCTAGTAAGAATCAATAAGAGTTTCACATATGACATGATAAAAAAAATGAATAGAAGATAAGTTAGGTATAAGATATTATTTTTGGTACTAGATTTTTATTTTTTGTACTGGATTCTTTTCTTGTTTAATATTTTTATACTAGATTTTTCTATAATGGATGTTTGTGTTTTTATACTGGATTTTTGTTTTTGCACTAGATTTTTATTTTTTTTATACTAGGCTTTATTTTGTGTTAGATATTTTTGATTTATGTTTTTATCATATCACATTCAAATCCAATTGCTTCCTACTATTCTTAAACAAAAATCTCTTCTTTTTTTTTATCCTAACTCATATAATATGTAAACAGACTGATCAAATATTTATGAAATAGTTTCGATAATTTAGTAACTACAGATTAAATTTACAATGAAAATTGAGATTACAAAAACTAATCTATACCAAAGTACAAAGAGTAATAATATATGTTCTATCAATGAGTCATTGCCTCAATGATACCTCAAGATTCTTCAAAATATGAGGTATTGTGTTCAAATCCTTCACGCAGCGAAATAAGGGTCTTAGGGGGGTTAGGGGGTTTTCTCAGTGGGGTTTCCTCCTGGGGTGGTTGTGGTGGCTCATGTAAGGTTCAGGTAACTAGACCTTGATAACATTGTCTGGAAACAGTGAGTTCGCACGATTGAGACATTCGCCGTTCAAAAAAATATATATATATGGTCTACCTAAACCATCGATGCAAGAACGAAAAAAAAAACCCAAAAAAAACCGCATTATAAAGGGGGTGTTTGGTTTTGATTTATGCATTTTTTTTGGTTAACGCAAATGAAATTTATCAAATAGTGTGATTTAAATAATTCCAAATAATTTGATTATGTTTGAGATTTTAATAAAATGGAATTTGTCGTTGTAATTATGTACGTATAGGCTTGTAATTATCTCTCCTATCAAATTCATTTAATTATCTCTCCTTTTAAATAATTATATTTTCCTTCTAATTTAATAATTATACTACTAATAGTTGATAATATTATTTATCTTTTTATTAGAAAAACAATTAAAAAAGTTTATAGAATATGAAATTTTTTAATATTATTTCTTTTTGAAATAAGAAATATTTTATTTTAAGAAAATCAAATGAGTAAAATGTTATTTTTGTCCATATAGTTTGACAACGTTTGTCATTTTAGTGTAATAAATTTTTTTTTAATTTTGGTCATTATGGTTTTATTTTATTGTCATTTTAATCGTTATGGTTTCTATTTTGTGGTCATTTTAGTCCAATTAAATTTATACTTTTGGACTAAAATGACAATAGTTATCAAACCACATGGACAAAAAAGGCAATAAAATGAAAACCTAATTACCAAAACGATAAAATTTAAATTATTGCACTAAAATGACAAAAGTTGCAAAACCATGAAAACAAAAATGTCATTTTACTCAAATCAAAGTTATATAAAAAACAAGTTGTCTACAAAAATGATTTTTTTTATAAAAAATAAAATAACTATAAACCAGAGTTTTAAATAACATGATTTTATAAATCAATGTTGTTTAATTTATTTAAAAAGTAAAGTAAACAATTATAAAGAAAGTTACACTTTTTGTCCTTATGTTTAACGCCAATTTTTAATTGGGTCGTTTAAATTTTAATAGTTACATAATTATATTTACCTTATTGATTATAAAAGTTAGTTTTTGATTGAACACAAAATAAAGTTTTATTATTAGTTAGTTAAAGATAATAATTGTTAAAAATCAAAAAGATTATATATCGTCTTGTGTTTGAAAATCTTTAATTGTGATCATTATATTAAGAGAACCTCTAAATGTAACGGGGATGTCTACATGGTCTGAGATTTGTCATGAGTTATAATAGAATGTTTGAGATTGCACAATAATTATGTTATACTTCAAAAAAAACCTTTGAATGTGTATTGTCGATGCAATTGAATTCTATGTTTGAATAACTGTGCCAACGATATTAATTATGTACATGTAATTCACCATTTTTACATATATATCAAAAGGTTTTGTTTTTTTTTAAACGGCATCAAAAGGTTTTGTAACTAAGGGATTAACTTGGAAACCAAAAGTGATTATTTTTTTACATGAGTTTAAACCAAATTTATTTTAAATGCTAATGTAAAGTCTAATCAATTAACAATGAAATCCAGGTGAGAGAAGGAATTTTAAGCTTAATCTTGGGTTCTGGACCAATGGGGGCGAGGGTTTACCCATTCCAAGGGTTCCCGCGCATCTGGTGTGGCCGCGTCTTACCTAGGCCAGGTGGGTCCTGTTAAGACAACATACGTGGTATGTGAGATCGCCGACGTTCAAAAAAAAAATTAACAATGAAATCCATTTTTCAAATTTACATTTTTTTTTTAATCTATGAGTCCTAGAAATGACGTCCTGTTAAGACACCAACTCAAACATTAAAAGCCGGGCGTATGTGAGAACTGCCGACGTTAAAAAAAAACTACAAGCAACCATCTCAAATTTACTTAAATTCCAACTTTAGATAACTAAATGAGTCGCTCAGACCCACAAGACTCTACGCTGCGACCCGACAATCACACCAAAACCCCGGAAACATAAAAGCGGAGCTGCGAGGAACGTCGAAATTAGCCTCTCACACAACACACTCTAGAGAAAACTCACCCCAGCTTCTCCAGAACTTATTTTTTACGCTATACTTTGCGAACTCAAACCCATACCTCCCATTGCTGGTGGTCAAAGAGTACCACTAGGCTATAAGCCCAATGGTTCAATGTTACATTTATGTTTGCAACCAACTATTGACTCATCGTGATTTGATAACCTTCTTTTCTAACTAGGTTTTTTTTAACGGCTTAGTACGACGACACCCAGGACGAGATTTCAACCGTCCTCTCGGATTTGACGCTCTGGGGCGTACGCCCGAGCCCACCTCAGGCGAAACATCACAATTTAGTAAACCTCCTGACATTGCCTTAGCAAATATGTCTCAGCCCGTATTCGAACCCAAGACATCTCATAAAAAAGTCAAGGTGGTAACCATTAGACTAGAAGTCCTTAAAAAACAAAAACTTGTTCAGATGTTGATAAACAACAAAAGAGAGGCTACGTCTCATTTGAATAATCCTTCTAGAACTCAACTTCAAATGTTATCTACTTTGCTCATTATTTACTTATTCTGATGCCATAAGGTTTAAAATTTCAAAACTTATTATATCATTTTACATATATCTATTACTAATTAGTTTTTTAAAATCTTTATACAAACTCAAACTAATTAACTTTGAAGCAAGTTAATTTAAAAATATATCTTCTTTCCTTCAAATGTTGACTTTGTATTGCATAATATTTTAGCACAATATTAAAACGATGGAGTTCAAATCAAAGCGCAAGTAGTTGTGGTTTTATGTATAGATGTTAATCGGGTCAGATAATGACTTATTTAGTTTATTTGGATTTGAAAAATTTTAAGACCTTATACGCGACCTGACCCGACCTGATTTAGAAAATATCCTAATCTAATCCGAATAACCCGATAAACTTATATTTACATTTAAATAACTCGAATTAACAGGTTTTATTCGGGTTTGAATTCGAATATTCGATCCAAATAAAAGATTTTGTATATCTAATATCCGATCCAGATTATAAAAAACATATATCTAATTCGAATATCGAAGATCTGAATTTCTAACTCGAATTGGTTTTTTCAGGTTTTGAATACGATTATGATTCCAAATTTTCGCGGATTTCGGATATTTTGAATACACATTCCAATGTAGCAAGTTTTGAGTGAGTTTTCTTTTATTAAATGATTTGTAACGGGCAAGTCATAAACCTTTTTAAAGAATATCAATGACAATTTTAATAACAAATTTAATAAATATGACTATTATCATGATTTCCCATGCATGTTATTGTGTATATAAATGTAATATGGTTGGTGTTTTATGCTTGGGAAGATGTTCTTGTTATTCTCACTTTTGTATAGGTCTATATGGGTTGTATAAGTATTATACGAGACGTATACGAGACAAATCATTGTCTAATCAATGATATCAGATAGAGTTGTACGTCTCATATATGCTTATAGCAAAGTATAAAATTGGTAATGTGTTAATTTAAAAAACGGTAAAATAATAGAAGAGAAAGATGACCTCATGACTGTATGTTTGAAGTCATTGGCATCAAATTGACGTAAAAACTTGTGCGAATGTGGATTAAAAACTTAAATAACATGTATACTTTTTATTTTATTTTTATTTTCTTTTATTACTCTTACTAAAAACAACTCGAATATAAATTGTAAATATAAATGTAAAATTTAGACTTTACTAAATGCAACCTATCTCGATTTTAAACAAAATTTATATTGAAATTTCGACATCTATACTCTCTAATAAAAGAGTAAAATTTTTGTCACTATTATTTATTACACTATCTTGCAAATTGTTACCTTCTTACACCACTATTATCACTTGTAATTTCTTATCATTCTACTTAATTTTCTCTCATATTAAGTACTTATATTCTCTCTCTATTATTAAATAATTTTTTATCTTATTAAATAATTATAATAATAATAACTAATATATTATTAATCCTTTTATTATAAAACACACTTAATTTTTTTTTAAAATACGAAACTTTATAAAATCAAAATTTTTTAAAATAAGAAATATTTTATTTTCAAAAAACAAATTTATGTTAAAACATGTTATCTTAAAAAACGATTTTTTTTAAAATAAAATTACACTATAAACCGAAATTTTTAAACAATGAGATTTTTATAAACAAATGACGTTTTATAATTTATTAAAAAAATCAGTAACAAAAATGATAGAGAAAGTTACACATTTGGTCCATTATTTTTAATGCTATTTTTAAACTGGGTCGTTTAACTTTAATAATTACAAAAATTATATTTTATATTATTTATTTATAAAAGTTAGTTTTTAATATTATACAAACTGAAGTTTTTTAACTTCAGTTATTTCGAAGATATCAATTGTTACACATTAAAAGTTCATATATCATTTGTATAATGATTAAAATTTTTAATTATCTTTTTACTACTTAAAATATTTATTAATATGTAAATTAATCATTTTATATCAAATATCATTTTATAATTGGCAAATTTTCATTATTAATTATTTAATATTTTATATTAAATCCGTGTAATATACTGATTAGTAACCTAGTATTTAATAAAATCTTAACCTTATGTTTGAAGAGTTTTTTATTTTAAAAATTAAAAGAAAAAAAAATGTGGTAAAAGATATAATGATAGGTAAAAACATTTGGATACTCAATCAATAGTGGTGTTCTCGGTTCGGTTGGGTTTTTGCATAAAACCGAAACCGATATAATTGATTTATAGTTATTACGAATAGATCGGCTTACGGTTTTTATTCGGTTTCATTTTTCGGTTCTTTTATTTGTTTTCTTCTTTTTGTTCTCTCTCTCATCCAATACTAAAAACGCAAACATATTTAACGATGAATAATTCATAGATTAATTGATCAGACTCAAACTAATTGCAATAAAACTAAATCATCATAATCATGTTCATACATTTAAAAAAAATAAGTTTAAAAGTAAATATGTGATAGTTTCCATGTTCATCATCTTTTCAGATCCTAGAGTTTATATAGTCCAAATCTTTTCATATAGATCATGTTTACATGTTTACTCCCGTCTGTTAAATAAGTCTAAAAATAATGATGTATTGCATGTTGATTGTTAAACAAGACTAAAAATCGGTTCGGTTCATTTTTTTCTAGTTCGGTTCTTTTTGTTTATTCATTCAATTTGGTTTTTCAGGTTTAGATTTTTTTTTTAATTCGGTTACGGTTCGGTTTTTTTTTTTTTTTTTTTTTTTGATTTTTTGCTCACCCCTGTTAATTATCAATAAAAAAATTAAACATCTAACCAGACTTCAACTAACCTTATTAAAAAAAAGGTATATATGTATAAAATGCGTCTTCTTTTCCGTCAAATATTGACTTTGGATTGCTACGGAGTCCAAATCCAAATCAAATCCACGCGTTCCATGCTTAGTTTAATAATCCAAATCACCAAGATTTAATCACCACCTCCTTTTGATGACTTGATGTCCCACATTCAGCTTCATATATCCATCACAATCGGACGTTAACATACGATTGCTTGCTTGATTATCATTCACTAGCAAAAACCCAACAAATTCCCAATTGTTTGCTACCAAAATCGCAGAAAATGGCCACAAATCTAAGGAAATTCAAGCGATTTGGTTCGATGTTCACCAGCCACTCCAATCATCTCCGAGGACTGTCGTCGTCGCCGGCGTCTTCCGGCGCTTTAGCTTCTGCCGACGGTCCGATTTTGCAACCAGCTAAATCTATAAACCTTTACACGGCTATCAATCAAGCACTTCATATAGCTTTAGATTCTGATCCTCGGTACTTTTTATTTTTTTCTGTCAGTTTCGATTAAAATACTTTCTTTGAATCTGGGTATATTCATTATTCTCTATTGCTTAAGGATTTTACGAACTGTTGCTGATTACTTGAATACTTTTTCTTTAGTTTTTCACATGTGGGCCAGAAAGGTTTGAAGCTTTCAATTGCACTGGGTCTGGGATTGAAAAGTAGATTCTTATGTACTTTTTGCTACCTAGATAGTTGGAATCAAGAGGTTTAAGACTTAAGTTAATCAAAATTAAGGGGGTTTTCTTGGATCAACTTACTTGTTCAGTTTTAATCATACTATTTTGAACTTTAGAGATCATTTTAGTTACCAAAACATTCTTATTGATGCTTTATTGTTCTTGATAAATCAATGAGTAACAGTTTACTTCAATTGATAACAAAATTGTATATAAATTTTAGCTGATTTTAGGAGCACATGTGAATTCTAGATTCCTTGATAGGAATTGTAAAGAAAATTGAAATTTGTTTTTTGCTAATCTTTACTTGAAGGTGCAGTATATATATAATTATGTGTGTGTGTTTTGAGCATGTGTTCAATCGATTCACAGTTCTTATATATTTGGGGAAGATGTGGGCTTTGGTGGTGTGTTCCGTTGCACAACCGGATTGGCTGATCAATTTGGTAAACATAGGGTTTTCAACACCCCTCTTTGCGAACAGGTGATTTTAAGAAAACCTCACAATTTGACTTCTTAGCTATCCAAATTTCACATGAAATCATAAATTTCTTTAGAAGTCTAGGAAGCATATGATATAACAATTAATACAATTAAAAAGATTATGTTTTTTATTTATTTTTTTTTACAACAGGGTATTGTTGGATTTGCTATTGGTCTGGCAGCAATGGTAAGTTTCTATAGATTTTATATCATTTTGTCATATAATTGCAACCATGGCTTATTGTTTTACTTTGATAATAGGGGAATCGGGCGATAGCAGAAATTCAATTTGCAGATTACATTTTCCCTGCTTTTGATCAGGTTTGTTTCCACTATGCTAGTTTATCATATCCAAACAATTGGCATTTTTTTTCATCCTAAAATTTTTCTTGTAGATTGTCAACGAAGCAGCTAAATTTAGATATCGAAGTGGTAACGAATTTAACTGTGGAGGTAATTTAAGCATTTTTTGCTTCATTACATTTTTATTATTCTTTTATCACATTTTTTTTATTTTGTTATTAATTTTCTTTTTGTGGTTTGTTAGGTTTAACAATAAGAGCACCATATGGGGCTGTGGGTCATGGAGCACTTTATCATTCACAATCTCCTGAAGCATTTTTTTGTCATGTCCCTGGCCTCAAGGTTTTAAGTTGTTCATGAGTTAATTTTTTTATGTTTGGGTCCTGTTAGCCTGTGCATGATTCCCTGGTTCTATTTTACTAAATTTTCTCCTAGGTGGTTATACCTCGAAGTCCAAAGGAAGCAAAAGGATTGTTGTTGGCCAGTATCCGTGACCCAAATCCTGTTGTGTTTTTTGAACCGAAGGTAATTTCCTTCTTCGGATTGAGTACAAGCTTTTGGATAGGTAAGTTAGGTACTTGGGTTATCAAAACGGATTTGAGTAGAAATTAGCCGGGTCGGGTTGGCTTGGCCAAGACACACTCTTTTGTCTATTAAGGAAAATGTTGTATACATCCCTTAAAAGATTTGCATTAAGCAATTTAATTAAATAGAGTTTAAAGTTTATTATTTACCACTATACGCTTTGCTTTTCCTTACGCTCAAAGCTCTCATATCCGAATGCAAATTTTAAGAAAAGGATATAAATGCCTTCATTTTGAAAATGGGTATATTTTGATGACTTTTTTGTGTTGGGTAAGTATGATATTATACCAAAATTTTGAAAAGGATAGATGAAACTATTTCAATAGTGGCAGTAATTTTATTTATAAATTGATGACGTTAGAGTAATTATATCAATCAATCAACGTACTCAGTATATCCCGCCATTAGCATGCTAAGGCAGGGTCTGAGGAGGGTGAGATGTAGACAGCCTTACCCCTACCCCGTAGGGGTAGAGAGACTGCTTCCAGTGAGACCCTCGGCTCATGATGCTTGATCAACCGTCCGAAACGATTTTAACGTTATTTTCACTGAATAAGTAAAATAACGTTAAAATTAGTGCAATTTTACTTTTGCCCCTCAAGAGCTGTCGACACATATATACATTATATGTGCGCACCGCTAACGGGGCGTGTTAGAGTAATTATATTATATGATTATGTGAATTAAATTGTTTTAAATACTGAATGCATTAGAAAAACTTTGGATAACTTTCAATGTAATTGGCGCATTTAAATTGTGACCCTTTCGGCTGAACCTAATTATTTAAATTTTCTGAAATAAAAATAACACCTTTTATTGAATCATCTCAAATAAAATACAACCCAAATCAATGTCATTCAGATATAAAAGGCAAGTGCATCAACGCAAGAGGGTCTAAACCCAAGGCACAAAGCATAAAAGCACACCACTTTTTGTATGCAAGGCGCGAGGTTCTTGGTGGTTCTATAAGTTTTTTTTATATATTACATAGGTTTTTTTTGCATCCTGTTACCTACTTGTACAACTACCTAATGCAAAAAAATTTGCTATGAGCATGAGGTGCGTGCCTCATCAACGACTTAAGCTGCTTTTGCGCATCTGACCTGCGCTTTATTCAATGCGCACCTAAAGTAGAAAAAAACGATGGAGCTTGTGCCTAAGGTCGCCATGTGCCTAAACATGCCTCAAACATGCTTTTTAAAATCTAGTTAATGGGTTGATATTAGTCATCATCTTTGTTTTTTACTTTTTTAACTATCTATCTATGATATGTAAGTATTTCTTTTACTTTTTGTCTTTTATGCTAGCTTTTGAAGTGTTACCAGAAGTGTTACTGAGATTACTATTCTAGCTATATATTATTATTTATTAGTCACTCAATTTCCTATTTGTCATTTGTTTTATATTTTTGACTCCTAATCTTGATGAAATTCATTGCTTGATCATTAGGTTATCCGAGAAGGTAGTGATATCACCCTTGTTGGCTGGGGAGCTCAGCTCACTACCATGGAACAAGCTTGCGTTGAAGCTGAAAAGGCAATAAAATTGTTAGATTTTAATTTTTCATAAGTTTTTAGATTTAAATGGATACAATATCTCAATTTCTGTCATATAATTGCAGGAAGGAATTTCTTGTGAACTTATAGATCTAAAAACCTTATTACCTTGGGATAGAGAGACAGTAGAAGCCTCAGTTCGGAAAACCGGAAGATTGCTGGTACAAAGATTCATTTATTTATAAAAAGATGCAATCTTTATAAACCATTTGCTTCTCATGCTCATTCACCACTTTGTTTTTATTTTTACGTGTGTAGATTAGTCATGAAGCTCCGGTTACAGGTGGGTTTGGTGCTGAAATATCAGCATCAATTGTTGAGCGTTGCTTCTTGAGGGTAAGTCCAATTAATCCAATATCTAGAAATATTTTATAAAATTTATCAGGGAATATTGAAAAAATGTTAAAGCTGGTAAAAATATCAGTTGAAAAGCTAAAAGATTTGAAATTTTTTAGCTGGAAGCACCTGTAGCTAGAGTTTGTGGTCTGGATACACCATTTCCTCATGTTTTTGAGCCATTCTACATGCCTACAAAGAACAAGGTTAGTATCTAATTGTTATGTGTGCTAATAAGGAACAACAATTGTAGATTGTTGTCAATATTGATGTTGAAATTTGGGTGCAGGTTCTTGATGCAATCAAAGACACAGTGAATTTCTAAACTGTCATGGTATTGGAACCGGCTCGCTAAGTTTATGTTGCTTTCAAAATCAAGAACTACTGGCACATACCACTATGAAATTAGCATTTTGTAATATTTATATTTTTAAACAATGTAATTTTAGAGGTTTTTAAACCTGATTTTAATAAACTTGATCAAAAAAAATTGTTACTTGACATTATACTTTTTTTTTTTGCTGAACCTCTAGGGTGTGATGTCAAACAGATTGCTCTGTTCTAAAGCTGACTTTCATACTTGGTTCTTTCTTTGTCACCATCTAAATTTTTTAGTAAACTCAACCTTTTTTTTTTTTATTTTAAGTGACAATTCTCGCTTCAAGGTTATTGAAACCAGTTTTTATCCTATTTTCTTGCTTTTTAAGTTAAATAGAGAACAAAATATTAAAAAAGATAGTTACAACAAAAGAAAGTTTATTTGTATGGTTTTTTAACAAGTTATTATTCATCTAGTGTAATGTGGGTTTGGATCAACCAGCATTGAAGTCACATTTGCTACTCCATTATATCCTATTTATTAATAGTCTGAACTGTCCTTCAACCATATAAATAAACAAAGATTCATTTTGTACCAACCAATATGAATGGGATGAGTTCCTTTGTGACAAGGATGATCATGATGATAGACATGTGGGGAACTTTAACAAAGAAACTTTCAAGGGTAAGGGTTGTGTACCCTCTTGGTGGAATCCTGATTTTAAAAAAATAATAACAAAAAAATAACTTTTGAAGTGGATTTGATTTTTTTTTTTTTATAGAATGGCAATTATTAGGCCCCACATACAATGAAAAAGAAATGAATTTTATAAAGGACAGGAAGTTTTTTTTTTTTTTAACGGCAATTTGGATCACTGACGGTCTTAGACCCACCCGATCATATCCACACATAATAGGAAGAAACTCATCATAAATGAGAGAAAACCCCCTAGCCCAGCTTGAAGCCCCTATTTTGTCCATACCAGATGTTGAACTCGTGACCTCCTCAATATTGAAGCCACATGGTACTTACTCTCAACCATTTGAGCTGAGAATCATTGGTGGACAGATGTTCTAAATGAACCGATCTGGCTTATGCTGCTGATGAAGTAATTCCAAGGTAGAAAAACCTAACCATACTGTAAACAAAAAAACAAACTTACCTATTATATTCTTACTTTTCAGTAGGGTCTGGAGGGAAGTATAGACACAGATCTTACCCCCATCCCAATTGGGATAGAGAGGCTGCTCCGAAGGAGTCCCCGGCTCAAAGTTTTCGTTTGAAGTTGATCATCTCAACACTTTTAACGTTATTTTCACAAAATAAGTAAAATAACCTTAAAATTAGTGCAATATTACTTTTGCCTCTTAAGGGCCGACACATATATACATTATATATGTGCACAGTAAATGGAGCGCTATACTGTAAGAAAAAACAATAAATAAATAGAGATGTGTATAGCGCTATGCATCTAATATTACGTTGACTTTGGAACTCATGAGATGCAAAAGATATCATACAAAAGATACGAGGATATCATACGAAAGCTACAAATCTCGATCTATACGAAAGGCACTGGTCAGATATCTTATAAACGATTTCCTAATGCTTACATGTCACATTTTACTTATTGGAATGATTGTTGATGCATCAATAACTTGCCTCATGCTTGTTTTTAGACTAGACACTCTTGACTCAAACAAAATAATTAGTTTCGTTGAACATTTATAGTGTTTTGGAATAGAATGGTCGCAACAGGTTGTGATAGGAAACACAACACAATACGTATTAATATGAGTAACCTAAAAAACATACAAATAAAATGAATTCAGATTGGTAAATCAACAATAACGTATTTAATAATAAAACCAATAAAGATTATTTAAATCAATTATTTGGTTGATAACAACTAATTTTAACTTAACCAAATCTATTTTTTTTTAAAAATGATTGATTTAAATCCAAATTAATTATGCTTAAAACAAACTATAACCATGGGAAAGGATAATTTGAAAACCACTTCTTCGTGTAAAAACCGTGAAAACTATGCAAAAATAATGTAAAAAACGTATTTTTTTAAATTCGTTTTACATGTTTGTAACACTATTTGACACATTTTTATAAAAAAAAAATCAAAAAAGCGCCGACCAGATATTTTAAAAAAATATTTTATAAAACCATGTAAAACATACGTAGCAAAACGTAAAAAAATTTTGTCAGATTTGCGTTAAGTATGTTTTACAAGGGTTTATAAAATATTTTTTTAGATATTTGGTCGGCCTTTTTTTTATTTTTTTATAAAAATGTGCCCAATAATATTACAAACATGTAAAAAAAATTTCAAAAAAAATAAGTTTTTTACATGGTTTTTGCCTACTTTTCACGGTTTCACACTAAAATGGGATTTTCATTTTATTAATTCCCTTATAACCATTACTCATTCTAAGACTATGTGTAGTGGTAAGTGAGTGGGGCGTGAGGAGCATGGTTCACGCCCCCATGAAGCCCTCTCCCCACTACAAAGGGGGTAATGACATGAAATAATAGAAGAGTGATGATAACACATGTGGTGATAATGTATAGTGATGAGTGGGTGATGTTTGTTTATGTGACGTCTACATGGTCAAACACAAACATGTTTTAACATGTTATCTTACCTTACCCTATACATCCATTTTACCCATATTGTTTTTTTTTTAAATTGAAGCAAATGAAAATTAATTTAAAGTAGTTTAATAAGAAGAAAGTAGATTTATTGTTAAATAACAAATACTATTTTCAACGGTAACATAACATATGTTAGACCGGCGGTAATGGTCTCCCTGCTGGAAGAGTGAGGTCACGCTGGTTAGCGGCCTCCATTTGGAACACCGTCCTCTTCCCGACGACATCAATTGAGGTTTGGGCGGCCCCCGCTCCCCGTCCAAACCCTCTCTCAAACTCGTTGAACTCTCTCTCACAATTTCAGTTGAGTGACCACTACGAGGCTTTTTTAAGATTTTCAGTAGGGTGATAACATGTTAGAAAATTTCGGTAGGGTGGGTATTACGGATGGTCTTAGAACCTCCCCCATCATCATAATAAACAATAATGTTGTTATGTGCAACATCTATTTTTGGATTATTATTTAATAATTAAACATCGACGTATTATATAAGTTTATGATTATTACATTATCAATAAATAAAATGAATAATATAAAAATTCAAATTACAGCTTTTTTATATGTCAAAAATTCATTTTTTTTACTGTTTAAAAGAGGGTTCTTAAAAAATTATTTTTCGAATAAAAAAGTCTTTTTATAAACTATTTAACAAAAATATGTTTTAAGTATCAATTACACATATGTATTTTAAAAAATAGTATAAAATAGTATGAAATACATTGGTATTAAATAAAGGTAGTTTTAAAACTGATTATATCTTTTTAATATTAAAACATAAGTAACTTTTACATTAAAATGCATTTATCATTTGCAAACACTTGAGTGTGCTAACTGAATGGAAAATATAAATGCTACTGTTTGACTAGGTGTATTAATTTGTAAATCAAAAATTTTAAAAACTTGTTTTTAAATAGAAATTTCCATGCTAGTACGTTTTTAAATCAGCTTTTTTAACAAGTACCTCTAAAGAGTTTTTTTTCCAAAATGGTGTTGGTAGGAAAATTATTTACCAAAATGGGTGATTTGAAAAATATTTACCAAAATGGGTGTTTTTCACTTATTTCTTTATTTTTAACTAATTTATTATACCATAATACCATTTTCCTATTTTTTTTTAATCAATTCACTTTAGTCTCTTTAGTTTTTCTATTTTGATTGAATAAAAAAAATTATAATAAACTAGTTAAAAATAAAGAAATAAGTGAAAAATACCTATTTTGGTAAATATTTTTCAAATTACCCATTTTGGTAAATAATTTTTCCACCAACACCTTTTTGAGAAAAAACTCTACTTCTAAAACTTCAAAAGCACTCACATAAATAGTGCATCCGATGTTTTTAGTTCATGTTTATGATTTTTTAGAAATCAACTTTTAACTTATTAACTTTATAATGAAGTTAATAAGCTAAAAAGATGTTTGTTGAGTTGAAAAACAATTTTTTTACTTTTTAAGTAGTATTAAAAAATCATTTTTAATAGGCTACTTTTTATGTCTTTTATAGATGTTTTTTAATTTTTAATGGTTTTAATCTATTAATTTTTGTAACTTACATATCCAAACAATTTATTTACTTACTTTTTATACACAAAAGTTAATACAAACGCATTTTCAAAAACTTTATTTTAAAACGTCATAGGCTAATAAACAGCCCCAAACATGCCTTAGACCACTCCCATCGTCAATCAAAATTGTGTTTGTTCGCTACAATGGAAAATAAAAAAGAAAAAGAAAAAATCAAACAAAATCACCAACTTGTTTGCTCCACCAAAGGTTGGAGATTATTTTAATAGGGTATTAGAAAGAAAAAAAAGAAATTATTATTATTTATTATTTATTTATTTCATTTTAAATTTAATTTAAATTTAATAATTTATATATTTTTTAAAAAAATATTTATTTTTATTAAAATAAAAATAATCATAAAGAAATATTTATTTATTGAAAATTGGGTTGGGTTTGTTTGTGAATGAGAGTGAAAAATTAAGTTTCATTGGTTGTGTAGATGGAGGAAAAATAAATTAATTTTTTAATAAATAGTGTTGGTTGGTTAGACCATCCGGTGTGCCCCTTGGTTGGGGCGTGAGTGGAGAAAAAATGGGAGTGGATGACTTGGGCGTAACCACAGGCACGCTTCTCGGCCCTTTGACCACTAATTTATCCGACCGTTTGGAGCTTCAAAAGTGGTTGACTTGGGCGTGACCACCACCCAAGAGGCATTTATATCACAAATGATTGAGTGGGTGATTGTGATGAAGGCCTACATGACTTCTAGATAGAGTAGTTCCAACATTGTGAATGGGAATGATCTTGGTGTTTTTTCAATCCAATGTGTTATTGACTATAGTTACACACTCAAATATGTTTAATTCACATATTATTATATATATTAAAGATCATGAAAAAGGAATAGTAAATATATATATACACACACACATAATATATTAATAGTAAATATTTATATATATATATATATATATATATATATATATATAGTAATAGTGATGTATAGTAAAATAAAATAGTAATGCGTAGGTGTTTATCCATGTTGTGATGTTTTGATAACTTAGACGTGAATCATGAGAAGGTTTTTTAACTTTGAAAAATTGTAAATAGAGATGAAAGTATGAAATTTGAAAGATTTGCTTAGATAATTGAGTTTTTATTAAATCTGAGAGATTTATGTTTTTGTTTTAATTCAAACAATTAGTTGTCGATGATAAGAATTTTGTAAGTTAATTTTCTAGTATTTTGTAACATATTGTGAACATTTTGTATAATTTATGTTTTTATGAACAATTGTATATAGTTCGTGATGAGAGGTTTGATTTTGTTATGTAATTAATGTTTTTGCAAATGATATATAATACCCGTTCTCAGGAGTGTACTGTAATAACCCGCCGCAACGCGTGGAAGGAATAAACCTAGTTTTTATATTACTTATCATAATAAGTTAGGTCAATATTTTCGCCACTATCCATCACATGCCGCCCACCACCAAAGTTACCTCCCACCACGAACACCACCACCCCACCGCGAAGTCACAACCCACCACTGCCCACCTCCACCTACCACCACCAACCACCATCATTTTCACACCTCACAAACAATGCTAATAACATTAAAATAGTTTTCAATATAAAAATGTTATTTTTGATAATTTTGAAAGAGTATTTTTGAAAAACTAATTTAAATACATTTTTAAAAACTTTATTTCAAAAAATTGTAATTTAATAAAACATTTTGACAAAAAGTCTTTTAGACCATGTTTAATGATCAACCTACTAAAATATCCTGCCACATCCATCACTCTATTGAAAAACCTAGAATTCCATAATAAAAACCTCATTAAAATTTTTTTCCTACTATAACACATTATCAGTACTATACAATTCTATTTATTATTTAGTTAAAAATTAAATAAAAAAATTGCATTAATTAAAAAGAATTCAATATTTTACAAAACTAACATTAAAGCATAAAAAAAAACAATACGGTATAAAAAAGAAAATAACTTGTCATCATTATTGCTATGAACAACGTCTGTGTGTTGAAGACATTTTTTTAAAAATGTTTATTTTTTTAAATGATTGTTATCAAACAATTTCATTTGGTGAGAGTTCCCTTTTATTTTGAAACCAACCAATAGGGAAAGGGCATTCCACACAGAGCGCAGGTGCCGCTGGTCCAAAACATTTTAGACTAATGGAAACAGCAACAGCGTGCACACTAACCCCCACCCAAATCTTCTTCCTTGCTGAACGAAGGGGATGACCCTTAAAAATGGTCTTATAGGCTAAAGAAGCACTCCTGCCTTTGCCATATGTTGAATAAAGTCGTCCAAAATGTTCGTCGCCCGACGCTTCCTTGATGCTCGCTCAGAAAAAGCTCGTTCGAATTTTACGCCGTTTTAAATGAGCCTATCCTGCTTGTTTCGGTTTCAAAACTAAGTTGCACATATATATTTATTTTTGTTATCCCTAACATGTTTTTAAAAATGAATGAATTTGGTGTAATCAAACTCTTGTCTAATGATGTTTACAAAGTATTCATACCTTTTAAAGTTTTGTATGCTTTCGTATTCAAGGCATTCAAGGAACCGTTTTTTATACTTTTAGTTGGACCATAAACCTAACCATTATTAACGGTTTTTTAATAATAATTGTCGAAACCGAACCATTAAAAATTAAAACCAAACCGTACAGCTAAACGGTTTGGTTTATAGTTTGAGCATTTTAGGGTTAGGATATTTGACACGTTGAAAATAAAAACAAATTGTTTATTATTTGAAATTCACTACTTAGCATTATAAGCCCAAATATATGTGTGTGTATCAACGATATCTAAATCAATAAACTTATCTATCTGTTTAATATGTGTGTGCATAATAAAGTCCAGTTCGTTTTTTAACGACCAGTTTTTTAGTGAAACCATAAATCAAACTGTTCATTATGACTTCAAACTTTTGAAGCCGTCGACCAAATGATTTGGAAAAAACCAGCTGTGAAACTAAAGCGATGACCGATTCACACTAAAATTTAAACCAAGCCAAACCAAACCAAGCAGAGCCGCTCTGTTTATAAATGAGCCGAGCAACAAGCAAGACTTTTGGCTCAATTTTGCAAATCCAAACGAAACCGAGCCATTCGGTTTGTAAACGAGCCAAACACAAGCATACCCTCGTTCGATTCGTGAACAGCCCTAACGTTGAATCTCAATGTACTTTATTTTTATTTACAAAAACCAATTTTGTTTATTTGAAAGACAAAACATATATTTCTCAAATTTATGCAATTTAAAATTCTTCTAAACGTATTAATTTTATCTTTTAAAAACCTATTCTGTTGTTACAAAAATTTATAATGTTACTACATTATTCGAGTCAATAAAAGAAACCCAAATCGAAGTAAAAAAATTTTAAAAAATATTCATCTCTTTTTCACATTAAACAAGCAAAACACCAATAAATATTGTGAAATCTACAAAAAAGAAAAGATTTTAAAAATAATTTGAGAGAAAAATCATATAAAAACAGATTGGCCTCAGAGATCTTGGTGGATAACGAATCATCAAACGAGAAAATCTCATCAAGAGTAGCAAATATCTTTCTTACATCACCGACCATAAAATACAAATAAAATCCAATCAAATCAAATTAAAAAAAAATAAAAAAAAATCTATGGCAGTATAATCACGAGTCAAAAAATAGATTAAGATCACCTGCTCTTCAAATAAAAACTATTATGAAGAGAAATCATTGGGAATCCGAATGATTGTTTTCATCATCCTCGTAATCATCGGTAACTGCTAGTATCCAATTTACAATTTGCCCAATTAAATGAACGAAGACAGATGTATCTACCTCGTCACCGGAAAACCCTAGCGATGGAGAAACCCGGAGCTAAAGGTAGCCACATATAGAATTCAAAATATATGTGATCGAAATATTTCATTTCGCCTAACGATAGACCCCTTAATCCATCGATAAAATTGGTATGCGATTAAGAGATTTGCAATATTAGGCTGAATGATACAGTTATATGAGCAGATTTGAATGAACGAAAGATCAAATTGATTTTTGAAGCTGAAAACATGAAAATGATGGAATAGTTACTGAATCAACGATTAGAAGATCATGAGATTGACAATTTTGAAGATTGTATGCCTATTGTGGTTGATGAGTATACAAGGGGGCGTGTGTTTTATAGCGATTGGATGCGGAAAAGGAAAACCCTAGGTTGCTTGGGTTGTTGGTTTATACTGTCTAATGGGCTTTTTCTAAATGAGCTAGGCCCAGATACTTTTATACAATATAGGTTTGACTCTTAGAGTTCGAGTGAGTAGTGCACAAACTGGTTCATGTTAAGTTACTCAATGACGGTCCTAAATTGGTTTGGAGTGAAACTTGTTCGGTTTGAAAATCAGTTGAGAGAAGGGGATGCCTAACTTATAGAAACCAGTTTGGAGGGGTTGAAACTGGTTTGAAGAGGCTAAAACCGGTTTGGAGGGATTTGAAACAGATTTGGGTTGGTTTGTAAACCAATTTTAAAGACAAAATCTCAAACCTATGTCAAACCGACAATTCGGACTGGGTTTGGGAACCAATTTGGATGTAACCGGTTTTTTTGGTTCACCTCTACCTAAAGTGATATTTTTTTTTATTGATTAATGAGAATCAATTGAGATATATTTAAATAAAGTTAGTTTTGTTAACATTGAAACATATGAAACATATCTTAGTTTGTTTAAAATCATAAAAAAAATGTACTTAAAATAGCAATGTTTTCATAACCGGACTGGACTCCGAACCGGTCTCCTTACTGGTCAGAGGTCCGACCGGATTTAAGAACCGGATGATTTTATAAACATTATATACATACATATATATACATATATATATAGGGAAATGCATAAAAAATAACTCTTTTTTTTTCTACAACTACATAACTCATTTCAGTCAATAATAAAAGCTACAAATAAGTTTTCCATTAAAATATTAAAAAAGACATTATAGTCATTTTACTTGTGTAAGTTTACCGCCCTCTTTTTAAGCATTAATAACTTTTTTATAATATATTATTTTAAAAAAAAATTGCACCATTATATTTGTCTCATTTTTCTCTTTAATTCCGCTACAGTCTCAACTATTTTTTTTACTTTTTTAGATGTCATATATTTACATCATTGTAATAAGCTTAAAGTTAACAAATTAATTTGAATTTTTTTCTAACAATGATAAATTACAATGATGTAACTTATTATTTACATTATTTTCAGTGATGTAACACATTATTTATACAGATGTAACTTATTATTTACAGTGATGTAACACTTTAATTTACCGTTGCTAGAAAAAAATTAAAATAATGTGTTATGTTTATGTTCGTTACATCGATGTAAAGCGAGATATTTGAAAAAAAAATTAAAAAAATATTATAGATTAAAACGGAATGAAAGAGAAAAATTACATCACTGTAAATATAAGTTACATCTCTGTAAATAATGTGCTATTTCACTGTAAATTACATCACTGTAATTTACCATTGTTAGGAAAAATTTCAAATAAATTTGTTATCTTTAACATCGTTACAATGATGTAAATATTTGGCATCTAAAAAAGTAAAAAAAAAATAGTCGAGTATAACGGAATTAAAGAGAAAAATAAAACGAATATAATGGTGTAATTTTTTTAAAAAATAATATATTATAAAAAAGTTATTAATGTTTAAAAAAAGGGGGTAAATTTATATTAAAAATTAGAAAAAGAATTAAGAAATTCGTTTGCAATAATATCCTTTTTTTCATCCAAACCAAATTAATATATTTTTTTTATTGTGGAGCTTATAGTAGCCATTTGATCTAAATTTAGACTCAATTAGATTGAGTTAATGGGTTGTAACAAAAGTTATGGGTTATCAAAAATTTCATCCCATATATATATATATATATATATATAATCAAAAAAAATAAAAAATGGTTCAACCAATTGTTCGCCAATTCGACCGGCCGGTTTACCCAAAACCCTAACCAAACCGGTTCACCCACCGGTTCCTGATTCGACCAGTCCGGTTTTCAAAACATTGCATTGTATTTAATTGCTTTGTTGATATAACTGTTAAACAAACAAACATTAAGAAATGCAAAACAAACACACCAAAATATAATTAAGTTGTTAACTGTTTATTTAAGTCACTAGAACTTTATTTGACTCATTCAAAAAACTAAACTTTGATTTAATGATTAAATAGTATGTAATTACCATGCTACTTGTGTCAATTTACATTAAATACTTTTTATCTTTAATATGATTTAAAAAATATAATAATGGCATGAATTTTTTTAATTAAAAAATATCATGGATTTTTCTACTTAAACAATTAAAGAAACCTTTTTATTCTCAAAAATGATAAAATAATGAGTTTTAAGTTTAAAAAAAATATTTTTAATTTTTTAAAATAAAAGGATTTTTTATTGAATTTTTTAGTTGAAAATCAATGTCATTTTCAGTTAAAAAAATTCACATTGTTGTTTATATTTTCGAGTCATATTAAAGATAAAAAATATTTAACCTATTAAGATGATAATTACATAGTATTAGAACAAATGAACATCAGTGACTTTTATAGAAACAAAAGCGTTCAGCAACTTAATTAGAACAGTTAACAAACTTAATTATATTTTACAAAGTTACCCTATAGTAATTTATAAACATTAAGGTAAAAAAGCTATACTAAATTAATGGGTTCACATATCAATTCCAATAACACTAAGGGGTTGTTTATTTACCTCTTAATGGAATTATTCAACACTTAACCATTCAACACTTAACCATTCAGCGCATTTGATTTAAATTAAATTACCTTTTAATGATTCAGTTCAACACTTAACCATTCAGCACCAATACCATGCTGAATGGAAAATACATACCATTCAGCACTTAACCATTCAGTTCAGCACTTAACCATTCAGACATCTTAATCATTCAGCATTTAATGATTCAGATCTACGAAACAGCCCCTAAATGACTTATTTTGAACAACAATATACAAAAGTGTTGGTGTCTCACTCTGCTATAGCATTTTTATGCAATGTAACTGTGTTTTTAGGGATACATTGGTCATTTAATCATTAGGAAACACATCTCTCTTGATATGTAACACCCAAACTTTGCACACGATTACACGTGTCCCATTTTAGGTCCCAGATTTAACTTTATTGTAAAATCATGTTCGGAAGCGTGAAATTACCATTCATAACTTAAACACACTTAATTTCATAATATTTAAATTTATGATTAATAAAACTAGTGTGTTTAAGTTTAATACCACCAAAGATTTTACATAACGTTTGGTTCTGCTTCAAAACAGCCCGATCTGATCGCCCGATGCATATCTATCTTTGACCTGTAACATCACATATAAGTCACAATTAGTTCATATGAACTAAGTAAGTAACCCCTCCCAGAGTTCCCAAAACTCACTTTAACACATCCACATATATATCATATGGATGGTTATCATGTTTAGATAATAATATATCATATTCAAATATCACGTGCACACCCAACACACATGGTGCATTCATTTCCCTTAATAGGACATTTTCACAATATGAATATATTATCTACTTCAACTCTACCACCAGCACCTCCGGCTAAATTTAAAACACCAAATATATATCTAATAATATTTTATTGCTTAACCAACTATCCACACATCTGTGGTTTCAACAATTTAGTTTCCGGATTAACCGGTATCCACACATTTGTGGTATCATACATATATTAAGTCTTAAGATGTTCACCCACCGGTCCTTCCATTTCAGAAATTGCTAGCACTTCTAGCTATCACCATTGTGGAGGTCATAAAATGTTCAAGTCTTAGGATGTTCACCCACAGGTCCTTCATCTAAGACAATTGCCAGCACTCTGGCTATCCACCATTGTGGAGTCATAAATATTAAGTCTAAGATGTTCACCCACCGGTACTGTCCATCTAGACAATTGCCAGCACCTCTGGCTATCCACCATTGTGGAGTCATAATATTAAGTCTAAGATGTTCACACCGGTACTTCCATCTAGACAATTGCTAGCACCTCTGGCTATCCACCATTGTGGAGTCATAAATATTAAGTCTAAGATGTTCACCCACCGGTTCTTCCATCTAGACAATTGCCAGCACCTCTGGCTATTAACACATTGTGATATCATACTCAAAACACCGGCTCATCCGGCTGTTCTTATGCAATCTGTGTTGCATATTCAATTCAATCGTAACATAAACACATTGGAACTTAATATATGCACTTTAGAGTCTATTAACTCAATTAGTTCCAATCTAGTTACGCACATTCATTCAAATGAAACATCAATATATATACATCACAATCAAGTAAACTTCTTTCTACTACTTATATGTAATGTTACAGTAAGTTGGGTAACTTACCTGGTTCAAGGGTTGTTCATTCCTACAACCTCTTTTCCACTTCTGTGGCCTATCCCTTGATTTTCACCACCAATACCTAGTTGCATATTCACACATATAAAACTATATTCAATACATATACACATACATCAAGTTCAACGCACTTGACTGGTTTGACTTCTTCAAAGTCAATTTATCACATAATTGACTTTATCTTACCGTCTTTAGCAAGTTTTAGTCAATAATCACAATTAATCATATATTCATGCCTCCTTAGGCATTTCATCAATAATTGATGTTCATTATATTAGTTACGATCTTTAATCACTTTTATTATTCAAATTCATTTATGATCATAACTGTAATAGTTTAACATCAATTCATCATAATCATCGTTTAATCCATGGATCATAATCTATATATATTTCAAAACCACAATTACCCATTCCTACTAGTTTATCACACATGATATGGGTTTCATATCAACCGGACATTATCCCGGCTTCAAAACGAAGATTTCACAATCAAAATATCAAGTTCTTCGTTTAACAACCCCTAGTTATCAACTAGGAAATAATCAATACCCATAATCATAGTATACAATCAAAACTAAACTTAATCCACACAATATTAAACTAGTAGGATAAAACGAACCGTTACCTAATCTGACGGATTTCTGCGGTTAAAACAACGATCAGGACTTGAAAACACGATCCTTGCTGAGTTTGATGGTTTATAAACCTTCAAATGAATTTAGGATGCTAGAGGACTGATTTTTGTCGCCTGGAGGTCGAGCAGGGTCAAGAAGAAGTAAAAATGAGACTTTCCATGCAATCTGATCGGTTTTAACAATTTTTGCCGACTTAACCCGCTAGGCGCATCGCCCCGGCCCGAAGCTTGGCCCGGGGCGTACCGCCCCACGCCTGTTTTCGTCTAATTTTGATCTTATCTTTGTTTTCGCGATCCGGACAATCCGTAACTCCGTTTCGCGCACGGTTTTCGCCCACGTTCACCATTTTTCGCATACTATCAACCTATAATAATTACAATCATCAATTCAACATGGATTTCTAGAACGATCACATGTGCTCTTGCCATTGATGACGTAATTCTCACATATTTTCAAATTACAACCATCACAATCGTTCAATTAACGATTATTTACAATACATTCATTATTAAAACCGGTTGTTTACAAATCTCCCCTCCTTACAAAGGTTTCGTCCCCGAAACCGATTAAACCTCAAAAAGGAAAGGATAATACTTTCTCATTTCATTTTTTGACTCCCACGTAATTTCAGAACCGGTTCTATATTTTTTTTTCCACTGAACCTTCACCTGGTTTAGGGACTTGTTTTTTTTTTCTCAAATGTTTGACCATTCTGTCTAATATAACTACCGGCCTTTCCACATAGTTCAACCTGTTATCAATTTCCAAGTCTTCTAGTGGTACATAAGCCGATTCATTTGTCAAATATTTTCTCAGATGTGACACATGAAAAGTGTCATGTATGCCATTCAATTCCTCTGGTAGCTCAAGACGATAAAGAACCTCGCCAATTCGAGCTATAATCTTGAATGGTCTAGTGAAACGCGGCTTAACTTCCCTTGCTTTCTAAAACGTATATCACCTTTCCAAGGAGAAACTTTTAACAATACAAAATCTCCCACCTGGAATTCAATAGTCCTCCTATACTTATCAGCATAGGCATTCTGACGGTCTTGTGCCGCCTTCAAATGAACTAGAATCTAATCTATTCGTTCATTCGTTACTTTAACTACCTTTTTATTTGCCAGTTCTCATTGCCCAACTTCTCCTCAAGACACAGGAGTACGGCATTTCCTCCCATACAACATTTCATATGGAGACATCCCAATACTGGAATGATAACTATTATTATATGAGAATTTAGCCAAAGGTAGATAATTATTACAACTACCCTCAAAATCTATTATACACGCTTGTAACATATCCTCCAACGTTTGAATGGTCCTTTCACTTTGACCATCAATCTGAGGATGATACTCCGTGTTTATCAACAATCCTAATTCTTTCTGAAATTTTTCCAGAAATGAGAAGTGAATCAAGTGTCTCGATCAGAAATAATCGTTGCTGGCACACCATGCCTAGACACTACTTCTCTAACATATATTTCAAGCATAATTGAACGTTTACCCTTAAATAAACGTGACCATTATACATGATTCAACATAATCAATCTACAATTGATTATTTGGTTTGACTTTCTTCATCCAAACCAAATCATACACTCAAGTGTATTTCTACATACATCTGACTTCTCTTTTGAATATTCACGTAAATATTCATTCTATCATATGTATAAATACAATTTAACATATTATAAATATCATATTTCTTTACAAATAGGCTTAACCTTGACTTTTTAAAGTCAAACATTATGTATAATGTATTTAACACATAATAATAACCGAATGATTTCACATTCGCGTTATTTATTATCATTTAACACAGAACATATGTGCACACAAAACTTCAGTTGTGCATCATATTGCCCAAAAGTCAACTTAAACAATTTTGACTCTTGAAATTGAATGTCTACACTCTTGTAGATCATCTTTTGTTCACATACCTTGTGAATCTTTTACATTGGATTTGCAAGTTTCATGTTCACACACCTTGTGAATCGAAACACGCACATAACCAATTTAATGTCTACACTTTTGTAGATCATAACATCCACAGTATGATGGTTGTTTATACTCTTGTAAATCAACTCAATCATTATCATTAGTTGAATGTTCACATACCCTGTAAATCATTCAACTACAATAACCACACTAACCCTAACCATTTACCTCAACTTCAATTAAAACAACAAATCACATATATGCTACATGCACATACAATTGTAGCGTGGACTCACCCAATCCTACAACTACAAGACAATCAAATGGTTAATTTACACACCATTTGAACACATTCACTTGTGTTTACATTTATTTTAAACCAATTGAGTTTTACACACAACACTTGTGATTCATCATCACAAGTTTAAACACTCAATGGTAACAGGTGACTTACTATCATGTACATGTACATGGTTTACCCCCAATGCCACAAAAATGTGGACTTACATGACAAATATTAATGCCACGCACCAGTGGTCTTACATCAGTTTCACACGAATGTGAAGCGTCACCCATTATCTGTGTCAGTAATTCTAAACATATAACGACACTTTTATTAGTTATGCAATTTATCATAACATTAATCAATTTCAACAAAACTCAGGTTGTTACATTCAATATTTGATTCAATAATCCCAAATACCACCCCATGTGGTTTCATATTCATATATTTTCACACAATGTGGATTATCATCAATTTATAGTGTCAACTATAAATTATCATTTAGTAACACCTTTCAAGTTAAGCATTTAGCGCATAACTTTCATCTAATACTACAAGACAATTGTCAAGTAGTTAAATACCACCACCATGTGGTTTCATATTTTCAACATTTCATGACAAGTATGGTCAATTTACCATTCACTTTATTACAATTACTACAAGTCAATTACAAGTAGTGACAACAAACATAATTATATAACACATAAGCATTAATATGTCTTATGGTTGCATATTAGTGAGTAAATAACTCACCTATTCACATTAACCATAACTTTGACTTTTTAAAAGTCAACATCATTCGACACATACTCACATATTGACCAATCCACACATATGTGGATTATCCCAATACCTCATTAAGGAGGATTAGTATGACAAATTCAATGTCATTCCAAGACGGTTTTACATATCCAACACAAGGCCACTCACTAGTGGTCTTACAAACAAATTCAACGCCACTTACAAGTAGTCTTATATGATAAATCCAATGCCACTCACCAGTGGTCTTACATGTCAAATCCAATGCCATTCACCAATGGTCTTACATGTTAAACCCAATGCCACCCACCAGTGGTCTTACATGTTAAACCCAATGCCACCCACCAGTGGTCTTACATGTTAAATCCAATGCCACCCACCAGTGGTCTTACATGTTAAACCCAATGCCATACGCCATGGTCTTAAACTTGCTTTAACACTATTATAAATAGTTTCCAATTCAATGTGTCAATTACTATCAACATGTAATGACACTATCACTAGTTATGAAATCATATCATAACATTCACCATACGTATATACATGGTATACTTACAATTCTATATATCACGCATATAGATTATATGCACATTATATGAATTATTCACATGTTTAACTCATTACATTTCAAACTTAAACATCTATGAACACATAACCATAATTATGTGTCTTTTTCCCTATTTGACCCTCCACGGGTCAAATTATACATTTTTGATTCATGTATACACATCAAGACATTTTTCCATACTCAATTGGATTAATTTTCCTAACACTTCAAGTGTTATTGCCTACACTCATGTAGGTCTTTCCACATTAATATTCCAATTCATTTCTCTTGAATTGGCAACACTATTACGCACAAGTAATAGACACATTAAGCTCATAACACCTTACCTAATTTCAATAGCCTAAGTATAAAATGATTCCCATAAGAACTTGTTCATATTACGTTTGCACTAGTAAGTTGGCCAGACGTACTAGTTCATTCATTATATGCCCAACTCCTTACTTCCTTCATTTCAAACTCCAGACGTTGATTTCGGTTTCACATGATCAATCAAATCACATTGAACATGTAATGATTCACATTACATTTAACAATTATAATACAGGACATAGATATGCTGACGTCATACATTCGGCATCATGATCGGGGCTTCGAATCAAACGTTATGTTTTCATATCAAGAGCACAAAAGTTTGAGATCAAGTGTTCATGACGCACTTGATTCACTCAAACCATTGCTCTGATACCAACTCTGTAACACCCAAACTTTGCACACGATTACACGTGTCCCATTTTATGTCCCAGATTTAACTTTATTGTAAAATCATGTTCGGAAGCGTGAAATTACCATTTCATAACTTAAACACACTTAATTTCATAATATTTAAATTTATGATTAATAAAACTAGTGTGTTTAAGTTTAATACCACCAAAGATTTTACATAACGTTTGGTTCTGCTTCAAAACATGCCCGATCTGATCGCCCGATGCATATCTATCTTTGACCTGTAACATCACATATAAGTCACAATTAGTTCATATGAACTAAGTAAGTAACCCCTCCCAGAGTTCCCAAAACTCACTTTAACACATCCACATATATATCATATGGATGTTTATCATGTTTAGATAATAATATATCATATTCAAATATCAACGTGCACCCAACACACATGGTGCATTCATTTCCCTTAATAGGACATTTTCACAATATGAATATATTATCTACTTCAACTCTACCACCAGCACCTCTGGCTAAATTTAAAACACCAAATATATATATATATATATATTTTATTGGCTTAACCAACTATCCACACATCTGTGGTTTCAACAATTTAGTTTCCGGATTAACCGGTTATCCACACATTTGTGGTATCATACATATATATTAAGTCTTAAGATGTTCACCCACCGGTCCTTCCATTTCAGAAAATTGCTAGCACTTCTAGCTATCACACATTTGTGGAGTCATAAAATGTTCAAGTCTTAGGATGTTCACCCACAGGTCCTTCCATCTAAGACAATTGCCAGCACCTCTGGCTATCCACCATTGTGGAGTCATAAATATTAAGTCTAAGATGTTCACCCACCGGTACTTCCATCTAGACAATTGCCAGCACCTCTGGCTATCCACCATTGTGGAGTCATAATATTAAGTCTAAGATGTTCACCCACCGGTACTTCCATCTAGACAATTGCTAGCACCTCTGGCTATCCACCATTGTGGAGTCATAAATATTAAGTCTAAGATGTTCACCCACCGGTTCTTCCATCTAGACAATTGCCAGCACCTCTGGCTATTAACACATTTGTGATATCATACTCAAACACCGGCTCATCCGGCTGTTCTTATGCAATCTGTGTTGCATATTCAATTCAATCGTAACATAAACACATTGGAACTTAATATATGCACTTTAGAGTCTATTAACTCAATTAGTTCCAATCTAGTTACGCACATTCATTCAAATGAAACAGTCAATATATATACATCACAATCAAGTAAACTCTTTCTACTACTTATATGTAATGTTACAGTAAGTTGGGTAACTTACCTGGTTCAAGCGGTTGTTCACTTCCTACAACCTCTTTTCCACTTCTGTGGCCTATCCCTTGATTTTCACCACCAATACCTAGTTGCATATTCACACATATACAACTATATTCAATACATATACACATACAATCAAGTTCAACGCACTTGACTGGTTTGACTTCTTCAAAGTCAATTTATCACATAATTGACTTTATCTTACCGTCTTTAGCAAGTTTTAGTCAATTATCACAATTAATCATATTTCATGCCTCCTTAGGCATTTCATCAAATAATTGATGTTCATTATATTAGTTACGATCTTTAATCACTTTTATTATTCAAAATTCATTTATGATCATAACTGTTAATAAGTTTAACATCAATTCATCATAATCATCGTTTAATCCATGGATCATAATCTATATATATTTCAAAACCACAATTTACCCATTCCTACTAGTTATCACACCATGATATGGGTTTCATATCAACCGGACATTATCCCGGCTTCAAAACGAAGATTTCACAATCAAAATATCAAGTTCTTCGTTTCTAACAACCCCTAGTTATCAACTAGGAAATAATCAATACCCATAATCATAGTATTACAATCAAAACTAAACTTAATCCACACAATATTAAACTAGTAGGATAAAACGAACCGTTACCTAATCTGACGGATTTCTGCGGTTAAAACAACGATCAGGACTTGAAAACACGATCCTTGCTGAGTTTGATGGGTTTATAAACCTTCAAAATGAATTTAGGATGCTAGAGGACTGATTTTTGTCGCCTGGAGGTCGAGCAGGGTCAAGAAGAAGTAAAAATGAGACTTTCCATGCAATCTGATCGGTTTTAACAATTTTTGCCGACTTAACCCGCTAGGCGCATCGCCCCGGCCCGAAGCTTGGCCCGGGGCGTACCGCCCCACGCCTGTTTCGTCTAATTTTGATCTTATCTTGTTTTCGCGATTCCGGACAATCCGTAACTCCGTTTCGCGCACGGTTTTCGCCCACGTTCACCATTTTTCGCATACTATCAACCTATAATAATTACAATCATCAATTCAACATGGATTTCTAGAACGATCACATGTGCTCTTGCCATTGATGACGTAATTCTCACATATTTTCAAATTACAACCATCACAATCGTTCAATTAACGATTATTTAAAATACATTCATTATTAAAAACCGGTTGTTACATGATATGTCTTTGAAAAACTCTATCCTCATTCAGAAGTAATTGCTTTCAGAAAAAACTTTAAGTATAATATTATATAAGAGAAGTTAAAGAAATACCGTTTGGTGACAATTGCTTTGGTAATAATCAATGTTTTTAAACCCGGACAGGCCGGTCGAATTGGTCGGACCGGGTTTCGGTAACTCTGGAGATCTGGTTACGTTCACAGAACCGTTTTTGCATAAACTGAATGGTTCGACCGGCGGTCGGCGGTTCAACCGTGAAACCGCTTGTATTGTCCGGTCGATCCAGTTTTCTAGAAATGGTATTTGAGCGGATGAACAACAAAAGAAGCATCGCATGGCTGATTTGAGGGCCAAAACCCTAGATGCTGAAGCTCAACTGCAGCCATCCTTGTCATCTTGCTTCCGTGTTCGTCCTCATCAGGTCTCTTCTCCATCACAGAAGAAAAAGGACCAAGCATGGAGACAGCCTTGGTTTGTCAAAAAAAGGACTTTGGAGCAGGAAGACTCTTGACTACCCATATATGTTAATGAAATGTGTGTGTGTTTAATGAACGTGTGTGTTTACTATTTGGTTCTCTGCCCATAGCTACCAATATATTTTAATGAAATCTTGAAATGTGTGTGTTTTCCAGCTGGCTTCAATTAAATTGTATAAATATTGGTTTTTGTGATAATTTCTTATTCTTGGATGGCTGAATATTTTAATAAATGAGAGAAAAAATGGATTTTTAATAAAAGTCTGGTTGTTTTTTTTATTTTATATGGTTATATAATTATTTGGATTATAGATATATATATATATATAATGACATTATCCGGTTCTTAAATCCGGTCCGACCGGCTCAATAGCTGACCAGCAAAGACCGTTCGATGTCCGGTCCGGTTTTAAAAACATTGGTAATAATACTAAATTACTAAAATGTTCATTGCGTAACCAAACTAATTTTGCACTGATATCTCACCTACTAGATGTAACATCATTGTATTCGTATTTCGGGTTGTCCGTACATGTTTGATTGTACTGTTAAGACCTAATATGATAATTGTTAATGATTATGGATAATTACTATGGATTATTTGATGATATTATCATTATTGGTATACATGTAAAGAACACATTATTATACGCATAAACCATGTGGAATTTAGTTGAAATACAACTAAACAGAACCAGAGAGTTTATTGCAGTTGAACTCACATGTTATGGGTTGTGGATTTGGATTGGTTGTGGTATAGGATTCTATAACCAAATATAGGCAAGGATATAATCATGGTCTATCGAAGAGGTGCTGGGACGGTGGCTGAGGCGGTTGCGACTGACCTCTACATATGCCCTATACATAAGCCATCTTCGGTTTATCATGATTATATCAGATTTGAGGCTTTGGTGAGGAGAATCCGGGGTTTTGGATTGGGAAATTATAATATTAAAGATAATAAGATAATGAAAACGATATTGGAAATGTTTACGCGATGGTGAGGTTACGAACATAACTTAAACGTGAATATTAATTCAAAAATATTAACTTAATAATGTATTCGCGTGGGTGACGATTCACATGAATATAATTATTAGGAATAATGTTCTGAAACTGTATTCCATAAATCGTTAATCGAAGCGAAATACGATACGAGCGTCGGATTCGAAAAGATGACGATCTTTACGAATACGTACGTGAGTAACGTGTTTCGACGAGATAACGAAATAATATTTAACGATATTAAAATAAGAATAAGAAATTAATAACGTTTATTAGGAATCACAACCTAAAACAAATCCGAACAAATCGTTTTATTTAAATAATTAATTTAACGAAAGAAAACGGAGGCATTGTATTTAAACGATTTCATATAAAATCATTTTATTAAACGAAACTTATTTATTTAAATGTTTTATGTTTTAAAAACACGTTTACGATAAAAACCGAACATCTAATTACTTTTAGTGCGTATTAAACGAGACCGAGCACGCGGGGAGAACCCGGGCTATAAAAGCTTATTTCTTCTTCTTCATTTCACAAGGGCTCTTTCTCTCTCTAGAACACAAATTCGCCATCACTCTCTCTCTACCTTCTCTCTAGATTTTCTCACTCGTTTCTCAACGGATTTGGGGGATTTTGGTGCCTAAACGACCGCGTGATCAAGGAGAACACAAACCCACGAAGAAACTTGATGTTTGGGAGACATTTCGAGGTAAATCTAAGGTTTTATTTTCGGTTTTATTGTGAATCATGAAATCTACAAACCCTTTGATGTTCTTACCAATATAAACACTTAGAAACGTGAGAATAAACTCTTGTAAATCACTTGGGAGCCTAGAAACAAACCTGTAACATGTATTGATGCGAAGATGAAGATGGTGAGCTTAGGTTCGCGACATAGCTGGGTGGTCGGAGCTTCCTTGGAGCTGAACGGGGGGGGGGGGGTGGCCGAACATGTGCAAAGGCCGAACCTCTTGAAGGAGACGAACCTGGAACCTCTAGAAAGAGACGAACCTGGAACCTCGTGAAAGAGACGAACCTGGAACTCTAGAAAGAGACGAACCTGGAACTCTTGAAAGAGACGAACTGGAAGCAGTATCCATGCGAACCTTGTGCTACCAAGAACCTGTTAGCTTCTTTAGCCGAACCTTCATGGGCGGGAAAAGAGGATGGCCAAACACCATAGGGTGGCCGAACCTCTCAATCCAGCGAACCCAAGAGCCATGAACCTGTGGGCATGTCGGCTTGCAAACCTGCAATGTAGCCGAACCCTAGCTGATGAGATTGGGAGTTGGACCGAACCTTGAGAGCTGCAAGTCTGATCTGGCTGAATCTATCTTCAGCCTACGAACCTTGGGCTACTTGAACTTCCCTTAACCAGCGAACCTATGGCCTTAACCAGCGAACCTATGGCCTTAACCGCGAACCTAGGGTTGAACAACCTTATTCTTTGAGCAAAAGGGAGGGATTATACGGGCACACAAACATTAGGAAATAAACAAGGGAATAGAGACTCATTAAGTTCATGCATGCATGGGAGTTTATAAAGTTGCCATTTTTTTTATAATAAGAATGGGTTTAACTTAAAGATTTTTTATGCAAATGAAATAAGTCATGAAGATAATATAAGTTTGATTTTCTAAACTTGATCACATGTAATAATTCAAGATGGATAGGGTAGCTTGAATCACATGCATGCATGCAACTATGAATGTATCTATATAAGTTTATAAGGATAAAACATTTACAACTTATATAACTTTGATATATTATTTAGAAGATCATCATATATTGGATAATCAACACTAACAAGTTTAAATTATCTTTGTATGATGATAAGTAATAAAATCTTAGGTGTAACAACTTAACTTAGAATAAATGAACTAAGTTAATGAAACACTTAATGATTTAAAAGTAAACACCTACGGATATTTAATCGAAATAAAACGCATATGCTTATGAACATGAACACACGATAATTACAGGTTGATTGAGTTGTTCTGATTCTTCTTACGTGAGCGCGCATATTACGAGAATACTGAATCTAAGGATACATGTGAGTTCTCATAACCTCCTTTTTAAACTATTTTGTTTTCAAACTCGGAGGTGAAACATATATACCAATATTTAAAAATATTAATTTGATAACACATGTGTGACACCTGGATTATCAAATGATATTCAGATTTTTGACTTATCATTGATTATTGATGGATTGATGTTGATTATTACTATTCCATGAGTCATTGTTGGTTGAGTTTACTTCGGTTCTTCCGCGATGATTGAGTTGCTGTTGGTGAGTTGACTAACGTCCTCCTCAGTGATTCCACTGTTGGTTGAGCTGACTACGGTCCTCCGCAGTGCATGAAGACACTTATAGGAATATCGTTGGTTGAGTTGACTGCGGTCCTCCGCGATGATTCCGCCGTTGATTGAGTTGACTGAGGTCCTCCGCGGTAACTTATGTTGATATGATTATGGTGAATATTGATTGAGTTGTGATTGGTTGATTATATGTGGATAAGGATTTATGATTATTTGAATTATGTGATTATTGCGTATGTGGTTAATTGAATTGTTTGGATGTTGTGTTGTGTTGAGATTTAGCAGAACTGGACTATCTTACAGGTGCACATGTGTATTTTCCATGAAAAACCATAAACTTTGTTAAACACTTGTAAACAATTCTGAAACATAAAAACTTATGATTACTCACCAATTACTTCGTAGTTGACACTTGATTTTCTACATGTTTCAGGAAATGAAGAGAAGTAAGTAGAGAAGGGTAGCTCTACATCTTTTGGACATCGTCACGTAGCGTCTTGGACTTAGCTAAAATAACTGAAATTCTGAAGACTAGAGTTTGGTTAGTTTAGCTAAATCTTTTGTGTAATTGATGTAACTAGCTTATGATGAACATGATTTTTGATGTAATTAATTTGGTTGATTAATTGATATGTGATGATTTAATTAGATGCTCACGAGCTTATGAACAATCTACACATCCCTCGTGGTATCCCGACGTTTCCGCCATCGGTCGGGGTGTTACACTAGACCCCATGAGGCCATGAGCAGACACTTAGTCTTGAAACAAAATCGACAAAATATTAAACATCAAACCAATGCATCGATGCCGGCTTAACTAAAAACATTAACAATAAATATAGCTAATCAATCATTCAGCTTCTAGCCTAGAGGTACTCTTCAGATTTCTTTTATCAGAGATATTGGGTTCGAGTCTCTCTAGTACCAATTGTTTTTAGATGAGCAGAGGTTTTCATTGTGTGGGCTTTCTTCTGAATGGTGGGGTTAAGTTAGCTGTTTGCCTAGTGGTACTTGGTTTAACGGTTCAAAAAAAAATCAACCATGTGAAATAGTGGTAAGTTTTTCTATTTTTTTAACAGCAATTATTCATTTACTCCTAAAGGTAGACCATGTGTGATCATCTCTTGGACATGTTAAGAGCCACCCCCGAGTGACAACTATCAGTTTATCACTTGTGTGTATTAAGAAATAAAAGCAACAAAATCAAGTTAAGATTTATAATCGTTTTTTTAAATCATCTTACGCTAGCAACGCTGCCAACGCTACCGAATTTTTGCAACAGCTAAAGCTAAATGATGTAACCCAAGTTTAATAAGAAGACGCAAAAAAAATTTGAAATATGATTTAAACGATAATTATTTAACATTTCTCGAAATATCGTTCAAAGTTGAGAAGAAATTGTGATGAAACATTGATACCTCAATGCAAATTACATTCATAGACCACAAAAGCAACACAAGTTATACATGTTAAATTGTTAATAGATACAACCCGAATGCAAGCTCCTTTTTAACATCTGAATGTCCAAATCCAAGCTACAAACATTACCATACGCGATTAATGATCGATTAAACTAATAACCATACAAATGTAGTAGATTCAAAACATTCGTTTGTATCCACGAACGGAGCGTTCTCTTGATGTTCCAGGCACTACTTGAAAAACAAGTGCACAAAATCTCTTTTCATGGATTCAGCCAAGTCTTCATTTTACAACTTACGAGTATTCTGGTATTCACCATTGCCCAAAGAGAAAGATCAGGAGGGGGGTGTCAGGACCTCGAAGACCATAAATTTGAATTTATGGGTCAGTCGAGATTGTTTCTTTTTGGGTTTTCGGGTTGGGTGTCAGGGCCACACTGTTGACTCTATGGTCCTTGATGAATGTCCTGAGGCAGCCATTGACTATTCGTGGTGCTGATCCATCGCAGAATCGTTTTGCAAGATCTACTGCCTTTATAAACAATACATATGTTTCAGAGTATTGATATTGTGGTTATGGGTGCACATATGCGTGTCAAAGAAGATAATAATACTTTAGAATGAGTTGAACAAACAAACCTCGTTAATCACTATTTGATGGCGTGTTCCTAGCACATCAATTTCAGACATGGCGAGGTGAAGAATCGAAAGCTCCAAAATTCTGCCTGCTGGTTCGTTCTGAAACAATATTTCAAAACAAACATTAACAAATAAGATAGCAGGTCATTTTAGCATGGGAAATGGGTCAGGCCACTGACATGCAAACGCCTTTTTGTCCATCTTGAAAAGTTTGATATGAATAGTTCATATGTATATTATGACTACAAAAAGAATACAATTAAATAAACTATGATCAACTTTCAAACTGAATCAAATAAAGACAACCCAAATTGACCCATTGTAAGTAAATTAGTTGAAATTGACACCTATGTCTACAAGTCACTCCCAGAGTAAAGAAATAAGAGCATAACATAATAAGCATGCAATTCAAACTTCAAAGCTTCCAATTTTGTTAAAATTACAAATACGCAAATGTATATTTTTAGTATGGGAAGTGGGGATTGGCTTGACCTGCTACAGTTTGAGATAAAGACACAACGGAAATTGATCCATTTGTATGTAACTGAGTCAACATAACATAACAAGCAAACACATAGTTTAAACCTTCCAGTTTTGTGGAGCAACTTTGTCAATGACCAGAACATGACTATCCCACTTCTCTGCCACAGCCACCAATAATTTTCTAGTGAAGCTGCATTCAGATAAAAAACAAAATTATCACTCTTAGGTCAGGCATTTTTAGAGCTAGAATCATATCAACTCTTAATTACTTATGTTTAATGCTCACCGCAAGATTAATTTACTGTAAACCAACTTTGGAGGGGCTGAAAGGACTTCTGCCTCTGAAAATCAAAATCAAAATCAAACTTGTCATTGAAATTTGAAGGTAATAAAGATCAGGTTATGTGAAGAACTGTGAAGTGTGTCAAGTATATTACCAACTTCAGACTCCTTCTCATCTACTCGCATAAGCTCATCAGCTTCTTCAGCAGTATCAGTTTTCACAGGAGGTCCACCAAAGCTCATGTGATTGTATTCCATCAATGTCTCTCTATCGAACTCATACCCTATTTCTTTAATTTCGAAGCATAATTCATGATGAGTTTATAAGATATTAATTAGATAATAAGGTTCAAAAACAATGTCCTTAAAAGTTTACACACACACATATATTTTGATGACTGTGGGTACCAACTTATGTGGTAAACCCCCAGGTCCCCAATACCCGACTAACAAGGAGGAACAGGTAAAGCACGGTCACAAGCAACCGGGTCGATGGCGGAAAATTGCCTTAAGTGGGAATTGACTTAAAAACATATTGACAGAGCCATAAAGAGTATGGAGTGAGAAAACAATAGGAACGACCCCATTGGCATAGCTTTTGAAGTTTTTTAAGCAATG
Organism: Mikania micrantha; assembly: GCA_009363875.1. Taxonomy (NCBI): domain Eukaryota; kingdom Viridiplantae; phylum Streptophyta; class Magnoliopsida; order Asterales; family Asteraceae; genus Mikania; species Mikania micrantha. The sequence continues at coordinate 77,475,568 of CM018680.1, read as the reverse complement.
CAAAGAAAAAATTATATGTTTTCTTAAACCAAAAAAATGTGCATACAAGCAAGCATCAAATAAGTGCTTGCAAACACTTAGGCTAAAGATTATGATAAGCACCTATCAACCTCATTTCTAAGATGGTGTTTAGATGGGCACTTTACAAAGTGACTATAATAGGTAGATGCACTTTACAAAGTGACTATAATAGGTAGATTAGTTTACATTATTATTATTTAAACTTAAAGCAACTTTTTATTTCTTTCTCAAATCCAATTATTGTTAAAGAAAAACACAAGAATAATCATTTTCTTGGTTGTGATATACCCATACAGGTAGATTGGAATTTAATAATCCAAACTATGACCCATTGGTCAATAATAATCCATACTTATAGTTAGGCTATGAGTATCTCAAAACTTACACTTTCGTTATCAAGGGCAATCCCATACTCCCAGTAGCATGATCATCAATGACTCGCACTCAATTCTACTCTATATTACTTGTACATTTCCCACTTCTTTCACAGTCATCAGTGTGAACAAAATCAAGTGTAATCAATGATGATTATGCTACTAGTATTGCTCTTTGCAACGAAAGTGGAAGTTGGGATTATCATTTGTCAAACAACTATAATGGATATTACCAACCAAGAGGTCACGCTTTGGATTATTAAAACTCAATTTGCCTTGCATATATTATCGTAAATAAATCATGATTACAATCACTTTTGCCTAGACTTTACCACAATATAATTGGTCTAATTACATATCCAAACACGTCCAACCTAAAATTTTTATTAGCACTTTTCTATGATTATCATTCTTACAGCGTGAGCTATATAAAAATCCTGCAATAAATTTGCAGACGAAGTCATCAAACAGCCCAGTAAAATGGTAATTTACAAATCACAGATACACAATCACCTCGTCTGGCATTCACGCGCCTCTCAAACAGCCGTACCGGATCAGATCCTTCTAAGCAAGCAGCATATATGATTGACCTACATTAAGCAACACACAATTCGTCTCAAACAAACCAACTCATCAGTAATTACACTGCATCCGAATCACAATCTAATACACAAATCAAATTCAGAATTCAACGAAATCACATATGATTTAGGTAAAATTATCATACAGAGCAAGCTCTCTAGCGGCTCTAGGACTACAAAACCTCCCGCTCTTATCGATTTTCGGCATCGACGAAACGGAGTCCTCCAAAGTAGATTTCTCCAAAATTTCCCCAACGGCTAGCGCCGATGTGCGGAAGAGCGATGCTTGCGGTGAAGATAACATCCCGGTGGTTGTTGGCGGGAGGAAATTCCACCGGAGACATTTTCCGAACGGATAGCAGGTAAATGATGATGAATTGACAGTGATTTTAGGTTTAGATGATGATGATGGCATATATGAGCATGATAATGGTGCATAGATTAGAAGATAGCTTGTGTCCATTGTACCAGTTAAAGTGTTTGGACAGAGGATGATGATGACGATGAAGGTGGTCTGGATAAGAAATACAGGGGTTTTAATTATTTCAGTAGGGTTTTTCAGTTTCGGTGGCAGGCCAATTACCACAAACTTTCCACATAATGTTTGCAAAAATCAAAAACAATTATATAAAAAATTGTCTCTCTCTTTTTATATATATATTTTTTTCTTAAAAAGAATTCGAGTTAAATTAAGATGGATGCTTAATATGTTATGTTGAGTTAATTTGTAGCTTTAACAAAAATTACACCCCTAGCCTCATACAGGTCGTTTGGTTATGTCTGAATCATTAAGTGTTGATTGGTTAAGATATCTGAAGGGTTAAAAGCGTCTGACTCATTAAGTGTTCAACTGGTTAAAATTGTTTGTTTAAACATCTGAATGAAATATTAAAAAGAAAAAAAAACATTTTTTGTTCAAAACCCTAGAGTTGCCCTACCCCCACCGTCGCCCTCTCACCCCACCCGTCGCCTTCTTGCCCCTCCTCCGTTGACGCCATCACCATCGCCTCCACTTGCGGTCGTCAGCGCCATCACCTCTTGCTGCCTCCATCGCACCATCAGCAAATCCTCACCATCTTTGTCGCCTCCATGGCACCTCACCGTCGCTCAAGGTAAGCAAAACCTCGACCCTACTTGTTTTTTGGCTTCGATCATCGTCGTCGTCGAGTGGGCATCGGTCGAGGTGCGGTCCGCTTGCTCGGTGGTGGTGGTGCAGAAGCGCAATGGGCGGTGGTGGTGCAGTCCCAGCTCTCTTCCTTCACGTCTGAATGGTTCAGACCTCCATTCAGACATTTGATTCCATTCAGAAGCAGGTATTTAGCGAAACAAACGGTTTGAATCTGAACCATTCAGATTTAGACTCATTCAGACACCACCAAACAACCCCTTAATCTTTACCTGTCGCTCAACCATTACACGAAGTAAAACTGTTAACTAATCAAAATTCATAAAAAATTCTACACTTATGTGTAGATGTATGTTTATTGGGGAAAATATGAAGAAATTTTTGTCAAAAAAGAGTAAAAATCATTAAAATTTTAACATATGACATGCTAAAAAAATGAATAAATAATAATTTAGGTATAACATCTTATTTTTATAATAGATTTTTTTTCGTATTTTTTGTAATGGATTTTGTTTTTTTGTACTTTATTTTTATTTTTTTTATTGAATTTTTGTTTTTTTACTATATTTTTAATTTTTTTATACTAGGTTTTTTTTGTACTATATTTTGTTTTTTGTGCTAGATTTTGTTTTTTGTATTAGATTTCTATTTTTATGTTTTTAACATATGACATATCAAAATTATATTAGTTCTTACTTATTTTAGGCAAAAGTTCCTTCCTATTGGATCAAACCCCTATATTTATTATCCACAAAAATTAAACATTTCAAATATATGAAAAATTACTTTCAATTTTTATGTGCAAATACATAACAAACTATTTAAAAAAAATACAAAATTTAAAAGATGTATGGTGAATATAAATGTTCTTGTGCAATATATCTATTAAGTTTATGGGAAAGCTATTTTGGATACGAGGGGAATGTGCATTGACCATAAGTTATTTGTGATTGTTCTATCTCTCAAAAACAATTTCATCGCTACGGATCCACAATGGAGATAAGAAAATAACTTATGATTGTATGATATGAAGTTTAATAAATGTTATACCCCCGCTAAAGCTTAAATATGACGGTCTAATGAAATCATATCATGATCACATTGTTTATATGATAAATATTAAACATACGTTTATTAAAAAATAACGCAAACATGATCTATGGTTTGTAGTACAAGTTTAAAGATTCACAAAATGTAGACTAATAAACGAAAGACAATATTGAAAAATATTCAAGTGTGCTTTTAAGCATGTATGAATTGTTACCTGAAAAACATGTTTGAAAAAGGTTAATAGATTCATAATATTCATTTGACTAATAAATCTGCATGCAAGCTCATTAACTGTTTTTAGTTAATCTTCTCCACGCCTCAATCATTGTTAAAAAAATTCGAATCTGTTTAAATTAATTAAGGAATCGTCGGTCGTTTGGTGCATCTCTTCAAAGCCATCATAGGTTGTTGGTTCAATTCAAAGTTTGTGTTATCTGTTCGAAGCAATTTTTGACGCTTCTTCAACATCTAGACATGAAAACATTTTTTACAACACTTTATCTCTAGAACTATGATTTGTCCGAGCAACAGTCCATCCATGGATTGGGTGTTGTTGTAACAACGCAGAGTAGGAACGAATGAACACAGACAGTGTGATGGCAGTGGCTAGGGATAGATCATAACATATATGGTGTGGTGGTGGCTACGGCCTAGTGATAGGGAGAGAGATATGGCAGATGAGTTTAAAGGTGTGGGAGCAACAACTAGTTTAATGGCGTGGGACATGTGTCAATGATCCACAAGGTCGTCGAAAAACTGCCTTAACTGTTGAAAAACCACTAGAAACCACTACAAAACCTACATGACTACATAACCGGCTAATTTAAAAGGTCAGTGTGTAATCTTGGTGATTTTGAACAGCTAAAAGTGTTTCTGATGTCGATTGAGTTTAGAGACTTATACATGTATATAATGGCATAAACTATGCCTCAATTAATGTATTATTTGAAACATTAACATGAAAAATTATAAATTGAAATATAAAAATCATGGTTGGTTAATGCGTCCAACCATGAAATGAATAGGGGTTCCCCACCTCATAACACTATCCATATTAATTCACATACTCATAACTACTAGATAAATGGTTGTGAATAATAAAGGGCATAAGTATGATAAAAGTCTTATGCAATATATATTCAGAAACAACAAGTGCATGTTATAAAGCATTAGTAACATAATGCAAGTAAATACATTTCAAGTAAAGTAAACTACATATTTCACCCAAAAATAGTTGAGAAAAAATGGGCTATGAAAAATCACATGATAAATAGTGATAACAAATATCTAAGATGAAATGAACCATTCGAATATAATGTCTTACACGGGTCTTATAGTGATGAGGACGTTAGTGATATTTATGGATCAACCCTTGTTATCCAACAAATATGCATATAATAACATTTTGACGTATATTTGTCAAGATGATGTTCAGACAACACTTCGCCTTATAATAGATTTCATGAAACTTGTTCAAATACACATGAATAAACAAACATACCCAGTTTAATCCACTTTTAAGTAGGGTATGAGGGAGAGATGGAAACAAACTTTACACCTACCCCAGAAGGGGCAGAGAAGCAGCTCTAGAAGAGAACCCTGCGCAACTCAAGAGATTGCCTTTTTTATTTTTTTATTTTATTATTTTTTTTTGTAAAAATATAAACATGCAGGGATATACGACAATTACATACATAAAGACACATATAAACAAGAGCGAGAATAAATATACAAGCATTAGCAATATAACCGATAAAGTAATTTACCCAAGTACCGAATCACTAGAGCACATAGAAAGTTTACAACACATGCAATCAATCACATATAACCTTTGACTCTAGTTTTGGTAACCTATCTTCAAACTAACAAATAGTCTATAGCCTTTATTCTACGTCTCCATATGTATGAATAATGTAAAACTCTATTAAGTATAATGAATTTTATTTATGACATCATGTAATAATGTTGTTATAAATAATTTGATAAATATGAGTGTTTGTGTAAAATAATTACAAATTGGCATAAGCCATCCAATTATTTTATAAAAATTCGATAACTTATTGTAAATTTTATGCTTTCCGGAGAAATTATGCCAAAACTTGTATAATTTGAAATAAAATCTTTGTATTTTAGTCGTTGTATTATTATTAAAGATCATAAATAGGAAAATCTAACGACCATATTTGAACAATTCAAAATTAAAATGATTAATGACGTAGTTGTATAATTAAATCGTATAAAACTTTGTTTCAGGTGCTAAAAATATGTTTGGTCATATAATTAGTCGTTAAATAACATTGAGACACCCAGGCGTTGTGAACAAGGAAACAAGAAGAGGAAAAAAAATGAAATCCGATAATTTGCTCAAATTCATTGTAAACATGAACTTGATTTTGAGTAAAGGGGCATAAATCATCATTTTTTGCACCATCTAAAATTTGGGTAAGTAATTTATAGATATCTACTCATATTTTCACGGGTCATATATATGCCTGCCAAAATGAGTGGGTCGAGTCGGGTTGGGTAACGGGTTATAATGAGTTCGGGTCAGGATAGGTGCGGATCAGAACGAGTTTTAAGCAAAATTAGTTCGAGTCTAAATGGATTGTTCTTAAAAAACATCAATTTAGTTTAACTTAAGATGTGTTATAAGTAAACAAATAGTCCATTTGGATAATTTTTAGTGATTCTCTCATCAAATATGTTATTAATTATTCTTAAATGTTTGAATCCATTATATTTACATAAATTTTTGATTATCCATCTTGACCCGCATTGTATTTAAGTGTTACACATCTCAACCTATTCAATATTATGATGTTACCCATTTCAACTCATTATACTATAATTGTTTACCCAAACCAACCTATTTTCTTTGATATGGGTAAAAATTGTCTCCTCTGGTCATATATGTGTTATAGTTATAATGCAAGTGAATTCGGATATGATTTGTAATGTAGAGTAAAAATCATGAACTTTCATATAATCTAAGCATAGCAATTTGAAATCACTTGCTTTGAGATTAAAAATGGTAAACGATGGTTAATTAGGGAACTTTAGGTGATTACATCATGTGTTAGAAATCATATGCACACCAAGTGTTGGTTAAAAGCTTGAATGAATAGAAAGAAAAAGTTGCATAATTGAAAATAAAATGTTTTTGTCATGATTTTATAAATTTCATAAAAATTAAGAAAAGGTGTATTTTATATGTATGGAAAGCCCTTTAGGTCTCTAGGTTTCATATATGAACATTAGAAACTAATTAGAGTTATAAGGAAGTCCAAATAGTTGATTTATGTTGCAAGACAAACAATTTAGTATATTGTTTGAACATATTTTTGTTGTTGTATTGGTTTATAAAAAAATCATATAAAATAAAATGATAATTGGTTTAGGATGTGTAATATGTCATGGAAAACTTATTAAGTCTACTTTTAACGAAGTTTTAAAAGAAGCATACACAAAAAGTGCATTTCAAAACAATTTAATAGATGTTATGAACCTAAAGTTTTGATTAGATTATGAATTTGTCCAGTTCTTTGAAAAATCATATAAAAATTTGTAGAAGATTTATCTTATGTGGTCGGAAACCTCTTTAAATATACTATAATCCATATTCAAATATTATAGGTTAGAATAAAATTGTAAAATTGAGTAATCAGGACCACAACTTATAAAGTCATTGAATTAAATTAAGACTTTTAAAAAGTGATAACAATAAAAAAATTTAGTATATCTGATTTTAAGCAACAACGGATGACACTAGAAGATCAGATAACAGATACATGGGGTGTGCTACAAGTATTTAAGATACTTGTAAATGAGTAGGCCATACATTTACACTATAGGTTAAAAATAAAGATTTGATATAAAATGTAAAAAAAGTTAGGTGTAACCATTGCAAATTTTTGATTTTTAAATTTTGTAATCCCTAAATACAACGTTATGGGAAGCATTTTTTATAAAAATCGTTTCATTTTACTTTTATATACGTATATATATATATATACAATTTAAATTAAAATATATAAACTTAATTATGCGTGTTATAAAAATTATTTATTTAAGTGTATAAAACTTAAAATTTAATTTTTTTTAAAAGAAAAATAAACTTTATATATAATATAAACATTATTTATGTCATTATTAAACATAACACTTTTATAAAACTTAATAATTAAGTTTTATAAACTTTTTTTAATAATAAGTATATTAACCTTGTTAAATGTTATATTTTATAAACTTTTATTAAAGTGTAAACAAGAAAAGATTAAGTCAAAGGGCCAATCGTCTATACCTGAAACTATGTATGTGTGTGTTTTGGGAATTTCCGGACAAGGGTGACAAAGGGCGGAACAGGATGGACCTGTTCTGCCAATACCCCATACTTTCAGCATCTATTCCCAACCCAGCAACCCTACCCCCCGTTCGACCAGCATAACACCGATCTCCACTCCCAATTGATGTAATTCGAACATTTAATGCACAAATCACGCTCGGTAACTCTCAAATACATCCAGACAAGCGTGATTTGCACAATAATTTCACCTAATCAAGCGTGAAACACCATAATTAACCAACCGAACGATTTAAACCCACTTAACACGAATTCATCTCTTTTGTTCACAAATATTCGAATTAAACACACCAGAGGCTCTGCAACCCTTCTCTGAAGCTACCTGAACCATCGTTTTCGTCTCAGAATCATCGGGCCTCTGATCCGAGCTCAAGGACGTCCGCAACTTTAACCATACTCGAACTCTCTTGAACTGATACGATTCCAGGTAACCCCCATATGCATTCCACTCGGTTTTGGGCGTAGATTAAAAGCCGTATGATTATAGAAGCTCTTGTTTTCTTGTTTAATCGAATTTGAGAGGGATTCAAGTTACGGTTTACAAGTTTTGGGGATGAATGCATAGGTCAGTTTAAGTTTTTTTTGCTTATGGGATAATCAACAAATGCCTCACCCAGCCCAACGGTTAAGGCGCTGGGGCTGGGTAGAGGCCACCGGGTTCAAGCCTTGGCCGAAGCAACAAAACCCGTTTTAGCCCCTAAAACACCATTTTTTTTCATTTTTAACACACTTAAAAATTCTTATTCTTTTTATAAGCTTCAGAATATTAATTTTTGCTAATAAGTCTATATAAAATGTTACAATAATCTTTTTAATGTTTGAAAACCAAACTAAGCTATATAAATTCTAAAAGAAATGTATTCTATCAACTTTAATATTTTGATTGTATTCAGAATTTATATTTTATTTATTATTTATTTATTTTATTATTATTAATTATTTAAATACTGATAAAGGTTTAAAAACCATTATTTTTAATTTATAAAAACATATTAATGTGTAAAAAGTTTAGAAAAATATGTATAAACTTTCTATTTATATTAAAATTATTTTATCACTTTATTTTTATTAACTTAAACTAGGGTTCATTTTAATAAATATAATTGCAAATTCTATTTAAGTAAACATTGTATAATTTTATCTATTACCTGAAGAAATCTTTATAAAACTTTATGTTATAAGGTATTTGAGCATAAAATTTTAAGTTAATAAATTAATTATTTGAGCTTATAAACTTATAAATTATCTTATTTATTAAACAAAGAAAGTCTACTTTTACAACTTTAAAAGTTTATGCAAAATAGGTCAATTAAACCAAACCCAAATCTTTAGTAGATTAAGCTTGCCTATGCTTAGAAATTCATAAGTTACATTTTTATACATATGTTCAAAACAGGTTGACAAGTGTTGTTATTGCACTACTAGCTTAGCTTGTATTTTGGAATTGCTTCGCAACACATGTGAGTTTTCATATCCCTCTTTTAGTTTTACATTATTTTGGGACTGTCACACATGTCTTTATTCAAATACTTAGACTTTTATACTATTCTTGAAACTTATGCAAACTATATAATGCTTCGTAGTTGGATTGTTATTGTGTGATTGTTCTTGTATTTGTATACTTATTTATTTTTATGCATTTTTGCACGTATTCTAGTACTTAGTTCCTAAGAGAGTCGCGCTCTCTTCGCGTGACGTTGTCCGTGTTAAAAAGGGACGGTACACCCTTTTACACATGCTTGACTCATTCACATTATAGTATTCATATACATTGCCATTTAAGTTTGCATACTTTTATACTTATGATATCAAAAATATGACTACTCACCAACTATTCAATTAGTTGACATTTATTTTACATGTGTGACAGGTTAAGTGAAGAGTATTATGACAAGTCTAAAATTAATGGACCTAGATAGACTTATCAAGAACTTTAGTCTTTAAATCTTTGAATTTGTATTTGACTTTCAAGTTGTATTGTAATATTTTGTGTTTGAACTCTTGAAATTTGGTACTTTAGACTATGGAACTTTGAATTTATATCATGAGCTTTTGAAACAATCTTTCATAAATCATAACCCCGGCATATTCCGCCATCGGTTGGGGTGTGACATTAGGATCCTTGTTTAATATGTTGTTTGTTGAATTTGGAAATGCTAAATGGTGTGTGTGCCATATTTTTCGTAGAGGAAATTAAATTAAAAGTGAAATCCATACACTCGAGAATGAGTTTCATGGGTTATCTTTCTTACTGGCCAAAGTGAGTAACCTACTAACTAAATATGCAACCAAAAGTCATATTAGTGTTTTTTGAAATGTGTTGAATGTTTGATTACTTGATAGATGTATTGTAGTACTTAATGAATGTTATGTGTTGATTTCACTAGTTGGAATGGTGTTATTAAATACTAATTGAAGGTTAGACATGAAATGGTGAGGATTCATATTTGTGTGGAAGTAAACACACACACAAGACCATATAGAATGGCATTGGGTTGTTTGAATTGAATGTTTGGACTATTAGTATCAGTCTTGTTGTGATTGGTGGATCTTATGGTATAGTTGCATAACTTGTGATAATTTCATTATATGTTTGATAATATTTGACACATGGAATTGGAGAAGATACACATTCATGTGAAGGAACATGTAATTACTTATTGGAATGACGTTGGGTTTGTCATGTAAGATAACTGGTGAGTGACATTCAGCCTGCCATGTAAGTCCTTATTGGAATGGCGTTGGGTTTGTCATGCAAGACCACTAGTGAGTGTCTTTGGGTCATCATAAAAAATATATCTTGGAATGACATTGGGTTTGTCATGTAAGGCCACCAGTAAGTGACGTTAAATCTGTTATGTAAGACCACTTGTGATTGGCATTAGGGTTTGCATGTAAGTACATATTGTAATAACATTGAATTGTCATGTAAGACACTAATTAGCAACTTGAGGTTTATCATAGTCTATCTTGGAATGGCGTTGAATTTATCGTGTAAGACAAATAATGAGTGGTGTCGGGTTTTGACACATATGATCATATTGGAATGACATTGAGTTTGTTGTGTAAGTCCACCTTAATGTGGTATTAGGGGTAATCCATGTTTGGTGAGTTTATTGATTTAAATAATTTTAATGGGTGGTTGACACATTAGTTAAATTAACTAGAATTGGTGTTACATAATTGTTTGATATGATTGATTATGTATACTTGTTTAACAAGTTTAGTTGAATGATAAATTGTGACAACTAGTACCTGACCGGCCGGCAAGTCCATACGGTATGTGTACTTTCAATAGTTACTATGTGTAAATACATGTTTGTGAACAGTACTTGTATTAACAGAACTCAAAATACAAGAAACAGTTGTACGTATTTATGTGTAAACTTAAATGCCGTAAGTATAACACTCATTATAAACCATAGTTGTTAGTATTTAGGTGAAAAACCCAAGTACAGTTAACACAACTAATCAAGAGAAACAACAGTGTTCAAGTGAATAACAAGAACAAATCGGTTGCGATCTGATATCCATAGATGACAGGAATCAGATGGCCAACAAATCAATGTGAATGTGAAAACATGATGTTTAGTTGAGTCCGACAGTGAGGAAATACAATTTAAAACAATATTGCAGTGTTGTTTCAGAATAGCGAACTGACAGTGTGTTTGCGTGGGTGACGATTCACACAAACATATTTGTGAGTTTAACGTTCTGAAATAATGACTGAAAGGTAGAAAACAAAAGTCAGAAAGCAAAACCATTGTCGTGTTCGTTCGGGTGACGATTCGAACGAATACGCGCGATGGTGACGCGTTCTGACAAAACGAAAACGAAAGACGACACGAATGAAATTAAATTAATAAAATAAAATATTTTATATTTTTACAATTTTGAAACTCATCAAAATAAATGAACAACTCTCTTATTTTAAAACCGCGCAAAAATACGCGTTACGTTCCGGAAACGCAATGAAAACGCGAACCGAGCAACCGAAACGAACCCGAATACCCCGAGGGTATATAAACATCAAATGAGGCATTTCCCTCATTTTTGCATCAGCTCTCTCTCTCTCTCTCTCTCTCTAAAAGAGTGATTCTCGAACTCTCTCTCTCTAGAAGAATCACTCTTCAAATCCTTATAACTCACTCGTTTCTCAACGGATTTGGGCGTTCTTGGTGTCCACGCGTAGCTCTCGACCTCCTCTACAAGGAAGTACAGCAGATCTAAGCATTTATCCAGCCAAAAACGAGGTATGATCCAAGGAATATCACGAAAAAAGAGGGTTTTCACTTGTAGTTTTGATACACATCCACCTAACCGGTCCTAGACTCAACCACGAGCCTAGTACATCTTCGAGATCCTCATTCGCATTACACAGATCTGGAAAACAACTTCACAGCAAGTAGGATGCTATGAGAATGGTGATGTGCAGTACAGGTTCGCGAGGAAGATGCTACACCCGAACCTTGAGTCTCCTGCGAACCCACGAAGTGCCGAACCATTCTCAGGCAAGCCTATACATCAGCAAACCCTTTGGAACCTCACGAACCATGCACGAACCTAGTAGTTGTTGACATTATGGCCGAACCTACAACCTCCAGCCACGAACCTTTGCATGCTGCCGAACCATTCCCAGCCGAACCCTACTGTTATGCCTTGCTCACGAACCCTCTTCCATACAGTGAACCCTGCTTGCACCAAACCTTCCATGACAAACACCAGCCAAACCATGCATCTCTTACTCTTTGGCCGAACCTTGTATTTGATCAACGAACCTACTGTAACCTTCATTTGGGCGAACCTGATCTAGACCCGAATATAGGATGCTGAACCTATGCTCCAAAGAACCAAAGGTTCGCTGGGTTGAACGGTTAACACCCTCACCGTCAAGCCCAGCACTTGTTCGACCCAACTCCATGTAATTCAGCCCGTGATGGTCAACTGGTCCAATATGTTGGCCCACTCACATGTCGCATGAGCCCGAGCCAACTCCAATCGGCCTAGCCACAAACACTGGATTCGGCCCATGTTGGCTCAATATGTCGCACCCAGAGAAATCCCGTCCCTTCTGGGGCGCGAGCAACAACAGATTGCCAGGATCGCAGTCTCCGGTCACACAACTTGCGAGACCTATATGTCTGGTTGTATACGTACATCCAATTACTTGGATAAATTAGTTTGGTAAAATCAGAGTTGCGGAAGTTAAATAAGATTAAAGCAAATTCAAATCATAAATTTCGGAAGCGTTGTCAAAACAGTTTTCAAAACAACATAAGTTTAATGTTTGCGGAAGCGATTAAAGATGTTTAACATTACATAACATATTAAAATGATAGTAAATGTGTAATAATCTAAGACATGTAAGCAGATGCATGTGACTCCTGCCTAGCATCCTATTCCTTGTGCGCGTGCCTTAGCTACCTGAGAAAACATGCGAGTAAAAGGTCAACACAAAGGTTAGTGAGAGCACAGGTTTTTCGTAAGCAATAAACATCCAATGTTTAAAGTAACAGTTGTGATTTACATATCATTACAATACAGTATCGATTGATAGCTAGTCAATACAGTTATATTATATGCGGGGTCGTACCGAAGCTGACAGTTGTGCCTCCCGCCATGTCCATCACAAGACAATGGCAAAGTGTTGGTCAATATTGCACCCATTCCGACCTCCAGTCGGGTTGGCCTCCTAGGTGCGATGGGTGGGGCTTGTCAGGCCCAAATAGTACTATTCAAGATTACCACGCTAGGCGCTACACGCTACTAACGGTCCATGGAGTATCGCGAGGTCTTTTAGTTGTGATGTGGTCCACACATATACATATATAATAAAGCATGTCCATACAAAAATGAAATGAGTTGTTGTTGTAAAACAGTTTAGCATGCAATGTTTTCTCCCCCAAAGGTAGAAAAGTAAAAAGGGGCCGTGAACTCACCTGATAGAGTAGTTCCGGTTGTGGGTGTGTTCGCGTCTGCGAGAGCTAGCACCTGCTAGTATGCACCTATAACCATATAGGTGTGAGTATGTGTTTTGTGGTACGTTGTATCCCATACAAATCCAAGTGTCGGTGTGCTCAACCGAGTGTGTGTGTTAACTAGTGGGACTCGACGAATCGTTGGTGACACGATTGTTGTGTTTATGTGCCTTGATGCACCTAAAACACCATAATGCATTCTATGACCCTAATCTCACAAGTTACCATCTTTAGAAAGTTTCCAATTTAGGAAAGTGTCCGTTTTAAAACTCGTTTTCACAAATCAAGGTTTCCAAATGTGTTAGAAATTATTTCTAAGCATATTTCAAAGATCAAAGTTCATCAAAACACTTTAAAACATCAAAAGCCCTCTTTTGATTTTTAAAAGTTTCCATAAATAGCAAGTTTCTATGAAACCAAGTTTTTGACAAAATCAAATATCCCAATGTGTTTCTAAACACTCCAATATATATTTACTAACATCTAGACATGTCTAACATGTCTAGATCATTACCAATCCGAAACTTGCAACATAAAAGTTTCCTTTTATGGCAACTGTACCAAAACATCATCAAATAAACCAATAACTAAACCAAACTCAAATCTAACATCAATAAACACTAAAATCAGTAAATCTACAACAATGACACATCAAATCACCAACAATTTCGTGCACAATAACCGTATGGAGTTGCATGTGGGTTTTTACCCATTGCATGTACGATCTAACACTAGATAAACGTTTAAAACTACCTTAGGTGACAAGATCCGAGGTAGAACAACTTCTGGAGGTTCTTCGAGTGGTTGAGATTGGATCTTTCGTCGTTTCGATGGCCTCCCAAGCTTCCTCGTTGTTCCTATAGCTCCAAATCACTTCAAGGTTGCAAGGAAGAGCTTCAAGAATGTTACCAGGGGTCTTGGGTGCTGGTTTCAGAGGGATTTGGTCGAAAATGAGTGTAAGAACTCGGGTGAATTGCAAAGGAACCGAGTAGAAATGAGATGGGGTTGAATATAAAGAAAATTTGATCTACATGGCCTTCGTGTACCGCGAAGGCCGATCAAAATTATTTAGCGCGTACCGCGATGGGATTCGGGAGTCTCGGCTCCCGGTTTGCGCCGCGTACCGCGAAGCCTTTCGCCGGGGGACCGTCGCGTACCGCGATGAGTCCATTTCCTTGATTTTCGATTTCGTTGATACGATTTCGCTCGTACTCGATTCATAACGCTTATCCTAAACATCTAATACATGTTTAAGCATATAAACATAAAATAGCATATAGGTTTGATTGATCACCAACGCTCGTGAGGCTCATGTGTGTGTTTCGATAATTCCTCGAATTATCTTCAATAGTTTGTGCTTGTGTCTTACGAAGTGTTTGCATGCTTGATTAATCCTCATCAACGTGTCATGCACAATTCAATAATTCCCCGAATTATTGTTTTGTGTTAGTGTTGTGTTTGCCATACTTGGTTTCCAAAACCAATGTGCAATGCAATGTACGATTCGATAGTTCCTTGCACTATCGTTTCGTAGTTGTTTGTGTTCAGCTCATCTAATTAAACATAACTAAATGAAATGCAACAAGTATGAATGTGAAATGTAAAGAATGTACGGGTCGCAATTTACCTGAAATTGCCGGGTGTCCCATCATCCCCTTGTTGAAAGAAATTTCGTCCCGAAATTTGGTTGTTGTTGGTTGTGTTTGAGAAGCAGAAGTGTTTGAGAAGCAAAAATTTTTCCGGTTGTCACACAATAGGCCCAAACCCTTGAGCAATTTGGCCCATCTTTGGTTCAGGTCCAACGATCCCATGTAATGGCCCATACGACTTATTTGGCCCACACAAAATAAACAAGATTTTGAACAAATACTTAAACAAAGTAACATGATAAAGTGCATAACTTGACAATCTAATACTACAAAAGTGGTAATGGGTTGGTTTGCAAACATTTTATTAAGACAAGTAATTAATACGTGGGAGTATGGTGGAATTTTCAAAGGGAATGAATTGAATAAAAAGGGAAAACATTGACAATTAAGTAGTTGATTGTGAATCATAACAATATATCAATTTTTAACCTAATTAGGTTAATTAGACTCAAAACCTAGAACACATACACGGGGCCAAATGATGATCAAGACCTTGAGGTGTTAGCCAACTGAAAGGCTACCACATACACGCGCACAAAACCTTACGACTTATACTTATTAGTTACAACAACATGAAATCTATACAGGATCGTGAAAACACAACAAGTACAATCAAGAGCGCATGCATTCTCGTTTAAGCTAAGTCAACCACTTCCAACACAAGGTGAGTTCATATGCCCTTTTTCTTTAATCTTAACTGATTTTAAACTTACGGGGCTGAGAAACATGCTTACTTTTATTGATTTAAAAGTTTTGCTTAACATATTGCTATTACTTTGATTTAGATAATATTAAAGTGCTTATTATCGTTTATCATTGTATGCATGTTTGTGTGATCATGATATGACAGGGAAAAACTAAGATGAATATGATAAGATAATTTCATAATTCATCAACAAACTAGGATAACATAGTTGTAAGATTCTCACAACACTTAGTTATTCTTACATGAACAAACATTGGGATAATCACAGGCAAACATAAGAATGTTACAAAGATAATATATATATATATATATATATATATTTAAATAACATTCAATACAAGAGTTAAGTAAGTGTAATAGGACAAGTTCTTATAACACTTACCTTTACAACTCAACACATATTACAGGATAACATGGAACAAGAATCATCTACCACCTGAGTCGACTAAGTGTAATAAGACTAGTTCTTATCACAGCTTAGTGACAACAGGGTGATTATATGGAATAACAAGGAGTGATAATCATGATAATATAATTTCATGATAACAACATCATTCATACAATAATTAACATAATGTAATAAGACAAGTTCTTATTCAAGTTGTTAATAACAATGAGAACATATAACATTGAGAACCATTACATTGATGAACACATTACAATTAATTACTATTGAACTGTTGTATTATATCATTTCAATCATGTGTCATTATGCAATTGATCATGTAAGCCCCTTTATAATCGCTGACCAGTTAGTTTGACGTGACTAAACCGACGATAGCATAGTGGTACCATAGGTTTGACAAACCTCCGGCGGGTAGGTCGGTATGTTATTCGTAATTTCAATTGGCCAATAGCGTATGACCGGTAACAGGGCGACTTCAAGTCAGGTTCTGGGAAAGCGTCACATGGTGATATTAATCTGCAGGAATATTGTAATTAATCCAGCGGAATCCTATTGACTAGTAGGTTGAGAAATTAATCTTCTCTCATGTTCCACTACTGGTAATAGCTTTCGTTGAGGTCTATGGAAATACAAGGTGGTAGTGGTAAATTGGGGTGCATTGTGATATGATTATGTGAGGATAACAATGGACTCCCATTTATGCTCTATGCGCTTCAAGTTGAGAACAAATGACAAACGGTTAACTAACACTCTTAATATTTAAAAGTGAATAACAGTTAACCCCACAAGCAATGGAATAATACAAGGATCAGATTTGATAAATCTAATATCCTTAATACATAAAAGGGTTATCAATACTTCGGTTTGATAATTAAACTCTTATTGTTATATTATTTCACACATGATTTGACAGGTGATTAACAGATGAGATGAACAGGTGAATTGGGAATGGATATATATAGTTGTATTGCAAGTAGTGTGGAGTTCTAGTAGTTCTGTGGTGGGATGTTGGCTGGGGCTTGGTTTGTCACACCCCGACCGACGGCGGAATGCGTCGGGGCGCGAGTTTGACTGTTCATTAGCTCATGGTGCTATCATACGTTTCACTATTTAATGCATCATCATTAAAGCAATACAACATATCATTCATTAAATTCAAATAACATTACATGAATCGAATACAAAATAATTACAATTGAATGCTAAACATTGTTTAAAGTTTAACTAGGTCTACTAAGTCTTATCCTATGTCTTCATCATGCTTCCTTATCCTGTTACACATGTAAAATAGAGTTTGTCAACTATTTGCATAGTTGGTGAGTTCACACAAAAATTTTAAATAATATGTATAAAAAGGATGCAAACTATAGCCTAAACTAGATATGTATCATAAGCGCAGTATGAATACAAGTTTGAATAAATTGAATTAATGAATGAATGAATAACAATTGCTTGTGTCCAAACTAGTATCCTTACAACATGTTAATTCATGTATGGCCATACTATAAATTAACAGTTATAATTCAACCGGTTTGCTAGGTGTACTTTTCACCTTTTTCACACAATGACAAAAGCCAATGCGAAGATGGTATCTAACACATCTTAGGCTACTAAGTACTAGATTGCTTGACTGGCCACACACATAGAATCACACATAGAATCAACACATTGTATAAGCCTAGCCTCTAACACATAAAGCTAACTAGGTCTAAGGCTTGCATCATGGATTGAATGAATAGTATAATGAATAAGGTTTGAATAAGACATGTGTAACATCCCAAAACCAAAAAGTAAAAGAGAGTGTGAAGAAACTTACCTGATTGAATGCTTAGTGAGTCCACAATGACCTTGAATAATGACTGAGGAAGAAGACACTATCTATCACCCTAAAGTTTGAATAACAAAGTCTTAGATCCTAGAGTCCAAAGTTTGAGTCCTAACTTTGTGGCACTCTAATGGAAGTCCAAACGTATGAATCTAAGTATCACAATATTGAATAATAAATAAAATAGAATGTAAGGTATTCTTTTTATTTATTTATATTGTATGAATAAACTAGAATGATGTTTTGAGAATATGTAATGATATTCCATTAAGTTTGTATACTATAAAAAAAATAGAATATTTGATATTCTATTTATTTATTATATTGTAATTAGGAATCCTAAGAATAATATTTAAATAATGTTCCTTCCATTTCTCTTATAAAAGTTTATTAAAATAAGTAGTATGAATAAATAGTCTTTTAACAAAATTTATTTTAGATAATTTATGAAATTGTTTTAAAACCTTTGAAATAAAAAGGAATACATGTTTAGAAATTACCATTTGTTTTAAAGTAGTTATCTGTTTTAAAATTCACTTAAACTTTTAATGAACTATTGATTTTAATTAGTCTTTATTTATTATTTATTTATTTTAAATTATTTTAGATTGTTTCACATCATTTTATTATAAATAATCTTTATTTAAATATTTGAAGATAATATATATATTTAAACTTTGATTTTTTTAAACGGTTAAGTATAATTTAAAATAATTGTATTATGTTCATAAAATTTTGATTTTTAATTCACTTTAAATATTTATTTTCATGTGTTAAATCAGTTGTTATAAAATAAATTAATTTAAATCTA
Source organism: Mikania micrantha (assembly GCA_009363875.1). Classification (NCBI taxonomy): domain Eukaryota; kingdom Viridiplantae; phylum Streptophyta; class Magnoliopsida; order Asterales; family Asteraceae; genus Mikania; species Mikania micrantha. Next base: position 77,456,681 of record CM018680.1, on the reverse strand, counting down.
TTTTAAACTTAACAGAATGTAATAAAAATGTATATTTGGATATCATTATTCTATATATTAAAAGAGGTGGGGGGAATAGTGATTGTGGGCCCCACGTTTTTTTTTTCTCTTACACACACTCCCACATATTATATATATACACCCACTCTCACATATTATATATATACTGGTATATTATTAAAAGAGATAAGGGGAATAGTAAAATGGGTCACTTAAACTTTATCTGTACCATTGATTTGGAATTCTGAAAATAAAAATGTGGTGCGCATTGAATATGAATAAAAAATTGGTTTTGAATAAACAAATCAGCTTTAATGTGGGTTAATGTGAACCACGTATTTATTTTCAAGATTCGAAAACGACGACCCAAATAGGGTTTAGGGGTTTTTTCTCTATGATTAGTGAAAAAATGTGGTCATTTCTACGGTTTTGGTGGTGTTCGAAAAAAGTAATTGTTATTTGTTTGTTTTCATAGAAAATCGATGTGTGCTTAGGGATTTGAGGTTTTTTAATTCAACCAATTGGTTGCAGATGAGAAGGATATTGCCAGTTTTTTTTAATTATTTTCGTAACATATTTGTATGGATTTTGTATGATTTTATGTTTTTAGAAGAAATTTGTATAGAGTTCATGATAATAGATTTGATTTTGCTATGTAACTTATGTTTCTTCAAATGACATATAATACCCGTTGTCATGAGTGTACTGTGATGACCCGCCGCAACGCGCGGCGGGTATAAACCTAGTTATTATTATTTATTATTTTTTTTATAAAAAAATAAGATGGAATATGAAGAATTGGGCCAAATGGATAAAAAAACCGGTTTCAGTTTCAACTCCCGGGTATAGAAACCGGGTCTACCGAACCTCAAACGCACCGTGTTTAACCATTGAGCTAGGCCCATATTTGTTGTAGAATTTGGTTTTAGTTTAACCTTATATTGATCCTTAGATCTCCATCGAATACATATGAACCCTAACTGCTCCTTCTATCCAATTCGATAACCAGAATTGTTGTAAGCCTCTGTTTGTTTAGGGCTTTTAATCTACACCCAAATCCGAACATAATGGTATATAAACGTACCTAGTACGATCTGGATTTGATGGTTTTCAGGTAGAAGATATCGGTCGGTGGTTCTTGAGCTAGATTCGTGCCTCAGAACGATTATGAGTGTTGTTTTTGTGCTCAGATAGCTTCGATAGGTTCAAAGGAAACGAATGATCTGATTTATCGTGGATTTTATACTCGTTTTATTTGGTTTTGAATTACGCATCGTGCTTGGTGTCACACCTCGAGCCGGCGGGGTTGGATCGGAGTCCCCGGGGCGTGATATCGCGGGTGATAATCATAATGATCAGATTGTTTACATAGCATCAATGTTTAAGAATAACTAAGCACAATCAAATGATAACTATGATTACAAAGTTAAATTACAATATCAATGTTCTGCAATTTAACTAAGTAAACCTATCAAAAGAATAACATGTTTATATCTTGTTTATGTACAAGATATCAAGAGTAATATGTATCATCAACAAAAGATATGCTTCTCAAAAGTCTACTAGGTTCTCTATCTGGGCCGCCTAGTATGCAAATCCAAAAGCCTTAGCTTAAACTTGTTCATCACCTGAGAATACATGTAAGAAAACAAGGTCAACACAATGGTTGGTGAGTTCATAAAGTTTATAAGTTTAAAATAGTTTTAACAAACCTCCTTCGGTAAAACCTTAACCTCATTAACTCCACATGTAATATCCAAATCGGTATATATAGGGCATACCCCTGGGTCGAGCCTACGACCCGCCCAGACGCCATCCCACCACATACTAATCTGGATATGACACTGTTGTTAGTAATAATTAAGCATTTTACCTACCATTCAACCCATTCCTCCTCAAAGCTTTTATTGTCTGTTTCAAGTTTATAAGTCTATAGTGTTCACAAACGTTAGTTTCAAAGTATGTTTATCAAGCATCAAGTTTCACACGCACATAGTTTAGCTGTCCCTAATCCCATACGTGAGTACAAGCTCTGCACTAGCAGTCGTTTAGCAATTACGTAGCTCGCAGATTAGTTAAGCTTAGTCTAGCAATTACGTGTCTCCTATATAAGATAAAAGCTCTAGTTTACCAGTAGTTTAGCAATTACATATCTCATACATAGACACAAGCCATGCATACACAAGTAATCCAGCAATTACATATCTCATATAAGCAGACAAAAGCTCTGGATTACCAGTAGTTTAGCCATTACATGTCTCTTATATAGATAATAGCTTAGCATCGTAATGTTTATGTTTAGCAATTACATACCTCATATAAGCAGGCCAAAAGCTCTGGACTACCAATAGTTTATCAATTACATGTCTCTTATATACGTAATAGCTTAGTCTCGTTACGTTTATGTTTTACATATATCTCAATCCATAGGTACAAGCTTTGGATTACCAGTAGTTTAGCAATTACGTAGCCTATGATTAGATATATGTACCATGTTTCATGCGTAAGTAGTAGTTTCAAGCATAAAGTTTCAAGTGTTCACACAATGTTTCATCATGAATCCCATAAGTTTGTATCAAGTCTCAAGTTTATAGTATAAAGATTCACAAGTATAAGCATCAAGTCTCATGTTCAAAGTATGAAGTTTCACAAGTCTAAGCATTCAAGTCTCATGTTTGAAGTATAAAGTTTCACAAGTCTAAGCATTCAAGTTTCATGTTTAAAGTATAAAGTTTCACAAGTCTAAGCATCAAGTCTCATGTTTTAAGTATAAAGTTTCACAAGTATAAGCATCAAGTCTCATGTTCAAAGTATGAAGTTTCACAAGTCTAAGCATTCAAGTCGCATGTTTAAAGTATAAAGTTTCACAAGTCTAAGCATTCAAGTCTCATGTTTAAAGTATAAAGTTTCACAAGTCTAAGCATCAAGTCTCATGTTTAAAGTATAAAGTTTCACAAGTCTAAGAATCAAGTCTCATGTTTATGTTTCAAGTCTATTGCTTTTCAATGATTACTAAGTTCCACAAATAAGTTTCAACATAAGTATCAAGTTTATGTTTAACGCATTAAATAACATTTCAATAGTTTCATGAAAATGTTTAACATGCTTCTCAGTCCCGAAGTAAAACAAATAAGTTTGAAAAGGGACAAATGAACTCACCTTATGTCCGAAGGGTTTGACTAAGTAGAATAGGAATGCGCGCGCTCTTTGTTTGCACTTGATATGATGTTCGCGTTCCTGTATTGATTTAATAGTGTTTGTACTTATAAGTATAAGTTTATAAGAGTTTGTTGTGCGTGTAGGTGTTAGTCCTAAAGTTGTCTAACACTTACGAATCTTGTTTGTTATTAGGCTCCAATTCTTCTTTGTTAAAGATGTCCTACTTGTTCATTGGTCACAAATTGTCATTTATTTAAGACTTTTAAACCATCAAGTAATTTGTCTAAAACTTGTTATCGTTTTATAACAAACGAAATGTTTATTTCACCAATGTGTTGGTTCTTTGTTTTCATTATTTTCAACGTTCATTCAAATTTTTATAAGTTGTTTAACAACCATTGAGCCGGAGAATGTTGTAAGTCATTCGTGTTAACATTGGACTTAGGCAATACGTGGGCCTCAAATGTTAGTGGGCCGACTATGGTTTTAGAAACAATCTACATGGGCTGGTTAGACCAAATAGAAAGCCATGGGCCGAGTTATTGGGCTGAACAATCGGGCCTGTTAATCCTTATTGGGCTGATTAAATAAGCTGTTGGGCCATTAGGTTATTGTGGGCCGAATAAGATGCTGGCTGGATGATGTTGTGGGCTGCAATGAACAGAATGGATCAGTTACTCGACTTCAACAAAATGGACCCAATCAGTCAGATTAGCTGCATGCTTTTGTTTATATTTGGACCGAATATTAAATGAATTTGGGCCTAGTGTACAAGGTTGGGCCAATAGCAGTATGGACCGCATGTGTCCAGCGAACCCTTCAAAATGGTTCGTTCATGTTGAAAGCTGGTGATGGTTCGGTGATTAGCACAAGGTTCGTTCGAATGGCAATAGCTCATGAAACTTCACAGGTTCGTTGTTGTAACAGTCTATAGGTTCGGTGAAGAAGATGACCAAAGGTTCGTGGTTCATGTGCCAAAGGTTCGTGGTACAATGATCACCATCAGGATGGTTCGGCTTGGGGAGGTTCGACACACTGGTTCATGACTCGTCGGCTCATGGGTTCGCGGCTGAAGTCAAAGGTTCGTCTGTCTCCTAAGGTTCGTGAGATGCATGGGACCCTAATAGGGTTCGGCTAGTGATTAGTTGGCACAGGTTCGTCGCTATAGTGAATGGTTCGGCTGAGCTGCATCACGAATCTGTGCATCTTCTTCGTCATCTGCCTCGAACCTGATAACCCAAACCCTTGTCCGGTGAGGGTCCTATGCTACTGATGACTCTGAGAGGTACTGTAGTCGAGGGGTTGGGCCGCGACTCAATCATATGTGTGTGCGTTGAACTAGGGGCAAAAAAACCCTAATTTCGTGATATTTCACTGCATCATACCTCGTTTTTGGCTGGCTAAATTGCAAGATCCGTTCTACTTTCGTGTAGAGCTCGTCAAGGGCTTCACGTGGGTTCAAGAATCACCTGATTTCATTAAGAAACGAATGAGATATGGAGTTTCAAAGATTGGAATTTGTGGTGAAGGTGGAAACCGGATTTTTGGATCTAGAGAGAGAGAGTGGTGAGGGTGATAATGAAATAAATGTGATCATCTAAGGTTTATATACCCCGGGGTGGTTCGGGTTCGTTTCGGTTGCTCGGTTCGTAGTTTCGTCGCGTATCCGGCACGTTACGCGCGTTTTTCGTAAATAAAATAAGAAGAATTATTTTAGGATGTTTAGATTACAAATATTATTAGAAATTATTTTAAATGTTGATTATCTTAATTTATTTGTCGAGATAAATTATTATACGCGTTCCGTTTATTAGTTCGCGATTTAATAAAATAGTTTAGTTTAAATTGTGTTATGATGAGTTTCAAAATTGTAAAATAGGAAATATTATATTTCCTTAAATTTATGATCGATCGTATTGTTATTCGTTTTCGTTTTCGTTTCGTCAGATCACGTCGCCCTCGCGCGTATTCGTTCGAATCGTCATTCGATCGAACACGACGATGGTTTGGCTTTCTGATTCTTGTTTTCTACTTTTAAGTTATTATTTCAGAACATTAAACTATCAGAATCATTCGTACAGATCGTCACCTATACGAATAACTCGTCGGTTTAGCATTCCGTAACAACAATTGTTATAGTTTTGTTTTGTTTAACCTCACATACGTTTACACCAAATAATATCACATCAAGTATTTATGTTTCAACACTGTGTTGTCTGACATGTTTTCTGACTGTTAAATCCTAAGATTTCAGTCAGATTCAGAAAATCGTTTAATAGTTTCATGTTAATCAGAATGCATCTATAGTATAAACATAGTTTCACGTAATGTGTACCTGAGTTACTGTACAAGTTTACTGTTGCGATCACTGTTCCGGCACGCGTCCGGCACTGAGGTTACACTTGGTATCTTTGGCATTGATTAACACGTTTTTAAGTTGTTAAAGCGTTAAATTGATGATTGAAATCAATCACGCAATCACCGGGGTTGTTAAATCTGTAGAGGATTGAGCTGCAAATGCGTTTATTCGAACGATTATACGTCCGGGTCGCGCATGGATCTTGGATGGATCCAGTGGGTTCACGGGTGAAAAAGGAAGGGAAGAGAGGTTTGGGGGTTTTACGACTTTGGCCCCTGCACTATCCTCTTCTTATTATTTTTGTTTGAAAGTTTTCCCTCTCACATTCATTTTTCCTATATTTGCAATTTTAACCCTTTCTTTTTAACCTTTTATTATTTCATGTTAAAACTAAACAAAAGTTTAAAAATCATTTCAAGATTTATAAAATTTTGTATTGTCTTTCAAAAATTTATTGTTTTATGCCCCAATGTTTAAAATTTATAAAATGTTGTTGTTATTATTATTATTATTATTATTATTATTATTGTTGTTGTTGTTATTATTATTTATTATATATACATGTTATATATGTCTATACATTTTATAACTTTAACAATAGATTATTTACTAATAAACTGTTTATTATTTATTATAACCTATTATAACTTCTTAAAGTTTAAAAGAATTTTAACTTTTATAAAATATAATTTATAAAATGCTTAGATTATGTCTCGTGTTATTATTTCTAGTACTACTTTATAAATTAAATAGACCTTTTTATATAATTATATAAATTTTTGAATACAAGTGTTTTAAAGAATATTTGAGACTTTTATTTATTTCGAAATGCACTCGATTACAATATTCGAATTCGTAACGGAAAACCCTGGGGATTACATGGTTCTCCTACATATGCCTTATATATAAGCATAACTACTAGGACGAGATATTACTTGTAAATATAACTATTGAGAGGCCATTGGGTGAACGGGTGAATCAAATATCATACAAGTAACAGTAATAACATTGTGATTGTGCATGTGAACAAATCCAGGTTTTTAATTATCAAACTTATGAACTTACCAACCTAGTGTTGAGTTTTCTTAAATGCATGTTTTCTCAGGTGACGAACATGTGTAGTTACTCATATGCAAGGATTAAGCTAGTGGACTTTTAGAAGACCTAGCTTCATTTTGTGTTGCATACTTTTGGAGAGGACAAAACCATGAATCATCTTTTGCATATCTTGTACAGATACAACACATGAACTCATTGATTCTTTTTGATTAGATTTACTTAGTTAAATTATGAGAAACAATGTAATTTAACTTTGTAATTCTGTTTCATGTCATGTTAGCATTTCTCATTTATTTATCATATGCTATGTAAACAATCTGATCATTTTGATTATCACACGATATCGCGCCCCGAGAACTTTCCGCCCAACGGGAAAGTCGATCCAGCCCGCCGGCTCGGGGTGTGACATAAATGTATGCTGATCGCATTGTTTGATATGAAATGGTGAATTATGAGTATCTTTTTTGGTGAAACAACACGTTAGTAAAGTTATGCTTGGTTTTATCGTAATATATGTTAAATGTATTGCAATTTATTCTTAATGTTTGATGTTTTGATGTCATTACATGTTTGGATATCAAATATGTGTGTTTTGGTCAAGTCGGATTGTCCGGAAGTGTGAAAACGGTAAAAATAGCTGAAAATGGGTGTATGGTATTTGCATGAACACACATCATAGTATCATACGCCTGATTTTTTTTTGTTGCACGTTATAAGCTAGCCTTTGGCGTACCATATACTAGACAGTGCAATAATTACAAATTTTGATTTTCTTGATGGATTTGATACGGGAGTCGATGTGGTTATGTCACTTGCTTATTATGAAATAACACTTCAGGTCAAAAATAGTCTTGATTACGGATGAATGATCAAGCAAGGATAGAGGAGTTTGAACCGAACTTTTGTAAGGCCAATAAAAAGATTAACACATGAGGTTAAAGTTAAAATTGATGATACCTATAATTTATACATAAAAAAATTATGATGAATTTTCGTAAATGGGTTTGTAAACAAATGCTGGTGTTTTATACGTTTAAAAGAACAGAATTTGCGGGTACTATATTTTGTAAACCTATAAGTACATAATTTGTTTTGAGCGTCAAAAAAGAAATAGACAACTTGAAAAAACTAAGAAACTTTGTTTATATACAAATAAAATAAGTAGATGATAAACGAGCTTAGAAAAACATTTCAAGTTTATTCTTTACACCCTCACTATCCACCATCAAGCAAGCAACATACATTCTGTTGCAACGGATTATTTTTAGAAGCCATACCCTTGAAGAATGTGAAAAAGGAAATATTCATTAAGGTTAAGAAAGACAACAATAAACTCTCTATAACACATAACATCATAGATGAAAAACTAGCAAAATATAATTTTTTTTCAAAAGTTGTAACAATAGTATACATATACACTATTTCGAGAATTCGAGTTGTTTTAATGAGATGTCACTGTTATAATATAACTATGATTAGCACACCTTAACAACCTTTAGAGAAGATTAGAAGAGAAAGATAGAAGAAATTTTAGAGAGAAGAAGGAGAATTGTATAACATATGAAAATGTATACAAGAGGTGCATCTTCCTCTTTACATTGAAGTGGTATTTATACTACAAAAAAGTTGGCTTTTGGGAGACAAGGAAACAACAACATTTAATGCTTAGTCCAAAAATATGTCCATATAAATTTGGAGTGTTGGAAAAGCTTTCATCCAACATCATCAAATTATATAAAATATATAACACTCCCCCTTGGATGAAACCTTTTCAAACTTGGAGTTTTATTTTAAATTACTGGCTCATTAAAAACCTTGCTAAAGAAAACCTAGTGGGAAAAAAACTTTAGCTAAGGAAAAATGAGTGCAGTATATAACTCCCCTTCATATTATCATCTAATGTTAACTATATCGTTTTTACATGTTGCATTCAAATACCATGTACGTGTTTCCTTAAAATTGTTATATGTAGTGCTTTTGTAAAAAGGTCAGCTGAATTGTTGCTAGACGGAACATATCTCATTTCAACTTGATTGTCTTTAATAAGATTTCGAGTGTATGAAAAGAATCTTATTGGTATATGTTTTGTTCAGTCACTTTTGATATACCCTTCTTTCATATGTGAGATACAAGTTGTATTGTCTATAAATTGTAGTAGGACTTATATCTTTATCTAGCCCACATGAAGTCAATATAAAATTAGTCATAGACCTTAACCATACACACTCTTTATAAGCCTCATGTAGTGCAATAACTTCAGCATGATTTAATGATGTTGCAACAAGTGTTTGCTTTTGAAAACGCCATGAAATTGCAGTTCCTCCATTCGAGAATACATATCCAGTTTGAGATCTTGCCTTATGAGGATCAGATAAATAACATGCATCTGCATAAACAACCAATCCTTCATTTGAGTTGTTAGGATAAAATAAAGCTAAATCAGTAATTCCTCGAAGGTATCGAAAAATATGTTTAATTCCATTCCAATGCCTTTTCGTATGTGCAGAACTAAATCTTACTAGTAAATTAACTGCAAAAGAAATATCAGGTCTTGTACAGTTAGTAAGATAAATAAGAGCACCAATTGCACTAAGGTATGGTACCTCCGGACCGAGAACTTCTTCACCATCTTTGCATGGGTGGAATGGATCATTGTCAACATTGAGTGATCTAACTACCATTGGGGTGCTTAAAGAATTTGCATTGTCCATATTGAAACACTTTAAGAGCCTTTATGTGTGATTTGATTGATGCACAAGTATTCCGTTAGGCATATGCTCAATCTGTAAACCAAGACAAAACTTGGTTTTTCCCAGGTCTTTTATTTCAAATTCATTCTTTAAAAGGGTAATTACTTCATGAATTTCTTTATGCGTCCCAGTTATATTTAGATCATCAACATATACAGCTATGATCACAAATCCTGATGCCGTCTTTTTAATAAAGACACATGGACAAATAAGTATTTGTATAACATCTATTCTTCAAATAATCACTCAAACGATTGTACCACATCCTTCTCGATTGTTTCAATTTATATAAAGATCTTTGTAATTTAATTAAACATGTTTCTTTAGGTTTTGAACCTAATGATTCAGATATTTTAAATCCTTCGGTAATTTTCATATAGATGTTACTATCAAGTGAACCATACAAATAAGCTGTCACCACATCCATAAAGATACATTTCTAGATTTTTAGATATTGCTAAGCTGATTAAGTATCTAAAAGTCATTGCATCCATAACAGGAGAATATGTTTCCTCATAGTCAATACTTGGTCTTCGAGAAAAACCTTTGTCACAATCCTAAATTCCCACGTGCGGTGTCAGACAGTGCGGATGTGACGTGGCTAGAATCACAGCTCTTGGTCATATAGAACGACTATATATGACTTCGCACAACATACAATTTTGTAAAAAAAGAAAGTTTAATAAATATGCAACGAAAAAGTTTAATATTTAAAGCAGCGGGAAATAATAAACGGTTACATCGGAAAAGTAAATTGTATCAGACACTACATAATCAATATTGTGTTAAAAGACATGAACCAAAACATAAGCCTAGGACAAGAGTCTAAATGCATGGGACTCTCCTTGTGTATCCTCAAGTGAGTCCTAGCTTGTGCCATCAGTTACCTGAGAATACATGTGAAAACGTGTCAACTATAAAGTTGGAGAGTTCACAGGTTTAGACAGTAAGACAGACATATACTGGGTATGTTAAGTTGTTTTTTGGATCTACGATCCGTGAGTGTGTCAGCATCGATATTACACTCGTTATGACCTCTAGTCAACATTGTTTCCGAGTGGGGCTAGTCAAACCAGTAGTACTATGTAATAACGACTCGTTTGTTACACAACTAACGGTAAGGATATGTGAGGGCTTAATGCGATATTAGTTACACTCAAAATAGTTTTACAACATAAAATTCATATATCTAAAACCGTTGCATTGTATTCTCACCCCAAAAGTTTAGCAAAGCAGTTAAAGAGTAAAAGTGGGGCCGTAAACTCACCTGAGTATAGTAGTGCGTTCGTGCGTGAACGGAGTGTTGCGTCTGCTAGCGGTTACCTATATCACATAGGAGTCATGAGTTTGTGTTCACATTCGTGTTGGTCTTCTCAAGACCATGTTCGTGTCCAAACAACTCTAAGTTGTTATGTGGGTCGTGTTTGTTAGTGTTTGACCTAACGACCCGTTGGTGATGTTTTTAGTTCGAGTGATCGTGTGACGTGCGATATTGTGTCGTGTGATGTGTGTGAGCACCAATATTGCATCCGTGAGGTAACTTACTATTTATAGTAAGTTCCTATTTTCGGAAACTTTCCATATATAAGCAATTCATGTGAGAAATTTCTTTTCGTTTATTCTAATATGCATAGTTAACCTAAATGAGCATGTTGTCACATAGCACATAGTCACACTTAGACGATTAAGCATGTTTCACAAAATAAAGTTACTATTTATAGTAATAATGAGATAAATCATATATTATGACCATTTTATCAAATGAACATCCAAAGGTCATCATTTTATTCACAAATAACATATTACAACACATGTATGCCCAAATTTAGCCATGAATCAAAGTCTTGCATTATTAAAGTTACTAAAATTGGAAATAATAGCAAATAACCATCTTTCGACTAAATCGACCATCCTTGATCATATAAATCATCACAAATATCATTCATACAACAAATATAAGCACATGCATATACATCTTTTCACCCATATCACCATCTTTCAACATAAAAGTTACTATATATGGCAAGTGTTGCAAATATTCACATTTTGACTGTTTAAACTATAACCAAACATGTAACATATCATCAAACACCCCAATAAACGTACATGAATATCCAAAATCATCTAACATACTCTAGATCATGCATGCATATAAGTAAAAGTTACCATTTCTTAGTAAAATCATCAAATAGCCATCAAATCCCAGCAATATCACCATGGATCATTCTAAGATCTTCAAATCAGTAGAAATAACATCAAATAACAGATCTATAACCTCAAAAATTCATGCATGTGTGAGTTATGTGTGTGCATGTAGCCTTAGAGGCTTGCATGTGTGCTTAGAGGTGATTTTAAGCTACTAGAGTTGTAGAACTACCTTCTAATGCCTCAAATATACTGAGACGATGCACCAAAGCAGCTTCTAAGCTTCCTGGATCGTGAGGTTTTGCAGAACCAGAGAGGTGGTGATGGTGTTCGAGCTCTAGCAATATTCCTTCGACTTCCAAGCCTTCAAACCTTCACACTCAATCTTATATGGACAACACAATGGCTTTCCAGAGGTTCTAGAGGTGAGTTGCAGGTGGTTTTTCAGAGAAAATGTCGAGAAGTTGCGTCTGGAGTCGAAAGAAATGATGGTCTTGGGTGGATAAAAAGGATTTTTCAGCGATCCTGGTTGTCAGGTGTACCGCCGAGTGAGGGACACTGAAGCCAGACGTAGCACGCGGACGGCCAGACAACCAAAGAGTTTTATCTGCCTCGCGCGTATCGCCTAGGTTGAGCTGTTGGGTCTAGGCGTAGCGCATGGGCCCTTGGTCAAGCCCAATTTGGCCCATTTTCGGGTTTTGGCCCATTTTTCGCGTATTTCTCGATTACGAACATCGTTTCGAGGCTTGTAATCATCGTTTCACTTGTTTTAGGTTCCCTAGAACCTATGCGCTGTGAAAGTGGATTGTGGTTTGTTTAATTTACCAACGTTCGTTATTCAAGACACGTGCGAGCGTTTTACGATAATTTCTCGAATTATCGATGTGTTTGGACTGTTGTGCCACGTGTCACACTAAATATTAATAATTATAGTGCTTCGTAAGTAATAATAATACACATTATTATTTAAATATAGTAAATGTTGACCTGGAATTTTGCGAGGTGTCACAACCTTGAGCCACAAGTCTGACTTTATATCTTGTAGCTTCATTTTTCTCATGTCGTTTCCGCACAAAAAGCTACTTGCAACCCACGGGTTTTATGGTCTTTGGTGTAATAACAATTTGACCAAAAACTTTTCGTTTGTTAAGTGAATATAATTCAGATTGCATAACATTTTTTCATTTGTTCCAGTCATCTCGATTTTGACAATCGTTGATTGATTTTGGTTCAGGAGCTTCATCTCCACTTATAATCTCACTTGCCACCATTGTTGCAAAAGTCGGCCTCCAAGGCCGAGCAATTCCCGAGTATTACCAGAGTACTCCCGACTAGGGCCGATTACTCGCTCCAAGGAGCTATTCCGACTTAGGAGCGCCTAGCGATTTTTGCAACCTTTCTTGCCACAGAATATGAAAATATCTCATCAAAACTTTCCATTTCATATCAATTCCATAATATGTTTGTGTGACCATAGTTAATTGACATATCTCTGTTAATATCATTCATTATTTATCGAGAAATGTTTTGATATTTTGAATTTCATTATAATCTTTTTCCTTACTGTCATTTTCTTTTTCAGATTCTTTTCTTTTTCGATGATTTTTATCCTTTGATCCAATTGGTCTGCCACGTTTCAAACGTATTTGATATTCATGAGTTGGATCTTTATCTAATTCCTTACTTGGAATCTCAACCCGAGCTGGAGCATTTTCTGATGGTATATGAGATTTTGTTACTCTTTTTGTATCAGTAAATGCATCTGGCAATTGATTTGTTATATTTTACATATGAATTATCTTTTGAACTTCTGTCTCACATTGTTTTGTTATTGGATCAAGATATAACAATAAAGGTTCACACCATGAGACATTCTTTTCTTTTATGTTCTTTTCTCCCTCAACATTGAAAAATTTGTCTCATCAAAGTGACAATCAACAAACCGTGCTGTAAATACATCACCTGTTAGGGGTTCAAGATATCTTATGATGGATGTTGTTTTGTATCCAACATATATTCTCAATCTTCTTTGAGGAACCATTTTTGTGCACAATAGGAACATACACAGCACATCCTAGTATTCTGAGGTGGGAAATGTTAGGCTCTTGGCCAGAAGCAGTGTAGGACAATATTTGTGATTTGCACTAGGTCTCATACGAATTAATGATCCAACATGTAAAATTGCATTACCCCAAATGAACACAGGAAGTTTTGTTTTCATTATTAATGGTCTTGCAATTAATTGTAGCCGTTTTATCAATGATTCAGCTAAACCATTTTGTGTATGTACATGAGCAACCGAGTGTTCAACAACAATTCCATATGACATGCAATAATCATTAAAAGCATGTGATGTGAATTCACCCGCATTATCAAGCCTCACCCTTTTAATGGTATAACCTGGAAAATGTGCTCGTAATTTTATAATTTAAGCAAGAAATTTTGCAAATGCCGCATTATGAGTCGATAATAAAGAAATATGACACCATCTGTTATATGCGTCTATTAAGACCATGAAGTATCTAAATGGTCCACATGGTGGATGAATTGGTTTACATATACCACCTAGAATTCTTTCAAGAAATAAAGGAGATTCATGCCCAATCTTTAATGGTGAAGGCCTTGTAACAAGTTTTCTAAGAGAGCATGATACACATAGTGGTATTTTATCTATTTGGGGTAACTTTTGATCTCTTAATGGATGTCCATTTGTATTTTCGATTATTTTCTCATCATTATAGATCCTGAATGATCTAGTCTATCACGCCATAATTTAAAGGTAACAGGATCGCAACATTTCTCTTTAACTACATATGTGCGTGAGGCAAATTTATTTGTGTATAATACAAACCAGAATTAAGCATTGACAATTTTTCCAGTATGGCATTTTTCTCATGATATACAATATTTTTCATTGTCAATAGTAGTTGACTGGGTGTTGTACCCATTTTGATATATGTTCTAAAACTCAACAAGTTTCTTGTTGATTTTGAGGAATACAAAGTGTTCTCTATTAATATTTTGTTCCATTTGGAAAACCAAATTTGTTTTTCCCACTTCTTCTATCATGTCTGTAGGACCTGATATTGTATTATTGATTCCCTTTGTTGGTTTCAATACCTGAAAATATTTTTTAGATTTCAGAGTAGAGTGAGTTGCACCATTATCCGCTATACTCATATATCCATCACTTGTTTGAATGAGTGCTCCGTTGATATTCATTTTACTCTTCAAATAAAGAAAAATAATGAGATATTACAAGAATTTTAACATAACCATTGAATATTTTACATAATAGGAAAATTTATTATACATAACTTAGTCTGATTACGGTAGAAAATGCATAATTGTTACACTTATTTATTAAGATTACATATTCGTTCAAAGTTCCAAATTAGGTAAAAAATCTGCCTTTTTCAGTTCGATGTTCGCATCATCAAACTTGTCAACATGGTTAACTTCTTTCTCCTTTTTACTTAAGAGATGCTTGATATAGATTGCATTGATGAGAAGGTGTGCGACAAGCTTTCAACCAATGAGTTTTACTTCCACATCTAAAACATAAACTGTCATTATGTTGAGATGTACCAACTTCATTTTGAAACATGTATTGTTGGTTCTCATTTTGTAGGTTGTGGTATTGCCCACGACCACGCCCACGACCACGACCTCGACCGTTATAATTATTGTTCCATTTAAATGGATGGTTGAAACGGTTTTTATCAAAACGACCACGACCATGCCCACGTCCACGTCCACGTCCACGTGTATGTCTAAAATGTTTAGCATCATTATGACGAATATCATTAGCTTCTGGTAATGCCATTGATCTTGTGGGATGTGCAAGACGATTTTTCATTAACACTTCATTGTTTTTCTCTGCTACAAGAAGTAGAGCATTTAAATCAGAATATATTTTGAATCCTTGCACGCCTAAATACGTTTGCAAGTCGGCGTTTGATGCATGAAAGTGCTAAAAGTTTTTTTAGCATATTTTCTTCAGTAACATTTTGCCCACAAAATCGAAGTATTGAGCATATTCTGAACAAAGCAGATATGTAATCATTCACCTTTTTAAAATCTTAAAGTATTAAATTTACCATTCATCTCGAGCAGCTGGAAGTAAAACTGCTTTTTGATGATTAAATTTTTCTTGCAAATCCTTCCATAAAGCAAAAGGATCATCACAATTTGAATATTAAAATTGTAACATCACACCAATGTGTTTGTAAAGAAAAACATTTGCTTTTGCTTTTTCTTATTCTGAACAATTATTGTTCACGTTTATTGTTTCTAAAACACACATTGATTTTAAATGTCTTTTTACATGAGCTGTCCATGCCATGTAATTTTCTCCACTGATGTTTAACGTTGAGAATTCAAGTTTTGCAATATTTGACTTTTTTTTTTTGCTAAACATGAATAAATCAATTAACAAAAATAAATATTAGAATCCATATATATCAATGAGCACTGCGATACAATAAAATGGTAAAGCTACAAAAAAGATACATAATTCAAAAAAAAAAAAATCTTTAGGTGAGAGTTGAGATAGAAGATAAAGAAACAGAATTAGCATTATGGTAACTAATAACAAAAGTAGGTGAATAATCTTCAAAAATTATCTTGAGCAAGGTTGAGAGAATAAGATAATACGTTTTTATATATATTAAAAGAGATTGTTTATTTATAGGAAAAAATTTAACCGTTGATAACGGTTATATAACCCGTTTTGCAACGGCCATATGGTCGTTTATGAGTATATGATCGTTGTACGTGTATAAAAAGTATAATTATGAAAAAAATTGGTAGGTTAGAAGTTAAAGAATATGAGTAAAGAAAAAAAAATTATTACCAAATAGAAACAAACGTTAACATATATAATAAAATGTTAGTATACTAACAAAGGTTAATATCAATGTTTAGCATAAAGTTGTTAGTATTATTAACATAAAAATAAATGTTAGTATACATAAATAAATGTTAGCATACATAAATAAATGTTAGCATATGAATAAGATGTTAGTATGCATAAATAAATGTTAGTAACATTAGTAAATGTTAGTCGACATAAAAATAAAATGTTAATTTCATAACTAAAAGTTAGATACATAAATAAGAGTTAATTAGATAGTTAGTAGTCCCATGATTATCAATTGTCCATAATAGTAAGTCTTGGATAATTATTTTGTTCATTATGATAGTTAATTTCTTATAGTATTATATAAGTTGTTATTAATAAAATGTTTACCTTTGATGGATAGGTTGTGCTTTTAATGATCTTCTATATTATGATATAAGAACTCTTCGTGCTGATAACGTCTTATAATATAACTATGATTAGCACACCTCAACAATCTTTAGAGAAGATTATAAGAGAAAGATATAAGAGATTTTAGAGAGAGTGAGAATTGTATAACATATGAAGATGCATACAAGAGGTGCGTCTTCCTCTTTACATTGAAGTGTTATTTATACTACAAAAAAGTTGGCTTTTGGGAGAAACGAAAACAATAATATTTAATGTTTAGTCCAAAAGTATGTCCATATAAATTTGGAGTGTTGGAAAAGCTTTCATCCCAACATTATCTAATTATATAAAATAGATAACAGTCATTAATTAGTTATACGTCTTGAGTTTTATTTTCATTTATTGATACAAAAGGTAAAAAGAAAAAAAAAAGACTAGACATAACCATGTTATGCTCTCAGTGTCAGGGGCGTTTACAGTCCAGTTTCAAACCGCAAAATCGTTCAAACTGATCGTTGGTTCGGTTTTACTGTCATTTTTTTCAAACATTTGATTGGGCATTTTCAAAAGTTCAAAACCGTAATAAATAGTTTGGTTTAGGGTTTTCATAAAAAAGGGGACCAGGCCGTATGTATGTCTCTATAAATATAGATTTACATACATATACACACATATATATGCATATATTCATATAGGAGACGGATCGGATACAAAGGGTTTTTAACGTGAGAAGGATAAGAAGGATTTCTGGCCCCTGATCAAGTTAATCAATGGTTAGGATCTAGTGATCCCCACTTTTCATTAAAAACTTCCGTGATTTTAAAGATGAAAGGGCAAAAAAGAAATAACCTATATTTGTTGACTTTTTTTATGGTTAAATCAAGTTCCACCATTTTTTTAAAAATCGAATAACTTTTAAACGGTTAATCGTTTTTTAAAAAAAATTACACCATAAAATAAAGAATTTTATTATCTTTAAATTGAGTATAGTATTGATGTAGTTTTTTTTCGATTTTTTTTACGTGGTACGTGATTTTAGTGTTTGGTACGTGATTATTGGTCCGTAATTATGCAGTTGGTCATTTGATTATGCATGTTAAATGACGGTCTGTGATTTTTATATAACGTGGTACGTGATTGAGTAGTACGTGATTATGCAGTTTGTCATTGATTACATGTGTTAAATTACGGTCTGTAATTTGTTGAGTCACGGTCTGTAATTATATATGGACGATATTGCCCTTTACCCTGATGACACATGTAAAAACCTTGTGGCTTCCTACGCTTCTCATGTTAAAATCCTTTGTATTATAACCGCCCTCTATTTATATATACATGTCTATATATGTACTAGTCGGAAACCCGCACGATGCGGCGACGACGGCAACAACAATAGATAACGCAATGTTAGTCTGTTGTTAATTTATCAACGTTCTCAAGATATAGATAGTGCTTTAGTTAGTTTTCTTTTTGTAACATCGGTGTGGTCTATCTATGCCATGATCGTGAAACAAAAAAGATTAGTTTAATAATAATGTTAAAAAAAAGTATTACCTTGGTGAAAACAAACAGAAGCTAAGCGCCCATGTCTCTTTAGGAAGTTACTAAGTGAAATGGAATTGCATAATTCCATAGCTCTACTCCATATCAACTCTAGTGCCACTTCGCCTTTTAACATTTCTGATTCACACCCATTGTTTTGGCTGCATTGAGATAGTACAAGATGTTTTAAGCTCTCATCAGCAGAAACTAATATAGAAATAAAAGAAATTTAAATATTGGATTTTTTATGACAAATATTTAGTTGATTTATGATATTCATACCTCTTGGGTGTTCGGTTCTTACACACAAATTCTAATCGTTTGGATTGAATGATGGTGCAGAGCTCAAGTGTTATAAAGCAACAGTGAGCCATGTTGTTTGGTTCTTGGAAGCTCTTAGTTGTTTTTCAGCTTCAGATAGTATTTTTAAAGAATTATTTAGCTGCTGCAATTCAGCTTCAGCTAAAATAAACAGAAAAGGTGGTTAATTTGGTTTAAAAACATGAATTGGAAATGAATATGTATTAGTAGTGATGAAACATTCTTACATGTGTGTCTTTCAAGAAACTGTCTCTTTACCTCAGAAGTATCATTTTGAAATTTCCCAGCAAGAATATCCATTATCAAATTTGCTAATTGTGATATTAATTGCATAGGATCAATTCTTCATCTCATTAGCTCACGGGCCCGTCTAACTGTATTAGAAGTCTCGAATGATAAAGCCATAGCCAGTAACTCAAGCAACTCTTCATCAGAAACAATACCAATCAAACAAACACAATGGGCATCTCTTCAGAAATCATGAAATTATAATTGAACTAAGAAATATAGTATGATTAAAAAAGGATATTAATCTTTGCATTAAAGAGCCGGTGAAGAAAAATAAAACCATTAAACAAATATATTATAAAAGATTAAATTCAAGAAACCATCAAATTTCTTCTTTTTATGTTACTGGATTTGAAGCTTTGCTGATGTCATTGCTGAAGCCAAAAAACGGATGGTAGATGATGACGCACTAACACCTATTGCATCCTTTTCTTTTGGGCACCATTTTTTCTAATCATGAAATCGAAAACTAATTCAAAACTTACACATATTGCCTGTAATAAATCATCAAACAAATTGTAAGCAGATTGATAAATTACACGGAGATAAACCAGAACCTTGCATTCAAATCCACACCAATATACAAAACGAATGTCAGGGTTGCTAGGTGCAGATATATGAAAATTAAACCTCACTCCTGTCAAGATTCCGAAATAACATACCAATAGATGGAGCAAGGCTCAAGCTCCCCTTGTAGTTCTGTTCATGAAAAACAAACATCCTATACCATATGCTTCTATAGAACCATGTAAAAAAAACCTAAAATAAAACGGAAATTCCTATTAACTTAAGAAGCTTCGCAAATTATCATTAATCCAAAGCAAGTAACTACAACATACCAGAAAATTGGGGCGCGGCCTTCAAGCTAGCATGGAATTTACAATTAGGAAGACACAAAAATCAAACACATCACATAACTTCAATTAGTAAATTTTGAGATTTATAAGCATAATGTTCAAGCTTCATAAGGCTTAGATTCAATACACATACCTTATTTGATAATCTCCATCACATGTTCAAGCTTCAAAGCAAGTGGGGCAAACAGGCCAAAACATATTAATATATTTTCTGTAAAAAACCAGTAATAAAAGTGAGAAACAGGCGAATCGGGCGGGTTAGGAAACATGCCAAAACAAGTTTATCAAATTTTAGTATGTGTTGAAACATGTTCATTAATGCTTTGATTACTATTACACAGAAAATATAGGCTACTGGCTAACTTTGCGAACAAATTTGCGAACAACAGAGCTTATAAGAATCATAATGGCCTACAAGACACTTTCAAATCCAAAATTGAATACATAACCTGGTAACAAAGAAGCCAGACCAGTAGAATGCTTCTTCGAACAAACAATCAACCATATCAAATCCAAAAAATTGATGTTCACAAGTTCAGTGATGCTAAAGCCTACATCAACGATCAGTAATAACAACCTTAAACAGTAAAAACAACTATCAGATCTAGATTTTAAACAACAAACATGGTTACAATAGCAAATCGATACCTTGCAAGCATGATTCTTGATGACTATATACCTGTTCTTCCTGATGGTATCAGAAATATGAAACCAGAAATAAGACTACAATATGCAATATAGAAGATAGGTAATGAGGTAAAATAGAAGTTGCATCAGTTCAATATGAAAAATTAAATTACCATATAATAAATGGAAACCCAATATGAAATGTAAAAGAAGAATGGAGACATACTAAGCCCTACCAGTTGAAATCCACCATTGATTTGAAAACCATCGTCGAGTGAAAAAATTCTTCAATTGAAATTCACCATCAATTTAAACACCACCAAACCTACCTACAAACGGATCAACCAATGAAACATGAGAAAAATCACCCAAAGACAGAAATGGATCAATAGATGATTCAAACTGTAATTTAAAAAAAATGAATGCTACACCCTGGTCTCTCAAACTCAAATACACTACACAACCAACAAAGATTGACAAGATTAACAAAGAAATCAACATCAAGCTAATGTTGTTAGTATATTCATTATAATAATCTCTTGATTGTTAAAATTAAAGGCATCATACAAACTTGCTTTGAAGTTTCTTGTCAAAACAGTCTAAATCAATAAATGTAAATCCAAGTGCCGTTTAAGAGTGAGCTCACGAAGACCGGTGGCATTTGCAGCCTCTAGCATATCATCATGAAGATTAACACCGTTTGATTCAACCACCTTTATACTTCCTTAAACTTCATCCACGGTCCAAACTCTTTCTCATCGTGAACATCCACATCGCCGCCACCTCCACTGTTATCTGCGCCTCCACCGCTACCTGGTTAAAGTTACCGGACATTGGAGGAAAGTAGCAATCAGTAGTAAATTACAGAATTCGAACGACCTACAAATGAATCGGAGACAGTCGAAGGCTACGGTAGTCGTGGTTGTGCTTGGTTTCCCGTGATTCGTGGTTATACAAACGAATCGGAGATGGTTGTGATAGTCGTGTTAGTCGACGGATGTTGTAGTCTCTCTGAGTCATCTCTGATTTAGGGTTTTCAGGTAGCAGAGTGTTTTGAATTTTGAAATAGGAGGAGACACTCACTGATTTCAGGTTTTTAAGGGATATGATGAATTTTTTGAATTTCAAACGGGAGGAGTTCTAGGTTAAATAGCTATGCTTTAATTGTTGTACTTAAAGCCTTATCAATTCTACATTTCTTAAATTTAAAGAACTTCACATTTTCTAGTAAAGATGTGTATATTGGCTAAATGCCTTTTGACCTGTCTATTTTGGTGATTTTCCAATAAAAAAAAAAATAGGCAATAGTGCAATACTCAAGGTCGGAAGTCGGAACGACGTCGTTCTAATGCGATCGAAGTTAAACCCCTTCTGCTTCTTGCCTCTCAAGCCTCAAGACTGCAATCAAATTGTGTTTTGTAGGGATTCCGATCAAATGCGCGAGCGTATATCTGAGAATCGCGTTGAATAACTGGAGCTGCTTTTCATATCTTTCGAGTTCGTTTATATCCATTAAATTTTGTTACTAGCAGACATAAATTAGTAACAGGAATCAATATGAAGATACACACTCAATCCTTCATACTGTTGGTGTTTTGTTCGATTTTGGTTTTTAGATCTGCCGTTGTTTTATCAGAAAACTTTCTAGGAGTTGATCCGAAAGGTGCAGTTTTACTCTGATGTTCCTGATTATTGATTGAATTACAATCTCGTTATTTTCAATTTTAAGTTTCTTCTTTCTTTGTTGAGCAGACGAGGAATACTACAGGGGTTTACCTTCTTCAGGAACGATTAAATGCAAAGATGGATCTAAATCGTTCACGAAGGCACAACTTAATGACGACTTTTGTGATTGCTTCGATGGCACCGATGAACCAGGTATGCTAGTTATTATTTCTGTAGAATATATAATATTGGGATAATTCAGATTTTTAATCCTTGCTGATAACATGTCATGATCTAGTTTTGTTTATGTATGGTTAGTGTTATCATCATGGCACATTTTTTGGTATTGCAGGAACATCAGCATGTCCTTCTGGGAAATTTTATTGCCGAAACGCAGGACATACTCCACTTTCTATATTTTCTTCGAGGGTTAATGATGGGATTTGTGGTGAGCAAAATTTTCACTCACTAGTTCACCTTTTTGTATGCATATAATCTGCAATGAGTATTTATGAATTATGAGCATTCTGCATTCACTTTTTTTTTTTTTTTTTTAATGAATTTGAAGGTTCATCTTGTCAAAAAATGCCATTTAAGCCTAGGTAACTTGGAGATTGGAGTATTATGAATAATAAAAACATACCACAAAGTTCATACTAGAGAAACATAACTATGTTCATTCGGCTATAAAATATATAATTCACTCAGAACTCAGAAGTTTTAAGAATTGATTTGAGTTGTAAGCCATACAATTTCAGAACTATCTAATAGTAGCCAAAGGTGCTAGCCTAGGTACTGTGCAGCAAATTGCCTGCATTCAGCAACTCCCAAAGGCACAAAAATGAAAAAAAAAAAATGGGGTCTGAACCAGCCAAGACTATTCTAAACAGTCTGAACTAACAAAAAAAAACAGTCGGATAATAACCTAAACCAGCCTATAACATGTCTAAAACAGCTTAAAATGGCATGTAATACATCTCTGTCTTGCTTGTCTCGGTTGCATGCTTTTTAACTTTTAAGTGCCTTGCTCCTAGGCAACATGCTCACCCTTTGTGCCTTTTGTGAGCCTTGACTACATGTGTAAAAGAGGGATGGTATATTCTTGTTAAAGTGTTATTGGACTTTTGGGCTATCTGTGATTTTTTTCCTTGTTTTATTATATATATTTAGCAGTCTATTTTTAATAATTTGGACATTTTCACCATAGCATTGGTGTTTGTGTTCAGTTGCTTCTGATGCACTTGAAAAGTATCTGGATGTGTGCTCTAGTGGACCTGTTACATGTTTGGTAGATTAACTAGAAGTCTAAGTTCAAAATAGGCGTATTAGTACAGATTATCTTGTTGGATGCATAGTGATTGAGATGCATCGGTGATGTAGTGTTCCTACAAATCATGTCATGACACTGCTTTAGGACCCATTAAAATTTCCCCTCTATATTCACATTTAAGGTGTCTGTTTCATTTCCTGTTGTTGTCATAATGCCACAAAATGTGAATCATGTATATGTCTTGGCATCTTGTTAAGTGATCAGTTGCATTGCCTTTAGGTTGTGGAAAAAAATATCTTTATTTCTACAATTTGGTCTGTTATCACCTGAACCACTGAACATGCTGCAGTAGGAGTTTACTTGACAAGATATCAATAAATAAAATGTTGTAATTGAATTTTTGAAATGATCCAACTTTTACTTGTCCCTCTTACCCTTATATTTCAGTCACTAGTAAAGGTGTGTGTGTGTGTGTGTGTATGCCATTATTGTCTCTTGGTTGGTTCTTGTGAATTAAAGTTAGCCATGCAATTCTTCCATTTTGTAAAAACAATTCTGATTGTACAGTCAATTGGTACACTATCTTTATCTTTGTATATTTGCTTGCATATGTCATGAACACTAACCTTGTTTTATTGACCAGATTGTTGTGATGGAAGTGATGAGTATGATGGTAAAATTAAATGCAGAAATACCTGTTGGGAAGCTGGGAAGGTAGCACGAGATAGATTAAGAAAAAAGATTGCAACATTTCGGGAAGGCTTGACAATAAGAAAGCCTGAAGTTGAAAAAGCAAAACTTTCAGCAGCAAAAGACGAGGAAGAGTTATCTAGGTTAAAGAATGAGGAAAATATACTTAAGGGGCTTGTCCAGAAGCTTAAGGGTACTTCTTTCTGTAACATCCTTAATTAACTATAGTATCAGCATCATCTTATTTATCTGCACACTTTTCATATATTTTAGATTAATAAATGTTGTTTTAATATGGAGTTTGCTACCTCTTCACTAGAGCGTAAGGAACAAATAGAAAAGGCAGAGGAGAAAGAACGTGCCCAGAAAGAAAAAGAAGAAAAGGAGAAAAAGGAAGCAGAAGAAGCAAAATTCAAGGAACAAAAAAGTGAAGGAAAAGGAAATGTTGAGGAACAAGAAGCTGTAGGAAGTAAATCTGATGATGAAACAGGGGCCCATGATCATGATCACTTGCCTTCGGGCCAGGTTAGAGTGGTACTTTACATGAAGAAGCTTCCTACTTAATTTTGTTGCATCAGTTTTGGTCCTCCATGATTTTGCATCTGTTGATTTTAGGCTCCTAGCTATCCAATTTCTCTTGATATTCTCATTGAGGTTCTTCTAATAGGATCCACACAAGGCCCCTGATATTGAGGTTGGAGTGGGCCACAATGAAGATGATGTCAGGGATGCATCTGTTGACAATATGGAAGAGGAGGTACTCATTAAAATTCATATTATATCATCGTCATTGTACTCAGTGTATCCTACCATTAGCAAAGCTAAGGTAAGGTCTGAGGAGGTTGAGACATCCTTACCTCTACCCTGTAGGAATAGAGATGTTGCTTCCATTGAGACCCCCAGCTCATGATGCCTGATTAACCGTGTATCGTAGGGCAACCCAACGATTTTAACGTTATTTTCATAAAAACTAAGTAAAGTATCGTTAAAACTAGTGCAATTTTACTTTTGCCCCTTGAGGGTCGACACATATATACATTACATGCGGCCACCGCAAACAGGGCCATAAAATTCATGTTATATACCACTGATAATTATTTGTGTACTCTTCATGTTTTTTGAACTTTTTCCTCTTTGTATATAGCATTCTGAAGAGAATGAGGAGCCATCTAAAGCTGTACTTGAACATGATCCTGACGAATTATCTAACACTGCACATGAAAATGATCATTCTCATGTGCCTGCAAGTAAGGTATATTGTTTGTCATCTTGAGCATTGTAACGTCTATTCAATTCTTTAGTTTTGTTCTCCTGGAATTCATCAGACCCTGGTCCATATTTTATTATTTCCTGATGATTTTTGTTTCTCAGTATATAACTTTTGCAACTCAAATGTTAGTTTTGCACAATTTTAGTGAAAACCCCCTTTTTTAATCTCTCCAAATTAGTTGCCTTCAGTTTTGGTCGCTTAATGTGATCTATGGGAGATGGAATGGAAATTAGTTAGTAGACCAAGTTAGTTAAAACTTAAGTGTAGGATTGAAGTTTCGTTTCCAGCAAATGTTTAAAAACCACAGGGCGTAAAAAGACAGATGTGAGTTGCACCATTATCTATTTTCAACATATTTGACTAATTACATGCAACATGCTACACATACCACAGTGGGCTATTCTGGTAATTATAAGCAATCTTTGCATATCACACCCTCACTTTTTCAGGAAGATGCATCTGAAGATATCAATTCCCTATCAAGGGAAGAGTTAGGTCGTGTGATTGGTTCGCGTTGGACAGGGAAAAAAATTGAGGATCAAGATGACCATGCACACACTGCTAGGCATCATGATGATGATGATGATGTTGATGATAATGATGACGATGATGATGATACATCTGATAATGCACATGATGAGTATGGTGGGTATGATACAGAAACAGAAGAGGACCATCATAAATATGAGGATGATGATCACATGAATGGTGTTGGAGATGACGATTCCACAGATTCCCCCAAATACGAGTCAGATGACGAAATTGACATGTCTGGTGAATAAATGTTTTTTATGATCATCCTATATGCATTAATTTTGGATGTGGCAGTTTTGACCTGTTTACCTATAAATTGGTTGGTGCTGGGTTATACCAACTGTTTAAAACTTTAAATGGGCTAAAGGATTTAACTATAAATGAAACACATCAAATGGATTGAAATATAAAAAAAATTCTTTGTTTGTAATATTCGATTATTTTTGCATAACATAGTTTTAATCATATCTGGCATGTAAAATTATTACTTATTTATAAAATAAAGACGGATAAAAGTGTTTGTGAGTTGGTCCAACTGGACTAAACCTATACTATATAATGATCCTTTTGACATGTTACCCAACTCGCCAATTTTGCCACCTCTAGTCAATTCACCTTTTTTAATTTGAATTTATTATTTCCACAATCACATATGCTTAAGATATAGAAAGCAAAAGCAAGCTGTCATGGTTGGAGAAGATTCAACAAACTGTCCAGAAGTTTCTAGAGGCTGTTAACCCATTTCAGACTCCAGTAGATACATCTGGTAAAAATGAAATTCTTTTTTCATCTGAGCATAAAAACATTCTTAAATTCACATGAATCATTCTTTACATGTTTGTAATATAGAGTCTGAAAATGTACGTAAAGAATACGATGATGCCAGTGGGAAGCTATCTAAAATACAATCAAGAATATCTAGTTTAACAAAAAAGCTAGGACATGACTTTGGTAAGTTTCATTTTTTTTATTTATAAACTGTTCCCTAAAGTTAATTTTCCTCTTCTTTTAAATAGCTTATAATAATTTACTTTTAAATATTGCAGGCCCAGAGAAGGAATTCTATTCACTATATGGTCAATGTTTTGAGATAAAAGAAAACAAGTTAAAAGCTTCATGTACCCTATTCTATGCTGAATTCGGAGTTCTTTAACCATGTTATGCTGAATTTGGTGTATTTTTTGTTATTTGTTTTTCTTTTATTACCTACTTCAGGTATGTTTACAAAGTCTGTCCTTTTAAGGAAGCCACCCAAGTGGAGGGCCACAGCACAACTAGATTGGGGTAGATGTTTATTTTTTTCACTCGAGTTTGGACTTTTTAATGTTTTGAACTTTCTTAATTATTTATTGAGTAAGAAATCCTCTTTTTTAGGCAATGGGATAAATTTGACGAGTCATACAGAGTCATGCTCTTTTCAAATGGAGACAAATGTTGGAATGGACCTCAAAGAAGCTTAACGGTATCTAACTATTATTATGTTATATTATTTTGGTCATTTTCAGTCAAGCATAAATGTAGGTATCTATCATTTAGCTTCATAAACCATATTATTTTACTGTTTAGAGTTGGTTTGGCATTGAAAACTTGTCCCTCTAGAAGCCATATAAGAGGGTTGGTTCAGAACAGTAATTCATGTGTTTTTTTTCTGAACATGTAATAGGTTAGACTAAGATGCGGATCGAAAGTTGAAGTTGCTGATATAGATGAACCAAGCCGTTGCGAGTAAGATTATCTTGTGGAACCCCCTCCCTCTCTCTCTCCACAGGGAAAAAGAAGCAAACTCAAGCCACGTGCTTATGCCCTTGTAAAATGTGAACCTAAAATTAGTTATTTTTCTCTGCAGATACTCGGCATTGTTGACTACTCCAGCCCTTTGCCAGGAAGGAAAACTCAAGGTATCATCTTGAGTCTTGAGTCTTTACTACAGTTGGGCCATTTTGACCCGTTTACTGATAAATGGGTTGATTTAGGTTGTTTTTATACATAACTGGTCACAGGGGTTAAATAATAAGTTTTAATGGAAAATTAAGTGGGCCAAACGGGTCAAAAGCCCTATTATAAAACCACTATACGAAAAAGTTGGATTATCATAATATTAATGTAGTTAGATAAGAAAACTAGAAAAGTGTCTGTGGGTCAGCCTGCCACAACCCGTTTTCCACATATTGTTCCCTGTATTAGATCTTCTGATTGTATTTGGGTTACAGGAACTAGAAGAGAAACTAGAGTCGGTGAACAAGGGGCAACCTCAATCTCATGATGAGTTATGAATCTTCTATAACTATATATGTCGCCTCTTGCTCCAAAGTAAGTTAACAGCAATTTAATTTATCTGTGAATCATTTGGTTCTTGTTTAATCTCCAATAGGTCAAAGGGGTTGAATGGTGCCTGAAGCATATTTCTAATGTACAAAACTCTCAAAAGTATAATTATTATTCAACTTAACGGAATATTTGATATCAATACAAAAGAATTAAATAACAGTTTGAACCAAATCCTTGAAGTTCACCAGATCTCATTGATTAGTAGGGTATATGTTGTTATCTATGTCCCATGAGAAGGCTTGGACCAAAAGTGTGATGGTCAACCCCAATCCAACACAACCCTCCTGAATCCCGTCCCGACTCTTATATTGTAACGTGTATATATAATGAATCTGGTAATTATATTTTTTGCAGATTAACAATCTCACAAATCAAAGGTGACCTGCCGCGTATATCTTTTTTCCATTTTTGTACTGAACTTACCAAACAAGGATCAACACAACACTTCCATGAAATGTGGAGTCAAGAGCTAAGACCAGAACACCCATTCTATAGTAACTTGTACCTCATGCATAAAGTTGAACTATGCATCTGTGATAAAGGGACTGAATCAATTCTTTTGTAATCGAGTTGAAAAAACTCTACTAGGATGTTGCTATTGTCTACATGACGATTTGCAAATCATATCATCGGTTTTTCGTCCGACAATCTGTTCAGGGTCCAGTTTTTTTAGTTATTACTAGACTGGCTGAAAACGAACATATTATACACTTTGTAATTCAAATTGCTTTAAAATAAATTGTTTTTTATGAAAACTTGTTATTAAAAAATTTTATTTTTTCTAAAAGTATGAATTTAAATAATTCTGATTTCCAAAAAAAATCATATCTTGTAAACATTTTGTAAGTGTGTTTTTTAATGAAAAGAGTTTAATTTTTAATTTATCTATTTTTTAATATGAAAAAGTATAATTGGAATTATCATTTAATATAAGAAAGAATTGATTGAAATGATAAAATATGACATGGATGTTTATTTAATATAATGGTAAGATTATACGCCATGGATCATGACTAATGATGTTTTTCAAACAAGAAAGCCGTGGATCATGTCTATATAAAGAAAACCGTGAATCATGATTCTTTTTGTAGCATGTTGATAATCATTATTATATTATGTATATTGTATTATTAAAAAAAAGCCCGTGTCTAAGAAACGTAAGATGTATATAACCTTACTTTAACCTTGAATAAATAGAGAACTTTAAGTAAAATATATGAAAAGTAGCGTAATTTTACTTTTGTATTCGAGGGCAAGTGCAAATCAAGGCATTGCATGTTTGATAATCTAGAATGTGAAATTTATTTTTTCTACAAGCATCTAGAATCACTCACGCAAATAAACAACTTATTTTTTTTAATACCAATTTTTTATAATTTTTTTGAACGAGGCAGCCTAGTTTTTTATATTTTTTTTTGAATAATCAGCAGCCTGATTTTTTTGAGGAACACATCAACTAGTGCTTTTTTTTTTTTTTATATCTAAATAAATAGCTAATATTGTATTTCATTTGCTGTAGTCTCACATGGCTTGACTTTGGTTAAAAAAAGGTTTCTTCAATTTTATTCACCAGTTTTTGTTAGGGTGTTAATCGACAACTGAAACATATTGCAAGCCGTCTAAGTTGAAGTTTGATATTTTTAACGTTTTGTGCTTGCCTGGTTTTGAGTTTACTAGTTTTTTTTGGTTTTAATTTATTATTTTTGTTTTTTTTCCTAATAATATATAAGGTTGAATTCGATAATCAGTTTTTAACCAGTTTATTTGGTCTGAATCGGTTTAATTCGGTTAAATTCATTTTTGTCCAGTTTTAACTGAAACCGAACCAAATTAAATTTGGTTGAACTAAGTACGGTTAAAGATCTTTCGAGTTCCGAATTCGGTTTGGTTTTCAGTTACAAATAAAAAAAATTCAAAACCGAGTAAGTTGAACAAACCGATGAACACCCCTAGTCAGTTTGTAGCCAAAAAACCAAAGGTGGTGGTGACGTTGTGTAGTATTTGTTAGCCGACCCGTATCTCACAAAATGGGTCTGTCAGTAACCATGTCCGTTTCATACCTGTAAATTTTTTTATGAAGTTTCAAATTCCATGATTCGGTTCATACATACTTTCAAAAAAGTTTCAAATTTGTTAGCCGACCCGTATCTCACAAATTGTTCTGAAAAAAGGAGTCCAAACCGGTCATTGTGGGTGGTTTTCAAACCCGGTCGGTAAACCGGTTTGTGGGTAAGAAAAACGACGTGTGGAATGAAGGACGATCATGATTCATGACATCTTGTGGTCCTTTTTCGTTTGAGGGTCCCTAATTACGTTTTTTTGACTTTATTATTATTTTAAAAATACGCACACATCTTAAATTATAATTAAGTTATTTATATGGGCTAATTTAATGGTTTGAGGATTAGATGGTTTTGACTTTTGACCATCACCCAATGTTTTCATAACCGGACCGGACATCGAACCGGTCTCCTTACCGGTCAAAGGTCGGACCGGTCTAACCGGATTTAAGAACCGGATGATTTTATATACATTTTATAAATATATATATATAAAAAAATTTAAAAAAATTAAAAAAATAAAAAACCGGTCCAACCACCGGCCGCCGGTTCAACCGGCCGGTTATCACAAAAACGGTTTTGAACGTAAAACCGGCCCGCTATGCCTACCGAATCCCGGTCCGGCCCGGGTTTAAAAACATTGCCATCACCAACAAAACAATTTATACAAAACTAGCTCATAATAAGTGATTCAGCCAAAGTTTTTTTTTTTTTTTTTATTTTATTTTAATTATTATTATTATTAAATGTGTTTCACAAACTTTTGATGATCGTGTCTCTTTTTTAAATTCCCTAATTTTTTTTGCTTGCACTTATGATTCATAAATTCTATAAACATAAAAAAATATGTTAGTTCTTTATATGCATAAATATACTCACAGTTATAATTACAATGATATATATAATTAATATAAACAAAGAATGCTAGAAAGTATAATATTTAGTAATAATATTTTATAATCTTATTTCTCTTTGTTAATCAACTTGATCACCTTATTTACAACTAGAAAGTTTGTCTAAATCTTTCACTCGTATCATTAATAAAAAATTTATGTTAACGTCAAGTAAAGATGAAACAAAAACGTAAAAGGTGTAATTATTTGGAAACAAAAAACCTTGAAAAAACTTTCTATTTTAAAAATACAAGTAGACTCTTTAATTTCCAAAATTAAAAATGATAAATATATAACATGTACAATAATGCGAAAATAACCTGAATGATTGGGGCTTCGTAATTTTGGGTGCCCTAAGCCCTGCCTAAAGATTTGTGAAGTGAGGATGGCCCTGTTATTATATTAGCCGACAATGCTGATCACATTCTACTATCTTGTCTTGTATATAGACTGTCAAGAGTGCGCCTCTAAAACATCATGGAAATTTTATGTGTAGCTAGTAAAATGTATTCATGTGCAAACAACAAAGTATTCTATATTTGTAATTATAACGTGACAAAACTTTTTTCATATTAAAAGAAACGTAACAAATACTCTCATATATATATATATATATATGCTAATTAGGGTTGTAAACGAATAGAACGAGGATGAACGAGCCCTTATTCGTGTTTGTTCGTTTAACTTTAAACTTGTTCACGAACTGTTAATAAACGTTAACTCAACGAAAATTCGTGTTTGTGTTCGTTCATTAAGGAATTTAGTTTGTTCACGAATGCAAACGAACACATATTATTTAAACAATAAAAATCAACATTATTAATTTTAAGCATTAGATATAATCATTTATATAAATACGAAGTTAAATATTATGGTATTAAACTAAAAATAGCTTAAATATTATGATATTAGATTAAAAATAAAAAATTTAAGAATATACATTACATTTAATGAATAAATATAATAAATGAACATAATCGAACACGTTGGCGAACGTTCACGAACCCAAATAAACGTACACGACCTCTGTTCATGTTCGTTCAGTTAACTAAAAGAACGGAATTTATTGTTCGTGTTCGTTCATTTATTAAACGAATGAACATAAATAAACTTCCCGTCGAACAATTCACGAACTGTTCGCTAAATATTTGGTTCATAATAAATGATGTGACAAACCCTTTGTCATGTTTAAAGGAGTGGAACAAATACTCTAATATGTAAAAGTGGCGTCATTTTTATAATTAAGTGATATTTAATGTATCTATAACAAAATTAAATTTTGTTTTTGAAAAATAATAAAATATATTATATTTTTATATTAAAAATATCTATAAAACCAATGTTTTCATAACCGGACCGGTCGAACCGGATGATTTTATAAACATTTTATAAATATATATATATAAAAAATTAAAAAAATAAAAAAAATTTAAAAACCCCGTTCAACCACCGGTCCGACCGCCGGTTCCCGGTTCAACCGGCCGGTCCACCCAAAAACGGCTCAAAACCCTTAACCGGACCGGTCCACCCACCTGTTCACGGTCCGACCGGCCGGTCTGGTTTTCAAAACACTGTATAAAACCATATAACATAGTTTTAGAAGATGTAATCTTTCTAAAAACAAAGACCAAATCTCAAGATTTCAAACTTGTCAAAAACTTCCAGTTCACAAATGGTCAAAATCGAAACCAGGACTAATTAATATTTTCTTATTAGAACACCGTCGTCTAGAAGATTTGAAAAGACAGCTTGGAGAAAAAGAAAACAATTTAGGGCAATAAATAAATAAATAAATAAAATTTTAAAATAAAATGTTTTATATTTATAAACAGCTATATAAACCAACCATTTGTAATTCCAAATTCTCAACAAAAAGTTATAAAATCACCAACAAACAAACCCCATTTGATTCTCACATCGCCGCCGCTCAATTTTCAATTCGTTTCATAAATAATCTCCTCCCAATTTTTCGTCCAGAATCAAGGAATCGATCACAGTTACTTGATCATGTTGATCGGAGATCGAATGGATCAAATGAAGAGCGACCAGGAACTGCTGCTAGTTGGTACGAAGAGGCCGAAGACGAAGATCGTGTGCACTTTGGGACCTGCTTCTAGATCGGTTCCGATGGTGGAGAAGCTATTGAAGGCAGGGATGAACGTTGCTCGATTCAATTTCTCACATGGATCTTATGAGTACCATCAGGAAACGCTTGATAATCTTCGGACTGCCATGGATAACACCGGGATCCTCTGCGCTGTCATGCTCGACACTAAAGTATGTTATTCTGTTCGTTTCTGTTGATCAGGTAGTTGAATTTTTTCAGTTATTTGATGCGTATGATCCACGCCAACGATGGAGGTTCTTAATTGTTGATGGATTTTATAATTTTGACCTAAACTGTCGCATGCTTGCAAATAAAATATAGTTTTCATTTTATTTTTTTTTGGTATTTGAGTGTTTTTTATTGATTTTGACGGCATAAGTTTTCGTTTGATTTTTTGAACATACTTTTTGCACTGAAAAGGACTGTCAATCATCATTTTTATAGAAATTCCATGATCTCCCGGACAATCAATCATCTCGGTTTTTATAGAAATTCCATGGTCTTCCAAGCTATAGTTTGTACAACGATGATTGTTAACAATAAACATTGATCCTGAATTCCTGATCTTTTTTTGATCTATATCGCTGGTGTTGAGGTGTTGTGTAATTTCTGTAAATATTAATAAATATTTTCATGATCAATCTGAGAAAAAGGAAAGAAAAAAGAAGCAAATATGGTTTATTGAATATGTTATATTGTACAAGTGTACATCTCCCATAAAGGATGCAAATATTTATGGTGGGGGTTAATAGGTTTTGTCCATTTGTTCTCTTGATGGTCCATGGTTTGTTTTAAGAATAATAATGGACTGATGCTGATTGTTCATTGGAGAACACAAATAGTTCCATTTGTTTGTATATGATTTTTAAAGTCACATGATTATTGTTAATTTTTTTATTGTCGTGCGAGGTTACGTGCTAAACTCCCGATCCGACTAATCGAGAAAAACAAGTAGAACACAATCGTAAGCAACTGCGTCGGTGGTCTCTAAGAAAAATAATACTAAGTGAGAATTAAACTTAAAATATTTAGGTTGTCTCTTCTACACTTTAACCACTATACACTAGTTTATGTTTATGCAAAACTAAAAGTTAATTTAAGTTTGTACGGATCCCGTCCGGTCGTTTTTTACTACTATTTTAAGTCTAATCGTTAATTACAGTTTCAGGGAACAATAAACAAAACCGGTCTGTTTTTACGGGTTTGAGATTTTTTATTTACTCTTTCCCAATATTGTTGGTGTATTTCCAAATTTGTAAAAACAATAAAATGATTCTTAATTGCAATACATAAACATTTAATTTAAGTCGAATATATTTCATAAGATCAGGCTTTAATAAGAAACCTCATTATCGATACCATTATCCGAGATATGTAGCTTATATGAGAAATGATTGTATAAACTTTTAATTTTGTTGCAGGGTCCAGAGATTCGTACAGGGTTTCTAAAAGATGGCAAGCCAGTCCAACTGAAACAGGGTCAAGAAATCACCATATCCACTGATTACACTATTAAAGGTGATGACAAGATGATCTGCATGAGCTACAAGAAGCTAGCCCATGATGTTAAACCGCAAAGTGTAATTCTTTGCTCAGACGGAACCATTTCTTTTACTGTTTTGTCCTGTGATACTGAAAACGGGTTGGTTCGTTGTCGTTGTGAGAACACTGCGGTTCTTGGTGAACGAAAAAACGTTAATCTGCCGGGTGTGATTGTGGATCTCCCAACATTGACTGAGAAGGATAAAGAAGATATTATGAAATGGGGTGTTCCTAATAAGATTGATATGATTGCATTGTCGTTTGTTAGAAAAGGTTCAGATCTGGTGGAGGTTCGTAAGTTGTTGGGAGAACATGCCAAAAACATCCTGCTTATGTCCAAGGTATGATTTTTTTATTTTATGTTCTGTTATTTATTTGTTTATTTATTTTTCCTCCTAGTGGAGTCAAAGTATGATCTGGTTGACACGAAACACTTTTATTCAAAACTTTTGATGAATTAATAGTGTGTTGATAATTACAATTTAATATATTTTAGTGGCGTAGCCGCCTACCTTGAAAAAAAAATAATAGCATATGTGTTTAAATCTTAACCACCCTCTCTAAAATTTAAAATTTTACAGTCGATTTTAAGTGTTTGTTATAAAACCAGGTTGAACAATGCCTTAATTTAAACCTAATTTCAACTAAGCTCAATTCAATTATTAACCACAACTAGCCAATTTTTAAACAATTTTATTATCCTTTTGTATATAAAGTTTACTTTAATTTTTTTTAAACATGACCCAACCCGATCCGACTCAACCCGAAGAGGAAAAATATATTATATAACAATACTTTAACGATCCTAAAAAAGTGTATAAGTGGTGATTAGCCTTTTTGATTTGTTTTTGGTAATGACAAGCTTTTCAGCTGCTTACTTTGGTGGTTAAAAGCTTTAATGAATCAACGTATTATGAGTATGTTAGACTGGATATGGATCATTAA
This sequence comes from Mikania micrantha, assembly GCA_009363875.1. NCBI lineage: Eukaryota > Viridiplantae > Streptophyta > Magnoliopsida > Asterales > Asteraceae > Mikania > Mikania micrantha. Next base: position 77,421,019 of record CM018680.1, on the reverse strand, counting down.
ACATAACATGAATCAACGTATTTCCCAGTAAATGATGCTGGTACTAACTTTTGGTCTATATTAGGTTGAGAATCAAGAAGGGGTTGCCAACTTTGATGAAATCTTGGCTAATTCAGATGCCTTTATGGTGGCGCGTGGTGATCTTGGCATGGAAATTCCGATCGAGAAAATATTTCTAGCTCAAAAAACAATGATTTACAAGTGCAACCTACAAGGAAAACCGGTTGTAACCGCCACCCAAATGCTGGAGTCGATGATCAAGTCTCCACGACCGACCCGAGCTGAAGCCACAGATGTTGCTAACGCTGTTCTCGATGGCACTGACTGTGTCATGCTTAGCGGAGAAACCGCAGCCGGTGCTTACCCCGAGCTCGCAGTTCAAACCATGGCTAAAATCTGCATGGAAGCCGAAAGCACCATAGACTATAAAGACGCTTTCAAAAGGATCACTGCAAGCGCACCTGTTCCCATGAGCCCACTTGAAAGCTTAGCCTCGTCTGCGGTTCGAACCGCCATCTCATCCAAAGCTAGTCTGATCCTGGTTCTAACCAGAGGTGGGAGCACAGCCAAACTAGTGGCTAAGTACCGGCCAGGGATGCCTATACTGTCTGTGGTGGTTCCTGAAATCAAGACCGATTCTTTTGACTGGTCATGCAGTGACGAGTCACCGGCTAGACACAGTCTCATCTTTAGGGGTTTGGTTCCGGTTTTGATTGCAGGGTCTGCTAGAGCTTCTCATGATGAGTCCACTGAAGAAGCAATTGAGTTTGCTTTGCAACATGCTAAAGATAAAAAGCTGTGCAAGAACGGTGATGCTGTTGTGGCTCTGCATCGTGTTGGAACCGCGTCTATAATCAAGATTGTGACGGTCAAGTGATGCTTACGCGATGATGATTTTTGGCACTTTATTTTACACTGGTAAACTATTAATTATTGATTTTGGTATCGACTGACTGGATTCGTTATGAGTAACGCGTAACGCATTGTTGTCGCTGAGTTTGAATAGAATAATCGACATGTTTTTTGGAACTTGATTTCTGCAATATAAGATTACTTTGTACGTATCTATCTGTTCTTAATGCTTTATAATTCAGCCTTAATTATATTGAATTTTTTTATAAAAATCATGATTTTTTTCTATGAATTTCCCTCTTTGTAAAAGTTTTTATGGGTTTAGATTGAGGTGCATTGGGAACTCTTTACTTCCATTAAGAACTCCAAAAAGTCAAGGATTTTGTGTGTACATTATAGCCTTATAGGTCAAAAAATGTTTACGGTCTAGGTTGATTGGTTAGTCTGAAAACTATGGGTCGAACCGCTGAGTGCGATTTCAAGAAAAGATAAAACAACCCGGCCAGATTGGTTGGTGGGTTTGGCAGCTTGCCCGCTTGGAGATTTTTGTACTATTTTAAAAATGGAAAAAAAGTAATAGAATAAAATTATACGTGGGTGTTACTAATAGGGTATGTACAAAATTAGCCAGTCCTGTTAACAAATAAAAATAACTAAACCAACCTATTACAACCCAGATAATTATTATATGAGTTTTCTTGGTTTTAATATTTATTTAAATACTGTCTCGGTCATATCCGGACTAAACCCTGATAGCAAGAGAAATAGAGAATGAACAGATAGGGGTTGTCTAATATAATTTAACTTAATATTTTCATAGGTCATTTGAGACATTCAACATCAATTATAGTTTTTTTCGACCGATTTCAACAAAAAATAGCACACCCAATTGATTTGTTATATTGTTCAATCGCTTATTTTTTTCTTAGAATATTTATAATTGTGACAACTAGTACCAGACCGGCCGGCAAGTCCGTACGGTGCGTGTACTTTCAACAGTAACTACGTGTGATTTCATGTGTATACACAGTATTTGTACTAACAGAATTCAGAATTACAAGAAACAGTTGTATGTATTTTTGTGTAAACTTAAATACTGTAAGTACAACACTCAATTTAGACATTAGTTGTGTGTATTTAAGTGAAAGCCTAAGTACAGTTAACACAACTAAACATGAGAAACAACGATGTTCAAGTGAATGACAAAAACAAATCGGTTGCGATATGACATCCATAGATGACAGGAATCAGATGACCGACAATTCAATGTGAAAACAATGTGATATTAGGGTGTTTAGTTAAGTCCGACAGTGAGGAAACACAATTCAAACAATACTGCAGTGTCGTTTCAGAATAACGAACTAACAGTGTGTTTGCGTGGGTGACGATTCACACAAACATATCTGTGAGTTTAACGTTCTGAAATGATGACTGGAAAGTAGAAAACAAAAGTCGGAAAGCAAAACCATCGTCGTGTTCGTTCGAATGACGATTCGAACGAATACGCGCGATGGTGACGCGATTCGACGAAACGAAATCGAAACACGACACGAACGATAATAAATTTAATAAAATAGAATAAATAACGTTTTACAATTTTGAAACTCATCAAAATAATCAAATAACATTCTTTTTATTAATTTCACTTAAATACGCGTAATGTTCTGGATACGCGACGAAGTTACGAACCGAGCAACCGAAATGAACCCGGACATTACACGTAATATAAAAACTCTAAATGAGAGTTTTCTCTCATTTTTCATCACCTACACCTCTCTTTCTCTCTCAAATTCGGAACCCACACCCACCACCATTAAAGATCTTCAAAGCTCCATAACTTTTTCGTTTCTTGACCAATTTGAGTGATTCTTGCGCCCACGCGAAGCTCTTGATCTCCTCTACACAGAAGTACAACGGATCTAAGCTTTTCACCAGCCAAAAACGAGGTATGATTCGAAGAAAGTCACGAAAAAGAGGGTTTTCTATTCTTGAGTTCGATACACACACTTAGCCGGATACTCTCTCTTTGCCCTTCGAAATCAATACTCTCTAAGTCATAACCGCATGTGATGACACCCTTTTCGATGGCTGAATCAAAGGTTGGAGCTGGGAGGAGGGACACGAACACACAGGTTCGTGGACATCGCAGCCGAACCTGCATGGTTCTGTCAACGAACCTTCGAGATTAGATCCTTCGAACCTGCGAACCCTCATGAGGAACGAACCTCCCAGAGCCTTGGCCGAACCTTTGGTCACCTTCCCCACCAAACCTTCTCTGCGAGGCGCCAAACCCCTGGGTGCCTACGAACCCAGCCGAACCCTAAAGCCAACGAACCCTCGGATGGGTAGCCGAACCAAGAAGGGAGCCGAACCCATGACCTGCGAAGTTGAGAGCAGAGAACCTTGGGACTCATTCTCAGCCGAATCATTGCATGGATCACTAACCCTTTATGCCTAGCGAACCTTGTGGTCATGGAACGAACCAGTTGCATGCATGATGACCGAACCTTTGGCTTCCCCTTTCAGCCGAACCATGGTGCCTCTAGAGGGTTTGCTGCTGGGTGATGGGAGGCGATACACCACAACATGCATGGCCAAATTGTTAATCGGCCCATGCACTCTATAAGGCCCAAAGTCGATTGAGATAGCTTACAAGGCAACCGGCCCACTCCAATTAAATTTGACCCAATGGATTAGCCTGATCTAATGTATTTGGCCCACGACTAACCCTTTGGCCATCCCTTTGTTTCGGCCCAATTTCATCCGCAACCCAACTCCTTAGGCAATTGTCACACCCCTGCGCCGCGTGCGGAATCCACGGCGCGGTGACGTATGATCAGTTGAATCATGCACAAGTGTTGAATAAGAACAACCACAATGGATTACTATGTTTCATAATGTTAAGACAATTGTTTAGTTACAGACAACTATCTACCAAAATAAAGACAACTACAGACCCAAAATATAGTTTACAAAATAAGACTCCAAACAAGACAATTAAACATTTAGGATTTAGTGAGTTTCTATTCCATCCTAGCATGTTTCTTCATCTTGTTCTATCTTAGAATGGTCTCCTTAGTTGTCCCTGAGAATGTCTTAAACCTGATTACCTGAAACACGTGAAAAGTAACTGTCAACTACAGACGTAGTTGGTGAGAACAATAGGTTTAAACATTTGTAAACATGAGTTATATGATATAAGACATAGGTAAGTTAAAGCATCATAAGATTCACACGGATGAGCTGCAACCCAAACTAACATCAAGTAAGAAAATGAGTGTAAACAGTCCAATCACTGTTCGCACGACAGCCGATAATATCAAGTCCCAAACCACGTTTGGAGTTAGATAATACGTCAGCAGTTTTGATAACCATATGACACCAGACCTGCAGTTGGCTTTTAAAAGCAAATTTAAAAGCCAACTCCATCCTGGATAAGAAAACAATGACACCAGACCTGCAGTTAGCTTTTAAAACAAATTTAAAAGCTAACTCCATCCTGGATAAGAAACAATGTGTCCCTTTCCCTTGTTGTGATCACCCAGTACTAACGCTAATGAATATGATACTTGATGGGTTTATAAGTTTGTTTACAACAATGGACACCATGTTTTCTGAATCTTACTTTAACCGGATGTGTTAATGTCTTATTGAAAACCTGGATTTAACTCCACGAGTTGAATCCTTTGTTTATGTAACATGAAATGAATCTCTTGATTTGAATACCATGATGTGAACAACTTGACTTGAATACCATGTTTTGAACCAATGAATTTGAATACCATGTTTTGAACCACTTGATTTGGATACCATGTTGTGAACCACTTGTTTTGAATACCATGATGTGATGACCTTGTGTAATAACAAGGTTTATAACAAAAGGGTTTGTAAAATCCTTTAAAAGAACATTTGAGTAAAACTGTTATAAAACATTTCAAGAAAACATTATAAAATCCTTTTAGTAATAAGGGTTTAATAGTAAATAATTCCTTTAAAACAGTTGACAATTTCCTTAAACAGTGGAAGAATCACTTGGATTCATAAGATAAACCTGTAATGTTTATGAATGCACATAAACTGTGCAATGAAACAAGATTGAAATAGCGGTTTTGATCACGTGTTCCACCCCAAAACAGTTATAAAACAGTAAAAGAGGGGCTAAAGTTCTCACCTGTCTGCAGTAGACTCTGAACTTAAACAATTAGCAAGCAAACAGGACTTCTAACTGTTTCCTATAACATTGTAATCATACATAAGATATAGGATTTATAATTGTATAACTTGATTCGTTAATTGACTGGTGTTCTCATGATTTGATTGTTGTGAAAACTTGAATGTTATGCTTTGAGTCATTTGATTGATCATGGGTCCAAGAAACTTATGAAATGCTCTTTGATGCATAATTCTTATGCATAAATGATATTTGTTTGATAATTTGATAACCATTGATTAACATGACTTATGAAAAGGTGTTCCAATTGTTTTAAGTCTTGAGATTGTGATTTGATGCTATGATTAGTTTAAGTTGTACTTAAACCAACTAAGATCAAATTACAATTACTTTGCATTATGACCAACAAAAGGTCCTACGTCCATGAAAGTCATCATGGACTTAGACAAAGACCATGGCCATTTAAAATGATAATGATCCAATTGAAAGTGATGTTGGGCCTATTGCATGTGACGTTGGCCCAACAACTTGTATATAGGCCTCGTAACGCGCTCTCATTAATATCGAGCTAATTGATATCATAATGAGTCGTATGGCTTGGATTGGGCCTAAAGGATTTGAGTTGGGCTATCATTGTGAATGAAATCTATGTACGTTCCAAGGTGTTATCGAGCTAATTGAGAGTTTAATGGATCAACCTAACTTCATTGGGCTTATCTCACACTTATGGGCCTAGTACTAAGGCATTTGGGTCATTTAGTTGGAGTTGGGCCGAAGAAAAGAGAAGCTGCCATTTTGGGCAGCGAACCCTTAAGGATTTCAGCCAAGGTTCGGCTCCTAAGGCTGGAGGGTTCGTTCAAGACGAGTGGTCCAAGGGTTCGGCTAGTATCCATCATGGTTCGGCCATCATAGTTTAATGAAAGTTCGTTACTGATTCATCAAAAGCTTCGGCTGATATCACTGGATATCAAAGGTTCGACTGAAAAACCTTATTAAGCTTGGCACTACAAGGTTCGACTACATTTCCACGAACCATGCAAGGATTCGTGAAGAATAAAGGGTGTAGGGTTCGTGCATGGCAACTAAGGCTCGTGATCTTGCAAGCTTCGGCTCATGTGGGTTCGTTGCTAATGTTAGTTCGCCTAGAGATAGTTCGGCAATGGAGCAGCGAACCATGTAGGGTTCGTCATTGTATGGTTCGTGAAATCTCCCTATGGTTCGGCATTCATGATGGTTCGTTGGCATGACACAGGTTCGCTAGATCCCCTAAGGGTTCGACTGCCATATCACGAACTATGCAGGTTCGTTGAACTTATTAGGGTTCGGTCACCTGAGGAGAAGGGTTCGGCCGTCGAACCTGTTGCCAGCCGCATCACCATCATCAATCCTGCATCTAAGCTTCGATCTAAGCTAGATTATCAATCAAAGAGTGTTCCTATAGGTGCGAAAATGGAAATAAGATGCTAGAACCGTGTAAAACTTAGATCCAAACACTCACACATAGAAACCCTAATATCCGGATCTTTCAAGCTTCATTACCTCGAGATTGGCTGGATGAAACTGCGAAATTCTTGTACTTTCGTGTAGATAATGTTGAGAGCTTCGCGTGGACACCAAGAACACCAAAATCCGTTAAGAAACGAAGAAGATACGCGCGTTTGAAGTTCGGTTTTCTAGATAGAGAGAGGGTTCGCGAGTTTGAGAGAGAAAAGGGGTTGTTGGCTGAATTTAATGAGCATTTAAGCCTTGTTCAAGGCTTTTATAGCCGGGTGGTATTCGGGTCCGTTTCGGTCGCTCGTTTCGCGTTTCCGGAACGTAACGCGTATTTTACGCGGTTTTAAAATAAAAGAGTTGTTAAACTCATTAAAATGATGAGTTTCAAAATTGTAAAAATATAAAATAATTAATTTAATTATTTTACTCTTCGTGCATTGTCAGATCGTTAAAACATTCGAAATTACGTGTATACCCGCAATCGCGTACGTTTTCCGATCGTATTAAAATATTTAAAGTCGTTTAATCATAATTATAAGTTCAACATTCGTATCATTATGGATCGTCACCCATAACTATACTCAGTCTCGCTTACAGATTACGATTTTTGTTGAATTTATTAATTGTTATAATATTCGTCTCGACACTACGCACTAACACTAACCTGTTACACCGAACGCAGTATATATATAGGGCTCACTCTCGCTGCCCACACACTGTTTCGTTATGCTCTTGTTAACGTTGCTCTTGTAGTGTAATCGACTGTATAAATAATAAATACTTGTTTTCTGACTACTAAGATCCTGTAACACACAAGCACACATTATGAACATACTGAAAACATTGATTGAACTGAAACTGAACAGACACTGTTCTAATACTGTTTACAACTACATGACTATATGCACAAATGTTACAGTCTCCCCTAGTTAAGGGAATTTCGTCCCGAAATTAACTAGCCGAAGATACTGTAAAAAGATGAGGGTACTTAAGCTTCATCTGGTCTTCACGTTCCCAGGTGAACTCAGCACCGCGTTTGCCCTCCCATCGCACTTTCACGATCGGGATACGGCTGCGTTTAAGTTTTTGACCCCATGATCCATGATCTCAACTGGACGTTCAATGAATTGCATGTTGTTCTGAATCTGTATGTCTTCCAGTGGAATCTGAACATCATGATCCGCCAAGCATTTCTTAAGATTCGATACATGAAAAGTATCGTGAACATTGCTTAGCTCCACTGGAAGTTTGAGTTTGTAGGCTACGGGACCAATCCGTTCCAGGATCTCAAAAGGTCCAACGTACCTTGGTGCAAGTTTCCCTTTCATCCCAAATCGGACAACGCCTTTCCAGGGAGAAACTTTGAGTAAGACTCGGTCACCGACTTGGAACTCAAGCGGTTTCCGACGTCGATCAGCATAACTCTTCTGCCGATCTTGTGCAGCCTTAAGCCGTGACTGAATGATTGTGATCTTGTCTGATGTTTCCTGAATGAGTTCTGGTCCTACGACCTGTGAGTCACCAATCTCGGTCCAACAGACCGGTGATCGGCACTTTCTACCATATAGAGCTTCGAATGGTGCACATTGAATGCTCGTATGATAGCTATTGTTATATGAAAACTCAATGAGTGGGAGATGAGTGTCCCAACTTCCACCGAAGTCAATGACACAAGAACGGAGCATGTCCTCAAGTGTTTGGATAGTCCTCTCACTTTGGCCGTCGGTTTGGGGATGATACGCCGTGCTAAGATTAACACGCGTTCCCAAAGCCTTTTGCAATGATTGCCAAAAGCGAGAAGTGAAGCGACTATCACGATCAGATATGATTGATGTTGGAGTACCATGACGTGCAATGATTTCGTTGATGTACAATGTGGATAACTTCTCCATCTTGTAATCCTCTCGGATTGGGAGAAAATGAGCAGATTTGGTGAGTCGGTCAACGATCACCCAAATCGAATCGAAACCTCTCGGAGTTCTTGGCAACTTCGTTATGAAATCCATGGAAATTTGTTCCCATTTCCATTGAGGAATTTCAGGTTGCTGCAGAAGTCCCGAAGGCTTTTGATGTTCTGCTTTGACCTTTGAACAAGTAAGACATTTTCCCACGTACAGTGCTATGTCTTTCTTCATTCCCGGCCACCAGTAAGATGTCCTCAAGTCCTGATACATCTTGTCGGCTCCAGGATGAACTGAGTATCGCGACTTATGTGCCTCATCACAGATGAGTGTGCGCAATTCTTCAGACTTTGGAATCCAAATGCGGCCGTTGAGATATAACAACCCATCAGCTCGAGGTTCTAGTTTCTTCTCAATACCACAATCCAAGTCTGTCTTGAGTTGATTATCTGTTACTACTTGTTGTTGTGCAATACGAATCAAGTCTTTCAAGTTTGGCTGTGTGTTGATCTCCATGGCTCTTACACGAATCGGTTTGACTGGTTCCTTGCGACTAAGAGCATCCGCCACCACATTGGCTTTACCCGGATGGTAACGAATCTCACAGTCGTAATCAGTTAGAAGCTCAACCCAACGTCGTTGTCTCATGTTGAGTTCTTTCTGATTGAGAATGTGTTGAAGGCTCTTGTGGTCTGTATAGATAACACATTTAGTACCATACAGGTAGTGTCTCCAAATCTTCAATGCAAAGACCACAGCCCCTAACTCAAGGTCATGAGTAGTGTAATTCTTCTCGTGAACCTTGAGTTGTCTTGAAGCATAAGCAATGACCTTGTCCCGTTGCATAAGTACACAACCGAGACCAAGGTTTGAAGCATCACAGTAGACAATGAAATCATCACTGCCTTCTGGAAGACTAAGGATAGGGGAATTGCATAACTTCTGTTTAAGAAGTTGAAATGCATCTTCTTGTTTCTGTCCCCATATAAAAGCTTGACTTTTCTGAGTCAATGTAGTGAGTGGCAAAGCTATCTTAGAGAAGTTTGCAATGAATCTTCTATAATAACCTGCCAGACCCAGAAATGAACGAATCTCTGTTGGAGTAGATGGAGTAGTCCAGTTCTTAATCGCCTCAATCTTCGCTGGATCTACATGTATTCCATCCCTGTTTATGACATGTCCTAAGAAGTGAACCTCCTTTAGCCAAAATTCACATTTTGAGAATTTAGCATATAGTCGTTCAGTTCTTAGTAACTCTAAGACTTTCCTCAAATGATCCTCGTGTTCTTGTTCTGACTTGGAATAAATCAGTATATCATCAATGAAGACAATAACAAACTGATCCAAGTATGGCCTGCAGACTCGATTCATCAAGTCCATGAACACTGCGGGTGCATTGGTCAGCCCAAATGGCATAACCACAAACTCATAGTGTCCATATCGAGTCCTTAATGCCGTCTTTGGTATATCCTCATCATTTACTCTTAACTGATGATACCCAGATCGTAAGTCAATCTTAGAGAAGCAAGTTGCTCCCTGTAATTGATCAAACAGATCATCGATCCTGGGCAGAGGATATCTATTCTTGATTGTCAACTTGTTCAGCTCACGATAGTCTATGCACATACGAAATGAACCGTCTTTCTTTTTGACAAAGAGAACCGGAGCTCCCCATGGAGAGAAACTCGGTCTTATAAAACCTTTGTCTAAAAGTTCTTGAAGCTGACTAGACAGTTCTTGCATCTCAGACGGTGCTAACCGATACGGTGACTTCGCCACTGGGTTTGCTCCAGGGACGAGATCAATTCTAAACTCCACTTGTCGGACTGGTGGTAGTCCAGGCAAGTCTTCTGGAAATACGTCTGGATAGTCTTTGATAACCGGTACGTCTCCAACTGCTTTCTTGTCAGGTTTCTTTTCCACCACGTGAGCTAAGAATGCATAATATTTCTTCTTCAGATACTTCCTCGCTTTGATGCACGATACAATCTTCAATTCGCGGCAGGGTTTCTCACCGTAGACTATCATCGTTTCGCCGGACGGTAAGGGAATTCGAATAAGCTTTTCAGAACATACGATTTCAGCATTATTCTTAGATAACCAATCCATTCCTACTACAACTTCGAAGCTTCCGAGAGTCATAGGAATGAGATCGATAGAGAAAAGATGGTCATTTAATCTTAGCTCACAAGCATTAATGATGGAATCTACAACTATGGTTTTACCATTCGCTACTTCTACAATATAGGGAACAGTAAGTGTGGATAGTTGCATATTAAGCAAAGAAGCAGTATGAGCAGAGATAAAACTTTTATCAGCACCAGTATCAAATATGATAGGAACATAGTGATCATTGATAAGAAATGTACCCGTGATGACTGCCGGCTCTTCACGTGCTTCAGCAGTTCCAATAATGAAAGCACGAGCAGCAGCAGTATTGTTGTTGAGTTTTGGACACTGATTTCTGAAGTGTCCTTCTGCCCCACAATTATAGCAGGCTCTTCCACCTACAGCAGTAGAAGTTGTGGCAGCAGTTGTTGCAGCAATAAGATGAGCAGATCGACAAGTCGCTGCAAAGTGTCCCATACGCCCACACTTGAGACACTTCTTGCATGGAGTATTGGGCAGATGATGGTACTGGCATTTGGTGCAGAGTGGAAACGAGCCAGTGTACTGCTTTCTGACATTAGCGGGTTGTGGCATAGCAGTGAGGGGAGTAGCATGAGTAGGTGCAGCCGCAGTCAACGCTGCAAAGTTCTTGATTGTCTTCTGTTTCTTCTTCTTGTGATGGTGCTGTTCAGGCTTCTTGCCTTCCTCAATCTGTGCTCTTTTAAATCCCTTTCGGGTGAGCACTCCCGATTTAACATACTCCTCCGTCAGAGTAGCACCGAGTTGAATCGCGGCTTCCAAGGTAGTGGGGTTGTTACCCATGACAGTTCCTCTAACAACCAGAGGCAACCCTTCAATGTATTTCTCTATCCTGCGGGATAGAGGAGTAACCAGATGTGGTACCAAAATGCACAACTCATGAAAACGAGTTGTATACTTGGCATTTTCGCCACTATCCTGCACCAGATTCCACATCTCCACTTCCAGTTTCTTTAGCTCGTGACGTGGACAAAACTTTTCCACCAGTAAGTTCTTGAATCCATCCCATGGTAAGGCTAGAGCGACTTCACGTCCTCTGGTGTTCTTCTCAGAATTCCACCAGGTGAGTGCGCCCTTGTGAAATGCACTCGAGGCCATCTTGACCTTTAGATTTTCAGGGCATCCGTGAAGTCTAGAATGTCTTCGATACTTTCCAGCCATTGCAGTAGGCCGGTAGCTCCTTCGGTACCAGAGTACTTAGGAGGCTTAGCATCGTTGAACTGCTTGAAAGTAAAGTTAGCAGTTCCAGCGTTTGTGGCATTTGAGTTATGTGCAGAATCACCGGTACTTCCCCGAAGATTCTGGGTAATATCAGTGACCATGCCCGGGATCACATCCCTCATGTGAACAGCGATAGCTCGAGCAATCTTGTTAATTTCATCATCATTACCGCTTGTCGAACCCCCAGCATTTGGGTCTCGTCGAGGAGGCATTCTACGAATAGAAGCCACAAGCGGGTCAGTAATGAGAATGGATACAATTGAATTTTCATGATAAGGTCAGTAATATATCCATACTACTAGTATTATCATTCAATTATAATATGATCCAGTACACGTATAAGTTATCAACTTATTTGTATACTTATCATGTGAATATGTACGATGTCTCATGATCTCTCCACCAAACCTACACACTGACACTTTCCCGATATACCGAAAACAACTTATATATAGGGCTCACTCTCGCTGCCCACCACCGTTTCGATATACCACGATCATGCCCTTGCTAGCATTTGGCAACACGTTTGTACTGATTTGCAAGTGTGTTCCATTGATTAAGAATCCCATGATCTTTGATCAACTTGAACTATGATTGATTCCATGATTGAACTATGATTATGTTATGCGTGCACCTACTAACAGTTGTTAACATGTAGAACTAAATCATACGTGTGTTCTACACTTTCCTGTTAACCTATGTCAGTAAGTACTAATGATGTAATCACTTAAGAATTTCACTTAAGGTTTACATCTAAAGAATGTTCACAACTTGATTGATTCACCATAATGTTTGGTTCATCCAAGTTTGAATTGCACTATGATTTGATTCACCAATGATTGTTTCCCAAATGTTTGTATCCCATGTGTTTGACTAATGTTCCATGTTTCCAGTTGATCCCGAATCCTCACTCCAAATACAAACGCCGGATTCCCCCTAACATACTGAAATAAGCTTATATATAGGGTAAGCTCTCACAGACCCACCACTTACCTCAACACGTCAGCGTTAATCCGTCGTCTATATTTGGGGCTAAGATTCCAACTGTTGATTGATTATGATTGTCTCATGATTTCTCTTGTTCCTTGATTCTGTTTATGATTGTGTAAACCATGGTCCTTAATTTACTAGAAACTAAGACCTTAGGTTTATGTATATGTGTCCTAGGTTAGTCAACCTAGTTTCCCAATACTTACAGTACTGAGCATAATGATTTCCTGTGAGAACTTCAACTAAAGAATACTGTTACACAGATTCTAAGTCATAAAGTTCCTATGATAATGAATCCATGATAATGATAACAATGACAAGGATTTCAAATCTAAGTTCTAAATTAATAGACCTCAACCTTTGAATTCCTATAGTGATATGACAAGGATTTCAAATCAAAAATCTAAATTAATAGATCTTGACCTTTGAATTCCTATACTGAATGTGACAAGGACTTCAGATCAAAGATAACAATCTTTGCCTCTAAATCCCATAATGAATATGACAAGGACTGTAGATCAAAGATAACAATCTTTGCCTCTAAATCCTATAATGAATATGACAAGGACTTTAGATCAAAGATAACAATCTTTGCCTCTAAATCCCATAATGAATATGACAAGGACTTTAGATCAAAGATATCAATCTTTGCCTCTAAATCCTATAATGAATATGACAAGGACTTTAGATCAAAGATATCAATCTTTGCCTCTAAATCCTATAATGATCTCTGTGTGAGAATTTCAGATCAAGGATACTAAATTAATAGATCTTTGCCTCTGAAATCCTTAAATGCATATGTGTGAGAATTTAATCCGGTTTCTAAAATTATAGAAGTCCGATTCAAACTCTTTGACTCGATATCTAATCTTAGTAAAATGTCCCTAAGATCTTTCAAGCTTGATGTAGACTTAATGCTCACTTAAGTTACTTAGATCCTAAGTATCCTCAAGTCTATAGCACTTAGTCCTATTGGGTAGCTTAGGTTATAGTCTAGGTCATTAAACATTGGGTTTTTCCTAGTTCTCTACAACCTTGGCTCTGATACCAACCTGTCACACCCCTGCGCCGCGTGCGGAATCCACGGCGCGGTGACGTATGATCAGTTGAATCATGCACAAGTGTTGAATAAGAACAACCACAATGGATTACTATGTTTCATAATGTTAAGACAATTGTTTAGTTACAGACAACTATCTACCAAAATAAAGACAACTACAGACCCAAAATATAGTTTACAAAATAAGACTCCAAACAAGACAATTAAACATTTAGGATTTAGTGAGTTTCTATTCCATCCTAGCATGTTTCTTCATCTTGTTCTATCTTAGAATGGTCTCCTTAGTTGTCCCTGAGAATGTCTTAAACCTGATTACCTGAAACACGTGAAAAGTAACTGTCAACTACAGACGTAGTTGGTGAGAACAATAGGTTTAAACATTTGTAAACATGAGTTATATGATATAAGACATAGGTAAGTTAAAGCATCATAAGATTCACACGGATGAGCTGCAACCCAAACTAACATCAAGTAAGAAAATGAGTGTAAACAGTCCAATCACTGTTCGCACGACAGCCGATAATATCAAGTCCCAAACCACGTTTGGAGTTAGATAATACGTCAGCAGTTTTGATAACCATATGACACCAGACCTGCAGTTGGCTTTTAAAAGCAAATTTAAAAGCCAACTCCATCCTGGATAAGAAAACAATGACACCAGACCTGCAGTTAGCTTTTAAAACAAATTTAAAAGCTAACTCCATCCTGGATAAGAAACAATGTGTCCGCTTTCCCTTGTTGTGATCACCCAGTACTAACGCTAATGAATATGATACTTGATGGGTTTATAAGTTTGTTTACAACAATGGACACCATGTTTTCTGAATCTTACTTTAACCGGATGTGTTAATGTCTTATTGAAAACCTGGATTTAACTCCACGAGTTGAATCCTTTGTTTATGTAACATGAAATGAATCTCTTGATTTGAATACCATGATGTGAACAACTTGACTTGAATACCATGTTTTGAACCACTTGATTTGGATACCATGTTGTGAACCACTTGTTTTGAATACCATGATGTGATGACCTTGTGTAATAACAAGGTTTATAACAAAAGGGTTTGTAAAATCCTTTAAAAGAACATTTGAGTAAAACTGTTATAAAACATTTCAAGAAAACATTATAAAATCCTTTTTAGTAATAAGGGTTTAATAGTAAATAATTCCTTTAAAACAGTTGACAATTTCCTTAAACAGTGGAAGAATCACTTGGATTCATAAGATAAACCTGTAATGTTTATGAATGCACATAAACTGTGCAATGAAACAAGATTGAAATAGCGGTTTTGATCACGTGTTCCACCCCAAAACAGTTATAAAACAGTAAAAGAGGGGCTAAAGTTCTCACCTGTCTGCAGTAGACTCTGAACTTAAACAATTAGCAAGTAGCAAACAGGACTTCTAACTGTTTCCTATAACATTGTAATCATACATAAGATATAGGATTTATAATTGTATAACTTGATTCGTTAATTGACTGGTGTTCTCATGATTTGATTGTTGTGAAAACTTGAATGTTATGCTTTGAGTCATTTGATTGATCATGGGTCCAAGAAACTTATGAAATGCTCTTTGATGCATAATTCTTATGCATAAATGATATTTGTTTGATAATTTGATAACCATTGATTAATCATGACTTATGAAAAGGTGTTCCAATTGTTTTAAGTCTTGAGATTGTGATTTGATGCTATGATTAGTTTAAGTTGTACTTAAACCAACTAAGATCAAATTACAATTACTTTGCATTATGACCAACAAAAAGGTCCTACGTCCATGAAAGTCATCATGGACTTAGACAAAGACCATGGCCATTTAAAATGATAATGATCCAATTGAAAGTGATGTTGGGCCTATTGCATGTGACGTTGGCCCAACAACTTGTATATAGGCCTCGTAACGCGCTCTCATTAATATCGAGCTAATTGATATCATAATGAGTCGTATGGCTTGGATTGGGCCTAAAGGATTTGAGTTGGGCTATCAATTGTGAATGAAATCTATGTACGTTCCAAGGTGTTATCGAGCTAATTGAGAGTTTAATGGATCAACCTAACTTCATTGGGCTTATCTCACACTTATGGGCCTAGTACTAAGGCATTTGGGTCATTTAAGTTGGAGTTGGGCCGAAGAAAAGAGAAGCTGCCATTTTGGGCAGCGAACCCTTAAGGATTTCAGCCAAGGTTCGGCTCCTAAGGCTGGAGGGTTCGTTCAAGACGAGTGGTCCAAGGGTTCGGCTAGTATCCATCATGGTTCGGCCATCATAGTTTAATGAAAGTTCGTTACTGATTCATCAAAAGCTTCGGCTGATATCACTGGATATCAAAGGTTCGACTGAAAAACCTTATTAAGCTTGGCACTACAAGGTTCGACTACATTTCCACGAACCATGCAAGGATTCGTGAAGAATAAAGGGTGTAGGGTTCGTGCATGGCAACTAAGGCTCGTGATCTTGCAAGCTTCGGCTCATGTGGGTTCGTTGCTAATGTTAGTTCGCCTAGAGATAGTTCGGCAATGGAGCAGCGAACCATGTAGGGTTCGTCATTGTATGGTTCGTGAAATCTCCCTATGGTTCGGCATTCATGATGGTTCGTTGGCATGACACAGGTTCGCTAGATCCCCTAAGGGTTCGACTGCCATATCACGAACTATGCAGGTTCGTTGAACTTATTAGGGTTCGGTCACCTGAGGAGAAGGGTTCGGCCGTCGAACCTGTTGCCAGCCGCATCACCATCATCAATCCTGCATCTAAGCTTCGATCTAAGCTAGATTATCAATCAAAGAGTGTTCCTATAGGTGCGAAAATGGAAATAAGATGCTAGAACCGTGTAAAACTTAGATCCAAACACTCACACATAGAAAACCCTAATATCCGGATCTTTCAAGCTTCATTACCTCGAGATTGGCTGGATGAAACTGCGAAATTCTTGTACTTTCGTGTAGATAATGTTGAGAGCTTCGCGTGGACACCAAGAACACCAAAATCCGTTAAGAAACGAAGAAGATACGCGCGTTTGAAGTTCGGTTTTCTAGATAGAGAGAGGGTTCGCGAGTTTGAGAGAGAAAAGGGGTTGTTGGCTGAATTTAATGAGCATTTAAGCCTTGTTCAAGGCTTTTATAGCCCGGGTGGTATTCGGGTCCGTTTCGGTCGCTCGTTTCGCGTTTCCGGAACGTAACGCGTATTTTACGCGGTTTTAAAATAAAAGAGTTGTTAAACTCATTAAAATGATGAGTTTCAAAATTGTAAAAATATAAAATAATTAATTTAATTATTTTACTCTTCGTGCATTGTCAGATCGTTAAAACATTCGAAATTACGTGTATACCCGCAATCGCGTACGTTTTCCGATCGTATTAAAATATTTAAAGTCGTTTAATCATAATTATAAGTTCAACATTCGTATCATTATGGATCGTCACCCATAACTATACTCAGTCTCGCTTACAGATTACGATTTTTGTTGAATTTATTAATTGTTATAATATTCGTCTCGACACTACGCACTAACACTAACCTGTTACACCGAACGCAGTATATATATAGGGCTCACTCTCGCTGCCCACCACTGTTTCGATATAACCAGTTACTGCTCTTGCCTAGTGTAATCGACTGTAATAAATAATAAATACTTGTTTTCTGACTACTAAGATCCTGTAACACACAAGCACACATTATGAACATACTGAAACACATTGATTGAACTGAAACTGAACAGACACTGTTCTAATACTGTTTACAACTACATGACTATATGCACAAATGTTACAGCAATGTTCTAACCGGCCCATTTACACACGAGGCCCATCAAGGATCCCTTCGGCCCAAGACCAAACAACCCTTCGACACACAACAATTGAATTTGGCCCAATTCATTGTTTCGGCCCAATAGTGGCCCACACACAAATCTTGGACTCAAAACAATAGATGAAATACGAATTATCCAACATTCGGCTTAAAGAATTTAAAAACAATCTTCAATGTGGATTTAATAGGTTAAATTAAAGATGAATAACTTTTGATTTTAAAACCTAAGTTTTGTATCTAATACTTCTTTGTACATATCAAAACAAAAGGGAACGACATTACTAATAAGCAAATTGGGCCGAATGGGGGTCATGAGTCACAAGTGCTAGTCAAAGTAAGGCCAACACATACACACACATAAAATTTCAATGAGGGATACTTATGAGTCGAAAACAACATGAAATTAATACAGGATTGTGAACACTACAACAAGAACAACAAAGAGCGCATGCATTTCTTCCTTTTTAAGCTAAGTCAACACTTCAACATCAAGGTGAGTTCATATGTCCCTTTTACTTTAATCTTTACTGATTTTCAACTCTCGGGGCTGAGAAACATGTTTACTTTTATTCATTTAAAAGTTTTGCTTAACATGTTATTTATACTTTGATTTAGATAATACTTAACTGTTTATTATCACTTATCATTGTATGCATGCTTGTATGATCATGACATGACAGGGATAATCAGATGAATAAGATAATATATATCTTATTAATTCTTCAACACATTAGAATAATATAGTTATAAGATTTTATCTTATAACACTCAGTTATTCTTACATAAACAGACATTGGAACAATTACAAGTAAACATATGAATGTTATAAAGATATTATATATCCTTGTATTAACATTCGACACAAGAGTTAAGTAAGTGTAACAGGACAAGTCCTTTTAACACTTAGCTTTACAACTCAACACATATTGCAAGAGAACATGGAACAAAGAATGATAATCATGATCATGTAACTTCATGATAACAATATCATTCACTCAAGGAATTAACATAATGAAATAAGACAAGTTCTTATTTAACTTTGTCAATAACACAGAGAACACATGACAAGGAGAACAACAACACAGATGAACACAATTACAATTAGTTACTATTGACCTGTTGTATTATATCACTTCAATCATGTGTCAAATTGTACAAGTTGATCATGTAAGTCCCTTTAATTCGCTGACCAGTTAGTTTGACGTGACTAAACCGACGATAGCATAGTGGTACCATATGTTTGACAAACCTCTAGCTTGTAGGGCTAGTATGTTGATCGTATTGATTCATTGGCCGGTAACGTATGACCGGTGACAGGGCGACTTCAAGTCAGGTTCTGGAAAGCGACACATGGTGATATTAATCTGCAGTGATAAGTAATTAATCCAGCGGGAATCCTATTGACTAGTAGGTTGAGAAAGTGATCATTTCTCATGTTACACCACTAGTAATAGATTTCGTTGAGGACACTAGACATACAAAGTGGTAGAGGTAAATCGGATGCATTGAAATCTGATTACGTGAGGATTTCAATGGATTCCTTTTAGGCTCTATGCACTATAGTTCAAGAACAAATTACAAGTGGTTAACTAACACTCTTAATATTTAAAAGTGTAACAACAGTTAACCCCACACATATAGAATAATACAAGGAATAGATTTGATAAATCTAATATCCTTAACATATAATGGTTATCTAAACTCCGGTTCGATAACTACAATTACATCATTATATTATTCTATATAAGTTATCATAGGGGATTCAAGAATGATATGGACAAGTGGATTGGGAATGGAAATCAATAGTTGTATTGCAAGTTGTGTGGAGTTCTAGTAGTGATGTGGTGGGATGTTGGCTGGGGCTTAGTTTCCCTACATATGCCCTATATATAAGCATCACTACTAGGATGAAATATTACTTGTGAATATAACTATTGAGAAGCCATTGGGTGAACAAGTGAACAAATGACATTCAAGTAACATTATATACATTGTGATTGTGCATGTGAATGAATCAAGGTTTTCAATTAACATACTTATGAACTCACCAACCTAGTGTTGACTTTGTTTAAATACATGTTTCTCAGGTGATGAACATGCGTAGATACATACATGCAAGGATTAAGCCAGTGGACTTTTAGAAGACCTAGCTTTATTTTGTGTTGTATGCTTTTGATGACAAGAACAATGAATCATCTTTTGTATATCTTGTACAGATACAAGATATAGTTATATTGATTCTTTTTGGTAGATTTACTTGATTAAATTATGAACGATACAGTGTAATTTAATCTTGTAATTCTATGTCATGGATGTGTTAGCATTTCTCATTTATTTATCATGTGCTATGTAAACAATCTGATCAATTGATTATCACTCACGATATCGCGCCCCGGGAACCTTCCGCCCGACGGGAAAACACGATCCGTTCCCGCCGGCCTGGGGTGTGACAATAATGCCATTGACACGATGACCATTGAATATTGATGAGAAAGTTTGAGCATTTTTTAAAAAAGTTTTTTTAAGAATGAATATTTTTATACTAAAAACCAAATGGGAACTTAGTATAAACATTGATATTAGTTAGGATGTAAATTCAAGACCATACTAATTCAACCTCTAGGATTATTAGAGGTGTAGCCTCTAGATTTCCTAGGTGGGGTTTGAGGCAAAGCTTTGATGGGGTTTAAGGGTGTAGAGCCACTATTGATAGTCAAACAAAGCATCAGCTGCAAGAAATGCATCAAATCTACATAGACGGTGAAAAAAATTGATTTAGAAAAACTATCTGTAAAGTGACTGACTTAACCATTAATGGCAATTTGCCACTAATCACCGATCGTATGGATCAATAAAGACTTAACCCATCAATGGATTAACATTGTGATGATTAATCCCTGTAAAGAGATGATCTTTGGTATACTTTAACATATCGATTAATTAAATTTCTCTCAGTTCGTCAGGTATTCAGGCCTTGGGGAAATCCGGGTGTTTAGCATGTGACGTAAGTACACCACGATCATTCAAAAAAAAAAACTTGACATTCCAGCTTATCAGGTTATTAATTCTGTGTCCCGACAATTATAATACCACAAACCCAACATGAACAGGCCACAGCATTGAACCCGATCCAATAAGCTAAAAACTCCAAATGGGCTGTTTCATATCTTTGATTTCGATGCGACCCAATTCTCAGCAAGTCAACACTATTACATTTCTTTTGATCTAATAAGCTATAGTACCTTTGCCTATTCTGCAAAAATAGCACATGCCTGTGCAACTTGTAAATTTTGAATAACAAATTATCACCCATTTCTAAACTAAGAAAAAAGGTCTTCACGCAAACATATTTCAAAAACTCAGCTTGTCTTCTGCTTTCGTTTCCTGCAAATTAGAAGGCAGTCACAAGAATTTCATAAGACCCGAATGATACTTTTATTTAAAACTAATGGATAATAAAATGACATACTTTTTGAGAGACAATGATCTCCAAATGACGCTCAATTTAACCCTAATTTAAGAGGAAACAGTAAATGAGATTTAATGATCAGGTAAAGAACTTTCGCCACAATATATATGTATCAAAGCTTATATTTTAGTTGATAGTAAATAAGTCAAATGAATAATTTTTCTATTTTAAAGTCAAACAAGCATGGGATACCCTGGAGCAAATAATCAAGCAAGAAATAAAACCAAGGTTGGAACTTACATGTATAGCCTGGAAAGATCCACTTAGAGACGGCTTCGATAGAGGAATGTTAGATGTAAGCCGGTCTGGGCTACTGAAATGATCTTCACCCTACAAACAGATTATAGCTGTGCATGTCATTCGAAATCATAAGATACAAACAGAAAATGAGAGGGAACTAGAGTCGTTCTTCCTAAATGCTGTTAAAGGGTGAGTAAAGATTAGTGCTGGCAGATGGGCGATACGGGTCACAGGTTGAAACGGCTAGTTTTTGGTATTGGTCAGGTTGGGCTCATCAACAACACTTTTTGTCCAAAATTTTTAACTTTTTTATAAATAATTAGTGAAAAAAATTATTATTTTGTAAATAATCTAATGCATTGAATATGCATCTTTAGTGAAGATTGAAGACCCCTTTGAACTTTTGAAGTGTGCCAAATATACATGTTTTAGTGAAGATTGAAGACCCTTTTGAAGTGCGCCAAATTGCATCTTTTAGTGAAGATTGAAGACCCCTTTGAAGTGTATCTAATAGCATAAAATTATACAAATATGCAGGATTTATGTATCTTTAGTAAAGATCTTCATTCTGGTCAAGTTATAGTGAAAAATATTCACTACAGTGTAAGTGTAACATATCAAGGGTCGCCAATTATTTACTATGGACACCAAAATGTAAATACACATGAAATCATCTTATAGTTAATAAACTAAATATAATCATTTTTTTGTGTGTGTCAAATGTGCATTAAAAAATACTCCGAGCAACTATTGACTTGTCGGACCTATATGACCAGCTTCCTTTTGTAGCCAATTTTTTCTAACTGAGTGGCCTGTAGATAGAGTATAACCTGACTACCTGAGTCGACACATTAATTAGACGATGTGCCGAAATTGTCACCTCTAGTAAAGATGCATAAAAATATTGGATCATTTCTTTTGTCAAATATGCATAAAAATATACTTTTGGCAACTTTCGACTTGCTGGGCTAATTTGTCCAGCTTCCTTTAGCAGCTAATGTTTTAATTTAGGCCGTGTGACAGCTTATATATTAAAATATAACCTGAATTTATGCATTAACAAGAGAATGGACAGACAATGTCACGTCACTAGTAACAATACATCATACCTCACGTAAAAGTCCATCATCTTGATTATCTGAAAAAAGAGATGAATAGTAGACTGGGTCATAGATAGAACCTCCTAAACCATCTTCAGAACCAGAAGCAGGTCTAATGAAAGCAGGGGTAGCTGGATTTATAAAACTGTTTCTCAAATCCTGGTCTCCTTCTTGGGGACATGAACTCTCTACCTGTGAAGACCCTAATCTATACATTTGTATCCATAATAGTGAAGATGATGACCTCACTGAGAAAGCAATAATTTGCATTATAAAAGTGAGTTTCATGGAAAATACGGCAAATTTTCCATAAATCTCATACGACATGTACCTGCACTAACAACCGGGATTTAGAACCACAATTTCACCATCAATAAGGGCATAGATAGTTCATCTAGAATTAAAATTCTCCTTTTTCTACAACTTTTGAACACACTATGTAGAGGAGGTGGAATGGCAAGGTTTTTTTGTTTCTAAAATGTGCTATGTGAGAGCTGAGGCTGAGGCAATAGGGTCCCAAGAGCCAAGGCACAAGGCGAAGGCGCACACATCATGCACACAAGGTGCAAGGTATATTGATTACTTTTTTTATGTTTCTCATAGGTTTCTATCATTCTAGGAGCAACTGGTAAGGTTGTTGCTTTGTGACCTTCATATTACGGCCTTACGGGTTCAAGCAGCAGGAAAAAACATCTTGCACACAAAGCTCAAGTTAAGAAACGGTTATGCCCTTTTTATATATTTCTGTCATCATGAGCCAACATTTGAATACATAAGTAACCTCTATGTACAACGTAAAAAGATATATGTATGCCTCCCAATGTGCATGCATCATGTAAACATGTATGTTGTAGCCTCACGTAGTCAAAAGCACTCGACCTCTCGCCTAAGTGTGCTTCACACCTAGGCACTCTTATTAAACCAAGAAGGGGTCGAAATGTATTCAGGTCACAATGAGAAACTTTTGGTTTTGTTTGAGAGGTTGACCTGAAACACTTTTTGTCTTATTTCTTTAAGGGCATATTAGTAATTTGTGTGTTCACTAGGATTTCAAAAGAACAAATGATATAGGCAACAATAGTACACTTTGGATGACTTTAGATCCGCTAGAGAGAATCAGAGAAAAACTTACCACCTCTCTCATTTTGCAATATTTATAACATTATTTTTTTGACTAATACTTTCAACTCCAACTTTGGGTCTTTTCCTTCTAATTTATAGTTTTATTATAATTATCATCCTTAATAATACATCCAATAATATATAGCATGAATCATCAATAATTGATGGCAAATATTGTAGAAGCAAAAGTGCCAAAAACACCACCAACAAACTTAGAACGATATTTCAATGACAGCAGCAGCCTGCCAAAAACTGGAAGGTTGACTATTTTCCATCCACTCCAACAGAAAGCAAAACACTCCATTTATAAAGCAAATAAACCTGGATTGATTCACTACATAAATCCTTGAAAGGAAAAACACTACTTGCAAAATCAAAACTTAATATCCATAACGGATTGTTAGTCAGAGCCAAAATTCGCCTAATGGATTTGAGCACAGTTATCAGACATTAACCAGTACAAAAACTAAATAGAAGTCTGGGATATATTGCAAACTCAATAACTTAGCTTTTAAGAAACAGGTAAGGAGTTATTGCAGCAAAATTAGCATTTTAGAGTAAATGTAGGATTACCTAATAATAGTTAATATCTTTGTTGTAGCAAATTATTTGGTTTTATCTATGATTGCTAAAAGCCATAGCAATCACTTTAATAAAACACACCTAAACACCCCTCAGATGTCCTAAATGACACCTGTAGCTCATGGAATGACAAGATAGTTACTGCTATAGTGTGATAAGACACAAAATAATAACAACCAATTTTAGTCATAAATAAACCATATAGATGTCGACCACAATAAACATATACAATAGATGAAGTTTCCTTGACATAAAATTAACCTGGAAAAAGCTCTACCCAAAATTTACTTTGGATTGGATTAAATTCAATAAAAATAAGAAAATTTCGTCAATATCCTACAGTTACTCTTGTTAGTTTTTCTGTGCCTAAAATAACTTTAGAGCTAGAAATATAGTTGTAACATAATCATTTAAATTAACAATTGAGGGAATGTTAGATACAAGTGAATGCCCATATTACAACAAAGTCATCACAGAATATACACAACTGCTGCTTAGATTTTGATACTCAAAATCAGTTTTTACAAAAGAAAAGGAAGAAATAAGCTGTTGCCCATTCCTCTTTCACCTAATTATTGTACTCATGAATCACAGGATTATACATATATACTGGAAGTGTATGCCAATTTATAATATGCAAACAATCTCACACACATGAAAACCCTAAAGAACCTTAATATACCTAGGGAAGCCTATCATGGGACCGTGAGCTAAATACAAGTAAACCCTAACAATAACTAACAAAACTCGTGTAAACGATCTCCATAACTCGATGCACTTTGTTTATAATAATACAGAAAGGGCTAAATTTGTTACAGAGAAAACGAATAAATCAACTCAAAGAAACAGCAACTGAGAAAACTAACCAGATTTCATGACCGAAAAGGCAGAACCACAATATATCCAACAAAATTGCTGAAAACAAAAGAACAGCATACGTTCTCCCGAGTCTCTGGCTGCTATTCTCAATAGCAACTAAAGCAAACAACGTAATCGCAAGATTAATCACACAAACTCCAGTGTATAATGCTCCCAATGATCCAATCAAAGCACAACCAATCTTCAAGCATCAGCAGAGTTTCCATTAATCAACATAATATACGCAATTCGAATCTAAATTGCACATAAATACATCAAACATATCATAAAAATCACAATATTTGCCACTAACACAGATCCATCCATCAACTCGTATGGGAAAAACACTCGCGCAATCAAACATACATAGAAAACATTCAAATTACCCACACAGAGAGAGACGAAGCGTACTTGAATGTAAATGAGGATCACTGCGACGGATTGAATCCTGTCGTAATCACGGAGCCATGTCTGTATCTGAATGTTCAATTCAGAACAAAGCATCATCTAACAAACACACAAGTTCAATTAACCGATCAAAATAGAGAGAATCATCGATTCCTGGAGATGAACTACATTGATTCACGCATACGAATGAAATCGGAATTCGATATAGAGGATGTGATGTGGTTTTCTCGAATGAGAAACAGTGTGTGTTTATGGTGAATCTGTGTGAAAATCACGCAGTACGAGTGTAAGTTTTTTGAAGGTGAAAAATGAAACCACCGGCCACCGTCACTGGTCACCGGGAATAACTCAATGGCTCCTTTTCGATTATTCTGCTTTTATTTCGCTAACTTACATTTACACCCTTCGTTAATTCAACAAACGACTCACTAGTCCCTAACTTTAATCTTTAGGTTGTGTTTCGAGAATTTATTAAAGGAGAGAAAAAAAAAAGTAGAAAGAAAAAGAAAAAAAATAGAGTTATTTCCTTTATTTCCTTCCAAATCGCAAGGAAATTAAATTTGAACATAAATACAAGTGACAATTACATGTATCTCTTTGGGTTAGGTTTAACTAAATAGGCTCCTTATCCTAAAAAGTCTAAGCATGATTATTGATCATTAGATATACGAGATCAAATATGAGAGAAAAATTCAAAATTTTAAAGGGAAAATTTGTTGGAATGTATTTTAGTCATAACTATTTTCCTCCCACATTTTTTTTGCATGTTTATAACTTTTACATAGGATATAATTTTTTAAAAATATATATCAAAAAATCGAGCTTTTTATATTTAAAATGAGTATAATGTTGTATAAAAAATGAATTTTTTCATTTGATTGTGTCTAATTATTATCATTATATTTTTCTTAAACGTTCGTGTCTAATTAAATTTTTTTTTGTGTTTTTCACCCAGGTAACTTTGTCATTTTTACATGTCATTTTATCTTTTTTAAGGTCATTATGTCATGCATATTTGTAAGATAATGTGATATTTAAGAGAAAAATCATTGTTAAAAAAATAACAGTAGTAAGTGAAAAAAATGTTTAAAACTATTTATAATAAAATTGCCGAGTTAGTTTCCTTGGTTTGCTATTATTTCGTTATTGGTCTATACGTTTAACATTTGCTTTTTGTGACTATTATTTTAGGATGGATTAAAAAGTTACGACCGTTTTTTTGTTCTATGTGTGATATTCGTGATGATGTCACCGTCATCATAATTGGATACCTATATTGACAGAGCAATATCACTTGATATTTTTTGTAGAATTTTAGTTTGATAAATATCATGTAATTTTTTTGTTTAATACAATGCTACCGCTACAACATGTGGGATAAACAATAAACTCCTACTTGAATACAAATTTATTTTTCACCTTATGTATCGAACTAAGTGTTACCTTACTTTTTGATTATGTGTACCCAATTATACATATTTATTTTTCAGTGTTACCTTACTTTTTGATTATGTTTACCCAGTAAGTAGTGTTTTGGATTTGTTTTATCTAAATTTTAAAATAATTAGAATTCATCAAAGTAATTGAATTTGAAACTGTAAATTGAGAAAGCAACTAAAATTTTTAATGCATTTACTTGGAAGAAATAATTATATTTTCTTTATAAATTTATTAAAAAGTTGGAATATAGTATTGGTGGTGACTACATTGGTAGAGAAAACGTTGAAATGACGGTGGGGGTGATGGTAGGGTTGTGGTTGTGATGATAGTTCAAGTGGTGACGATGGTTAAGGGTGACAAGGTGATGGCAATAAAAGTAGTGTTGATAATGAAGAGACGGGTGATGATGTCATTAGTGGTTATGGAGGTGACAAAAATAGTTGTGGTGACAATGGACGTGTAGGTGACATTGTTGACGATGGTAGCATGCAATGTTGTTCTGGTAATGAGGATGACAATAATTATGATAACAATTGTGGTGGTAATGGCTATGACACTTGTATTAGCGTCGATGGTGATGATGAATGTGTTTATTTGGTTGAATTTATTAACTATTTAGAATGATGTTGATCTTCACTTAAAAGTTAATTTCATTCCCATGTCTCTTCAAACAAAACATGACATTCTTTGAATTCAATATTCTACAAACCAAACATGTAACGAATAGAATTCATATTGCAAGTGTATTAGATTTTAGTGACTCAAACGGCTCCTAAATGTTGGTTTTAGATATCGTAAAAACTAAAAAGGACAACAATTGTAGAAAGTTTCATTTTTGCTTAGAGTATTGGTTTTTAAATTGTTATTAAGGGAGCACATAATATTTATATTCATAATTAAACATCAAATGGGTCATTTATAAGAGCTGATCCTGCTTCACTTTAATTGTTATTTAAACAAGTAAAAGTTCTGTCTCTCATAGCAGTTCAAGTGGTTGGTTTATTTTTGGATAAACCAGTTACAGTAAGACCCGCAGATTTAATTGTGTTGATGTTAGGATCGATGGTTTCAACAAATACATATAAGTTGTGGTTGGGTTCACATACCCAACATCTAAAATCCTTAACACACTATTATGTAACACTCTATTATTCTACCCAGTGGCGAACCCAACAATTTTTTTCATGGGGGGCGAAATTTTTTTAAAGCTGTTTAAGGATCGACATATAATAATTTGTTTTCTATTCTGTTTATATCGGGTTAGGTCGGATCATGTTAAAAAAAACAATCAAAACTAAATTTCCTATATAATATTATTATAAAAATACAATACATCTAAAGTTGTTCTTCTTATGTCTGACAAAATGGATGGGTTACTGGGTTGGGTTGAGTAACATGTTAGAATGGGTGTGAGTTATGATTAGTGTAGATTAGGATGAGTGCAGAACATGATGAAGTTTAAGCAAAATTAGTTTGAGTTTAAATGAGACATTTTTTAAACATCAATTTCGTTCAAGTTAAAATGAATTGTAATTAAACAAATAGTTTAATGCAATAACTTTTAGTAATTTTCTCATTTCATATATAATTTATCATTGTTACCCGTTTGAATCTGTTATATTCACATAATTTTTTAAGTTACATATCTTGTTATAGGTCAGGATTGTCAGCCTAGTTGTTCTCTAGAGGGTTTTATTACTATATAAACAAAACCAAATTGTGAAGAGTGCATTACAAATTACAAGTGTTCTACCTTGATTCAAGACTGTCAAAATTCTCAAAGAACACAAATTCAATATATGAACACAACCTCTTTTGAGTGAGCAGATTAACCGAATAGTTTAGAAGACCTAGAAAAAAACTATTAGTATTCTGATCAAGTAAATCAATAATTATTTTCAATAAAACACTTTAGCGGGTTAGTGTTTACAACTAAAAGATTGTAAGTTAAAAACCTTGTAAAACACATGTTATATTACTGACTATAACAAAACCAAATTGTGAAGAGTGCATTACAAATTACAAGTGTTCTAATGCAGAGTACAAACAACAACAACAAAACACCTTACCCAGTATATTCCCACTTTTCAGTAAGGTCTTGGGGGGAAAGATAGATACAAAACCTTACCCCTATCCCAATTAGGATAGAGAGGCTGCTCCGAAAGAGTCACCGCTTAAAGTTATCGTTTGAAGTTGATCATCCCAATGATTTTAACGTTATTTTCACAAAATAATTAAAATAACGTTAAAATTAGTGCACTTTACTTTTGCCCCTTAAGGGCCCACACATATATACATTATATGCGTGCACCGCAAATGGGGCGCTAGAGTACAAACCATTAATGTATTTTTTTTCATAATTAGAGTAGTTATTATATTTGTTTATAATAAAAATTTAAACCAACTGAGGCTTCGTCATGATGGTTTCTCTCATTCCACTTAAAGCTCCTCGCTTTATGGTCATGTTTGGTGCTACTGAATGAATGGTAGAATGAAATGAATCATTACATTGGAATGAAAAGAAACATGTTTGGTTACTACATATGAATAGAATATACGGTGTTTTTTTTCATTCATTTTCTTAAGGAATGACCCAACCAATAACCTGACCAATGTCCAAAAACCATGACACGACCCATGACCTGAACCATGATTCGAACTATGACCTGGCCCGTAACCAAACCCATGACCCAAACCATGATCCGAACTATGACCCAAACCATGACCCGATTCATGACTCAAACAATTACCCGACTCATGACTCAAATAATGACCTGACCCATACAATACGCAAAACCATGACCCGATCCATGATTCAAACCATTGTTTGGACCAGTTTAAACAACCAATGGAATCAACACATTGTTGGACCAGTTTAATCAACCAATGGAATATGAACACATACTAACGTAAGTAACTCAACCCAATCTTTATCTTTTCCTTTCTTTGTTAGTTTCCAAAACATTTAAAACTAAACCATCTTCTTTTCTTTTTGAGTCAATTACACACACACAAACATATATATATATATATGCTTTAAAAAAATTTTATATATCAGTTTATCTAACATTTTAAATTATATATTTATCTCTTTACCTAAAGTTTTAAATCAAATATATTATCTTACCTAAATATGAAAATTATAAAAAAAAGGTTATATACAACTTGAGTATATGTGTAATTAAAGTTATAAATCTACATACTCTAATAAAGGATTATATTTAAAATATACATGCCACATCCTGATGATATCTGAAATTTGTTTTCCCGCCTCTCTTTCCTAATTATTTTAACCATTTTTAATAATTATATATTGAAAAATATATATCTTCTTATTCTAATAATTTACTACTTTACTAAAATTTAGTAAACAATAATAAGATATAGATTATATATTATCTTAAAATATAATTATATAATTATTGAATATATTTATTGTTTGTTTTATAATTTTTAGATATTCGCATTTCTTATTTCACCAATAGTTGATAAATGTATAATATAATTTTTTCTAAAAATTATTATTTATAACATGTTAAAATTATTCAACCTATGTAATACATGAATTTATAATGCTAGTATGATGATATATGAAATTAAATCCCTTTTTTAACCCTTCAACCCCTTTCACCTTTAAATAGTTATTTAAAAAGTATAAAAAAGAAACAAAGAAATAACTTGAATGATTCTTCCACCTTTAAATACAAGTATTATATATTTATATAACTAAAGCCGTCACTGGCCGGCTTATGGATTTGGTCTTGTTAATATCAACAATGGAGAAGAAAGCAAGTGGAATCAGTGGTTCATGCAACAAAAGATTTGATGAACAATCCAATCACATATCTGGAATCCAAATACAACGAATTAGAGGATGGGCTCAGAGGTTGGCTCGATAAACAATCTTTACCCGTTGAGGTTGCAGTAGTGACACTAATCAGTGCGGCCCAGGGTGCAGTCTTTGGTGTTTTCATGGGTACATTCACCAAAGACACCTCGTCCACTCTTCCGACCGCACCACCTCGTGTCGGGTCTCAGGTTCCTGCAAAAGGGCCCTTAGTACATGCCCGTAACGTTGCGGTTATGAGTGGCGCTAATGCAGGCATATCTAGTGGTTGAAAAGATTAAGAGGGAAGGAAGATCTCAAAACAAGTGTGGTAGCTGCTTTTGGTTCTGGAGTAATGTTTTCTTTGGTTAGTGGTGCGCATGGTCCTGACCAGGTTGCTAATGTGATCGCGTCTGGTGTTTTCTTTGGGCTTGTTCAGGGTGGTCTCTTTAAGGTGAGTGAGAAATTATCTTCAAGACGTATGAAACCCACATGGACCGCAACTTGTGATTCTAATCAAGTCCAAAGAAACAAGGAAGCCAAGAAAGATGGTAGCTAGGAGGGCATAGAAGAATTAGTATGACAAGATGAAAAAAAAAAGAAACATAAGTCACTTTATAGTGACAAACCATTTATTTTTCTTTGAATAAAAATTGATTCATCAAAAGATATGAGTTGTTTGATAGTTTTTTTTATTACATTTTAATTAGTTAGAGATTGGATTATTTGATAGCCTCTTAATAATACATCTGAATCAATTAGCAAGTATCTTAATGATTAAACTGAAAATACATGTTGAATTATTCAGATCTTTTACTCATTAAGAAACTATTTTCTAGAAAAATGTTTTTTCATCAAGAGAATGACTTCTTTTGCGATGGAATTTATGCAGCATAAATAATTACTGTTTTAAAAATATTTTAATGTGTGTCCTTTTCTTTGATATTGTAATTAAGATCATCTACTTGCAAATTGAAAATAAGAATTCAATAAACAATTAAGTAATTAAATGCCCCCATATATTATACTCATTCTCTTTGATGAATGATTGAGTCTTGTAATAATATTGTTAATTGATGTTATCCATGCTAGCAGATTTGCCACAAACATAATTATCAACACCATATTCATTATGTCAGCCATTGAAACAAATTGCTATGAACTTCAAACTATAAAACCAAATGATTTATACAATTTAACTTTGTTTCAATTTTGTGACAATTTGCTAATTACACTTTATAGAGTTTAAAACCTTAACTTATTATTAGTTCACTTGTCCTGAAAACTCAATTCAATGGATAGTGTTCTCGCATTTTATAGTGAAGGTCAGGGTTTTAATCCATTTGGAGGCAGGTTTTATAGTGAAGGTCAGGGTTTTAAACCATTTGGAGGCAAGTTTGAAGGACACCAGGTGAAGAGTAAGCTTGGGGTTTATCTCAGGTTCAATCCTTATAGAGCGCAAGGGTTTACCTATTCAACGAGTTTTCTACGCATTTGGGGGCATATGTCTTACCTGTATCCGGTGGGCCTGGTTAAGACAACATACGTGGTACGTAAGAATATCGTCGTTCAAAAAAATTTATTAGTTCATTCAGTATTTCATCTTAAAAGTACCAAACTATAAACAACCTTAATTCTGGCTAATATAAATCAATTGTTTCGCAAAATAAATTATATTGTTACAAACTTGCGTCCACTATAAAGCTTCATCATCATCGTACTCAGTATATCCCAACATTAGCAAAGCTAAGACAGGGTTTGAGAAGGGTGATGATGTAGACAGCCTTACCTCTACCTCGTAATAATAGAGAGGCTACTTCCAACGAGACCTCCGGCTCATGACTAACCGACCAACCCAATGGTTTAACGTTATTTTCACAAAAAAGTAAGATAACATTAAAATTAGTGCAACTTTACTTTTGTCCTTAAAGGCCGACACATATATATACACAATATATACGCGTACCGCAAACGGCACCTCCACTATAAAGTTTATAGTTTTTAAATAGTCATACTAAGAAATAATTATCCACTCACAAATTATACATAAATAATAGCTAAAAAGTTCACATTTTTTTTGAATAATGTATAATGAAATAATTTGCCTCACTTACATAGTGAAGTTAATTAGATTATAAGTCATACCTAACAAGAAAGAGGAAACGAAATAGCTCACACATAAAACAAACATAAATTAGGCTATGAGTAGAGTTGTGAAACTCATAACTGACCGATAGAAATGTTTTTAATAGACTGTTATACAGATTTTGAACAACAATCAAGGACAAATGTTAGAATGAAGCCATATAAGGATCAATGGAAGTTTTCAGGATTCAACCGAGCCACATGTTCTCGTGTGACCCATAACATACAATTCCATATTAAATAATATCCATTTCATACTATACTATATCATATCATAACATGTCATGTTTTCATGCTCTAATAACATGACGAGTGAAAATATAAAAACTAAGATTATTTACATTTATCTTCTACCAATGAGGCAGTGCTTCAATGGTACCCTAAGATTCTTTCAAATGGGAGGTCTTGGGTTTAAATTCCTTCCGCAGCGAAATAGGGGTCTAAGAAGGATCATGGGTTTTCCCAGTAGGGTTTCCTCCTTGGGTGGTTGTGGTGGCTCATAGAAGGTCCATGTAAATAGACCTTGGTGACATGACCTGAAAACAATAGCCTCACGCGATTAAGACCTTTGCTGTTCAAAAATTTTTTTTACATGTATCTTCTAGTGACAACCTTTATTTCATGTTTATCAAATCTTTAAAATAAATTACGTATCTCTTATTGAAAAAGAGAAATATGTAATTGACTAATTTATTTGAAAGGGGGAATATCTTTTTAAAAAAGTAAATACTTAATTAACTTTTTTTATTATATAATAAACGATACGTAGAAGGAGAATTATGTAAATGTCTAAAACTAATTTGGGTAAGTAATGACATCTGTTAAACACCTGGTGACTAAACTATAAAATTCTTTCGCAACGAACATATAATGAAATCGGTGGGCATTGTTTATGTGACGAACGAAAACGAAACTCTGCCAAGTTTGAAACCCTAATTCACCATTTCAGCTCAATTTTCACTAAATCAATTTCAGATCCGTAATCGCACGTTGCAACTCACCATGTGAGAATGAATTATTCACCCTGGTTGATTTGATTGATTGAATTTCATCGAGTAAGCTACGAGTTGAAGTAACATTTTGGCATTTGTGAGTTTTGTTCGATTCTAACGGCCGCCGGTGACGGAGGAGATGGACTTTAGCTCAGGCGGCGGTACCGGAAACGCAGGGAATGACGTGGAGTTGTTGTCGAAGACATTGCAGGTGGAGCATAAGCTGTTTTACTTTGATCTCAAGGAGAATCCACGCGGACGTTACCTGAAGATATCGGAGAAGACGTCGGCGACGAGGTCCACCATAATTGTACCGTTTAACGGAATCGCTTGGTTCTTTGATATCTTCAATTACTACGTCACTTCTGATGATCAAGATGTTTCTAGCAAGGAACTGCAGCTAGATAGCAAGGTAATTGCATTACACATGCTATAGATTATTAGATAATTTCTCTTGCTGATTACTCAAATTATTTCTATATACAAGGAGTTGACTTTTTTAGTTTGTGCAACCTTTGTTATCATGTACGGCTTTTTTTTTTTTTTTAATGTAATTAGCTTTTTGATGGGTTCTTTCCACAGGTATTTTACTTTGATATTGGAGAGAACAGGAGGGGTCGATTTCTGAAGGTATGCATTCGTGTATTTTTGTTGTTTTAAAATTTTTTTTTTTCAATTAATATACTCTACAGTGTTTCTTTATCTGTTTGTGTGTGTGCATGATCGATCAAGAAGTCTAATGTAATTTTATTGCAATATATCTGCACCATGAGCAATTTGGGGGATTATTAGTAATCTAGGTAGTCGAAGGCATTGCCTCACTCAAGGTGCTTAACTATTAGTCCCAGACGTAGAATACTCCTAAACATGTCACTAAATAGACAAGGGGGTTGTGAATTGCATCATTGAAAACTAACCTGAGGCATTGTAGAAAACATGTATTTTTTATGATGTACTATGAAGGGAGTGTACTTTTTTACTTTATGTGGGCTGGAAGGAGGTGAGCCTTTTACTTCCTCCTTGTGTACCGGTCACGATTTCACAAATTTGAGTGTTTGTACGAGGCTTGCCTGCTTACCTAGCAAAACATAAGTGATTGCAGAATATTAAGTGTTAATCAGGGCTGCTTTTGAGAAAGTCGGATGAAGCATTTGACTATAAAGAAATCTTCCAGTTTTTTCAATCCAGATTAAGGATGATCATTTATTAGAAGTCTTTATGTTCAGGAGACAAATCAAATCATTACGTATGGAAACAATTAAATGCATGTGACCTTTTCATTGAATTATAATTGCTGCCAGCAATTTAAGTATAAATGTTACTGCGGATTGTAAATGAAGATAGTAACTAACTATCTTTTTATACTTGAAAGCATATGGTTAATTATGGCTTTTAGAGCATTCTGGTAAAATGCAGTTTATGTAATACAAAAAGCACCGTCTTAGCTGTTTTGTTTCCTATTTTCATATCTTGAACTTCTGAGAGTTTCTTTTGAAAAGGTCACTGTGATCCTGATACGAACCCAGCTGTTAGAATGGGACCCATCTCCAATCCAAACGCAAAACCTAACCCGTGAATAATGAATTTCCCGCCCAAATTCCAAATTAGTGGGGGAGTGGGGGAATGAAAGGAGGAAACTGCCAACATCATGGTGTTCTTGTTATGCTTTAAATGTTCAGCTTTTATGTAGTTTTAGGTTGTCTTTGATTAAGTTACTTATCTTGTATTCAAGTTAGGAGATTTGCTATCTCGAATCGGGCCGACTATCATAATTGTTTTTGTTTTTAGTTAAACGAATTTTGGGTTCTATCATTTGGTTCCATTGCCGGGAAACAAAGATGGTCCCGAACCGGAATAACGAGCGTGACAGTAGCGATGAATCAATTTCACCGGAAAATCCTATCAATTTCGCCGGTGGCTAATCAATTCCATCTGGAAATTGAATGGCGTCTACAACCTGTAATTCGATTATCGCCGCTCAATTATCAACCATTTCAGTACGATTAGATGCCATCTTAGCACCTTTGAAGGAAGATATTGCTGCAATCAAGGCTTGGATGGATCAAAAGGAACCCGAGGATGATCCTCAAGGTTCATTGACCGATTTGGTCAAGAACACGACCGTTATGAAGGATGATGTTGCAGCGATAAAAGCCTAGACGGGTGAAAAGGAACCTGAGGATGCACCTCAAGAACCATTGACAGATCTGGTCATGGAGGTCAATAACGGCGGCAGTCCCGTGTCTGGTGTTGTAAAAGTTCTTGAGAACGATGCTCTTGAAGTACCTGAGGAGAAACATGAAGGACAAATTCAAACAAACAAAGCCAAACAAGTATTGATGAGCTGCTACCCAGAAAATAGTCTCAAGGTCTTCGCTAATTCCAGTGATACGAGTCAGCTTTTGTTGCTATCAGAAGTCGCCGGAGCATCATCGGCATAATCGAAGGTTCGTATTCTTGTACCCGGTTGTGGCAACTCTCTACTTTCTGAACAGTTATACAACGCTGGATTTCGTTGTATTCCTAAAATTGATTTCTTGAAAGTGGTGATCGGAGATATGTTGAAGCGAGATGTGTGTTCTCGTCCTTGTATGCGGTGGAGGGTCATGGATAAGTCATTTGCATTGACTAGTCAAATAATTGTTGATAATGTGGTATATGATAAAGTTGATGGTCAGCTTGGTCAACCATCTTTCTCCAATGACCATGTATTTCGATGGTTAACTGTTGAAAGATTGGAAGGCTTGATACAATCTGAAGACATACTCACAAGTGAAGGATCTCAAAAGAAAATAGGTGAAAACTGGAAGGAAATGTTTATAAAATTCACTCATCGTTGGATCTATGAAAAGGGTCAGCCTACACTTGAATGGCTTATTGCTTGGCACAACCTGCAAAGTTATCCAGGGCTGGTTTCGGCCAGTCCCCAACAGTCTTCAACAATATCATTCCCAAAAGCAATAGCAACCCTTTCCGGCTGTCACAGTAACCGACCACGAACCTTAGCGGTGTCACCATACAAGGTTTTTGATACCGGTCCACGGGGTTTCCTTCGAGCTGATTCAAATCGACTTGAGGACAAGTCGTTTCTCCGGGCAGGAAGTATTGATACGAACCCAGCTGTTAGAATGGGACCTATCTCCAATCCAAACGCAAAACCAAACCCGTGAATAATGAATTTCCCGCCCAAATTCCAAATTAGTGGGGGAATGAAAGGAGGAAACTGCCAACATCATGGTGTTCTTGTTATGCTTTAAATGTTCAGCTTTTATGTAGTTTTAGGTTGTCTTTAATTAAGTTACTTATCTTGTATTCAAGTTAGGAGATTTGCCATCTCGAATCGGGCCGACTATCATAATTGTTTTTGTTTTTAGTTAAACGAATTTCGGGTTCTATCAGATCCCTTTTGCATTTGCCTTGAATTAACCGGGGAGCTATCTGAGTTTGTCTCGTTGTATTTTGCATGCTGTAACAATCAGATTTATTTGTTTAACCATTTGATTCACAGAAATTGTTTCTAGACATCTAAGTTAAGTTGAAAATGCTTGCAATAACATTTTAATGAATTGTAGAATGTTTGCTTGCAGAGTTGGATGTCATGTTATTGGTATTAGATAGTAAGTTAAGCTGATATCAGAAGCACTACATACCCATACGATATAACAAAAGCAAAAAAAAGAAAGAAAAAAAAAGAGAAAAACTCACCATTTTAAACTTGAAAAATCAAGTTAGCTATTTTTGATGCTCATAATGGTTGCAGGTTCTAGGTTTCAAAAAGTAAAAATAAAAATATGGTAGCTTTATTAAACTTCCTTGATTACTATTGATGTAAGTTTTATGTAATAACTGGTAGATTCCACCTGTAAACTAATTATGACATTTTTGTTTTGTCTTGGTGATGCGATGCATTGAACTTATTCTGCGGTTGCTCTATTTTAATGTATCTGCAGGTATCTGAAGCTTCAGTTAGTAGAAACCGCAGTACTATAATTGTACCTGCAGGAAGCAACCGGGATGAAGGGTGGAGTGCATTTAGAAATATCTTGGAAGAGATAAATGAAACATCTAAGCTTTTTGCTCCTTCCAATCAGGTTCCATTTTCAAACATTTCACTTTCATTATGTTCAGACATCCTTGTTCTCATTATCTCATAATCTTTTTCTGATTGTTCGTTATCTAAAACAGCAAAATTCTGAAGGTATCTCCCAAGAGCGACTACTAGTGGTCTGTCTGATGATGTTGGTGCTGGCTTTATTGCTGGAAACAGTTCCCAGTCTGCACCTGTTGCAACATCTGACTTGAATTTAGGAGATAGGACAACGACATTTGACTTGCCACCTTCATCTTCTGATGAAAGTGGTGGCTTTGGGGTCTCCAAAGTGATCAGGGCTGATCAGAAGAGGTTTTTCTTTGATCTTGGAAGCAACAACCGGGGCCATTACTTGAGAATATCCGAGGTAAGACTTTTCCATCAATTGATTTGAGCTAATTTTAAACTGTGAAAATGTAGTATAAATTCCTGTTAATTGTTATTGTCCCCAAAGTCACATCACATATTCACATGAAAAGAAGATGACTAGATTTTGACTTTTGCGCAACTAAGAATTAGTATCCAAGATGAGAGGATTCTAACTTTGAGGACAAAGAAAATGTCTTTAACCCAAGGTCGCTAAGACAAGTTGGAAATGAACGTAGAGGAGGTTCTGTAGAATACATAAAAATCCTACAATTTGGATAAAACAAACTCCCAATATTTCGTAAGAGAAAACAACCTTTCTACTTTAGGTTGTTTAGAGATGCAATGTATTCCTTTCTTGAAATATTTTTTGAAATTTACCTATTTCTCATTATCTATGTTATAAGATTTTGGAAAGATTGATTACTGGGGAAAAAAGTGTATTTGTTTAAAGTTGTAATGTTTGTTTCATCATATTTTGTGTTGCTATTAGTATCTTAATATCAAATTGTAATTATATTGCTATCTTTTAGTACCAGACATTAGGTAATTGTTTTTGGGTGGTGCACGTGTACATTTAAAAGGTCATCTGGTTGAAAATTCAAAAATCATGGGTACTTTATACCACAGCCATAATACTGCTAGTTGACAAAAATTGACCCAACAAAACCATTGTCAGATCTGGTCCACAAATTTTTTAAATTCGTCTTGTGAACACTAGTTGTTTGATTATAGTTAACGACTTCTAATGAATTTTCTGAATGTCGATGACATGTTTATCACTAATATCTATTCCTGATTTCCTTAAGCTGAATTTTAAGAATCAGAACCTTTTTCTGGTTTGATATGTGATTCACGAGTAGGGGTGTAACCGTGTAAGTGAGCCTAGCCAAGATGTTACCTTAGCTCAAGCTTGACTCGTTTAATTTAGAGTGCTTAAGCTCTAACTTAACTTGTTTAGAGCTCTATTTCTAAATCTTTAGTTTGACTCATTATTTTTAATTAGAATTACTTACACAGTCGATCCTTGTGTGTGTTGATTTTACATTGACGGTCTTTAACTTCGAGAAATTACATAGGTTGCCTAAGTTGTTTGCAAAAATGTAACAACAATTGTTATTGGACTGGATAGCCGTTAGTTTTTTGCTATTAATTTTTTTAAAATGAAAAAATACCCTTGTATTACAAATTTGTTTTTAATATTATTTAACCTACAAATAAATAAAATTAAAATAAGAATGGAACCCATCACCCCACACCCCCCCCCCCCCCTCCCCAACTTAATCTTAAATAATTTATACACCACCATCTCTCAACCTACGGTCCTACACTCTCACCACCACAGTTCACTAATACCACCCCTGTATTTGTGTCTGATTACCACCATCACTACCTACTCATTGAAAATAGATCATCACCACCACCAACAGACAATCTCCTTGGCTCGTCACACAACCACCACATACGACTGAGCATCAATGCGGGGGAAAGCATGTGGAACGCCACAAATTTGACTAATCATCATCTTAGAAGAACTCCAATGTTTCTTCTCCCTTCACAACATCATCATCTACTACCCTTAACCCGACAAGTGACCTGCAACTTTCGGCCATGATGTTCATGATATTCAACCAACTTTGATAGAATTATGGTTTATCATATATCGATTGATGATGGATAGATTAGTAAATTCAATTTTTAGCTATAATTTTGGGACATGGACAAAATCTATATTTTTCATTTAGATTGTAAAAATCTTGAAAATTGTTGCAATTTGAATATTTACATGAATATAACAATTGGGCAGTTGGTCAAATGGTGATCGAGGACGTATCGTTTGTGGTGGAGAGTGATGATTGGGGCGGCAATCGATGAAGATGAACCAGCCCGCTTCGAGATCTGAGGTTATCGGAAACGATTACATGGTAAAGGGCCAACGATTCAGTTGTGCTTGATGGGTTGTCGGCCAACAATGAGGGGAACAACCAGAGATGATGGTGGTTGTCGGAGAAAATTTTTTCCCGACGAAGGAGTGGTATGATGAAGACGATGGAGTAAAGTTTTATTTTGATAATATAATACCTTTAGTTTTTAAAATATTTAATTTTAGTATAGTTTTTTTTTGTCTTTTAGTAGTGGGTAAAATAAACATTTTACACAAACTTAACAGAATAAGCTAACAGCCATTCGCTTCAAGGACCATAGGTGTTACATCTTTTGAGATAGTTTGGACCACCCTTGTAATTTCTTGAAGTTAAGAACATAGTCACAGGAAACGCTGAAGTACCCACGTCCCGCGATCTAGATCGCACGTACCGAAATGCGGTACAGAATCGTCCCGATCGCCGGTTGTACGCAATCTGGTACGTTGCTACATGGCGTTCCGAAAATTCTTCAATTTCAAACTCAATTGATCCGATTCGCGTACCCAATTGATCAAAACGTCGATCTGTGACTTGTAAAATCGCGAATCGGACTTGATTGGTACACGAATTAGAAAAATTGAAGTTTAATTTGAATCTCTGTACGTGTAATTATGTGGGAATATCAAACGTCGCTTCCCCTAAAACTCCAGCTGGTTAATTGGCGCCTTATATTATCGATTTTTATTCTTGTCCCAAATCCCACAGACCCACACCATCGATTATATGAACTATGAAGTACGAAGTTTTTGACTTTTGTTATGAAGATCTTATACAGTTATGAATTTTGATTATGAAATGAATTTTTTGTTATGAACTATTATGTTATTATTAAGTTAAGGAATATGCTTATTGT
Source organism: Mikania micrantha (assembly GCA_009363875.1). NCBI lineage: Eukaryota > Viridiplantae > Streptophyta > Magnoliopsida > Asterales > Asteraceae > Mikania > Mikania micrantha. The sequence goes on along the minus strand of CM018680.1, from coordinate 77,379,958 downwards.
TATGAATTTTTTAACATGTTTTGTATATGATACGGTGTACCAAAAGATATGATACACCTATCGCGTACTGAATTGGCGTACCGGAATGAACCTACCCCCTTCGTACCGAACTTTAGAAATGTACGAACTGCGTACCCGTTTTCGTACCACGTACCGCGACGTACCGCGTTCCATGTGACTGGTTAAGAACCATCAATGTAGAATTTGCTTATCACAGGGACCAACTGTGTAACTAACTCTATTAATTATTCTTTTTATATGTTTATAATTATTTCTATATATATATATATATTTATAATTACTATATAAAACATAATAAATATTGTTTAATTATCTAAGCATAATTTTAAATGTAATAGTTTTATTAGGCAAATTGAAACCTAATAATCCAAACATGATCCATTGGCTGATTATAACCCATACTAGCATTAGTCACTAATGACACTCCTAACTTTCACTTTATTTGTAAATAGCAACCCCAATAGGAAAATATTATTGAACTACACTTGATTCCACTTGTAAGATTTATCATTTTGTTCATAATCATCATTGCATGAGCAATAAAGCAGACATCAAATGTTAATCCTCGATGATTATGCTACCGAGATTGTATATTACATCAAAAGTGAAAATTGGGAGTGTTATTGATTAAATTGAGAGTATGGATTATCAGCCAATGGGTAATCGTTTGGATTATTAAAATATAGTTTGCCTTTTCATATGTGATGTATCATCACATGACACATGTATAAATAATATGCTTGTTTGGGCTTGCAAGTTGCTTGATATGATAAACTTGAGCTAGAATTTTTTTTAAATGAGCTCAAATATAAGTTCAGCTCGATTTAAGCATTTAGCGAGTCGATCTTGAGTAGCTCACAAGCGGCTCGACTCTTTTACGCCCCTAGTCACAAGAAGTTTGGTCAAATTTGTTTAGGTTGAGAAGACTATTGTAGTATCGGATCAGGATGGCACTTTTACCTGTTAATTATAATTATAATTATAAAACAATATTAACCCAACAAGAATCTTATTCTTGAACAAGTCTAATTTAAAGAAGTGATGATGAGAATGGCAAATGCAGGTTGCAGGTTCTGATAGGTCCTCCATCATTCTCCCATTATCTGGACTGAAGCAGTTTCACGAGATGGTTGGCCACTTTGTGGAGATAACAAAAGACCGTATCGAGGGAATGACTGGAGCAAATGTGCGGAACGTAGACCCCCCTCAAAGATAGTCTTGGCTTTCACTTTGACCCGATGATCCAAGTTGCAAAAAATGGTAACCTGCTTTCATTTTGTGTATAGACTAGCCGTGTGTGTGCGTGTGTGCCTGCCAAGGGTTAAATTTCTTATCTTTCATTGAAATTTTTAATAATCCTGGTGATGCTAAGCTTGATTCCTGATACCCCACATGGAAATAATCAACTGAATAAGCAAGCAAAGCTAGCTATCTATCCATCTATTTTTCATTTGTTCTTTTTAACTTATTATATTGTGAAGAATTTTTATTAGTGTTTGTTGTGGCCTGAATGGGAATTTGGATCATATTGTCTTTGGCCATTTATTTATTTGCCTTTGTTCATATTATATATTGTCACAATCTGATTATTTCTTGCTTATTTCCCCTTCAATGTATCACGAGTAGTGTTTTGTAGAAGTCTGTTTTCATGGTGATCGTATATGTTTGGAGTGGTATGTTGAATGACTGGGCATTTTATTTTATTTATTTATATATATATATATATATATATATTGTTATTGGGTAGCATGAATTATATTCATCATCTGAAGTGTTACCAATGAAGCTAAAGGCACAATAAGAATGGAGATGGTTTGATATCTTGTTTTGCTTATTCCTCCGTTCTTGCCCCATAATTAGAGTCGAAAACATGTGTCACTACATGTTATGTTAAATGTGTGCGTCTAGTATGACATGTTTAACTAAAGGGAAAACTTCATAGAAATGTAACAAACTTTTCATTTTGTTCCAATTAAGTCACTCAAATTTTTTTTTGTCCCAATTAAGTCATTCAAGTTAATTTTTTGTTTAAATTCTATGTTTTTAACTTGAATTGTAGGTAATACATGTTGATATAAGTTTGAGTGAATAATTTTTTTTAAAAAAAATGACTGAATTGAATAAGTAATTATTAATTTTAACTAATATCTGACAAAGAACAAAAAATTAATAATTAATAATTACTTATTCAATAATAATTCACTCAAACTTATATCAACATGTATTACCTACAATTCATGTTAAAAACATAGAATTCAAACAAAAAAAATTAACTTGAATGACTTAATTGAGACAAAAAAAAGTTTGAGTGACTTAATTGAAACAAAATGAAAAGTTGGTTACATTTATATGAAGTTACCCCTTAACTAAATGTGTCGTATACTAACAAAAACATGTTTAATAAGTGAGTTAAATGACATGACCTACATATTAAAATAGTTTATTATAGCCTGACAGGCTGACACTACCTGTTTAACATGTTTTAGGTAATATGCTTTAGAAATAATTAGACAATTTACATGATAAAAAAATAGTTTCTAGAAACCAAAAGTCATTTTTGTTGATGTATTCAAATGCTTACAAAATGTGTCGTAAAATTATGTCAACTTAGTTAATATGATTACTTGATTAGGTATTGTATATTTGTATTTTGTAACGTGTGTTATGAGTTATGACTTTATAACTTATGAATGGGCTAAGTGGGCCAAACATGTTTTACGTGTTTGTTTTAGTCTAAACATAATGATGGAAACCTAACATATAGCACACAGATAAGATCTAGTAAATCAAGGAAAAATGGCAACCTAAATATTGTTGATAAAAAAACAGAACTAAAATTTGATGTTCACACTTTTATATCTATTTTATGACAAAAAGTGAAAAATATTTGAAAGCGAGAGGGAAATTTACAACAACAGAGGATATATCCTCCTTAACCAATGTTTTTGTGGCGATCTGGCCACTATTTTTGTTTTGGTCATGGATGAACATAATCCCTTAATCTGGCCACACAAAAATGGAAGAAAACTTAATTAATTACTTACAGAAAAAGGTTGAATCTAAACGTAACCCGGTGGTTTGGGCAAATTTGTGACAATGCCGCAAAGTTGTGTGGTTTCCGGGAGGCTGTACTCATCTCTAAGAGAACGCTCCGGCGAGAGCACGCTAACGTACAACTGTTGTCCCAAATAAAACCGCTCCCACATCTCTGATCTTAAACTCCACATTCCAGCATTGTCTAGGGTGAGCATGACCGCAGCCCAACACCCCGGGAACACTGCCACGTTGTGTCGGCTCAATGCGTCTTCCAGGTTGTAGTTCTTCCTCTTCTCTGGGCTCCATCTTCCTGGCTCTATTGCCACTGCAAAGAATGAGTATCCATCTAAATGGTAAGACTGAATGGTGTTCTCATGGTTCTCGAAAATGATCTCCACGAAGTTACGATATGTTGCGTTCAACACATTTGGGGCGATCTTTACGTTCTTTTCGATATCGGCAGGTGGCATGTCGGGGATGATGTCATATTTGAACTCCTTTTCGGCCAAGCCAAAGTACTCAGAAAGTTTGAGAGGAGTCTTGGGGTCAATGTGGGAGACACCGTTGAGAGCAAATCTTAGCTTGCCATCGATATAGTTCCGGCTGTTGACGAGCTTGATGGTCCGAGTGATGTTGATTTGACCATAGTGGTAAGACCCTTGTGGGTTGGGACGGGCTGCACTTGCGGTCAAGTTCCATCTAAATGATCTGAACTGATTTATCGACCATGCGATTCCAGCTGTTTTTTCTGGTGGGGGAGTTGGAAGCTCTGGCGATGCAGGGATGTTGGTCCCAGCATAGCGGATAGTGGAGACAGTGGTATGCACCTGCTTGGTGAACCGACTCGACACGACTAAGTAATAATCCTTTGGCGGTTGATCGGCGGTTACCAAAACTGACATACACTGACCCACGTGAAGGTCCATTGACATATATTCATTTTGCATAAGGTGAGATCCTTCAACCTCAACCAGCTTCATGTCATGGTCCTGGAATCTGAAGTTAACTGATGTCCTCATCCCTGGGTTACAAAACCTAAACCTATACGTCTTTCCAGCCTCGAAGGTCCATGACGGTTCAGCCTGTGTACCCACCTGAGCCGACTTGCCATTGATGTGAATCCCTTCAGGATGACCAATAGAATTACCACCATCAAGGAGGTTCTTCAATGCCTTATGACCCTTGTTAAACCAGTCTCCAACAAAAACCGCAAACTCATCAGCCGGGTTATCAAACGGGACCGGAATCAATGGTCGGCTATGCACTTGTATGATGCCAACACCCTGCTGCTGCCTTGTGGTGGTGGTGGGGAAAATAGTAATAACTACCAATTTGATCCTTCACCTGGAACTTATATGTAAAGTTGGTTCCAGGCTGGATGGGACACATAGTCCCAGGTGTCCCATCCACCCATGAATTTTTCCGCTGCTGAACACCGTTCCATGTAAGAAGGAATGGCTCATCAAGATTGTTAAAAACATTGACAACAATATTATTGTTACTTGTGCAATTAATCACCGGCCCAGGGAATTTATCGTTGATCAGAATAACCTGTGTTGGGACCCCTAATGGGGATATCGTGCCATATGTAACCTTCCATTCAAAAAAGTGGTAAGGATCTTCCGCCTTCGCTTGTGTTATCAAGATGCAAATCAACGCAACGATAAAACCAAAATTTCGGGTGTCCATGTTACAATCCCGGAGGCACCCAGAGTACATTCGTCGTGTGCGAAGTATATATTTATTTAAGAAACAAATAATGCAAGAAAATTATAGTTATTATTTCTGTTAAAACTACCAGGAAGAAGAAGGTTTACTTCTTCCAGGTGCTACCAGGGATTGTCAATTATGTTTGAAGATTGGTTTCATGTTTATACTTTAAAAGACCGTTTTTATCGTTAGGCTCTTCATGTTTTTCTCCACAAATTTCTTTTGTGTTCATTCCCTAATTCACTCTTGTATAAATTCCTTAAATCATGTGATGATGGGTAATTAATTCAACAATTGTTTCTAATTTTAGACATCGTATTATGCCTGTCAAAATGGGCGGGTTGGGTTGGGTCGGGTTTAGTAACGGATCAGAATGGGTTCGGGTCAGGATGAGTGCGCGTCAGAACGGGTTTTAAGCAAAATAAGTTTGGGTCTAAATGGATTGCTCTTAAAAAACATTAATTTCGTTTAACTTAAGATGTGTTGTAAGTAAACAAATAGTCCATTTGGATAATTTTTAATGATTTTTTTTATCATATATGTTATTAATCATTATTAAATGTTTGATTCTATTGCATTTACATACTTTTTTGGTTACCTGCCTTGACCTGCATTGTGTTTAAGGGCTACCTATCTCAACCTATTCAATATTATGATGTTACCCATTTGAATACATTATACTACAATTGTTTACCCAAACGAACCCACTTCCTTTGACATGGGTGAAATTTGCCACCTTACATCGTATTTTACAAGGATTCATGAAAATTATGCTAAATTTAGTCATGTTAGTCGATGATCTTTACACGTGAAAACCAGATTTTGAAAGAGCTAACTTTCATACTATTTTCATCAGAGATAGTCCACGATGAAGCGTTGTGACTCAGTGGCAAAGCTTGGCCATAATCCCAGGGGGGCGAAATAATTTTTTTTTCTAAGGGGGCGAAATAAAGGTTTTTAAAAATTTTTACACTACGTATCGGAAAATTTACACTACTGCACGAAAAAACAAGGGGGGCGGTGCCCCCCCCCCTCCCCCTGTTTGACTAAAGATGCGCCCCTGTTGTGACTTGTGGATGGTATGTCAACACAAACGTCGGAGTTGAAAAAACCACCGGCTTTCGCCTTGTTATCATGAAGTGTACGTGTTAGAGATGGTCACTGATTTGTTGTGTCATGGACTCATAAGTGGCACAACCCCAACTTCAATCAACAAGATTCAAGGAGTTCAAAGTTAACCGTTGACACTCGTAAAAGCGATATATATGCATGAATAACCGAAGACCTTCAAATATAAACACAACCCGAGTAGATACAATATTCAAACATTTAACCAGTAATATTACAGATTCCTACAACACATGCCAGTAATATTACAGATTCCTACTACACTTGCCAATTGACATATGATCTATCAAAAGCATGAAATAGTATGCATTAGCCATACCCTACTACCCTAGTGATATGATATTGATAGATTCTTTTATCCCAAAGGTGTGCTTCAATTTTTGGACCTTTGCTTCCTTTATGCATCAATTGGTATTAGAGTCCGTTATTATCATGATCAAGGTCTAATATAAAGTAGAAATTAGATCTTCATTTCTTCTTGTTAGCATAGTTTTTTAGAAATAAAGGACACAAATTGTATGGTTGTATGATCTGACCATCTCCATCTTATTTTTTGCAGGGTTATTGAATTTAAATACTTTCAACTTTAACCTCTTGGCCGGTAATACTCCCAACTAAGAAAATGTTTACTGGCACTTCCAATTTTCAAAACATTTTTCATTGACACTACAAAACATGTGCCATGTCATCAAAAAAATTCTGTTTTGGAGTGCCAATGGAAAATGTTTTGAAAGTTGAGAGTGCCAGTAAACATTTCCTCAGTTGAAAGTATTGCCGGCCAAGAGGTTAAAGTTGAGAGTATTTAAATTAAATAACCTTTTTTTAATGATTATTTATATAATGCAATCCAAGTCTCAAGAAAATAATGACAAGAGGGCATATTTCATACACTCATACTCTTAATTTGCAATCATTGTATAAAGACAATCACTTTTTTAACGACGAGAATACTAGTTATAACCATTGTATTTTGAAACAAGAGATATATCAAGTTTTGATATATCAAGTTTTATTTATTTATTTTTAATAGAGAGAGATTGATAATACATACCATCTTATAGTGAAGATTATATTCAAGTGATCTCTATTGTTTAGAGAGAAATATAATAGGGCTAAATGTAAGGAAAGCTATGTTTTTGCTACCGATTTACTTGTTAACCAAAAATTTTGTAAGTGGTTATAAAAAACGTTAAAAATAATGACAACAACATATTTAGTTATTTCTATATTGTTATAAATACACAAGTAGTGACAATTTATGAAGTATTTGATACATGTAATATTGTAGACAGATATTTAATATATATTTCATATACCATTTTAACAATTAAACTATTGCTTGTTCGCTAGGATGGATGCATCAAGTACACCCAACAAAATTTGAAATGTCAACATGTTATATATTGTGGATGATTCTTACTTACACGACTCTTACATTTGTTGTATGATATCAATAAATATAATGGTGCAATGCAGGATAATAATTCAAATATTGTTATTTCTTTGACTAAATTAATCTTGACTTTTTCCACAATTTTTATAAGTTTTAAAATATCCCACTTCTTCATAACTTAGATTTGAAACCCAATAATTGATGTATGAGTAGTGTTGTTCTAAAGTAACATGCCTATACTCATAATTAAATAATAAAAACTTTTAAAATTGTTTTTTTACAATAAAATTTCATGTATTTTATTCTTGAGAATCATAATCTTTGGCAAGATAGAAAGGCTACTTAAATTTGTAGATTAGTGAGCTTTTATAAATAACTCACATTAACTTTCAATTTCTTGAAAAAAATATTGTCAATTATCTTGTTAAAACTTGAATACCAAACTTTAAGTTTTTTCTTAACATCAATTATTACTTCTATATGTTTCTACCTAATCTTGTGTTTAGAAGAAGTCAAACCATTAGGCTATAATGTCATGAGCCCAAGCTTGAATTTCATATCATAAGCTGTTCATTATTATTATATTTTTTGAATTTTAAGAAAAATTTAAAATTTTTAATTATATTTGGTTAATGAAGAAGCAATTTAATCCCTCAAGGCACTAAATAAGACTTTTGAATTATGAGGTGTGAGGGTTAGGTTTAACCAATCTTAGTGGTTTGGTAGGCATATAATATAAATAATTCTTAAATTTCAGATAATATATTAATACAATTTGTTCTGTTATATATAATTATGTTTTTTTTATTATATCTAAAATCACTTACAGTGTTTGTGAAAGAGGTATCCTATGTTTTGCAGTACATTTTAGTTGATTATGTATTTATTTTATTTACTATGTTTAATTTTTTTTCCTCATTAATACCAATCAAACAATATTTATTTTTTTTATTAATTAGGTTATGAATTTAAAAATCAAACAGTATTTATTATTTTTGAACACATTTTTTTTAACAAAGTAGTTTTTTTTATATATATGATCGTATTACTTGCATACAAATATATGAATGAGAATCAGAAATATCCTACATTTTTTTTTCAATCGTATTATTTTGATCAAACTATATTAGTTTGGATTTCCAATTTATTTTGTATATTATTTTGGTTTATGCAGCTTTGTGAACATTGCAAATATAGGGGTGAAATTTGGTGGTAGAATTAAAAATAAGACATGAAACTAGAGGGAGGGTCGTTTATGAGAGATCATGTACCTTGTACGAATGCTAAAGATAAGCCTATATGTGCGTGTGATAATGCATTTGTAACTAAATTTGAAATGAGTTAATTTGTTTTTTTTACCTAAATTTTAAATTATAATGAGTTATTGACTTATTGGGTCAAATATTTAAGTAACAAGTTTTTATTTTAGATTTTATAAAATTCGTAACCGAGTTAAATATATTTAAATAAATTGAATTGTAAATTATATGTGTTTGTTGTAAAATATTCTACCTATAATAAACAAGTAACTACAATGACACTTGTCAAATTCTTAAACTATCTAATGACACTTGTCAAATTTTTAAACAAATTTTGACATGTGCCACATTTTAACAATGTTATCCAATTCTCTCTCATATTAAATGCTTATATTTTCTATCATATCATATAATATAATTAAATTAAATACAATAATTAATTATTTTAGTTATACATTTTTACATTAATAATATTTTTTTAATAAATTATAAATCAAATCTTTATATTAAAAAATAGATTTTTAAAATTAAAATTATATAAAAACATTTTTTCTAAAGAAAAAAAACCCAGAAGTTTAAACAATAAGATTTGTATATAAAAATTAGGGGTGTAAACGAACCAAGGCAGCTCGTGAAATGCTCGAGATCGGATCGGTAAAAAGCTCGAACGAGCCGAGCCTTAACGAGCCCGAGCTCGAGCTCGAGCCCAAAAGTGTGGCTCGTTTAGTTATCGAGCCCGAGCTCGAGCTTTACTTAACGAGCTCGAGCCGGCTCGCGAGCCTTAACGAGCTTTTTGTTTATATAATTTTTATTTATTATATTAAGTGTTTATTTATAAAATTAATTATTTTTATATATAAAATTATGATAAATATATTTAAATTAAATATTTTATGTTAAATTTATAAAATATAGTTATAAATATAATTAAATTAGTAATTAAAGTAAAAAATTAAATAATTAAAACCTAAACGAGCCGAGCCGAGCTCGAGCCTAAAAATTCTTTAACGAGCCGAGCTCGAGCTCGAGCCCTAATTTCTCTTAACGAGCCGAGCTCGAGCTCGAGCCTTAATTTCTCTACACGAGCCGAGCTCGAGCCTTAACGAGCTCGGGATCGGCTCGGCTCGTTTACATCCCTAATAAAAATTAGTTTTTAATACAATTTTAAAAATGAAATGTTAAAAAATAACTTAAATTCAATCATATTTTATCTCAAAAATCTTTTTTTATATACGAAAATTTTATTTATTACTATATAATATTTTTTTTTTCTACAATCCGTGTAATACACGGGATATTAACATAATAAATTAATATATATATATATATATATATATAACATATACAAATTTTTTTAGAATTTTAGGGCTCCCCTTAAAAATATGTGCTCTGTGCAGCCGCAACTTTCGCACTTGCTATACGACCCTTGACTAGTGGGAGCTTAAACGAAAATTCGTAATTATATCACATTTTGATTCACATAATCCTGTGCCCCCACACCAAGCTTTCATTCATGGTTATCCATTTTTCCCCTTTGTTTTCTTCAAGTGTTTGACGAGTTCAAGGAAAGAAAATAGAAATTTTATATTGGTTTGGTTCTTCACAATATTAAAGTGCATGGTTTGTTAGTTTTGTGGGTTCTATGCTAATTCCATAACCAATACGATGATTTACAACGAAACGTATTATCTAGGATCATCGAAGTGGTCAAATTATTCATGTTTGGCCGTTTGGGATGTGCTTGTTTGTACTCTTTTCTTGTTTTGGTATCAATTTTCTGAACAAAACCTTTTATCAAAAAAGGCCAAATTCTAGGGTTTTCATATCAAGATCTACATAGGTTGAAGAAAATAGGCTTTGATCATTCAAGGTGAGATTTATAACTCTCCTTTCACATTTTTTTTAGTGGCATGCATGCTTAAAACATTTTTTTTCTACACTTGAATTGATTTTCAAATTAAACTCTTATGAGTGATAATTGATTGTGAGATACATAGGGCCATTACATGATCATCCCCTAATTGATATGATAAAGATGTAAGTTTAAAGAACAAATAAGCTTAGATTTACAAAGAAAGTTGTCTTGACAGTAAACTTTTGAGCATGGTTGATAGTCTTATTATGCCTTATGTTTATGTGATTATTATCGCCCTATTTGGGGTGCACGCATATAATGTATATATGTTGTGGGCCCTTAAAGGGCAAAAGTAAAAGTGCACTAATTTTAACGTTATTTTAGTTATTTGTGAAAATAACGTTAAAATCATTGGAATGATCAACTTCAAACGATAACTTTGAGCCGGGGACTCTTTCGGAGCAGCCTCTCTATCCCAATTGGGATAGGGGTAAGGTTTGTATCTATCCTTCCCCCCCAGACCCTACTAAAAAGTGGGAATATACTGGGTAAGGTTGTTGTTGTTTTATGTGATTATACTTGATTGTCATGATTGTGTAATGGTGATATGATGAAGACATAAGATAAAGAAAACTAAACTAATAGGTTACAATGAAAATGATTTTTCAAGTGATTTCAGTAAAGTTACATGTTATGTGTTTGTAAACTTTACTCATATAGCTACACAGTCTATATACATGTAGAACACACAGTACTAAGAGATAAGTCAATTCCAAGTCATTTCGACCAATGTCCAGTTTCTATTTTAAAGTAAACTTATCAGTAGAAATATTATTAAGATAAGACAAAAACTATAACTCAATTGTCCATTTTGATAAAAACAAAATCCAAAATAAGCTATAACATGAAAGTCCATGTGTCATTCTTATTGATCCCACACAATTGATCAGGCCTACGTGGCCAAATAGGCCCATAACCACCCATGTTGAAATATATAATTACGGGCAGGACGCCCATAGTTGGATCCGATTAAGGGTGGACGCCCATGGTTCAAGCCAATAGAAACCATTTGGACATTTTGGTCCTTTTTTGGGTCAAAATGGAAAAATTCGGAATTTACTCAAGAAAATAATGTGTTCCTCACTTGACAATGTGTTGTGTAGTAATGTTGTAGTTATTGAACAACTATGTACATACATTTCAAGTAAATATATTAAGGGAAACGAATTGTTGAGCCTAAACCTAGCCTTGATGAAACCTATGCAAAGAATCATTAGACTATAGGTTAAAATATGATAACATCATGTAGGATGCTATACTTGCATAAGATCAAACTTTTTTGTGAATGCATGCCTAGTTTTTGTGACATAAGCTATGTATTAAGGTGATTTTTTGATGCCCTCTTTTAAATGCTCTACTGTTTCATGGCTAGTATGCATGCTTAGATAAATGTTTTTATAAAACAAACATATGAAACTGTATTTAAGCTAAACGCTCTAAAGAAGTAAATGTATGAACCATTTATATGAGATATTCTTTGTACAATTATGTATGAAATTAGTATGCCAATGAATAACTCTAATTAATGTGATGATAACAAACTTTTAATTTATTATAGTCCCTTTTATATATAGACACAACTAATATGACCCTTTGTATGGGTACAACTAAGATGTCTTCTTTGCATCTCTTTGTATGGGTACAACTGATATGATCTCTTAGTTTGGGTATAACTAAATTGAACTTTCATACGTGGTACAACTAATTGAATCCCTTTGTACAAGTACCACTGAAAGGGAGTGGCGACGATCACTCATGATATGTGCAAATTCTCAAAGTATAGGATGCTCAAATGAATAGTTAGTAGAGTGTGAAAGTGGTAATCTTGATTACCTGTAAATGTATATGTAAGATGATGTAAAAAAGAAGTCTTGTTGCTATGTTAGGATTTGCTACATTGTGTGATACATGTGAAGTCGTATTATAATATCACATATTTGTCAACTTATAGTTTGTTGACATACGAAAGAGTCCGCCTTACTCATGCCAGTCATGCAATAGATATCGAGAACATGTAAGAACCCTTAAACAAGTCACTCTTATAGCGATTGTGACAAGACAATACGAAAGAATCTTTACACAAGTCACTTCTATGATGATTGTGACAGCCAATACAAAATAATATGGTTATTGTGAGTTGTGAAAGACAATATGGAATAGTCCTTACCAGGTTACTTAATGAATATTGTGAGTGACAAAAAGTTAAAAAAAAATAGAAGAAGGTAGACTCATGCTAGTAAAATCTATATAAACATATTTCTACTGATCGATAATGAACATAAAGTAGATATAAAAATTAAATGTATTTCATAAGTATAAATGTAAAAACTATAAAGATAAAAACTCATGTAATGTAAAGACACATATTATACAAACATATATAAAAAAAAAAGGAGATGTTTAACTAATCTTTAAGACATATTATCTTTTTCATTTTCTAAAAATCAAGTGGCTGATTGAATAATGGAGTGAAAAGGTAAATGCTTTGCTTGTTTTGTGGTTCTTACTGTGGTCTACCCAGCCTGTAAATAAAAGGCCATGCATGTGTTATATTATTCTCTCTTGCCCACTTTTTAACACATTTGGAACTCAATTATGTCGACTGGTTAATTTTCCATACCTTTAATTCAAAATGGTCCTGATTGGTGGCTACCCTTTTTTGTTACTTTTACTTTTTTAGGTTTTATTTATTTATTCTTCTTCAATTTTATTTACTGTTTTTTGACTACTTTAACACATAAAACAATTTACTCCATCTACCGAGTAGACTTTCATGCTTGAGTTGATTGCAGAAGGATCGGTTGTTGAAACGTTTTATGCCACTTTATTGTTAGATCATATTCATATGGTTAGTTGTTAGTTAGAAGAGTAGTTTTGTCATATAAAAACATACCAAAGGGTATGTTTATATTTATTTTAAGTCACGTATTCTTGTTTGCTTTTAAAACTTGAGGTGTTAGATTAGATTTATCAATCATGTAATAGATAGTCATATGCATGTGTTGGTTGTCACTATGTAATGTCTTAATTATGTGGGTCTAGATGGAAGGTGACATGGATACAAGGTTATCACCCTTTATCCCGTTAAAAAGAAAAAAGAAAAACAAATGGAAAAAGACACTTTAGTTTGTGATACTAGCTACACTACAAGAAAACAGCTCACTAACGGCAACACAATTAGCGACACCCACACGGATTCGCCCATAGGCATATCCAACCTTTAAAATCAATGGCTAAGATTATAAAGTGTAAGAAGCATTAGCGGCGACACTAATAGTGGCGATGGTCGCCGTTAAAGGTAAATAAAGGCGTCCTAAAGTCCCTCCTTTCTCATTTTCGTCCACATATCACCTCTCTTTCGTCCACATGTATGGTGGTCTCTATAAATTAGAACTAGATGATGACTTCTCATTTTGGGTATCTTTAGTGGCAATTTTTGTCGTCGTTAAAGGTCCTTTTTCTTGTAGTGTAGATTTAAAAAAAATAAATAAATATGCTTAAATTTAGTTCGTAGCAAGTTAATTTATAGGAAGCATGAAACAAAATGTTAGTAATTGGGTCAAATTATGTCATCATTAGAAAGTTTGTTTGAGTCATGTATGTATGTATGTATGTATGTAAGGTTAAGGGTAGCCAAAGCAGGTGGGATTAATAATGGTCGTTTAGGAAGGGATATATCCTTCACAATTAGGTTATATATCCTCTCATACCTTATATATGTATGAGTCAATCGACCATTGCAAGAATAAATTCATAATATTGAAGCAATTTATTATAATAATATGTGTTTCATCCAAATTCACGTTTGATTACCAATTTGTTATCAGAGCAGACAATCGATCAAAAGGAAAGGTAGAGAAGCAACAAAATCAAATTTGAATCAAAAGTCGATCTTTCGTGTAATTGAACATCTAGTTTCTTTCTTTCTCATTTTTTATTGGAGAAATAATATAGAATGGAACAACATTAAATTGAAATTGAAATCTAATTTCAGAAGTTTGAACCCATCGAAATTCTTGATGAATTTGCAGTCGATCATCAATGAATCCAAGTTGCTCAACCCTACAATATATGGATCAAGAAAGTGAAAAAAGTAGGAGCCAATATTGTTATTGCAGACATCAAATGAATCAAATCAAAAGAACAAGCAGTGACATTTCGGTTAAAAAGGAAACAAAAAATAAGTTATTTGGAGAAATCAAAAAGAAAGTAAAATCACACAAGAGAATGTTCAATTGGTTGTTTGGAGTTCAAAATATTTTTGTAGGTAATGGATTGAAATACTCCACATATAAGTAAGTAAATAAGTATTTTGATTTAGTTAATTGCATAAATTAGTTTAGAAAGTAACAAGTAGAAATCTCTTGTATTGATTAAAGATAGTATGAAGAATCAAAATCTTGTTTTGTATGTTAAAAAAAGAATATGTATTAGTCTTAGATTTTAACAAAACAAGTAAAATAGCAACTTAAAATTACACTTGTTTGATTCAAATAGCAAGATAATAAGAACACCATGGTTCACATAGCAAGCAAGAAAACAAACCCTTGTAGTTCACATACATGAAAGAATCCGAACTCTCATGGTTCATATAGCAAGTAAGATCAAATTTTTTTTTGGTTATAATAGCAAGAGAAACTTTAGTGTTTAAACTTTAAAGCAAGCAAGAAGGACCCTAAGAAAAAAATAAACAAGAAAGTTAAGTGTGACAAAAGAACAGAAATACTCGTATGACGGAAGCGAGAAAACATACGCATTTCAGTAAAAAATACGATAAAAGTATGTAAGTATATGATTTTATAGGATGTAAATTAGCAAGAACATTAACAAGATCAAAAAGAAAGTTTAAGCAAGTTTTAAAAACAAGCAAGCACGTCAAATAAAAAGACAACAAACATGATAACATATCTAATTAACAATTGACTGTCGATACATGAACAACATGATGTTTAACTTCAATCCTAAACTAAATGTAGCAAATTACACTATTTGGGTTTAAGGCATGTGATCTTCGGGAACGTACAATTGATGTTAAATATACATTTGAAAAAAAAGGATTCATACAGTCAATGCAATGATCTTCCAAATGTTGTCTCATGATGTATTAATATAGGTCGCACAATACTCAATTGCAAAGGAAGTTTAGTTAAATATTTTGCAGAAGATCTAGTACAAAAACGAGGCTTACAAACCTTGAGAAGTGAACTATAAACTTTGAGAACAAATACAAATGAAACTATAAGGGACTTTCAAGTAAAGTTAAACAACATCTAAGCCAAATTCAAAAGTCTGGCAGTGCTTTGAAAGATAACATACTTGCAAGAAAAATGCTTAACTATGTTCCAATTAAGTTCCTACCAACCATGTTATATATGATCAATTTCAAGAAATTAACACAATGCCATTTAAAAAAGTTGTTGGAAGAATAAAAGCCTTTGAAGAATGTATTAAAAATTAAGATGAACGAGAGGAAAATTATCAAAGCAAACTTTTGATGACAAGTTCAAGCATTTAAGGTCGTACTAGAGGACAAGGAATAAATATTAACAGAGAAGAGCGAGGATATAAAAGAGGCACTAGTAAAGGAAACATATAAGAAGAACTAAGGTGTTGTAAATATGATGGATTCGATCACTTTGCATCAGAATGCATCAAATGAAATGATAAATGGATATATATATATATATATATAGAGAGAGAATAGGAATGAGAATCTAATCTTAGGATAATAAACCAATACTATTGCAATCACAAGTCAAGCAAGAAGACCTTTGGGAAGTATTGAAAGTAATAAACAAAATGTTAATTTGGATAAAATTATGTTATTATTAGAAAGTGTGTTTGAGTCAAGTATTTATATATGCAAAGTTAAGTGTCTGTGTATAATTATGTTAAGTGTGTACGTAAGGGACGCATTGGTTCACAATTAAGGTTAAATATATCTCTCAATACTTATATACAAATGAGTCAATCATTGCATGAACAAAATCAAAAAATTCAAGTTTATTATTGGAATTGTGTGTTGTTCATCCAAATTCGCATCTATAGGTTCTTGAAAGAAGGCTATCATCTTTTGAAAAGGGCTTAATTAGACAACTACAAAATGTGCAAATCTCTATCATTTTATTAATTAAGGATGTTGTTATACTTAAATTCAGTTTGTTTTGTAGTATAGGCTTTCTTGTGCGTTTTGTTTCATATTAGTTTTGATGTTCTATTGTATGATATTTTGGTTCATATTAATTTGTTTCACTATGCATGTCATAGCCAGTAACTCTCTAAAACTGTAATTGCATGTTCTTTCATATTAAATCCCGATAGAATTCACAGCCAGATGACTTATAGTTTAGTGATACTCTTTTGACTTTTTTTTTTATTTGAGGTCTTGAGTTTGACTCTCTCTCTAAGCAATTGCTTTTGGACAAGCAGGTCCTAAATTGGTGTGATATATGTGTTATGACTGATGTATAAGCTTCTTTTTGAGAATGTGTCAGCCAATCAACTGTTGTTGTTCAAAAAAAAAGAAGAAAAACAAAAATTGTTACTCGCATGTCATCGTATGTACATTGTATTTTATTATTATGCATAATTTGTTCTTGTCTTGTGTTTATGACATACGAGAAAACACACACATCATCATGACACTAAATGCATATATCGTATGTATGTATGTGTTTTGTTGTTGATTGGATTTCATTTGATTGTTCTCTATATTTAATTAACAGAGTAAATTATGGTTTAAGGTTTTGGCCAATGTGATTTAAGTACCTTAACTATTTCAGTTCAAAATATAATCTTCTATCAATTCAGCCCCTGTGGTTTAGACAACAAATGTTTTTGGCCACCAATCATAGTTAGGTTTTGGGCCAAAACAATTATAATAGTGAAGTTTGAGGGGCAAAAACCGATAGTTGTTTAAATCACATGGACTGAATTGATAGAATATTATATTTTGGGCCGAAATAGTTAAAACACTTAAAGCATAGGGGCCAAAACCGTAATTTACTCTAGTTAATATATATATTTTTATTCAGTTTATCATGTATGCGTTAATTCATAACTAAGTTCATTCGCTAGCTTGTTTCATCTTAATATATAGTTTGGTAAATATATACCATAGTTACCTAAATCGCGGTACGCTCCGGTACGGGTACGCGGACCGGGTACGCGATTCGCTAGATCTAGTGTATTCGGTTCGAAGGGGGGTAGGTTCATTTCGGTACGATCCGGTACGATGTACCATGTAAAACCGGTACGATGTACCATTTATAACAATGCGATGTAGAAATGTACCAAAAAACATAACATAAAATATAAATACCATGTTCAAATGAGATAAAATATAAAATTACATTACCAAAAAGTCAAGAACATTATCAAATTTAGAAACATAATCTTAAGCCTTAAAACATAAACTTCTACACCACTAATCCACCCGTTGTCTTTTTCCTTTCCCTTGGTCAATGTCGTCATCCTCAAGATCTTCCCACGTCATTTCCTCCAAACGTGCACTTGAACCTTCAATATATGCGTCTTCGGGATTCATGTCCCACTTTTTGTGTGGACCTAATTTATAAGATTCTGTAAAACGTGACTGAAGTCTGATGTTCGAATGAAAAAAAACAAGGTTATCAGCCCTCTTGCAATTTAAACGATTGCGTTTGACGTTATGGATATGGGAGTATGTACTCCAATTCCTTTCAGCTGATGAACAGCTAATGGGTTGGGATAATACTTTCTTAGCTACCTCAGCCAACTCTGGAGTTTCTGACCCATATGTCGCCCACCAATCAACCGAATCCATTGTTACCGCATCAGCTTGAGTTGGAACCCTACTATAAATTCCTTTCTTCATATGAAAGGTGGCAAACTGTGCTCGTAGCATCTTTTCTTCATCCTCATTTTCTGCAATTTTTTTTAATGCATCCATCACACCGATTACAACCTCTTTATCATCGTTGGGAGCCTTTCTTTTCATGCCACCTGGTGCCAACTTTTGTAGATAATGTTTATCATAAAATTTTGGAGTTAAAGCAAACCCCAAACAATGAAGTGGGATTGTCATTTTCTCCCATCTTGTCAAAACAATTTTTTCAACTTCTGGGTAATATATTGAAAGCTTGTTTTCCTTCATAGTCAAAGCATCTTTGATTTCACCCAACATGTTGTCCATTCTTTCATAAATTTCTCCCATTTTAGGACCTTCCCCGTTCAAAACTTGATAAGCAAAAATATGGGTTTGGTAAACGCTAAAATATTTTCAACATTGATCCAAAACTCCTCATCTTTGATTGTGTCAGTGATTGTTACCCCAACGCTTCGAATGCTTTCATCCCCATTTTTGAACCACTCTCTCCAAGAATTAAGTACAATGGTTGTCGCAAGTGCTTCTCGACAATCCATTAGCCTCCTTAAAAGAATATAGTGTGATGCAAAACGGGTCTTTGCAACCTTTAGTAACTCCAATTTGGAGTTTTCTCTAAAAAATGATAAAGCATGAGTGTGGTTAAGAAAAAACTTAACAATAGCTTTACCCTTTTTATACGTGTCAAATAGCCAAAAGAAAGAGTTTGCTAAGTCTTTAAAAATTAGATTTAAAGTGTGCACACAACAAGGGACCAGAATATATGCTTGTGTATCTTCTCAATCTCCTTCCCGCCGCTTTGCAGTTAGCCGCGTTATCAGTAACAACTTGCAACACGTTACTTGGTCCTATTGTGTCGATGGCTTCAAGAAGAAAATTAGCAATCGCTTTGCCTGTTTTCTCCATCCCTAAAAAATCTCCTGCTTCCATAAACATTGCCCCACGAGAATTTACGGCGAGAACGTTGATGAGTGGATTGTGTTTGACATTTGACCACCCATCTGACACAATAGAAACCTTTGTGTACCAAGTGTCTTTCACTGGTGCTAGATCTTTCTCAACATCACGTACACACTCATCTAGTAGAACAGTTCTTGCCTTTTCGCATGATGGAGGTTTGTATCCATCTGGTGAATTTTTTATAGCACGAATCATCTCAACAAACTGTGGGTTGCGTAACACGTTGAAAGGGATCCCATTAGCACACAATCCTCGAATAATCTTCAAATCAACTGCATTTCTCTCTAGTATCCCAAAAGATTCTTCAATCCGTTTCTTTGCATGGCTGTTTCTTGAAAGTACAGAATACTTTAGACCCTTTGAAACACCACCAGAATTTTCAGCTTCTCTAACCTTCTTCGATAGCCTTTCAAACAACTCTCGATCTTTAAGAATGGCTGGACATCTTTTAATCTCAGCTTTCTTCCCCACAGCAGCTCCAAAAAAATGAACATGGATTCTTGTGTAGGTGCTAGTAAACCTACCTTTACAATGGTTACAAATCCATTGTTTGGAACCTCCTGGATTCTTGCTTGCTCCTGTTAGATTTTAAGTTCCAACATAAATTTACAGTCAAAATTTATATATTCCAACAATCCAAGTATCCAACTAACATGAGTGTTTTAACTGTTAACAACTCAAAAGAATAACTTCCAAGTCAACTAACATGAAGTAATGAACATATTACACAAATTCAAGTAATAAGTTGATTACTAAATACTTATTACAAAAACTGGCAAAAATGAGAAAACTCAAACCTGCTCCTTGGAAGGTTACTTCATCAGTAAGTGGTTTAGTATCTTTCTCTTCATTTTTTCTGTTAACTTGGCTTCCACTTGCTCCTGTTCCACTTGTTGCAGCAGCAGCTGGTGTTGGAACACTTTGTTGAACTTCCTCGTCTAAGTCAACATAGTCTTGAGTGTTACTAATGTAAGTTTCAGTCTCTCCTTGAGTATTCACTTGATGTTTGCCAAACACCATTTCAGAAAATCAAAAGAAATTGTTGAAGAAGAGAAGAATTCGGTGAAGAAATTGTACCGAACAAGAAATAAGATGAAGAAAAAGTTGAAATCGGTGAAGAAATAGGAGAAGAAATCGTTGATTTATAGAATCAATTGAAAGAAATAGGAATACGAACCGTCTGATTTTGCCGGCCAGTGAGTCGTTTTAACATCGGGAGCTGAAACGACAGGAGTCGTGCGATTCCCGTACCATCTCTGCCATAATCGCGAACCCTACCTGCCTAATCGCGATCCACGCATCTCCAATTGCCGAACCATGCATCTCCAATCGCCAAACCAAATGCATCTCCAATCGGCGTACGTAGACCTTCAAGAACGCCGTACCGGAACGTACCAAGTCGTAATCAACTTCCGATTGGGTACACAACGATCCAATTCGGAAAACGTGGTTAGCTGAGCGAATTTGGTAACTATGATATATACTATAAGTTTTTTTTAATTATTTAAAGTACTTAAATATTTATTCCGAACCATATATGCTATTTCATAACAACCTTCAAACGTCATATCCATTGTTATACCTGTAAAAATTATCCTTATAATTCAGAATACTTCGGGATATGAGATATTTCAGGATATGAAATATTTCGGGATAATTAGGAATATTTACATATATAAATTTATATGATCTGATGACTTGAATAATAAATAATGATGGTTTATAATTTATTATTATTATTTTATTCAACACGTCCTATTAACGTTTGAAATGAGTCAACAAATTATAAGTAACAAATATGCCTATTTATCCGGAACGTGGAGAAGAACATGGACTACATGGTCAAGCTGATAACGTTCACTGGAAGTAGCTCGACACATGATTGGAGACTGGTCCGAGTTATGAGGAACGAGTTTTGACTATCATTGTATCATTTTGTCTATAAAATGAGGCAATTTCGAACTAGGAAACACACAATTCACTTAGTCTACTTCTGATTATCTCTTATTCGCAACATTTATAGTTCGAGAACACTTAGTGATCGATCAATTGCACTCTTATATTGTAATTTTACATTTTGTTTTAATATAAACTAGGCAGAGTAACGATTGTCACCTCCCGAGGTTTTTATGCCGGCAATCCTAAGGGATTAAGGGCTTTTCCTCGTATAAATCTCGTGTGTTTGGCTGTTTTTCTATTTTATATTCTGAAATATCCCTAGGGATCCTTAGGGATATTTTTGTTAAACATTACTGTTAAACTGTTTTCTTGATTGTAAAACACAATTCCCCACAAAACTAATTCGGTTTTGCTAAAAGTTATACTTGTTAATTTTTACCCGAAACAATTTGGCACCCACCGTGGGGCAAACTTGTGTTTTTTATAACAAAAACCTCGTTTAAAGGTGTTTTCAGAAGAAATATAGTGAAAAATGGCTTCACAATCGAGATCAACTTCTTCATTACCTATTATTTCTGCTACTACTACTAACGTATCATCGCAGATTCCTGTTTTTTACAAGAAGTCAGATAATCCTAGCAATCCTGTGAAGAAAACCACATTTGTGGCTGAAAGTGCTCCATCAACAAAGATGACCACTTCTGTTCCCATACTTGTTTCTAACAATGAAATTTTGAGTATGTTTCAACAGGTTTAGCAGCAAATGTTGGATCAACAGAAAATGAATCAGAGGCTTCTTAGAGAAATGGAAACTTTGAGGGCTGAAAAGAATAAGCAGAAAGAGACTTCCACTCCACTAGCTCCAAGGATCCTAGATTTCGGGACATCAGGGATGTCTGGGAATCACTCAGGAGACTTTATTCCTATGCAAACTAGTCTCGGGGATCCTCAGGGATCCCAAGGGTTAACGATATCTCGGGATAGCACCAATATCCCGGGAACTTCTTATCTGACTCCCATCACTAGTAATACTTTCAACTATTCTCCTATTGATGCTACTAATTTTGGTACTGTGCAGGAATCCGGATTAACCCTACAAGTGGCTAAGGAAATCCAGAAACTCAGGGATATGATCTCTAGTGTTCCCGGAGTGGTCAAGCCTATTCCTGAGGTTCCTGTCACAACCCACAGGATCTCTAGATTTGCTCCGCCAATATGTGATGCCGAGATCCCAAAGAGATTCCAAACTCCAACCATGAAGCTATATGATGGAACCACTGATCCTGAAGAACAAGTGGCGCAATATAGGGAAAGGATGGAAACCAACCCTATACCCCCACATTTGAAGGAAGCGTGCTTATGCAAGGGATTTGGTTCAACATTGACAGGGGCAGCCCTGAAATGGCTGCTTAATGTTCCTCCGTATTCTATTACTTCATTTGCTCATTTAGTTAATATGTTTAACAATCAATTTTCTTGTAGCAGGACGTTTGAGAGGCTAACCAGTGATCTTTATAGGATAACCCAAGGATCCGACGAATCCCTCAGGAGCTATGTCAACAATTTTGGCAGAGAATCCCTGGATATCCCTAATCTCGATATCACTATGGCCGTTCAAGCATTTAAGATGGGATTACAAAGAAATTCACCATTTTATGATGACTTGGTTATGAATCCTTGCAGGAACATGGATGAGGTTCGAAACCGCGCATTGAGATTTATCAGGCTAGAAGATGATAAAGAAATCCAAAAGAGGATCACCACAACACTTCCCAATGATCAAGGCAAAAGAAAACTGGATTCACCTACCAGCAAGTCATTCAAATCCAAACCATACTACAAGACTGATAACCGCAAGATCAATGCGGTGGACGAAGATGAGGATAATGAAGAATATCCCAGGATATCCGAGTATTGTTTTTCTGTTGATATCCTTGAACTAATGTGTGCTATGCAGGACTTAGGTGAAAAAGCTAGATGGCCATCAAAGGAAAAGAAGTTCGCAACCAGTGATAAGTCCAAGTGGTGTGCTTTTCATAAAGACTTCGGCCACATAACCGATGATTGCATTGCACTAAGGAAGGAAATAAGCTATCTACTAAGCAAAGGCCATCTTAAAGAACTACTGGGGAAAAAGAAAGAAAAAAGACGGGATTCCAACGGATTCGCAAAGAGAGTTGCATCCCCACCTAAGGATGCAAAGGTAATCAATTTTATTTCTGGTGGTTCTGATATTTGTGGTACCTCTTATTCTGCAGCTAGGAAACATGCTAAAGAAGCAAAGATGGAGAATGGAGAGAGACCCACAAAGACATCAACACTTACAGCTGAAACAGTGGTGTCCTTTGAAGAACAAGATCGCGAGAATATCCTGGATCCTCACCATGATGGGTTAGTCATTACATTATATGTTGCTAACCACTATGTACGCAGGATACTTATAGATGGAGGAAGCTCAGTCAACATCATCCAATTAGAAACACTTAAGAGGATGAATATCCCTGAATCAGAGATAAATACCAAATCTCTGATCCTAGTTGGATTCAGTGGTAAAGCTAAAGCCACTATTGGAGAAATCAAGCTATCGGTATACATCGAGGGGGTAAACTCTATGCAACGTTCTTGTATAATAGATTCCCTGTCTTGTTATAATATTATACTAGGTAGACCTTGGATACATGACATGAAAGCAGTCCCTTCGACCTATCATCAATGTGTTAAGCTGCCGACACCATGGGGAGTAGTGAAGATTAACAGTGATCAGCAAGAAGCCAAGGAATGCTATTCGTCTTCGATGAAGGGAACAACCAGACCTTCATCAACATAGCAATCAAAGTGTGACCTTGGGGATACTCAGGAATATAGGGAAAAGGAAGTAAAGGAGGTACCTTTAAATCCCGACAATCCTGAGGTCAAGGTCCTTATAGGGACAAATATCCCTGAGGATATTGAAGAGAAATTGATTTCTTTTTTGAAATCTAGAATTTCTACATTTGCATGGAAACATGAGGATACGACAGGAATATCCTCAAATGTGATTACTCATAAGTTAGGGATAGATAGGAATATTAAGCCTGTCCACCAAAAAAGAAGGAAGTTTGCACCTGAAAGAAATCTAATCATTCAAGAGGAAGTAGAGAAACTCCTCAAAGCAAAAATGATTAGAGAGGTAAATTTCCAAAGTGGCTAGCCAATGTAGTCGTGGTTCAAAAGAAGAATGGAAAATGGAGAGTTTGTGTGGATTACACAGACCTCAACAAGGCTTGTCCCAAAGACCCATTTCCATTACCACATATAGACTCTATGGTAGATGCGACAGCAGGACATGAAATCTTAACTTTCATGGATGCATCAACAGTGTTTCAACAAATTCAAATGGAACCCTCGGACCAAGAAGATACAGCTTTCATGACGCCAACAGGGATATATTGCTATACAGCAATGCCATTTGGCTTGAAGAATGCTGGAGCCACATACCAGAGACCTGTCAACATGATGTTCAAAGAGAAACTGGGGGACACTATGAAAGTGTATATTGATGATATGGTGGTCAAATCGAAGATAACTGAGAATCACCTTAGGGATCTTCATGAATCCTTTGATATCCTGGACCGCTACAATATGAAGCTTAATCCATCTAAGTGTCACTTTGGGGTAAGATTAGGAAAGTTCTTGGGATATATGGTCACCAAAAGAGGAATAGAGGCCAGCCCAGAACAAATTCAAGCAATCTTAAACCTCAAATCCCCAAAGAATATAAAAGAAGTGCAAAGATTAACGGGAAGAATAGCTGCACTCAATAGATTTATCTCAAGGTCTTCTGAAAAATTTAAAGGATTCTACGATATCCTTAAAAAGAATAAGAAGTTCCAATGGGATGAAGAGCATGAGAAGGCACTTCAGGATCTAAAGGAATATTTATCCTCACCGCCGTTGCTCATGAGACCAGAAGATGGTGAACCACTATCATTGTACTTAGCAGTATCCCGAACTACTGTAAGTGCTGTGTTAGTTAAGGATCATCAGGGATCACAACATCCCGTGTACTATGTAAGTAAAAGCCTAGTAGATGCTGAAACTAGATATTCTCACTTAGAAAAGCTAATTTTAGCTTTAGTAATGGCATCAACCAAGCTTAGGCATTAGTTTGAGACACATAGAATGCACATTAAAACCAATTATCCTGTTAAATTTGTATTGAGAAAACCTGAGCTATCAGGGAGGATGGCAAAATGGTCAGTCAAACTAAGTACTTATGATTTGATCTATGAACCAAGGACAACAATTAAGTCACAAGCATTAGCACTTTGTGCCTGATTTTAGTAGTGATCTACAACCAGAAGTGGATCTAGAAATCAAACTCTTAGATGAAGATATTGGTGAGTGGACTCTGTTCACAGATGGATCTTCAAATGTAAGAGGAACAGGACTAGGAATCATACTAAAATCGCCACAGGGGGACATAATACCCCAATCGATTAGTTGTGAATTTCAAGCAACTAATAATGAAGCAGTTAATGAAGCCCTAATAGCAGGACTTCAATTAGCTAGGGATATGAACATCAGAAACCTACATATTTTTGTCGACTCCTTACTGATAGCCAATCAATTTAACGGCTCTTATATGACTAAAGGAGATAAATTGGCGAAATACTTGGAAATAGTTAAGGATATTTCAGGATACTTTTTCAAATTTGATATCACTCAAGTGCCAAGGGAAGAGAATGCCGAAGCAGATGCATTGGCAAACTTAGCATCATCCCTAATGATCCTTGAGGATATCAATATCCCTATCCTTCATATTTTAAGACCAGCAATAGATATGCAGGATATAGATCAGGATAGTGAACCCGAGAATACTAAAGTTCATCACTTAGAAGCACACGAAATATCCTGGACTATCCCTATTAAGAACTACCTTCAAACAGGGAAAATACCTGATGAAGAAAAAAATCCTAGATTCTTTAAGGCAAAAGTATCTAGATACACATCATACGAGATATCTTATATAGGAAATCAGTATCAGCCCATACTTAAGGTGTTTGGAAAAACCCGCTAAAGTAAGTGTTTGGAAAAACTCCAATTTGAAGTAATGAAAGATATCCTGAAGGATATTGTGGAAATCACACTGGGGAAGAGCATTATTCTCAAAGATCCTGAGAACAGGATACTTTTGGCCAATCATGAGGAGAGATGCAATGTCTTATTCCCAGAATTGTGATGCTTGTCAAAGACATAGCAAGATACTTCATCAACCAGCTGAACCTCTACATCTAATAGTCTCATCATGGCCATTCATGAAATGGGGAATGTATATAGTAGGAAAGTTACCCAAAGCACCCGGAGGAAAGGTGTTTATGCTTGCTATGACAGATTACTTCTCAAAATGGATTGAGGCTGAAGCCTTTGTGCAAGTTAGAGAAAAAGAAGTAATCTCATTCATAAAGAGAAATATCCTGACTAGATTTGAGATACCCGCAGAAATCACTTGTGACAACGGGTCTTAGTTCATAGGCAAAAGGACTACAAACTTTTGTGAAAGCTGGGGCATAAAGATGATCACCTCTACACCTGTTCATCCTCAAGCTAATGGTCAAGCAGAATCAAGCAACAAGATTATAATAAACAACCTTAAGAAAAAGTTGGGATCCAAGAAAGGAAAGTGGGCTGAAAAACTTCCATTTGTTCTATGGGCTAATAGAACGACACAAAGAATGCCACTGGTCAAACACCATTCTCTTTAGTGTATGGTTCTGAAGCTGTTCTCCCAACTGAAATGGTTATCCCTACTGCAAGATCAAATTTACAAAATCTAGATACTAACAAGGAAACATTATCTGAGGATCTAGATACTATTGATGAACTTAGGGATATTGCGAGAATAAGGATGGCAACATATCAACAAAAGATAGCCAAATCCTATAACAAAAATATTAGGATAAGAAGATTTCAAATTGGAGATCTGGTTTTAAGGAAGGCATTTCAGAATACCACCAATCCAGCTGATGGAAAACTTGCTCCGAAATGGGAAGGACCCTATAGGATCGAATCAGAAGCTGGAAAGGGGGCATATAAGCTAACCAACTTGGAAGGAGAACCTTTTCCAAGATCTTGGAATGCCATTCATCTTAAACTATACTTTATTTAAACCTTTTTATCACGTTATAATCTGAATTTATATTTCCAGATATTTCTGTATATCCTAATATATTCCTATATATTCTTGTATATTTCTAATTGCCGTGCTACTAATCAAGCGTCTGAGGGGCATCAGGATTCCTGGTTCCCAACTATGCAAAAATTTTATTGTTTTTGTTGGTATAGCAGGAGAAGAGATGAGACTTTATGTCTTAACCCAAGTTCTGACCTGAAATCGGAACTTGATGAAGACCCGCACTGACTTTATGTATGGTTGCAAAGTTTTGACCTGAAATCAAAACTCAAGAGACTTTTGTTTCTCATGAAGACTTAGCGCTCATGCCCTCGCCAGTTGCGCACGTTTATCCTATTATAGTTTGAGATAATGGGACCAGTACACGCATGAGTGGCTGACAATTTCATTATCGAGGGCTATAACTAAGGATCCTCCGAAATATCCCGGTATAGTTGGAGATTTTGGGACCAGTACACGCATGAGTGGCTGACAATTTCATTTTCAAAGACTATTACCAGGGATCCTCCGAATTATAGCATTCATATGCTATACAACCGGGCCTTAGTCGCCAGTTTAATCGGCCTTGTCGCCAGTATTTCGGCCTTAGTCGCCAGTATTTCGACCTCAGTCGCCAGTTTAATAGGCCTTGTCGCCAGTATCTTGGGCTTGTCCCAAGTTTTCTTGTTTTTCTGTTTATGCATGACAAAATCTCTAGAATACTAAGGAATATCTCAGATTACTTGGGAATATTCAGGTACGAAATCTTTTTGGTGTTTTGCCAGGAACAAAGAGGACCTCAAATTAAATCTGCAATCGGTATTTGTTTCCTGACTCTTTTTATACCACTGCTCTCTTTATTCGTTTAGAAATATATTCTAATGCCTGATAATATGCGTTATACTTATTCAGACTATGTTGTGCATTCATATTTAGGGATATGTTGAACTAAATTACTAGTTACTTCGTATGCTAACATATCTTTAGATAACATTTGAAATATATATCTAAATTATATATGATCATTCGAGTAATAAAAATCTTAATTGGATTGGATTAAGTCTGGTCTGAATATTCCTAATGATTCCTAAATATATTACATGGAAAAGTATTCTGAAATTCTATGATAGAAGTTTATATGTAGCTAAGATCAAACCTTTATGAGAATTATGAAAAGTTTAATCCTTTAAACAAATTATGAGGCATCCTGAATGTCGTTGAGAATATTTAAGAATATTTAAAGATATCTCCACAATTGAATGCAATACTTGATATTAAGCTCGAATATAATTCAAAATACTTTTGAAGATGTACCAGATTGTTCTCTAATGTGCCTAAGAAAACGTATACATCGATAGTCTAAGTAATAAGTCAATTGAAAAAGTTAAATGTTTAATATAACATGTTAAGTATCACACAATTGTATTGACATCTTTACCTAAGTACAAGTTGTCTAGCATAATTAAGAATATCTGGGGATATTCAGTAATACCTCTTAGTAACAATATAATAACATATTTCAGGATATCTAAGGATAGTTAATGACAAAGTTCTATATAGGACACAAAAAATATCATCCCAAATACTAACCATCATATTAACAACCAAAAACAGTTAAAAGATTAACATATCAAGCTTCGTCATGAAACTCATGGTCCCTCCACTTGATATGTTATCAAAAGTTAAGAAAAAATCAAGGTTTCGCCATGAAAATCATGGTTCCTCCACCTTGATTTTTATATTGTCTGCCCCTAACTTGGGGACTTCCCTAAAAATACTATTGTTTGAAGAGTTACATCATCAGAAAACAAGAACCACAAATACTAAAAAAGATGGGCTCAAACCTTCGCATTATTATCATCATCGCCCATCGTCACCTCCTGCTCAACTACGACAGCCTCCGCACCTGTTACCTCCACATCACCTGCCTTGCAGGTCTCACCCACCTCACCAGCCTTGTTTACCTCCACAGAGGCTTCAGCCTTGTCACCAGCCAGGTTCACCAATATCCTGCCCAATTCCTTCATATTCTTGGCCAGGGAATCGACACCTTCAGCCTTGGCCTGATTCACCAATTGGATTTTGGCCCTCAGCACATCAATAGCGGCAGACTTCTTGGCCCCGACAATGTGTTCATTAAACTGGAGTTTGTGAGAGGCTTCCATTTCCTTCATCTGCTTCTTGGCCTTGGCTAGTTCCTTCTCGTAATGACCGGCTTTGGCTGTGAAGATTTTCTTCTGATCTTCCAGCTCTTCCAACTGCTTATCAGTTTGTTCTTTCTCAGAAATGTACTTAGCAGAGACCTACAAAATAGGGATCATTCAGAATATGTAGGGATATTACGCTAACAGATAGAATAATTAGCATACCTTTTTCAGAAGATCAGGAATGGACAGATCAGATGGCTCTTCGAGGTCCACGGTATCTACCCATTTGCGTTTCTTTGTAGTCTTCGAGGAACGGGTAGTCATGGCACGTGACTTGGGGGCAGCAGGACTGGTTTTCTCCTTCTTCACAGCAAAGAAGATGTCGAGATCTTCAAGATTAAAAGTTGATTCTGCAAAATAAATCAGAATAATTAGAAATAATTAAGAATATTTAGGAATATACAAATATTTTTAAATATACCTGAGGCCAT
This sequence comes from Mikania micrantha, assembly GCA_009363875.1. Lineage (NCBI taxonomy): Eukaryota > Viridiplantae > Streptophyta > Magnoliopsida > Asterales > Asteraceae > Mikania > Mikania micrantha. The sequence continues at coordinate 77,349,984 of CM018680.1, read as the reverse complement.
TGGAGTGACTGCTTCGAGATTAGCACCAAATTTCCTGTACTGTTCGTCAATCTTCAACAAGGAACGGATTCTGTTTCTACTTTCTTCTTCTTCCGCAACAAGTGATTCAAATTTGGGAGCTGTAAAAAATAAAACATAATGAGCAAAATTAAACAATAAGAAGTATTGATTAACAAGGAAAATCCTAAGAATCCTACCCTTTTCTACCCATTTGAATGGAAGGATTTCCCTATGAGGGATAGAACTTCTTTTAACGAAAAAGAACCTATTTCTCCACTCATCTTCGTTAAAAGTAATTCCAGGAACTAAGATAGGAGCCCCACTTCTCCTTTGAAGAACAAAACGGGATGACCCGTGTGTTTTGAGTTGGTACATCAGGGATATCTCAGGAATACCAATCTCTAAACCAAAGTGATGGTTTAATTGATCAAGGGTGTAAAGAAGGCGCCATCCCATAGGCATGAGTTGTGAAAAACAAAGCTTAGTAATCAAGAAAAAAAATTATGGATGAGATCGGGGAAAGGGAACTTTAAACCCAAGGTAAAGGGATACTCTGGAAAACATACCCAAGTGGGTGAAACGTGATCAGCTTTAAGATTTTCAGAAAAATGATGAAACATAGTTTCATCAGGGAAGGTTTTCAAAAGACACATTAATTCGATCCGATCATCGTTAAAAACATTTCTGTTTTGACGATTTAAAGTTAAAATATCTTGATCGGTGAAGTCGTCGGAGTTGAAATCAGAAGAAGAAGATGATTCAGACATTTTCAGAAAGAAGAAATTAAAATTTGAAGGAGAAAATGAAAGAAACTTACAGCAAGATCCAGTCGATGATGATGGCATCAAATGGAAGAAATGTGATCATTATAGCCTGCGCAAAACGGCTGGAATATGCGGGAAACCGCCATATTCATAACTGCCTGACAACAGTCACATCACGTTTAAAATTTAAAATTTGAATCAAGAAGCCAAAACAAACGGTTATTTTCAAATTCTTACCACCTATTGAAGTGGTAATAAGAATTTGGGGGCAATTGTTATACCTGTAAAAATTATCCTTATAATTCAGAATAATTCAGGATATGGGATATTTCAGGATATGGAATTTTTCGGGATAATTAGGAATAGTTACGTATATAAATTTATATGATCTGATGACTTGAATAATAAATAATGATGGTTTATAATTTATTATTATTATTTTATTCAACACGTGCTATTAACGTTTGAAATGAGTCAACAGATTATAAGTAACAAATATGCCTATTTATCCGGAACGTGGAGAAGAACATGGACTACATGGTCAAGCTGATAACGTTCACTAGAAGTAGCTCGACACATGATTGGAGACTGGTCCGAGTTATGAGGAACGAGTTTTGACTATCATTATATCATTTTGACTATAAAATGAGGCAATTTCGATCTAGGAAACACACAATTCACTTAGTCTACTTCTGATTATCTCTTATTCGCAGCATTTATAGTTCGAGAACACTTGGTGATCGATCAATTGCACTCTTGTATTGTAATTTTACATTTTGTTTTAATATAAACTAGGCAGAGTGACGATTGTCACCTCCCGAGGTTTTTATGCCGGCAATCCTAAGGGATTAAGGGCTTTTCCTCGTATAAATCTCGTGTGTTTGGCTGTTTTTCTATTTTATATTCTGAAATATCCCTAGGGATCCTTAGGGATATTTTTGTTAAACATTACTGTTAAACTGTTTTCTTGATTGTAAAACACAATTCCCCACAAAACTAATTCGGTTTTGCTAAAAGTTATACTTGTTAATTTTTACCCGAAACATCCATGTCGTATCATAATTCATATTTACCATATACGTTCTAGATTTCAGAATGGATATTCACAATATTAATATATTTTTAGGATGACTGGTTTGTTTGAAATGATATTATTTTTTGAAAGGTTATTGTTATTGACTTGAGTTCATTCTCGTTATCTGGTAGACCTAACATTTGTCTTCTTGTTAATAAAAACCTAAATTTAATATTTCATTTATAACCTACCCTCGAAGCTTAATTATTATATATATTTTTATAAAGAACAAAAATACCTTCGACTACTATAACCTTCAAGTTTATTGCTAATAAGCGGTGATACCTCTTACACTAATTAAAAGTTTGTAGAACAAAACATAAAATATCTTGAATAAATGTTGATTTTTATTATAGAGATTGGATCTAATTAACAAAATTATTAGAATTAAGATGTTGTTTTCCTGTATATTCTAAATGATGTATCGCGTACATACATCTTCATAATGGCGTAAACAATCTCTTGCCTCCATCTTCATAATGGGTAAAATAATTTTATATATAAAATGTATATAAAAAAATTTGAAATTTTGGGTCTATTAAAAAATGATGGTGTCGCCTTTAAGAAATTTAATTGACAATTTACTGCTATTTGTTAATTTTTAGTTATGTAAATATAGGTGAATGATTAAATGTTAACCTTTCCTTATTGCGATAACCGCATAACCCTAGCACTTTTTTTCCGTTTTTTGTCCGAATCTTTGTTTTTTTATTTTCATGGTCTTTATTATACATAAATAGGGGGTTTCTTTTTTGTGTTTTTGCTAATTAATCACCGTTTATAAATTATTTATAAGTGTAAGTACTTACACTTACTTACATCACATATCTTGTAAATAATTTCTAAACGGTGATGAATTAGGAAAAACACAAAAAAGAAACCCCCTATTTATGTATAATAAAGACCATGAAAAAAAACAAAGATTCGGGCAAAAAAACGCAAAAAATGGCAGGGTTATACGGTTATCGCAATAAGAAAGGGTTAACAAAAGAACCATCCATGTAAATATAAAAGGTTGTTTATCTTAGAATGATAGTACAAATCATGTAAGAAAATATTAATAAATGACAACGAAGACAGAAAACTTTGCTATAACGTTACACTGGGCAAAATCACAGTCAATGAATTATAAGTTGATAGGTAAATCGCCAATAATTCTACAAATAAAGGCTCACTACCCAATAATTCTAATGTCTTTGTTTGAGACATATATGGACATGGGCAATCATTAGGGTATATTTTAGTATAATTGGAAGTAAATCAATTTTAAAGAGTTTGAAGATACGTAGCACACACTCATTTAAGATTTTTAAGATTCTAATCAAACAGGAGTTAAGGGGGTCTTAGTGGCGGCGCCATTGGGTTGCCCCGAAATATAAACGAAATTTACTAAATTCTATGATCGAAATTGACTTGACTCGCGAAATTGATTTGACCCACTAAGCCAACTGTCAATAACTTCCATCTTGTTGGGTGGTAATAAACACAGAAATCGAATGGATAGAAAGAACACAAAACAAATTAGATCACACAGTTTTATTGGATTATTTCTTGATCAAATTTCTTAAACTCATGAGTAGAAAATAAAATATTGATTTTATAAAGTGATTTTATACACATTCAATAGAAATCCTAAGTAATGATTCATGAAATTCTTCAATATCAATTAGAGGTGAGTTCACAATGTTTCAAGCATTCTTTCATTCGTCTGAAGCTCTCAGGTTAACAATATATTGTATTATCATACATGCTTTAAGACTTAATTAAATCTACATATTCTAAAAAGGAGTATATTTACGAGACACCTGTCAACTCTGATAAAATCTGGAATTTGTTTTCCTGCTTCTCTCTCTTAATAAATTTTAACAAATTTTAATAGTTAAATATAAAATATAAATCTTCTTGTTTATTAATTTACTAATTTAGTAAACTTGATTAACTATAATAAGATTTAAATTATATATTATTTTAAAATATAATTTTTTTAATATTGAATATCATTATATTTTGTTTATAATTTAACTATAATTTTTATTTCACCAATAGCTGATAAATTTAACATATAAATTTTTTATAAAATTATTATTTGAAACATATTTTATATATTCAACCTATGCAATACATGTGGTACTAATGCTAGTATTTAATAAAGAAAGTTGTATACCAAAAGACATGTAACTTAATAATATGCCTCAGACACCAATGAGACATTGCCTCAATGGTACCGCAAGATTCTTCCAAATGGGAGGTATTAGGTTTAAATCATTCTCGCAGAGAAATAGGGGTCTGAAGGGGATCAGGGGTTTTCCCAGTGAGGTTTCCTCCTGGGGTGGTTGTGGTGGCTCGTGGGAGGTCCAGGTAACTAGACCTTGGTGACATGGCCTGGAAACAGTGGGTTCACACGTTTAAGACCTTCGTCGTTCAAAAAATAATATGCAAGTGATCGTGAAAAGGTTACCTTCCAAGACTATGAGGTTTTTTCTTAGCTTGACACGACGACACCTTATACGGGATTTTAACCATCTCTTTAGATTTGACGTTGTGGAGTCATACGGCCTAGCCCTCTCAGGAGGACCCCTAGCTAGATAAACCTCTGAGTCTATAACTTGACTTAAACAAATAGTTTCGACTTGAATTCGAACATAAGCCTATGCGCACTGGGTAGGACGCTGCTTTGCGGGCATAGTGGGCACGGCCGGGAACACCGTCCCCTCCCTCGGCGGGTAAGATTTTATGGGTTCGGCGGGTACCACTCTCCGTTCTTTGTAAACACCCCGACCGATGGCGGAAACGTCGAAATGCCACGAGGGATGTGTAGATTGTTCATAAGCTGTGGGCATCTAATCAAATCATCACATATCAATCAAATCAAATAATTGTTTACACAAAAATCATGTTCGTCATGATTTAATTACAATCAATTACACAAAAGATTAGCTAAATTAACTAAATAATAGTCTTCAGTAATCCAGTTAGTTTTAGCTAAGTCCGAGACCGTAAGTGATGATTGTCCAAAAGATGTAGAGCTATCCTGCTCTACCTACTTCTCCTCGTTCCCTGAAACATGTAGAAATCAAGTGTCAACTACGAAGTAGTTGGTGAGTAATCATAAGTTTATATTTAAAAATGTTTTACAAAGTGATTATAAAAGTTTATAGTTTTCTGAGAAAATCCACATGAGCGCCTGCGAGAAAATCCAACACAACATCCAAAACATAATCCAAACACATAAACCAACACATAATCACATATATCAATAAATCATAGATAATCAATCATATATTCAATCAACCAATCTCAATCATTAATATTCTCAATTAGTATAAGTGACAATACATGTAATCATTGTATATGACTGAAGTCAACAACAACGACACACGGAATTGTGGTAACCCACGTAACAATACATGTGATCATTGAAGATGACCGAAGTCAACAGCAATGTCTCATGGAGTTGTGATAATCCAAGTGGCAATACATGCAATCATTGCGGATGACCAAAGTCAACAACAACGATTTATGGAATAGAGATAATTCGTGATAATCCATAAATAATGTTTCATAATATGAATATCATAATGATAAACAGGTGTCATCCTTGTGTTATCAAAATAATATTTAAATCGGTTACACGTTTCACCTCTGAGTTTAAAAACAAAATGATTAAAAAAGGAGGTTATGAGAACTCACCTGAGTCCTTAGAATCAGTGTTTTAAGTAGAGTGTTCGCTCGCGTATACAAAATCAGAACGACTCAACAACCTGTAATTATCGTGTATTTATGTTCATAAGTATATGTATTTTATCACAATTGAATATTCATACGTGTTTTCTTGTAATTATTTATTGTGTCATAACTTAGTTTGTTTGCTCTAAGTTAACATGATTCCTTACATTTTATAATTAATCACCCTTCGTTTATAGTTTAACTGTGGGTTCTTTTATTATCACCCAATAACAAACAAGTCATGATCTCCCATTGTATAACTTATAGGCACGTATATGTAAGGTAATATTCCGACTCCTACCCATACTATACCTACATGCATGATTTGAGTCAAGCAACCACCACCCATTTAAGTTATGTTACTTGTTAGGCGCAAAATATTCCCACTCTGGATATTTCAGATTCGGGATATTTTCGGGATCAGGGATATTTTGAGGATATATATTACTAACAATTATCTCAGTTGTTTAACATCTATTGCGAGAATTCAGGAATCGACATGTTGTCATGTGGCTGGCCTTAGAATCAAGGAAGCACGCGTCAATCCACTAAATTTAAAGAAGGAATCCAAGAGAGATCTATGCGGGTGATGATTTGAAAGAGTCGTCCACGATTGGAAAGTGCCGGGATATTCGGAACTACCTTATGAACGTTGTCAAACGTCTTTTTTAGATTCTTTGTAAAATATCGAGGTGATTGATCGATATAGTACACTGGTCATTGATAGAACACATAACACTCACTGAAGCTGATTCAGCATCATAGAATCGATCATATTGCACTCTTTGTTTGTATTTATTCACTTTGATTATAAATAAAACTAGGCAGAGTGACATTTGTCACCTCCCGAGGGTTTTATGCCGGCAATCCTAAGGGATTAAGGACTTTTCCTCGTATAAATCTCGTGTGTATTGCTATTTTTTTGTTTGATATATTCAAATATCCCCAGGGATATTTAGGAATATCTTGAACGTATATTCGATATATTCAATATATTTGCTTGTAAAACACAATACCCCACTTTTCTAATTCAGTTTTGCTAAAAGTTAAGCTTGTTAATTTTTACCCGAAACAATTTGGCGCCCACCGTGGGGCAAACTTGTGTTTTTTATAATTAAAACCTTGTTTAAAGGCGTTTTCAAGAGGAATATATCAAAAAATGGCTTCACAACCGAGATCAACTTCTTCATTACCTATTGTTTCTGCTACTACTACTACTAATGTATCCTCGCAGATTCCTGTTTCACCAAGAAACCCGACAATGCTGGAAAAAACCACATTGCTACTAGTACTCCATCAACAAACATGACACCATACAAACTACTTATACTATCTATCTACTAATCTCTAATGACGATATTTTGAGTATGTTTCAACAGGTTCAGCAACAAATGATGGATCAAAAAACGAATGAATCAAAGACTTCTCAGGGAAATGGAGAATTTGAAGGCTGAAAAGAACAAACAACCAGAAGCCACCACTCCAATAGTTCCAAGGATCCTTGATTTTGGAACATCAGGATGACCGGAAACCACTCTGGAGACTTTATCCCTATGCAGACCAATATCGGAACTTCTTCAGGATCCCAAGATCTGGGGATATCTCGGGATAATATCCTTATCCCTAGAACATCACTTCCTACGTCATATACCGGTAACACTTATAATTATTCTCCATTTGAAACTACTAACCTTGGTTCTACGCAGGAATCAGGAATATCTCCTCAAGTGACCAAGGAGATACAGAAACTTCGGGATATATGATATCGAGCGTTCCAGGAGTGGTGAAACCTATAAAACCCCGACGATCGGCGGAAACGTCGGGATGCCACGAGGGATTTGTAGATTGTTCAAAAGCTCGTGGACATCTAAATCAATCATCATATATCATTCAATCAACCAAATTAATTACACAAAAATCATGTTCATCATGAAAATGTTTACATCAAATACAAAAGAGAATTAACTATTTAACTAAATTCAAGTCGCCAGAATTTCAGTTAATTAGCTAAGTCCAAGATCCTATATGATGATGTCCAAAAGTGTACGTTCCTCTTCATCAACCTACTTAGCTTCGTTACCTGAAACATGTGAAAATCAAGTGTCAACTACAAAGTAGTTGGTGAGTAATCATAAGTTTGAAAATTTAAAATATTTTACAAGAGTTTTGAAGAGTTAATATTTTCTTGATAACATCCATATGAGCATCTGTGAGATCAATCAACACCACATTCAAGAACCCCATCTCAACACGTAATCCAAACACATAATCACATATGTTAACAATTCATAAATAATCAATCATATGTTCAATCAACAATTCACAATCTATCCATATTCTCAATAATATAAGTGACCATACATGTATCATTGCCTATGACCAAGGTCAATATCAACGACACACGGAGTTGTGGAAACATCCACGTGACAATACATGCAAACATTGAGGAAGACCGAAGTCAACCACAACGAATACACAGAGTGTGGAAACATCCACGTGACAATACATGCAGTCGTCGCGAATGACACAAAGTCATAAGCTTCAACTCATGGAATAGTGACAATACATGCAGTCATTACAGATGACCAAGGTCATTAGTAACAAATCATGGAATATGACAATCCATAACCATGGATCTCATACAAGCAAATAAGTGTCATCCCTGTGTTATCAAGTCAATATATATTTTGGTATACATGTTTCACCTCCAAGTTTGAAAACAAAATAGTTTAAAATAAAGGGAGGTTATGAGAACTCACCTGAGTCCGTAGATTCAGTGTTTAGCAAAATGCGCGCTCGCGTATATGAACTCCACAACTACTCAACGATCTGTAATTGTTGTATTGTATGTTCGTGATCATAAGTATATGCGTTCTAATTTGATTGAATAACCATACATGTTTACTTTTAATTTCATTATGTGTTTCACTAACTTAGTGTGATTAGTCTAAGTTGAAACGGATTATCCAACCTCTTATAAGTGTTCATCATTACAAATTGTTTAGACTTGCTAGTTGTTAACCACCTTATTATGATACAATTATTGTGATATCATAGATACATCCTCACATGCAAGATCAATTACTCTAACCACCATAATTTGAGTTAGTGACACTTTAATTTCAATCTAATAACATCAATACATTAAGTTAATCGTAATACAAGTTCAATATATATGTATTCCCTAGTTTCTTAAAAAAATCAAGTTAGGAAGAGAAAAGGTGGTGGTTTAGGTCATTCATGCACGCATGGATACATCCATATATATTTACACCCATATACTTGCTTATACACTCTTAATTACTTAGTTTAAAGAACTTGAATTCACCCAGCCCCAAGACCAGCGAACCTTAATCCAATTATACCATAGGTTCAGCTGTAACAGGGCTTAAAACTCCTAGGTTCGGCCCAAAGAAAGTGAAGGTTCGGCCATAATAGAAGAAAAGGTTCGGCTAGGGAAAATGGACCAGCAGCCCTAGGCTTGTCTCCCCTTGGGTTCGTGGAAACAACAAGTAGGTTCGCCCAAGGGTTCGTGAAGGGGGAGGTTCGGCCGAGTAAACCAAAAAGGTTCGGCCGCATGTCAATGGTTCGTGATTCAGTAATGGTTCGTGGTTTCCTAGCTTCGGCTAGTAGGGTTCGTCAAGAGGGTTCGCCATCCCTTAGGGTTCGGCTGGATAAGATGGTTCGCCACCCTTCAGGGTTCATGGCTTCACTGTGGGTTCGTGGCCAGTCAATGGTTCGGGAGGCTGCTGGGGTTCGGCCCATGTTGATGCAGCAGGTTCGCTCACCTGCAACTCGTCACCCGCTACGCTTATCATCATCATCCTCACGTTTCAGGTCATTCCAGATGTGTTTATAGCTTTCATGGGTTGCTACTATGCCGATTTATATATATAAAGTCCTTACAACTGTTACAACGAAAGTGATGATAATTAGGGTATGTTTAAGTGTAAAAAAAGAGAAAAAACTCAAGATTACCTCGATTTGTCGTTCAAACGTGTGCTTTTCTTGTACTTCCTTGTTCTCCTCAATTCCCCGGTCGTTTAGGCTCCGAGATCTCTTGAATCCCTTAAGATTTGAGGAAGAAAAGCTAGAGAGATGTGGGGAGAATTTTAGGTGACGAAAATGGGATTTTTAGTGAGAGAAAGGGTTTGTTGAAATGAGGAAGAAGGAGGTTCTTTCTTCCTTATATCGCGTATCCACCCCGCGTACCCGGTCTCGTTTATATCGCGATAAAACAACATAATTGCTAGGTTTTACTCGGTTTTTAACAAAATCCATTTAATGCATAAAGCGTTAAATAAATAAGTTTTGCTTTTCAATAAAATAGTTTTTCAATTTAAACTCTTTTAAATAAAAGATCTCCGCTTATTTCGTTCAATCAATTATTTAATAATTTAATTAATTCGAATTCGTTTTAGGTCGTGATTCCTAATAAACATTTTTAATTTATTTTTCTTATTTTATCATCGATAAATATTATTTAATTATCTCGTCGAAACGCGATACTTACGTACGTATTCGTACAGGTCTCACCTCTACGAGTCCGATGTTCGTATCGTATTTCGATTTGATTCACAATTTACAGAATATCGTTTCAGAATATTATTCCTAATAATTATATTCGTGTGAATCGTCACTCACGCGAATACATTTATTAAGTTAGTATTTCTGAATTAATATTCACGTTTGAATTATGTTCGTAACCTCACCATCACGTAATTGTTTATTACAACTTCCATTATAATTAATTATCTTGAATATTATAATTCCCAATCAAAACCCACTAAACCAAGTCACTGACACATCCATGATAGACCGAAATATGCATATGTATAGGGCATATGCAGAGGTAGATCGCAACCTCCCCTACACCGTCCCACCGCTATTTCGATAAACCATGATCATGTGTCCTTGACTACGTTTAGCAACCAGGCCATAACAAACTCCTAATTCCTTTCCATTCCATATCCACATCCATAATCCGTGTAATGTTACTGCAATAACTCTCTGGTCCTGTTTAGTTGGGTTTCAACTAACTCACCATGGTTTATGCAGAGAATAATATATTCACAATGTATACCAATAACAGTGATAATCATCAAATAATGCATCCAATTATTCATTTTCATTAATATTAATAAAATCTCAGGTCGTAACGGTACAATCGTACGGATGTACGGACAACCGGAAGTACAGTGATGTTACAAAACCTATCCGGAAATACCAGCAATTACTCACAGGATATCTAGATTTGCTCCACCTATATGTGATGCTGAGATCCCGAAAAGATTTCAAACTCCTACCATGAAACTATACGATGGAACTACTGATCCAGAAGAACATGTAGCACAGTATAGAGAAAGAATGGAGACAAATCATATTCCTCCACATCTGAAAGAGGCTTGCTAATGCAAGGGATTTGGCTCAACACTAACTGGAGCAGTCTTAAAATGGCTACTCAATGTTCCTCCTTACTCAATTACTCAGTGTTTTGAAAACCGACCGGCCGGTCGGACTGGGAACCGGTGGGTGGACCGGTCCGGTTAAGGGTGTGAACCGTTTTGGGTTTTTGGGGAGTGAACCGGCGGTCGGACCGGAAAACCGGTGGTCCGACCGGTGGTTGAACATGTTTTTTGATTTTTTTTTTAATTGTTTTTGATTTTTTTTGATTATATATATATATATATATATATATATTTATTAAATGTTTATAAAATCATCCGGTTCTTAAATCCGGTCCGACCGGTCCGACCTCTGACCAGTAACGAGACCGGTTCGGCGTCCGGTCCGGTTATGAAAACATTGCAATTACTTCTTTTGCTCATTTGATTAACTTATTTAATAATCAGTTTTCATGTAGCAGGACATTTGAAAGATTAACTAGTGATTTCTACATGATAACACAGGGATCGGATGAAACTTTAAGGAGTTGTGTCAAAAAATTTGGCAGAGAATCCGTAGATATCCTAATCTTGATATCACTACGGCAGTCCAAGCCTTCAAGATGGGATTACAGAAAAACTCACCTTTTTATGATGACTTAGTTATGAATCCTTGCAGGAATATGGATGAGGTACGGAATCGAGCATTGAGATTCATAAGGTTGGAAGATGATAAAGAAATCCAGAAGAGGATTACCACAACTCCTCCCAGTGATCCAGGCAAAAGGAAGTTCGATTCACCCACCAACAAGTCATTCAAATCCAAGCCATACTATAAGTCTAACAACCACAAAGTCAACTCTATAGACGATGATGAGGATGATGAAGATTATCCCAGGATATCTGAATACTGTTTTTCTGTAGATATCCCTGAACTAATGTGTGCTATGCAGGATTTAGGTGAAAATGCTAGATGGCCTCCTAAGGATAAGAAGTTTGCTACAAAAGATAAATCCAAATGGTGTGCATTCCATGAAGATTTTGGACATATAACCGAAGATTGCATCGCCTTGAGAAAAGAGATAAGCTACTTACTAAGCAAAGGCCATCTCAAGGAACTTCTCGGTAAAAAGAAGGAAAGGAGGCAGGATCCTGATGGTTTCCCAAAGAGAGCTGCATCCCCACCTAAGGATGCTAAAGTAATAAACTTTATCTCTGGTGGATCTGACATATGTGGTACTTCTTATTCTGCAGCCAGAAGACATGCTAAAGAGGCTAAGATGGAGAATGGAGAAAGACCCACAAAGACTTCAACAATAACTAAGGATACTGTGATATCCTTCGAAGAACAAGATCGAGAAAACATCATAGATCCTCACCATGATGGGTTAGTAATCACTTTATATGTTGCTAATCATTATGTGCGCAGGATACTCATTGATGGAGGCAGTTCAGTAAACATCATCCAATTAGAGACACTCAAGAGGATGAATATCTCTGAATCTGAAATAACCACAAGTCTTTGGTACTAGTTGGATTCAGCGGAGAAGCTAAAGCTACCATCGGTGAAATTAAATTACCAATATACATCGAAGGGGTAAATTCTATGCAACGCTTTTGTATTATAGACTCTCTATCCTGTTACAATATCATATTAGGGTTTGCATGGCAACATGTTCGGCTCCCCTTTAGGTTCGGCTGGCCAAGTTTTGCAGGTTTGCTAGGTTCGTGGCTCACTAATGACAGATGGTTTGTGGGTGCAATAATGACAGAAGGTTCGGCCTTGGTTCAGCCCTTGAAGGTTCGCCGACCTGCAGGTGGTTCGGCCATTCGCGAACCTAGTCTTCCATGGCTGTTCATCATCACCACTCTCAAGTTCCCATTGTTGTAAGCTCAACCATGGTTCCCTTAGGTTTCTACTAACTCGATTTAATGTTTTACAAGCTCTTAGGCCAGTTATGATAGTGGTAAGCTAAGGGTTCATGATATACCACAAAAACGAAAATAAAATCTCATATTTACCTCAAAATATTGACTAAACGTGGGATTTCTTCGTATCTTCTTGTTCCCCTCGATCACACGAACGCGTAGCCGCCAAGATCTTGCAATTCCGTTGAGAGACGATGGAGAAAAACTAGAGAGAAGGTAGAGAGAGAAAGTGGTGACGGTTTGGTGGTTTAGTGAGAGAAAGTTCTTGAGAAAATGAAGAAGGAGAGGTGTTCCCTCGTTCTTATACCCCGTATCGTTCCCGCGTGCTCGGTCTCGTTTTAATCGCGATAAAATTTATAAAAATGCTCGGTTTAGCTCGTGAATATATTTAAAACCTAAAACCTTTAAATAATTCATGTTTCGTTTTCATAAAATGATTTTTGTTTACATACGATTGTTTCATAAATGATTCCGTTAAATTTTTGTTAAACTAATTATTTTACTAAAACAAGTTATTCGGTTTTGTTTTAGGTTGTGATTCGTAATAAATATTTTTATTTTCATTTATTAATTTAATATCGTTTGATATTATTTATTATCTGTCGAAACGCATTACTTACGTACGTATTCGTAAAGATCGTCACCTTTGCGAATCCGACGCTCGTATCGATTCTGATTCGATTTACGATTTATGGAATATCGTTTCAGAATATTATTCCTAATAATTATATTCGTGTGAATAGTCACTCACGCGAATACATTATTAAGTTAATATTTCTGAATTAATATTTGCGTTTAATTTATGTTCGTAACCTCACTATTGTGTAAACATTTCCAATATCATTTTCATTATTTAGTTATCTTTAATATTTTAAATCCCAATCCAAAACCCACTAAACCATATCACTGACACATCCATAATAGACCGAAATATGCATATGTATAGGGCATATGCAGGGGTAGATCGCAACCTCCCCAACACCGTCCCACCGCTATTTCGATAAACCATGACCATGCGTCCTTGACTATGTTTAGCAACCAAACAATAACAAATTCCAAATTCATTTCCATTCCAACCACAATCCATAACTGTGAATTTAGTTGCGATAAACTCTCTGGTTCTGTTTAGTTGGATTTCAACTAAACTTCCCATGGTTTATGCATATAATGATATGTTCTTAATATGTATACCAATATCAGTAATAATATCCAATAATTCATTATCATTAATAATTATTATATCAGGTCGTAACAGTACAGTCGTACATGTACGGACAACCTGAAATACAGTGATGTTACATTCTCCCCTCTCACACACCGATTTCTCTTCTCTCACAATGGGGAAGTTTTTCCGGTGGGATGACCAATGTGGAGTTTTAAGGTTTTCAGTGAGGTGATGACATGACGGGAAATTTCGGTGGAGAGGGATTTTCAGTGGGGTGACCACTACAGATCAGTGTTGTAAAACTCGGCCTACTCGGCCGAGTACTCGGCGAGTACTCGGAACTCGGCTCGGCAAACCGATTTTCTCCGACTCGGCCAACCAACTCGGAATCGGTCAAACTCGGAACTGCTCGGACCAATTCGGCCAAAAAAATCGGCCCAACTCGGACCAAATCGGTCAAACTCGGGTCAAAACTCGTCAAACTCGCCAACTCGATTTTTCACTTTTTTTACCGATTTTCCCTGTTTTTCCCTGATTTTCATTGTTTTTCACCAATTATTGTTTGATTTTCCCTATATATACTTCATTTATATTGATATATCACTTTATAAGTTATATATACTAGTAAACATATGATATTTGATATATATATATATAATTTTTTAAAAATTATTTTTTTATCATTTACCGCATCCGAGTACTCCCTGAGTACTTCCCGCCTAGGCCGTGTACTCGCAACTCCCCACTAGACCGACCTGGCAGCGCCTAGCGATTTCTCCAACCATGCTACAGATAGCCTAAGAGCTACCATAAAAAGATGTATTATTAGGCTACAAGCCTCGGGTACAAGACTCTGATGTATGCGGCCCCTTATTCGTCGCATCGTGTTATGTAAAATGTCGGGCGGACCCACCATCAAACACCGTGGAACACACACACTACACCCCCCTTAATTATTATAGTTTTTTTCCCTAGATTACCATTTCCTAACATTTATTTTGTATTAATATTTTTTAATAAATTTTTTAACCTATAAATAACCATTATATTTTTCCATTTTTTTCACCAAAAATTTTCAAATTCAAAATAATTTACATATTAGTTGCAACACACCGAAAACTTTATAAACTTTTGTTTGATAATTTCATGTCCAAACTAATGAAAACGAAATTCAGACTTAAAGAAACTTGAGTTAGTTTAAGCTTGAGAATAATTAAACGTGAGCAAAGCTAAAGAGGGTTCAAAAATAAGTAAATAGTTTAACCTTACTTGAAACTCAATCAATACCTAGAACGCAACCGCCACAACCTAGTAAAACCAAAATTGGTGGTTGATACGCATATATGAACCAGCTACGACTAGAATTGGACGGCCAAGATTAAGAAAAAGCGTTGGCAAAAGATTGGGTCAATTTTCGGAAAACCCAATCAAAATTTATTTTATAGGTTTTCTTGTGTTGTTGTTTTGTATTTATGTTTTCACCATAATAGTTTATATTTTTAGATCAAATATTCAAATTAAATCGCAAAAAGGGCTTTTAGGAAGAAACTTACCTCATGCTATCATGTGGCCTTAAACCATGAAGAATACTAAGTTTATCATCAAACCAATTATAAGTGTTGTGAAGTGAATAAACTGAAGTCAATTTGATGGTATATAACAAGTTGGACAACAACCGTAAATGTGATTGGAGCGATACTGACATTCTGTCAAAAACAAAAGAAAAATCTCGAGCAAGCAAGGGCTCAAATTTTGGCCATGTGTTTGTCGCTAGGGAGTTCGCAGTCCAGTTTTTACCATTTATAAATGGAACCGTAAACCAAATCGTTAATACAGGTTTTTCAATGATGAAAATCAAAACCAAACCATTTAAAATAAAAACTGTACCAAACCAAACCAAACCAAACCATTATTAACGGTTTAATTCCGGTTTAGTTTTACGGTTTGGGCTTTTACTCCCGTTAAAAATAAAATTGAATCATAACAAAAGAGTTCAAGACAAGCCCAAGTGTTTTTTTAATGGCGCATAACTGAATCGATGACTGATTTAGATGGTTTCACAGTTTGGAACCAGACTATGAACAACCCTAATTGGCAGATTAAGGACCAATTGAAATGAACAATGGTGCCCGCAACATTTGAATATTGTGATGGTTTGAAACGCACGAACACCTCGTACGACAATAACTATGTTTGAAGTGTCTTCAACTTAATCTCAACGTGAAAGATTTGGATATCACTCTTGAACCACTCAAAGCAACACGCCCGATCAACTGGGATTAATCAAAATTGACCATGCCTTTACTATCAAATCTAACGGTTAAAAATAAATAATTTAATCTTTAGATGAATTTAACGCCCTACATTCGTAAAATTGAAGAACACAAAATTTGTTAGATAGAAAAATGATGGACACTACACAGCGAGAGAATTCAAAATCTTGATGAAAAATTTCAATTAACCTAACTCTAGGTATTAGCAAATTAAACTAGCGGGCGAAAAGTTGAAGTTAAAAATCACAAAAAAAATATGGGTTCTAGTTAGGTTAATTATTTTTTTATGTAATTTTTAAATATATTTTATTTTTCAGTTTATAATAATTATTATGTAATGTTTATAGTTATTGATGTTAATTAATTAGTTTTAAAAATGAAAGAAAGCATAAACGGGCCTATGGGCATGGAAGTATATATAATCCACTAAATATGCAATAACCCGCAAAGATCAAACAAAATTTTCGATTTTTTTAACATCATTGTAAACATATATAGAACATTTTTTTTATGAGTTTTCGTAAATTTATCACCATTTGAAAGTTAACATCGTTGTAAAATTTTTTTTAACTTACAGTATTTTAAGTGTTTTTTGCTCAAAACTTACAACGATGTTAACTTTCAAACGGCGATGAATTTAAGAAAACTCATAAAATAAGAAAATGTTCAAAATATGTTTACAATGATGTTAAAAAATTCGAAGATTTGGCTTGATTTTAACAGACTATTTCGCATTATTACATATTTAGTGGGTTATTTCTTGATCTTTTCCATGGATCTATTTCCCGTATATTTGAAAGGTGTAGAGTGCATTATTATAAAGTGATTTTGTGCTAACATGACATAGAGTGAAAAGAAGTGAAGTAAAAAGAGTTTAGCTTAAATGAAATTTGTGTGTTCAACTTAATTTCAAGTGAGTCTTGTTATGAATAAAATTAAGTAATGGTTATTATTTTCTCAAACCTCTCTATTTTATTTTAACATCTCACTGAAATAATACGACTCATATATGCTTCTTCTCTAACATCCACTAATTGAACAATAACTAGTTTTGTATACGTCTCATATAGGACCTACACGAGACGTATAAATATATACGGGGTTAACCATTAACGCCAAAATATTTTGAAAAATAATTATTGGTCTCCTACACGCTTTATATGAGTCTATAAAAGACGTATAGAATACGGAGAATTTGAGAGTTGGGTGTTAAAATTACATTAATATAAGGTTATAGATTTGATACTAGCTAGGTTCGATAAGTGTACGAGTTATTTATTAAAAGGTTTTGTTATTCAGACACCCATCCCATTCACCTCACACCCTTAATATGTCTCGTATAGGTCTATACGAGGCGTATAGGTGGGCAATTATTGGGTGTCAGAATTTTTTAGTGTCAATGATTTGACTGTTATACGAGGCATATAAAACTATACACGTCGTATAGCTCTTACACGCGGCTTTATACGCGATCAATTATTGGGTGTTAGTGTCAATAATTGGACTTTTATACAAGATATATAAAGTTAGCGAATGTGTTAAAATAAAAAAATGGGGTGTGTAAATAACAAATCTCTTATTAAAACAAATATAAAAGGTTGCATCTACGGACTGCGTACAAAAGCTATATCCGGCCATCCGAGCACAGGTGAAAAGATGAAAATAATAAATGAGATAAATAAGATTTTTTTAAATAATTAACTAATATTAATTTTCAATTAATTTTGTTTCCTAAATTTCTGGTCAATGGCGTGTTGGAGTCTCCAAAGTAGAAAATGATTGAAGAGTGTTAGCTGTGTGATGAGGAAAAATGAAGGCCGAATATATCCAAAAACCAGAAAAATCATTTTATGTGATTTGTATTTATAACATGTGACATTACAAAAATTGTAATTCAACAATCATAATCTGTCTTAATAAATATACATCAATCGTCCTATTATATTTTAGAAAGTAAATTTTTATTTTAGAAAATAATAATATCTATAATTTAAACCATAGCTGTCTAAAAGTCATGTCATTTATATTATTATTATTATTATTATTATTATTATTATAATATAAAAAACTCATGAAGATGAATAGTGTATATATATAGTATGAAAATAACAAGTAAATTTATATATACATATATATATATATATTATATTGAATATTAAATATATATTAAAAACTATAAAATAAATAGTACAACCGTCTTTTTCGTTCAATCAAGAATTACAAAAGAACTAGTGAAATTGAATAGTTGTTTTAGTTTATTATAGACAAGAAAAGGAATATTGACGTAATAACGTTTTGATAATTTAGATTTCGACCATTAGATGTTTTTAAACTTTGAGAAGCAATAATATAGAAACGATCGCATTAAAATATTAAATTAGAGAAATTTGCTTACATATTTGAGTTTTTATTAAATTTGATAGATTTTCTTAGATATATTTGAGTTTTTGTTTTAATTCAATAGATTAGTTGCAGTTGAGAAGGATTTTATGAGTATTTTTTTTCAATTTTCTTTTAACATATTTGTGTGAATTTTGTATTATTTTATGTTTTTATAAAAAATTTGTATAGAGTTCGTAATGAAAATTTGATTTTGCAATGTAACTTATGATATATAATACTCGTTCTCGGAAATGTAATGTGATAGCATGTGGCAACGCGCAGGGAGAAAAAACTTAATTTTAATTTATTTTGTTAATTATTACTGTATAACTAACAATAGGTGTCCAAATCGCTCAATAACTTATAAATAATTAAAACTAGGTTTATTCTCTCGCTCGTTGCGGCGGGTTATCACAGTATACTCATAAGAATGGGTAATATATATAATTTGCAGAAGCATAATTACACAGCAAAAATCAAATATTTCATCACGAACTAAATCCTAAACACTAACATTCAAGGAAGTGGTGTATTGGTCACAATAGAGGAGAGACAACCAAGAGATTTTAAGTCCAATCACACTTGTAGCAATTTTTCTTTGAGACTACCAACCCGGTTGCTTGCGTCCGTGATTTACCTATTCCTTTTTGTTAGTAAGGTATTGGCGGGACTCGGGGGGTTTATCACGTAAGTAGATTCCCACGGTTAAAAAAAAAAAAAAAACTAAACACTAAACATAAACCTAAACCAACAAAACCCCAAATCTTTAAACGGATATCTCAAATTTAATACTCTCATCTATGTTTACTACTTTTCAAATTAAAAAAAAAAATTTCTGGTTGCTTAAGTCTAAATTTTCAAAACGTCATTATATGAATCAGACACTTATAAGGGTGTTTAAAAAAACTGATATCCAACAAAATCTGGAATTCGAATTGTATTCGAAACTCGAAAAAATTGTCCAAATTATTGTTCGGGTTGTTCGGATAAATTCGGGTCCGATATCCATTCTTCCATTTCAGATCGGGTCGGATATTAGATATCCAAAAGCCTTGTTTGTTTGGATCGGATATCTAAATTCAACCTGAATAACCTGAAAACCCCTTTTTAATCGGGTTATTTGGATGTAAAAATCAAACTTATTCGGGTTGTTCAGATAGATTCAGATCGGATAAGAATATATGTTTTTTGGGTCGGGTTTCGGATAGGGTCCCAAAATTTTCAGATCCGGATAACTCGATTCGGATAAATTAAACAAACCGTTATCCGACCCGATGAACAGCCCTAGACACATATGCAATACTATTAATATACACACACACATTTACTTAAATTTACTATTCAATAATATATATATATATCTACAATTCCTTTCTCAGAGTAAGGTTATTGTACAAAGTGATAATTTTGTAAAAAGTATAAAAAACAAAATGCTATTATAAATAACAAAGTGTTGTTATAATATTAACACTGTGCTATTATAATATTTAACAGTTCTTTGTTAATAATAACACGTTATTAATTATAATAGCACTTTGCTTTTTACAATTTTTACAAAAATCTCCTTCTATATCTGAACCTACCTCTCATTTCTCATGCATTTTAATATATAGTATAATAATATCATGTTTATAAACATGTAGTGTTCACTATGTACCTATTCGTGCAGTTAACTTTAAATTTACAAGTTTAATATACCTTATAAAAATTGCAGAGACATAAATATATGTTAATATATTTATTTAGGCTTCATTAGGTGTGTTCACGGTCAGGTTTTCACGGTTTTTCAGTGAAACCATAAACCAAACCGTTAATAACGGTTTTTGAACAATGAAAACCAAAACCGAACCGTTAAAAATAAAAACCGAACCGATATTAACGGTTTGGTCCGGTTTGGTTTACGGTTTAGGCATTTTATTTTTATTTTTTTTACCCGTTCAAAATTAAATTTGAATCGTTTCATGATTTGAGATGGATATTTACATTGTGTGCCCAAATCTTTTTTTTAGCAAATGACGTTTAAATCATTAAACTTATTAATCTATTTATGTTATATGTATGTGTGTGTCTATATATGGATTATATAATGTGAAAATTCAAGCTTATAATTAAAACCCTTAAACGCTATTTGAACCTTTTAGTTAGAATCTTGAAAATAAATATGTAGTTTATATTAAAGTTGAATAAAAAATTGGATTACGAATAAACAAATCCATTTTAATGTGGTGTAAACTCTTTAATATTAGGTTTTGTAAAGTAATAAAGTGTAGTTATTCAGTTAACGCAATAAACATGGGTTAACATTTGATCCGCTCCCTATATATATATATATATATATATATATATATATATATATCACACGGTCCGGTCCGGTCCGGTCCGGTTTTTTAACGACCGGTTTTTCGTGAAAACCATAAACCAAACCGTCCACGGTTCAAACTTTTGAACCGATCATTTAAGATACCAATATTAAAACACCGATTGTTTTAACTTATTGACACCTGACCAAATGTTTTGCAAAAAAACCGACCGTAAAACCAAACCGATGACCGTTTGGCGGTTTTACGGTTTGAAACCGAACCGTGAAAACCCTAGGCTTCATATATAAAAGTTGAATAATATCTACTTATCTAATAATTGATTCCAAGAAAATGCCACATGGCATTCTCCTATTATTTCAAAAAATAAATGTTTATTTTTAAATATAAAAGGCAATTATTAATGTTATTAATAATATATATTGTTTACATAAATACACTAAATTAATACTAATAATTTATAAATTGTCTAATTCTATACACACACACTAAGAAACATTTTTATATAAATTTTTTTTTTAAAAGTTTTTAATATAAAAAGGTACAAAAAATATTTTATTTTAAATAATTATGCAAATTTAGAAGAATGTAATTAAATTATTTATTATGTAAATATATGAAGACATAGATATAAAATAACTTATTTTTTATTCTTAAATCCGTGTAATACACGGGTTTATAACCTAGTAATGTAATATAAATATTTAATATTTCCTTTTTGATATAAGATTGAAAGTGACAAGATAACAGTGTAATTAATTTATTAATTTGTTCAAATTATATATGTAACAAAAGTGAGTTAGAATCAAACCACTGATTTGATTGATCACAATATTTCCATATATTCTTTACGCGACTTACAGACTTGTTAATTTTAATTACAGATTCGATCGTTTGAGAACATATCAAAGCTTTTCTAATCTTAACATTATTATTTTATAAGCTTAACAATGACATTTTAACTTTAAACTATTTTAGATGTCTATAAAGTCGTTAATTATATTTAATCCTTCTTGTTGAAAATCACTTTCTCATTACAAAAATAATAAGTATCATGCATTATACTGTTATATAAAGAAATAGATAGTTACAAATAAAAATTTATAAAATTATTTATCGATTTTTTGATATAAAATACAATGAAATTACGTTGTGTTTTTTGAAAAGTGTGTGTTTTCAAATATTAACTTTTGTTCTAAGCATTTTGAAATCTGCTATACTTAACAAAAGAAATACATAAATAAATATGTAAATTATATAATTAGCATATAATATTATCATTAAATATGATAGATGTATTTAATATTAGAAAAATGCATGAAATGTGAAAGTGTGTGTTAGTAATTTAGCATGTGTAAATCTATATTTCTTTATTAATTAGTAATTAGTACGTTTAAAACCGTGTATTACACACGATTTATTAATAAAGTATTATACAATCAGAACGTTATATCTTTGTTAAGTCCAAAAATTTTAAATAGTTAAATTTTTAAATCTATTCTAATAAATGAGAACAAAATTGACACATGTCAATTGTTTAGTCACTCTCTCAAATGTTTTCTCGCATTTTTTCTATCATGTAACAGCCGAAAATTTAGCACCTTTCTTCATTCTAGAAATCCACGTTGATGTGACGATTGAAATTACTACAGGTTGATTGTACGCGAGAAATGATGAACGTGGGCAAAAATCGTGTACGAAACGGAGTTACGGATTGTTCGGAATCGCGAAACGAAGAAAAATTTCAAAGTATGGAACTTCTGGACTCGTCGCGGTACGTGACAGAGAGGTTGAGGATTCTTCGCGGTACGCGATGGACCAAAATATCTGAGATTCTCCGGATTTCTTCGCGGTACGCGAAGCCTTATTAGCTCCTCGTTGCGGTACGCGACGGGTGAGGCGGTGGAAAAAGTTGATTACTTCATCAAGAATTCATGCAGAAGATATTATCTTCTTCTTCTCGAACTTAAATGTTCTACAGAAGAAAAAACACACACACACACTTCTACCATCAAATCACCATATTGAAGCCATCAGAAGTCACCGATCATACCAGGGATCGTATCTACAGGTACTGATCGTTGTTTTACTCACAGAAATCCGTCAGATTAGGTAATGATTTGTTTTAACCTTCTAGTTCGATTTTAATTGATTAGATCTTGATTTTGAACGTAATGACATAGTTAGGATTGTTGATTATTGCCTATATGATGGCTATGATTGATTATAAATGAAGAACATGATGTTCTAACGGTTAAATCCTTGTTTTGATCCGTTGTAATGCCCGGTTTGCATGAAATCACAACTATGATTATAATGGTTTAATCCATTTGATTATGACAATGTAGGCGATTAGTTTGGTTAATCTTTGAAATGCAAAGGTTAAATCTAAGTGTTTCAAACTAATCACAATCATTAACATACTCATTAGAACGATTATCTGATGTTTATGATAAAAGTCAGATTAGTATGTTAAACATGATTATTAAACCTATTCTAATGCTACATTGTGATATTTCATGATATTTGAGTAATCAATAACAAGGATTGATCATTTCTAAGCCATTAATCTGTTTAGGAACCTGTTTTAGCATTATAATCAACAACATTAACTATTTGAATTAATCAGAGATTATTCTGACTATTAAGGCAATGTCTTTGACATTGGACGTTCAGAAAGATCTAATCAGTAAGTTAGAACCTAAATAACTTATTAAATATAAACTAATGCAGAATTATACCATTAGTACCGGTTTGCGAGTGATCTTGCTACCGTGAGACATCAAGTGAGTTCTTTGTAGCCGTTTTATTTTAAGTATTTTATCATTTGGGCTGTTATGCATGTTATAAAGTTATTTTATGAAAATGATTGTTTTACCTGACTACGGTCAGATAAAGGAATATGTTAAAGTAAAGATGTTTTCATGTAAAGAATGTTTTAAGTCTCAACTACGGTTGAAAAGTAAATGATTTTTCAAAGTCTCGACCGAGGTCGAGCCGAGCAGAGAATATGATTTTGAAGTCTCGGATGCGGTTGGGCAGAATTTGAGCACTGCGGTGCGGTAAAGTGTTTATGTTTATGATGGTTTAAATGATTAAACAATGTTATGTATGTATGAATGAATGAGATATGTAAGGTAAGTTATGTATGAATGATGTATGTAAAGAAGTCTTGTACCGGTATGAGCCGTCAACTTCGGTTGATGGTTAAAGAGTCCTGTGGAAACATAGGCCTGTTGATTGTGTGTCGCCAGTTCAGTTCAGTAAAGAATCTTATCATGCACGAGTTATCAGCTGCGGGTTGATAGTTATAGAGTCTTGTATTGATACAAGCCTGTTGACTTTGGGTCGACAGCGTTATAGAGCCTTGTGCTGCACAAGCCTGTTTGACTTCTGGGTCAGCAGAGGTGGGCAAAAAAACCGGACCCGAAACCGGAACCGACAACCCGAACCGGAACCAGTCATACCCGAACCGGTGGGTACGAACGGGTACGGTTTTTCAGACAAATTAGAACCGAAACCGGAAAACCGGAACTGGTTCCACTTGAACCCGGCCAAAACCCGAACCCAAACCGGAACCGGCCTAAACCCGAACCGGAACAGGTCAAAAACCGGTTGGAACCGGTTAAAGCCGGGAACTGGAACCGGGTATTGACTTTGTTGACTGGAACTGGAACCGATTGGAACCGGAACCGGAACCGGTTCTGGAACCGGAACCGGTTCCAAAAAAAACCCGATTTGTACACCTCTAGGGTCAGCAGTTGACGGTGAAGTTTTCCTCACCGTATGAATTATTTTATGATGCTATGTATGTTATGTAATTATGATATGAGAACATGTATGCTATGTATTTGAATTATGCCATGTGATGACATGAATGAATAAGGATTTTTCTAAGAAATGAACTTAGAACTCACCAGCATAAAGCTCATGCATATCAGGTTGAATAGTTTGTGAAAGGAGACCAGGAGGGCTCATGGCATACGTTGAAGACTACCCTGGCATAGACTGGCTGTATTATATAACCGTTAGAAGAGTGGGCTATGTTTTAATGTGTGTTTAATATGTGTACCTTATTTATGTAATCACCTTAAATTCCGCTGTTATAGTAATGTAAATATGGTTTAAGGACTATGGGTTTAATGTTTGCCAACTGAGGGGACTCTAGGGGCTCGGGGCCTCTCAAGTTGGTATGAGAGCCATAGTTTAAGAGATCCGGTCACTTCTAATGCCTGGACTTAGACTGAAAATGGGACAGAAAGATAAGAATGCCAGTCAAGGGTAGTCTGGTGCCATGAGCATATGACCTTAGAGCTTTGTTATGCTTAAGATATAGATTAAATTAGTATGATGTTGCGAATGATAATGTGTTCATGATTGGGAATGTTTAGAACTTATAAGTGAGGTAAATAGTTAATACACTTGATCAACGTCATTAACAATTTACAATGCTTATTACGTCCTGAATTATTACCTTGATTGACACGTGGTTGTTTGCAATATGTATAGAAAACTAAATGGTAGGCAAAGGGAGAGAAGGTGGACCTGGTAAAGGTCGAGGCCGACCACCTAAAAATAGGAAGCAAACTGAGGAAGTACCAGTGAATAATGAGGAAACTGAAGTCAACATTGAAGAAGAAAATGAAAATGAAGAGGAGGAACTTAGGCTAGAACGGTGGTGGTAAAGGCAATATCTAATGAAGTTCGTAAAATTTTAAAAGACATATACCTCCAGATAGAATTTAGCCGAAAAGGAAACTACTAAAGAAGGAGCTAATGAGGAAGGAGAGAAAGTCAACAGCTCTAACAAAGAGCAAGATGAAGACGTTGTATTGATCATTAATGCTAAAGGTAATGGTTCAGGTACAAAAGGACCCAATGGATGTGACTACAAGGCTTTTAAAGGGTGCAATCCCCCACCATTTGATGGTAAGAAAGATGCGGTGACTACCTGCCATTGGATTTCGGCTATGGAGGCGGTTATCGATATAAGTGAATGTCGGGTTGATCAAGCTGTGAAATTTGCAGCTCATTCATTTACTGAAGAAGCTCTACATTGGTGGAACACCGTCAAGCAGTCAAAGACCACTGCTGATGTGGAAGGCTTGAAATGGGATGACTTAAAAGAATTGGTTACGAAACACTTCCGTCCAAAGAATGAAATTGATAAAATCGAGCGGGAATTTCTGACTTTTAAAGCTGGACGTATGAATCATCGGCAATATACGTCAAAATTTAATGAAATGTCAAGATTGGTTCCTCATTTGGTAAGCACGGAGGAACGCAGACTGAAGTTATATGTGGAAGGGTTACCACCTAGAGTTCGAACACATGTGAAGGCGCATGCTCCCAGAACTTTTGAATTAGCCGTAGAGATTAGCGGCATTGTCTAGGATGATGTGTTGGAAGCTGAACCAATAAAGGAAGAACCTAAGTAAAAGTGGTCATTTAGATTTAAAAGAAACCGAAATGACAAACCAGGGCCCACTATGAAAAAGTTTAGAAGGGAAGAATTTGAAACATGCACTAAATATGGAAGGAAACATGGGGGAGAATGTCGTCTGGAGACTGCTTTGTGCTATCGTTGTGGAAAAACTGGACATTTCTCATATAATTGTCCAGGTACTCCAAAGTGTTACAATTGTGGTGGACTCGGTCATGTAAGCAAGGATTGCTTTAAATCAAAGACAAAACCTACTGAAGCCAGCAAACCTGAACGTAGCAAGGGAGGTGAGAAGCAAAAGGCAAAAGCGCGTGCCTTTACTATGACTAAAGATCAGGCAGATAAAGACCCGGATGTGGTGACAGGTACATTCTTGATTAACGACGTCCCTGCTTCAGTGCTATTTGATTCTGGTGCAAGTATGAGCTTTGTGGCTATTACTTTTTGTGATAAACTGTGTGCTAATGTTAAAAAAGATAGAAAATGCCTTTAACATATAAACTGCTCTTGGTAAATCCACTAGAGTAACGGAGGGCCATTGATGATGATTGTTACATTGATATAGAAGGTCATAGATTCCCTGTTAAGTTGTTTGTGATTACGTTAGGAGGTTTTGATGTAGTCTTGGGCATGGATTGGTTGGCCAAACATGAGGCTAACATTTTCTGTCTACGAAATATGATTTTCTTAACGGCTCTTAATGGGAGTTCAGTAACGGTTTACGGGGATAAAGTGTTTAACGTGCCTAAAATCATTTCAATGATTAAGGCAAGTGAAATTATGAGGCGAGGGTGTGGGGCTTATCTGGCCTATGTTATCGACAAAGAAATTAAGGTAAAAGAATTGGAAGACGTACCCGTGGTGTGCAACTTTCCTGATGTATTTCCTGAGGATTTTCCAGGAATTCCACCTGATCGGGAAATCTAATTCCAAATTGATGTTGTGCCAGGAGCTCAACCTGTCGCCAAGGCACCGTACCGTTTGGCTCCAACAGAGATGAAAGAATTAATGACCCAACTAGAAGACCTTCTAGACAAAGGTTTTATACGACCAAATGTGTCACCTTGGGGTGCACCAGTGTTGTTTGTAAAGAAAAATGACGGAAGCATGAGAATGTGTATTGATTATAGGGAATTGAATAAGCTCACAATAAAGAATAAGTATCCGTTACCAAGAATTGACGATCTATTTGACCAATTACAAGGTGCAAGTTGGTTTTCTAAAGTAGATCTCAGATCAGGATATCATCAACTAAAGGTGAGAGAACAAGATATTCCGAAGACAACATTTCGCACACGTTATGGACATTATGAGTTTCTTGTGATGTCTTTTGGGTTAACGAACGGTCCTGCAGCGTTTATGGATTTGATGAATCGGGTGTGCAGACCCATGCTAGACCGATCAGTGATTGTGTTCATTGATGATATCTTAATATACTCAAAGAGTGAAGGTGATCATGCGTGTCATATCCGGGAAGTACTTGAAATGCTAAGAAGAGAAAAGCTTTATGCTAAGTTCTCCAAATGTGCCTTTTGGTTACGAGAAGTACAGTTCCTAGGTCATGTTATTAGTCCAGAAGGCATAATGGTGGACCCAGCTAAAGTAGAAGCAGTGAGTGATGAAATGGAATCCTCCGAAAACACAACGGAAGTTCGTAGCTTTCTCTCGGATTAGCAGCTTATTATAGAAGATTCATTCAGGATTTCTCTAGGATTGCTACACCATTGACAAAATTGACTAGGAAGGAAGTAAAATATGATTGGGGTCTAACTCAGATCCAAGCTTTTGAAGAACTAAAGAAGAGATTAACCGAAGCTCCAGTTTTAGCACTGCCGGATGGTAATGAAGACATGGTTGTATACTCAGATTCGTCTTATCTGGGCTTGGGTTGTGTACTTATGCAAAGGGGAAAGGTAATAACGTATGCCTCAAGACAATTGAAAACCTACGAGGTTAATTATCCAACACATGATTTGGAATTGGCTGCTGTGGTATTTGCTTTAAAAATTTGGAGGGACTATTTATATGGAGTCAAGTGTACAATTTACACAGATCATAAAAGCCTAAAATACTTCTTTGAACAGAAAGATTTGAATATGAGACTAAGAAGATGGCTTGAGCTGCTTAAAGATTATGACTGTGAGATTTTGTACCACCCGGGCAAGGCCAATGTGGTGGCTGATGCTTTAAGTCGTAGGACAGAACACTCTGCTATACAAGTTAAGTCTTATAGTTTGGTGATAATGCCAGATTTCCTAAATGAGCTCAAGGATGCATAGAAGGAAGGACTAAAAGAAGAAAATGTTGGATTCGAAAGAATCTTTGGCCAAGTTAAAAGTCTAGAAGAAAATGAATTTGGTGTTAAGATCCGATTTGGTCGAATGTGGGTTCCATGAAACGGGGACATCAGGTCAAGGATTCTAGACGAAGCACATAAGTCACGTTACTCTATTCATCCTGGTGCAACGAAAATGTATCAAGACCTCCGAAAAGACTATTGGTGGCCAGGTATGAAGTTTAATGTAATGCAGTACGTAAACAAATGTTTGACATGTGCACAAGTAAAAGCTGAACATCAGAAACCCTATGGTTATGTGCAACCTTTAGAAGTCCCGGAATGGAAGTGGGAACACATCACCATGGATTTTATAACTAAATTACCTCTTACGACGAAACGTCATGATGCTATTTGGGTGATTGTAGACCGGTTAACGAAAAGTGCTCATTTCTTGCCTATACGTGAGATATACGTCGGAGAGAAACTGTCTGAGTTATTTGTGAAGGAAATAATTATAAGACATGGAGTTCCAGTTTCTATAGTGTCAGATCGTGACACGCGATTCGTTTCAAGATTCTGGAAACAGTTTCACGAATCAATGGGCACAAGACTTAATATTAGCACTGCGTATCATCCTCAGACCGACGGACAGTCTGAAAGGACTATCCAAAACTTAGAGGACATGCTCAGAGCTTGTATTATTGATTTTGGTGGTAGTTGGGATGATCATTGTAACACCCCGACCGATGGCGGAAATGCGGGATGCCAAAGGGATGTGTAGATTGTTCAAAAGCTCATGGGCATCTAAATTAAATCATCACATAACATTCCATTCAACCAAAATAATTACACAAAATCATGTTCATCATGAATTAAATACATCAAATACACAAAAGAATTAGCTAAACTAACTAAACTCTAATCGCCAGAATTTTAGTTAATTTTAGCTAAGTCCAAGATCCTATATGATGATGTCCAAAAGTGTGAGTTCATCTTCCTCAACCTACTTAGCTTCATTACCTGAAACATGTAAGAAAATCAAGTGTCAACTACAAACTAGTTGGTGAGTAATCATAAGTTTTTATACTTAAAACAGCTTTACAAAATGATTACAAAAGGTTATAGTTTTCCTGAGAAATCCACATGGCACCTACGAGTTAATCCATCACAATATCCAACACATAATCCAACACTTAATCCAAGTCCAACATATAATCACACATCTCAATTAATCATAAATATTCAATCACATAGACATTCAACCAATCTCATTCATCAACAATCTCAAATGTTACAAGTGACTACACATGTGTCATTGTATATGACCGGAGTCAAAGTCAACGATACACGGATGTGGCAACTCCACATGACAATACATGTATCATTGTAGATGACCGAAGTCAAAGACATCGACACACGGATGTGGCAAACTCCACGTGACAATACATGTATCATTGCAGATGACCGAAGTCAAAGACAACGACACACATATGTGGCAAACTCCACGTGACAATACATGTATCATTGTAGATGACCGAAGTCAAAGACAACGACACACGGATGTGGTAAACTCCACATGACAATACATGCAGTGTAACATCCGTCAATTTTCAAATTTGACTTATTAACACCGTTAATGTATTTAACGTTGACTATGACGGAATTATTCAGAAATGTAATAATTAAATGTTTATTCTTATTTAAAGTTTAGCAATATTCATCTATATATATATATATATATAGTATTGCAATTAGTAATTCTCGCAATTTGACGCGTTAAATTCAAGACAACGAAAGATAATTGTGTTTAGCCGGATAAGGCATACATAATACGCGACACATCATTTTAATAATCTTGTTAGTTACTAAAATTTAATTATTTTAGTAAGTTTTATTATTTTACTAATTATCGTAAAATAATCGCGTATAAATAATACCAAAATTTATACCCGATACAAGATTTAACCACCATAATGCCCAATTCTTACCAATTTTAAACTACACATAATAGGGCAAATTTATGACAAGTGCATGTGATCTTGTAAGAGCCATATCAAATCACAATATTAAAAAAAAATCTCTACAAATCTCCACATGGTCATGATGTTCTTACCAAGGCCATGCATAATCATTTTCACCACTCCAACACTCAAACTCCTCTCTCCTCTCCCTCCTCCATCTATAAATACATACATATTTCTATACAAAATTCACCATTCCTTTACCCATTTGGTGATTTTGAAAGACCTTTGTAAGGCTTAGTGCAAGAACAAGCTTCATCTTCTTCTAGTTTCCATCTCTTAAAGGTATACCATCCATTTATTTTAGATTTAATCTTGGATGACTGTATGCATGCATATATACATATACGATTATGTGTGTGTAAGGATATTAGGTATACATGCATGCATGTGTACGTATATATACACATATGTATGTATGTGTGAGTATGATCAATATACATATCCATATATATGCATATACACATATGAATCCAAGTTTGAAATAATTTAAAAACCCAAGCCGAAGCCAAGGAATGATTTCACATTCTTAGTCCCATTACATGGACGTTTGGTGATTTAAAGCTTGGTAAAACTCTTATTAAGTAATACTCTTGCATTCCAAAATCCTGGCAGAAAGTTGTCACGATTTTAAAGAGTCATAAAACGGTCATAACAACTCCAAATGGAACAAACTCAGATTCCAAAACTAATTTCATTGTGTTAGCTTTCCATGCACTACTTATTCAGCTTTTAACTCGACCAAATGATACCCAAAACAGCCTTCACAAGATCAGTGCGCGGATTGTACCCCTGACTTGTGCTACTGTTTTGACCTACTTAAGGTCCGAATCATGAATACTTTTCTAAATGAAAGTTGTTGTTCATAATATGTTAAAATGGTAGACTGGAGAGTTTCATAATTTAACTCAAAGTTTTTACTATGTCAAAATAAACCCGAACTCACTGGAGTAAATCTGTCAAAACAGAAACTTTAAGGACATATACTTGTGTGACTGTTTTGACCCTTTTACAAGCACAACCACGAAAAGTTTTCTTTATGAAAGTTGTTCAAAAAACCTTAAAATAGTAGACTATGAAGTTTTATAATTTTATTCAAACGAAGTCTATTTTTAAAAGTCATCCGAACAAGCCGGACAGAATATGTCCAAAAGCAGTTTTATAAACTTAGACATTTTTACATAAATATTATTCATTTTCACATATATAAATGTGTATATATTTTATATACACACTTTAATGATATGATATAATATAATATATATACTTGTATATATTTATATTAGTAGATTTAATTTATGGGTTTTGAAGTTGTTAAGCAAAATGGTAATTTTCCAAAATGCGTCGTTATAATGACGGAATTTTTATAAAATCCAACACTTAGTAATTTCAAGGTATTATAAAATTATATTTCATGTATAAGTTAGGACATTATTGAACACAAGCACCATCACAAAAACTATAGTAGGTCCACAAACTCAATGGAACTCATTATGTTATAGGAACCAAGTTATAAGTCTCCGTATAAACGACAATCAAGAAGTCAATCATCAATCATACGATGTGAGTTACATAACCCCTTTTCTTTTACCTTTGCTTACAAAATCATCGGGGCTGGAACATGTTTATCTTTGAACTATTTTCTAGCAATTCAAACTTGTATCTATGTGGATTTGAGCTATATGTCCCAAACTACCATCTTAACTATACTTAACTTGTGCATTGATCATTAACTTGTGATAGCCAAACTGTTGTGATGATAGATCTATTGAACTGACCACTCCACCCAGCCGGTGATCACACGGTACTTAACTATTTTGAGGGTAGTATGGAGTACTACGCCTAACTAGGTTAACTAAGGTTTGATCTGCATAGTTACATGTGTATGTTTCCACATATTGCCTTATATCACTATGTTACATATGAATTGCAAATCTTATCTTTTTGAACTGTTAACTTTTGGTGTCAAAACCTATGTTCTCACCAACTATTTATAGTTGACCTTTGAATCTAAACATGTTTCAAGTACAAACTAGTGAAGCTATGAGGATCATGTAGGACTCTTGGGCTTAGAATAAACTTTGAACTATGAACTTGTTTAGTTATGTTATGTATTTGAACTACTTGTATGACACTTAATTTGGAATGTAATAAATTTTATAACTTTAATAGTTGATCATTGTAACACCCCGACCGATGGCGGAAACGTCGGGATGCCACGAGGGATGTGTATATTGTTCAACAGCTCGTGGGCATCTAATTTAATCATCATATATCATTTAAGCAAACAACATAATTACACAAAATCATGTTCGTCATGAATCAATTACATCAATTACACAAAAGAATTAGTTAAACTAACTAAACTCTAAACGCCAGAAATTTAGTTAATTAACTAAGTCCAAGAATCCTATATGATGATGCTGTCCAAAATAGAAGAGATCATCCTCTTCATCCTACTTGTCTCCATCACCTGAAACATGTAAGAAATCAAGTGTCAACTACAAAAGTAGTTGGTGAGTAATCATAAGTTTTTATACTTAAAAATGTTTTAGTAAAATGAGTTTAAAAGTTTGTGTTTTAAAATAGTTTGTAAAATGCTTTGTTTAAAACAAGTATAAGACTTATGATCTTCTTGGGAAAATCCATATGAATACCTGTATGAGATAATCCAACACACATCACCCATTCAACAATCAAACACTTACAAGATCACATAACCACATAACCAAATCAAACATAGTCAATTTCAAATAATCATAATCAAATATGATAATCAATCCCAACAACAAATCAACCAATCTCAACAATCATATTCTATAATGTTCGTGACTATACATGATCATTATGTAATTAACATAAGTTATTAATACATGATTCATGGAGTGGTCGCTAACCACGTGACAATACATGAAGCCAAAGCAATTAACCGAAGTCAAAGGCAATGCTTCACAGATGTGGAAACCATCCACGTGACAATACATGACGTCAAAGCAATTTAACGAAGTTAAGAGCGATGACTCTCGGAGTTTGTGACAATACATGTAATTTTGTTATTGACCAAAGTCAATAACAATGTTTACACGGTTTAAAAATATTAATCAGTGATAATCCATAATTAATGATAATTCAATATTGTGAGTATCATATTGACAACAGGTATTAACCTTGAGTTATCAAATAATATTTGAATTTGGTATACATGCTTCACCTCCGAGTTTTAAAACAAAACAGTTTAAAGAAAGGGAGGTTATGAGAACTCACCTGAAGTCTTTAGTATGTATGTTCTCGTATTATGCGCGCTCGCTTATATATCTCAAAGCAACTCAAAAATCTGTAGTTAATAAGGATTTGTGCTTATAAGCATACGTGTCTTAATTTAATTGAATAACCTTAAGTATTTCTCTACAACATGAAGTGTTATTACTTGGTTTGTTTAAATTCCTAAGTAAAATAAATTTACCCCACCCTTCATGAATGTTTGATATTAAATCCCATTTAGACTTGCTATAATCAACTTATCTTTTAAATATAATTATTATAAGCCAAAATGGGTATTCTCATGGATAACCCTAATCCCACCCTAACTAAACATACATATCCCATGATTTCTGCATGCATGTTTATATAGGTGGTCATCATAACTTTAATTAATAACATTTCGATTTAAACTTAAGAAAACATATTTGGATTGATTGTATGAGTGCTCATCATTAAAGATAGTTAGATTTGCTAGTTGCTAACCATCCTAGTATGATGCACTTATTATGATATCATGGATATATCCTTACATGCAAAATTAATTACCTTAACCACCTTAATTTGAAATAGTGATTCTTTAGATCTCAATTTAAACATTCCTATACCATTAAGCTAATCCCAATTCAAGTTTAAGGTATATATATATATATATATATATATTTGTTTCTTAAATTCAAATTAGGAATAAGAAAAGTGGTGGTTAAGTTCATTCACACATGCATGGATACATCCATATCTATTTACACCCATATTATTGCTTAAACTTTCTTAATTACTTATTTTAATAATTGATCTCAACTAGCCTCCTAGACCAGCGAACCTATGGGGTTTATGGGCCAAGGTTCGGCCTCATAATGTTTGGTTCGTGGTCCATGGTTCGTTGGAGCATGGTTCGGCCAACAAGCAACAAGGTTCGTTAGTGCTAAGGGTTGGCAAAGGGTTTCGCTAGGTTTCGTGAGCTTTCCCTCATGGTTCGGAAGTGGCCAAAGAAAGAGGGTTCGTGAGGAGGGTTCGGCTTTAGCAGCCCCGGCTGAGGGTTCGGCAGTCACAAGGTTTGGCACCCTAGAGGATTCGGCCACCCTTGTTCCCGCCCAATAGGGTTCGTGACTATGGTTCGGCCCACCTACAACAGCGAACCTCTAGTCACGGCTGTTCATCATCGTCCTCGCCAAGGTTATGCTGTTTCAAGCTCATCCAACGATTCTATACACCAACCCGCATGCATCCTTAGTGTTTTATACGATCTAGACCGGTTATAACAACTACAAGTTTAAGAATCACAATACAAACACAAAACCGCAACTAAACATCTAGATTTACCTCGATCCACTGGTCCAATTCGGGATTTCTTCGTATCTACTTGTAGCTATCGTTTACACGAACGCGTGGACACCAAAAGTTCGAAAATCCGTCAAGAAATGAGCTTGGAATGTTAGAGAGAAGGTAGAGAAGATTGTGTGTGTGTTTTTAGAGAGAGAGATCAACTAGGTGATATGAGGAAGAAGAAAGCTTCTTCTCCTTATACGCGTATTAATAACGCGCTCCCGATTCGTTTTATATCGCGATAATAAAATAAATGATCGGTTTTCTAACGTACATATTTAAATCATATATCATTTTAAATAATTGGTTTTGCTAAATAAAATAAGTTTAATAAATTGTTTCGGAAATCGCTTTCGTTTCATTATCATTAATTAATTATTTAATAAATTATTTATTCGAAGTTATTTTAGGTTGTGATCCTAATAAATATTTTTTAGTTTAATTTATTAAATTAATATCGTTCGATATTATTTAATTATCTCGTCGAAATGCGTTACTCGCGTACGTATTCGTAAGATCGTCACCTGCGAATCCGATGCTCGTACCGTATTTCGATTTGATCAATGATTTATGGAATATCGTTTTAGAACATTATTCTTAATAATTATATTCGTGTGAATCGTCACCCACGCGAATACATTATTAAGTTAATGTTTCTGAATCAATACTCGCGTTTAGATATTGTTCGTAACCTCACATCGCGTAATTAACTCCCATTATTTAATTACTTTTAATATTATCTTCTCCCAGACCAAAACCCACTAAACTCTAGTCACTGACACATCCTTGATAGACCGGAATATGCATATATATAGGGCATATGTAAGGGTCAGTCGCAACGCCCTAGCCACCGTCCCACCGCTATTTCGATAAACCATGTCCATGGGTCCTTGACTATGTTTAGTAACCAGACTCAAACAAACTCCCAGTTCCATCCCAAATCCATTCTCAGACTAATAATCCATCATCATCATTATTAATAAGTATCTGCGATAAACACCACGGGTCTGTTAGTTGAATTACAACTAACTTCCCGTGGTTTATGCGTATATAATAAATTATAATCATTATACCAGCAACAGTGACAATATCAGTAATGTCAATCAATAATTCATAATCATTAATAATTATAAATCTCCAGAGTAACAGTACAATCGTACGGATGTACGGACGTACGGACAACTGAAAGTGACAGTGATGTTACAGTCTCCCTAGTTAAAGGAATTTCGTCCCGAAATTCAACTTGGAGTGACCGTAGTAAATAAATGTGGGTACTTAAGCTTCATCTGATCTTCCCGCTCCCATGTGAATTCTGGACCCCGCTTCGATTCCCAACGTACTTTGACAATTGGAATTCTACTGCGTTTGAGCTGCTTAACCTCACGATCCGTTATCTCCACTGGTTTTTCAACAAAGTGTATGGTATCATCGATGCGAATGTCATCGAGTGGTACCTGAAGATCTTGATCAGCTAAGCACATTCTTAGATTGGACACGTGAAACGTCGGGTGCACGTTACTAAGTTCAGTAGGAAGTTCTAATTTGTAAGCAACCTTTCCGATCCGTTCAAGGATCTTAAAAGGGCCAACATAACGTGGAGCAAGCTTCACCTTTTCCCCAAATCGTACAACGCCCTTCCAAGGCGACACTTTAAGTAATACCATATCTCCCACTTCAAACTCTAAAGGTTTTCTTCGTTTATCCGCGTAGCTCTTCTGTCGACTGCGAGCAGCTAACAGATTGTCGCGGATCTGGCGGATCTTGTCAGTCGTTTCCTGAATAATCTCGGGACCAGTGATCTGCGAATCGCCGACTTCGGTCCAACAAATAGGTGACCGACATCTCCTGCCATACAGAGCTTCAAACGGCGCCATACCAATGCTCGCGTGATAACTGTTGTTATACGAGAACTCAACCAATGGTAGATGGCTATCCCAATTGCCACCAAAATCGATGACACAAGCTCTTAACATATCTTCCAATGTTTGAATCGTTCGCTCCGTCTGACCATCCGTTTGAGGATGATAAGCAGTGCTAAGATCCAATTTTGTTCCAAAGGCTTCGAGTAGTGATTCCCAAAATCGTGCCGTGAAACGAGCATCACGATCCGATATTATGCTTAAGGGAATTCCATGTCGGCTAATGATCTCATCAATGTAGATACGAGCTAACTTCCGCACAGGGTAAGTTTCGCGTATCGGTAAGAAATGAGCCGACTTGGTTAATCTATCAACAATTACCCATATGCTATCTTTACCGTTTGTGGTTCGTGGGAGTTTGGTAATGAAATCCATGGAGATATTCTCCCACTTCCACATCGGTATTTCAGGTTGTATTAACAATCCAGAAGGTCGCTGGTGTTCCGCCTTGACTTAGCACAGTTAAGGCACTTTGACACATACTCAGCATATCCTTCTCTTCATTCCAGGCCACCAGTACAAGCCCCTAAGGTCTTGATACATCTTGTCAGAGCCCGGATGGATTGAGTAACGAGATTTATGAGCTTCATCCATAATCACCATCCTAAGATCACCCTGTTCGGTATCCACAACGGTTCAAATAATACATTAAACCATCATCCTTAGTTTCCAATAAGATTTCAGCCCCGCAAGACATCTCATTTTTCGAATTATCTTGAGCTAATGAGTGTCGTTGGGCTGTGAGAACATCATTACGGAGATTAGTGTGCACTCGGACACTATGGATCTGAACTTGACTTTTGCGACTAAGCGCATCTGCTACTACATTCGCTTTACCAGGATGGTAGCGAATTTCACAGTCATAATCATTCAACAGTTCAACCCATCTCCGTTGTCTCATGTTAAGCTCTTTCTGATTGAGAATATGTTGCAAACTTTATGATCAGTGAACACTACACACTTAGTGCATAAAGATAATGTCTCCATATCTTCAAGGCAAACACGACTGCACTAAGTTCCAAGTCGTGTGTAGTGTAGTTCTTCTCGTGAATCTTCAGCTGCCTGGATGCATAAGCCACAACCTTTCCCCGTTGCATGAGAACACAACCGAGACCTAGGTTAGATGCATCACAATAGACTACAAAATCATCATTCCATCAGGCAGTAAGTGTCAAGACAGGAGCATCACAAAGTTTCTGCTTCAAAGTCTGAATGCCTTCTTGCTTTGGTCCCCACTCGTACGGCCTATTCTTTTGAGTCAAAGCAGTGAGAGGGACAGCAATCCTGGAGAAATTCGATATAAACCTCCGATAGTAACCGGCAAGTCCGAGAAACGATCGACTCTCCGTCGGTGTCTTCGGTGTACTCCAATTCTTCACCGCATCAATCTTTGCAGGATCCACGTGAACACCGTATTCATTGACTATGTGCCCCAAGAATTGAACTTCCTTAAGCCAAAATTCACATTTAGAGAATTTGGCATACAGTCGCTCTTCTCTTAGGATCTCCAAAACCAACTTAAGGTGTTTCTCGTGTTCTTCCTTGGTCTTTGAGTAAATCAAAATATCATCAATGAATACTATTACAAATTTATCCAAGTATGGCCTGCAAACACGGTTCATGAGATCCATGAAAACCGCAGGTGCATTGGTAAGCCGAAGGGCATTACCAGAAATTCATAATGGCCATATCTTGTTCTGAATGCAGTCTTGGGAATATCATCATCATGTACGCGAAGCTGATGATACCCAGACCTAAGATCGATCTTTGAAAACCATGCCGAGCCTTGAAGCTGATCGAAGAGATCATCGATGCGCGGCAGTGGTATCGATTCTTGATAGTCAACTTGTTCAATTCGCGGTAGTCAATGCACATCCGGAATGACCCGTCCTTTTTCTTGACAAACAGGACTGGTGCACCCCATGGCGAATGGCTCGGGCGAATGAATCCTTTATCGGTAAGTTCTTGCAGTAGCTCGCCAATTCTTGCAACTCCGAAGGCGCAAGTCTGTAAGGAGCCTAGCAACAGGGTTCGCACCAGGTACTAAGTCGATTCGGAACTCAACTTGACGTTCTGGTGGAAGACCCGGCAAATCATCTGGAAATACTTCTGGAAAATCCCGTATCACTGGAACATCTTCAATCTTCTTTCCTTTCTCTTGCTTTTCCACAATGTGAGCTAGAATGCTATACATTTCTTTTCTAAGGTACTTGTGTGCTTTAGTGCATGACATAAGCTTAAGACCTTGCTAGAAGTTTCTCCAAAGATCGTAACGTTCACCCGAAGGTAATGGAATACGGATATATTTTTCGTGACAAACTATCTCCGCTCTGTGGGTGGCTAACCAATCCATGCCTATGATAACATCGAAGCTACCAAGATGCATAGGTATGAGATCAATTGGGAAAACGTGATCATTTAAGTTCACCGTACATCCAACGATAATAGTGTCAATATCAATAGTGTTTCCGTCAGCCACTTCCACGTTAAACGGTTTGTCTAAATATGTACGTGTTCTACCAAGCAAGCATTCAAAATCATATGAAACAAAACTCCTATCGGCACCAGAATCAAATAAGACAGATGCATAAGAGTTGTTAATCAGAAATGTACCGTTGACTACGTTCTGGTTGGCTTGAGCAGCTGGAGCATTCAGTTGGAAAGCCCGGCCTCTTGCCACCCTCTGATTGTTCCCGGTCAACTTTGGGCATTGATTCCTGAAGTGACCCACTTCACCACACTCATAACAGGCTCTTGCCTGTGCTTGAGGTACTTGACGAACGGGTACAGCTGGTATTGGTTGTGCATGCGGAGCTGGCAGTGCAAGCGGTGCCTGTTGCATCCTTTGTGCTTGCGGTGCACTCCGACAAACGTTAGCAAAATGACCAAACTTGCCGCAGTTGTTGCAGATGCGACATGGCAAATTTGGTGCGTGATGATATCGGCAGGTATTACACTGAGAGTGTTCCCAATGAAATTCCTGGCAGTTGAATTGTTTGATGATTGCTGCGCAGACTTAGCAGCAGCAGTAGTGACCATGAAGTTCCTGGTCTTTCTCTTTTTGTTGCTGCTTTTGGATGAACTAGCAGCTTCAGACTTGACTTCAGTTTTGACTTCCTTTGCAGCAGTCTTGGTGTCAGTCTTCTTGTATCCCTTCCAGTAAGTGTTCCATTCTTCACGTGATTATCAGTAAGAGTTGCAGATAGACGGATCGCAGCCTCCAGTTTTTGGGATTACTCCCGTAGACTGTGTCCTGAATCTGTACCGGCAATCCGCCGATATATTTCTCAATCGCCCTTCCAAGGGTGTCACCATGTGAGGTACCAGTAAGTATACTCATGAAACTGAGTATTATAGATGACGTTCTCGCCACTATCTTGTTTGAGTTCCCAGAACTCAGTCTCAAGTTTCCTCATCTCGCTTCGAGGACAGAATCAGAATTAGTCATCAAGTTCTTGACCTCAGTCCCGTCAGTGCAAGTGCAGCATCCACTCCCCTAGTTCGCTTTTCCCCATTCCACCAAGTCAGTGCTCTCTTTGGAAAACACTGGTGGCATAGCGGACTTTCAGATTCTCGGGACATTCGCTGTTGATGAAGGTGTTCTCCATACTCTCGAACCACTGCAGCAGACCAGTGGCCGATTCAGCACCCGTGAATTTCAGGGGTTGCAGGAATTGAAGTGTTTGAATGTGCAAGGTTGGAGGGTTTGCACCACCTCTGTTCTGATTGATATTCTGGTTAGCCTGAGTCAATTGGCTCACCAGTCCAGAGATAAGATTAGCTAACTCTTGTATGCCGGAGTTGGCATTACTGTTGTTAGCATCCCCATTGTTTGAATCATCTCCGTTGTGACGGCGAGGCATGTTTCTTGAAGAAATTAGAAACATGTTACTACCGTTTACAACATAAGCATACAAACAATGGTCAAATGAGTTCATTTAAACAGTTAGGATTACATATAGGAACTATATTTCTCTCCTATCTGTCATTAAACTCATAACATTTATAAATTCCCAACATTATACTAAGTGTCCTAGTTGGTCATAACTAATATTAGCTAGCTATTCCTAAGTCCTATACATTTCCCACCCTATACCAACACTGACAACCTCCCGATGCAACGGAACAAGCTTATATATAGGGCATATGCAGAGGTAGATCGCAATCTCCCCTACACCGTCCCACCACCGTTCCGTTGCACCACGATTATGCCCTTGTTAGTGTTTAGGGTGTATTATGTATTTCACCATATTCTCACTTCACAAACCTTATCCAAGATAGGATAATTTTGAGTGAAGTGGTCTCCAGTTCCCTTAGACAATTAGGTTCGCCTAATGTCTAAGTTCACCTGACATGTAGGTTTGCCTATTTGTAAGTTCACCTAATGTCTAAGTTCACCTGACATTAAAGTTCCCCTAATTGTCTAAGTTCACTAAATCTATGTTAATCCCAATGTCAATAATCATCAATGAGGGTTCATATCATCACAAAGTGCTCTTATTGTCACTAAGTGTTCATATCCTCACTATAGTTTATTCTCATCAAGTGTCCGTACCATCACTAAGTGTTAGTATCATCACTATGCATTTATATCATCTCTAAGTATCTATATCATCACCCAAATCTACAGTCCATTACTAATCGTTCGTATTGTTAGTTGATCTATGCACCCTACGTGTCCAATCCGTGTGTGTTTATAAGTGAATTTATAAGTGTTTATCAGTGTGATCATTCAAAGTGTTAATCCAAACCAACCTTAACAAACGACAATCAAACATCCATCCACAATAATTCCTAGTAATATCCTAAGTTCCTGACACTGACAGACCCCAATATACTACAAATGGTATATGTATAGGGCATATGTAGGGGTCAGTCGCAACTGCCCCAGCCACCGTCCCACCACCTTTGTAGTATACCACGAGTGTGTCCTTGTCTGGAGTTTATAGATCAAACAAATAATCCTAAAGCAGGTAATTCCTAAGCATTTAATTTCCTAAGCAGGTAATTTCCCAAACGGGTAGTTCCACATTCTTCAATACTGACATCCACCCAATGTACCGTAAATGGTATATATATAGGGCATATGTAAGGGTCAGTCGCAACTGCCCTAGCCAACGTCCCACCACCTTTACGATACACCACGTGCATGTCCTTATCGAATCATTAGGGCACACGTAAGCAAGAAGTTAATAAGCAGCATATGTAATCAGATGTATATCAGAAGTTCAGTTAACATGTAATAAACACATAAGCATGAAATCCTGAGTATACTAACTAGTGTATGAAATTAATTCATACTAGGGTATCCTACGGTTATAGACTAGGTCAACCATTTCTAGTAACCTAATTCCCTATAACCCAGGCTCTGATACCAATCTGTAACACCCCGACCGATGGCGGAAACGTCGGGATGCCACGAGGGATGTGTAGATTGTTCAAACAGCTCGTGGGCATCTAATTAATCATCATATATCATTTAAGCAAACAACATAATTACAAAAAATCATGTTCGTCATGAATCAATTACATCAATTACATAAAAGAATTAGTTAAACTAACTAAACTCTAAACGCCAGAAATTTAGTTAATTAACTAAGTCCAAGAATCCTATATGATGATGCTGTCCAAAATAGAAGAGATCATCCTCTTCATCCTACTTGTCTCCATCACCTGAAACATGTAAGAACTCAAGTGTCAACTACAAAAGTAGTTGGTGAGTAATCATAAGTTTTTATACTTAAAAATGTTTTAGTAAAATGAGTTTAAAAGTTTGTGTTTTAAAAATAGTTTTGTAAAATGCTTTGTTTAAAACAAGTATAAGACTTATGATCTTCTTGGGAAAATCCATATGAATACATGTATGAGATAATCCAACACACATCCACCAATTCAACAATCAAACACTTACAAGATCACATAACCACATAACCAAATCAAACATAGTCAATTTCAAATAATCATAATCAAATATAGATAATCAATCCACAACAAATCAACCAATCTCAACAATCATATTCTCAAATAATGTTCGTGACTATACATGATCATTATGTAATTAACATAAGTTAAATACATGATTCATGGAGTGGTCGCTAACCACGTGACAATACATGAAGCCAAAGCAATTAACCGAAGTCAAAGGCAATGCTTCACAGATGTGGAAACCATCCACGTGACAATACATGACGTCAAAGCAATTTAACCGAAGTTAAGAGCGATGACTCTCGGAGTTTGTGACAATACATGTAATCTTTGTTATTGACCAAAGTCAATAACAATGTTTACACGGTTATAAAATATTAATCAGTGATAATCCATAATTAATGATAATTCAATATTGTGAGTATCATATTGACAACAGGTATTAACCTTGAGTTATCAAAATAATATTTGAATTTGGTATACATGCTTCACCTCCGAGTTTTAAAACAAAACAGTTTAAAGAAAGGGAGGTTATGAGAACTCACCTGAAGTCTTTAGTATGTATGTTCTCGTATTATGCGCGCTCGCTTATATATCTCAAAGCAACTCAAAAATCTGTAGTTAATAAGGATTTGTGCTTATAAGTATACGTGTCTTAATTTAATTGAATAACCTTAAGTATTTCTCTACAACATGAAGTGTATTATTACTTGGTTTGTTAAATTCCTAAGTAAAATAAATT
The DNA here is from genome assembly GCA_009363875.1 of Mikania micrantha. Classification (NCBI taxonomy): domain Eukaryota; kingdom Viridiplantae; phylum Streptophyta; class Magnoliopsida; order Asterales; family Asteraceae; genus Mikania; species Mikania micrantha. Next base: position 77,306,056 of record CM018680.1, on the reverse strand, counting down.
TACCCCACCCTTCATGAATGTTTGATATTAAATCCCATTTAGACTTGCTATAATCAACTTATCTTTTAAATATAAATTATTATAAGCCAAAATGGGTATTCTCATGGATAACCCTAATCCCACCCTTAACTAAACATACATATCCCATGCTTTCTGCATGCATGTTTATATAGGTGGTCATCATAACTTTAATTAATAACATTTCGATTTAAACTTAAGAAAACATATTTGGATTGATTGTATGAGTGCTCATCATTAAAGATAGTTAGATTTGCTAGTTGCTAACCATCCTAGTATGATGCACTTATTATGATATCATGGATATATCCTTACATGCAAAATTAACCTTAACACCTTAATTTGAAATAGTGATTCTTTAGATCTCAATTTAAACATTCCTATACATTAAGCTAATCCCAATTCAAGTTTTAGGTATGTATATATATATATATATATATATTTGTTTCTTAAATTCAAATTAGGAATAAGAAAAGTGGTGGTTAAGTTCATTCACACATGCATGGATACATCCATATCTATTTACACCCATATTATTGCTTAAACTTTCTTAATTACTTAGTTTAAATAAATTGATCTCAACTAGCCTCCTAGACCAGCGAACCTATGGGGTTTATGGGCCAAGGTTCGGCCCTCATAATGTTTGGTTCGTGGTCCATGGTTCGTTGGGGCATGGTTCGGCCAACAAGCAACAAGGTTCGTAGTGCTAAGGGTTGGCCAAGGGTTCGCTAGGTTTCGTGAGCTTTCCCTCATGGTTCGGCAGTGGCCAAAGAAAGAGGGTTCGTGAGGAGGGTTCGGCTTTAGCAGCCCCGGCTGAGGGTTCGGCAGTCACAAGGTTTAGCCACCCTAGAGGGTTCGGCCACCCTTGTTCCCGCCCAATAGGGTTCGTGACTATGGTTCGGCCCACCTACAACAGCGAACCCTCTAGTCACGGCTGTTCATCATCGTCCTCGCCAAGGTTATGCTGTTTCAAGCTCATCCAACGATTCTATACACTAACCCGCATGCATCCTTAGTGTTTTATACGATCTAGACCGGTTATAACAACTACAAGTTTAAGAATCACAATACAAACACAAAACCGCAACTAAACATCTAGATTTACCTCGATCCACTGGTCCAATTCGGGATTTCTTCGTATCTACTTGTAGCTATCGTTCACACGAACGCGTGGACACCAAAAGTTCGAAAATCCGTCAAGAAATGAGCTTGGAATGTTAGAGAGAAGGTAGAGAATATTGTGTGTGTGTTTTTAGAGAGATAGATCAACTAGGTGATATGAGGAAGAAGAAAGCTTCTTCTTCCTTATATCGCGTATTAATAACGCGCTCCCGATCTCGTTTTTATCGCGATAATAAAATAAGTGATCGGTTTTCTAACGTAACATATTTAAATCAATATATCATTTTAAATAAATTGGTTTTGTTTAAATAAAATAAGTTTAAATAAATTGTTTCGAAAATCGCTTTCGTTTCATTATCATTAATTAATTATTTAATAAATTTATTTATTCGAAGTTATTTTAGGTTGTGATTCCTAATAAATATTTTTAGTTTTAATTTATTAAATTAATATCGTTCGATATTATTTAATTATCTCGTCGAAACGCGTTACTCGCGTACGTATTCGTAAAGATCGTCACCTCTGCTAATCCGATGCTCGTACCGTATTTCGATTTGATCAATGATTTATGGAATATCGTTTTAGAACATTATTCTTAATAATTATATTCGTGTGAATCGTCACCCACGCGAATACATTATTAAGTTAATGTTTCTGAATCAATACTCGCGTTTAGATATTGTTCGTAACCTCACATCGCGTAATTAACTCCCATTATTTAATTACTTTTAATATTATCTTCTCCCAGACCAAAACCCACTAAACTCTAGTCACTGACACATCCATGATAGACCGGAATATGCATATATATAGGGCATATGTAAGGGTCAGTCGCAACTGCCCTAGCCACCGTCCCACCGCTATTTCGATAAACCATGTCCATGGGTCCTTGACTATGTTTAGTAACCAGACGCAAACAAACTCCCAGTTCCATCCCAAATCCATTCTCAGACTAATAATCCATCATCATCATTATTAATAAGTATCTGCGATAAACACCACGGGTCTGTTTAGTTGAATTACAACTAACTTCCCGTGGTTTATGCGTATAATAAATTATAATCATGTATACCAGCAACAGTGACAATATCAGTAATGTCAATCAATAATCTCATAATCATTAATAATTATAAATCTCCAGTCGTAACAGTACAATCGTACGGATGTACGGACGTACGGACAACTGAAAGTACAGTGATGTTACAATCATGAGCTTTTGAACAGTCGCCGTCGCGCCCCGACGTTATTCCGCCGTCGGTTGGGGTGTGACATGCAGTTGTTACGAATGACCTAAGTCAATAGTAACAACTCATGGAATATGATAATCCAAAAATACGGATTTCATACGAATAAACAAGTGTCATCCATGTATTATCCCAAATAGTAATAACTATTAGTATACATGTTTCACCTCCGAGTTTAAAAACAAAACAGTTTAAAAGAAAGGGAGGTTATGAGAACTCACCTGCAGTCCTTAGAATCGGTGTTCTCGTATTATGCGCGCTCGCGTATGTAACTCAAAGCAACTCAAAGATCTGTAATTATCGTGCATTTGTGTTCATGAGTATAAGTATTTCATTGTCATTAAGTGCCCATACTTGTTCATATCTTAAACTCTCAAGTCTTCTTAATTTAATTAATTCAACCTAAGCTAAGATATTACACTTAAGGTTTTATCATTTATCATCTTGTAAGGATAATTCAAATTCATAAATGTTGATTATCCTATATGTGATGATCTTTCAATTAATGTGTCAAAATTTTATAAGTTGTAAAGATATTATCCTTATAAATCTATACAAATACATTCATCGTACAAACATGCACGATTACTTACCTACACCACGATTTAAGTTATTGAAACTCATTTTTAAGTTCCAAGAAATCATGTTTAAATTATCTTCATCATTTATTTCCATCAATTAAACTCTCATACTGTAACTTATGTGTTTAAATAAAAGGTGGTGGCTATGATTTCTCATGCATGCTTATTCGTATGTGTGTGTATATGTATACTCATATTCCCCAATTGTCTTTTACCTTCTAGTTTGATGAAATTAATTTGGGTCTCCCCTGAGGGCAGCGAACCTTTTAGTCCAAAGGAAAAGGTTCGGCCCATCTAACCTAAAGGTTTGGCTTGGGCTGGTTGTACACATAGGTTCGCAGCTGTCACACCCCGAGCCGGCGGGGTTGGATCGAAGTCCCCGTCGGGCGGAAGGTTCTCGGGGCGCGATATCGTGAATGATAATCATAGTGATCAGATTGTTTACATAGCATCAATGTTAAGAATAACTAAAGCACATTCAAACATTAAGTTAGGATTACAAAGTTAAATTACAATATCAATGTTCTGCAATTTAACTAAGTAACCCTACAAGATCTACAAAAGATCAAATGTCTTTATATAGGTACAAGATATCAAAAGTGATGTGTAATATCCACAAAAGATGTGCTTCCAAAAGTCTACTAGGTCCTTCATCTAGGCCACCTAGCATGCAATCCAAAGCCTTAGCTTAAACCTGTTCTTCACCTGAGAAAACATGTAAGAAAACAAAGTCAACACAATGGTTGGTGAGTTCATAAAGTTTATAAGTTAAAAATAGTTTTAACAAACCTCCTTCGGTAAAACCTTAACCTTATTAACTCCACATGTGATATCCAAATCGAGATGCTTATATATAGGGCATACCCCTGAGTCGAGCCTACGACCCGCCCAGACGCCATCCCACCACATACTAATCCGGATATGACACTGTTGTTAATAATAATTAAGCATTTTACCTACCAATCAACCCATTCCTCATCGAAGCTTTTGTTTTCTGTTCCAAAGTTTACAAGTATATGGTGTTCACAAGTGTTAGTTTCAAAGTATGTTTATCAAGCATCATAGTTTCACACGCACATAGTTTAGCCGTCCCTAATCTCATGCGTAAGTACAAGCTCTGCACTAGCAGTCGTTTAGCAATTACGTAGCTCACGGATAGATACAAGCTCTGCACTAGCAGTCGTTTAGCAATTACGTATCTCATGAATTAGTTAAGCTTAGTCTGGCAATTACGTGTCTCCTATACAAGATACAAGCTCTGCACTAGCAGTTGTTTAGCAATTACGTATCTCATACATAGACACAAGCCATGCATACACAAGTAATCCAGCAATTACATATCTCATATAAGCAGACAAAAGCTCTGCATTAGCAGTCGTTTAGCAATTACATGTCTCTTATATAGATAATAGCTTAGCCTCGTTATGGTTAAGTTTTACATATATCTCAATCCATAGGTACAAGCTCTGCACTAGCAGTCGTTTAGCAATTACGTAACCTATGATTAGATAATGCACAATGTTTCATACGCACGTAGTAGTTTCCAAGCATATAGTTTCAAGTGTCCACACATAGTTTCATCATGAATTCCATAAGTTTGCATCAAGTCTCATGTTTAAGCATATGGTTTTTTACAAGCATAACTTATCGTGTTTAAGCATATCGTTTCACAAGCATCTAATCCCATGTTTAAGCATCAAGTCTCATAAGCATCCAACATATGGTTCAAGCCTCAAGTTTTAAAGTATAAGTTTCAAGTCTATTGCTTTTCAAAGTATACTAAGTTCCATGCATAAGTTCAACATAAGTAACATGTTTATGTTTAAAGCATTAAATAACATTTCAATAGTTTATAAAAATGTTTAACATGCTTCTCAGTCCCGAATTAAACAAAATAAGTTTGAAAAGGGACAAATGAACTCACCTTGTGTCCGTAGTGATTGACTAAGTAGAATAAGAATGCACACTCTCTTTGTTTGCGCTTGGTATGATGTTCACGTTCCTGTATTGATTTAATAGTGTTTGTACTTATAAGTATGAGTTATAATTGATACGCATGTGTGTAAGTGTTAGTGGGAGCCCTGAAGTTGGCTACCACTATGAGTCTCGATCGTCTTTCGGCCCCTTGTTGTTTATTAAGAATCTAGTGACACATAGATAAGGTCACGTTCTTGTTCATGTGCTTTGGTTTCTTAACCCATAACAATCCTTGTAATAGATTGTTCAAAAATGTGCATGTTATCCAAAATTCAGTTTGTTAAAGTGTTATTTCATTTACTTGATTATTATGGGCCGAAAGAGAAATTTGGGTCAAGTAGAATCCATGTGGGCCGAAAGATAATTGAGTCGGCCTATAACGAGTGGGATCAATAACAATTGGGCTGGAACAAGTGTGGGCCGGCTAAATGTATTTGGGCCGGTATGGTGATTCCATAAACCAATTGTTAGTGGCCATGGGCCGAACATTACGTTTGTGAGCCCAATAGAACAAAGTGATCAAAGTATTGGGCCGAATTGTGAATGGGTCGAACCATTGTTTTGTGTTTTCTTACCTTGGGCCGAATCTAATATGGAAGGGTTTGGGCCAAATCTTGAAATTATGTTGGGCCTAGGCAAGGGATATGGGCCGATTGAAAGTGGTACGGTGATAAACATGTGAGCCCAGTCCTAGTTTGCATCAATCTCGGCCAATTGTTTGGAAACATACATCTTCCAGCGAACCTTTTGGCTTTAGCCTAAGGTTCGCCACATGTGCAAAAGGGTTCGGCCAACTTTGAATAAGGTTCGGCCAGGTTGTGACGAATCCATGGTTCGTGAATGCTCATAGGTTCGGCTAATGGTTCGTGACAACTCCCTGGTTCGTTGCTGCATGGGTTCGACTGATTATCTCCTAGGTTCGCCACTGAAATGGTTCGCCAACAAGGCTAGGGTTCGGCTAAGTCTTTAACATCGAAAGGGTTCGGCAGAGGGACATGGGTTTCGCTCCTGCATGGTTCGGCAGTGCAATATGCATCAAGGTTCGTCGTCCTATGGTTCGTGAACAACATGCAGGGTTCGGCCATCCCCAAGGGTTCGGCCGATGGCACACAGTTCGGCTAAGGTTCGCCACAAATGGGTTCGAAAGGTTTGGTTGATGACATGCCCAGCATAGGTTCGGTGGTAGGTAACCAGAAGCAGCAGGGTTCGGCCAAGGTTGGTGGCACAGGTTCGGTCATCTGCAGCTTAACCTAACAAAGGTTCGGCCGTCCCTTTTGTCCGGTTCCACGTGCGAACCTGTTGCCCATTATCATCATCTCGAACCCATCTTTGTTGCAGACGATCCTCATGTTGTTGTTGCATGTAAACAAGCCCTCGGAAGGCTGTGGGTTCGACGGTTATGAGTCAAGGCCGGTTTTAAGGTGGGTGGACGAAAAACCATAATTTTTCAGCCATTTTATGGCTTCGTACCTTGAAATCCGCTAGTTAATCCTTCCGATGAGCTGTACTTCCTGGTAGAGGGGCTCAAGATCTTCGTATAGACACCGAGAACACACGATTTGGTCACCAATTGAGTGAGATATGGGGTTTCAAAGTTTAAAAATGATGGAAAGTTAGTGAGAGAGGGAGAAGACGGGAGAGAAAGGTAGAGAGAGGGTTTTGTCATAAATGAGCAATTTAGCGTCTTTCAAGACTTATATACCCCGAGGGTATCCAGGTTCGTTTCGGTTGCTCGGTTCGTATTTATGTCGCGTATCCGGAGCGTTACACGCATTTTTTTCGTAATTTAACTAGAAAGTATTAATTTAGGATGTTTAGGATAAAATTATCATTAGAAATTATTTTAAATATCGTTGTGTTTATCTATTTATTTATCGAATTATAATAATTTTACGCGATTAATTCGTTCGCGATTTATTAAAATGGTTTTGTTAAATTATTATATTTATGATAAGTTTCAAAATTGTAAAATAGGAAATATTTTATTTCCTTAAGTTTATGATCGCTCGTATTGTTATTCGTTTTCGTTTCGTCAGATCGCGTCGCCATCGCGCGTATTCGTTCGAATCGTCATTCGAACGAACACGACGATGGTTTGGCTTTCTGATTCTTGTTTTCTACTGTTAAGTCGTTATTTCATAACGTTAAACTTTCAGAATCATTCGTACAGATCGTCACCTATACGAATAATTCGTCGGTTTAGCATTCTGAAACAACGACCGTTATAGTTTCTTTATGTTTAACCTCACATACGTTTATACACAATAGTATCAAATCACGTATCTATATCTCAACACTGTGTTGTCTGACATGTTTCTGACTGTTAAACCCTAAGGTTTCAGTCAGATTCAGACAATCGTTTAATAGTCTAGTATGAATCATAATGTTCCAACAAAATAAGCATAGTTTCACGTAATGTGTACCTGATTTACTGTACGAGTTACTGTTGCGATCACTGTTCCGGCACGCGTCCGGCACTGATGTTACAGTCTCCCCTTGTTAGACAAATTTCATCCCGAAATTTAAGACTCGTTATTCGGTACGGCTTCCTCTGTAAAGAGTTGGGGATACTTGTTCCTCATGTGATCTTCACGTTCCCAAGTAAACTCGGGTCCGCGCCTTGAGTTCCAACGAACCTTAACAATCGGAATACGGCTTCGCCTCAGTTTCTTAACCTTGTGATCCATAATCTCTAAAGGTTCTTCAACAAATCGTAAGTGTTCGTCCAATTGAATTTCTTCAACCGGGATGATAAGAGTTTCATCAGCAAGGCATTTCTTCAAGTTTGAGACGTGAAACACGTCATGTACACCACTAAGTTCATCCGGTAAGCTTAATCTGTACGCCACAGGACCAATACGTTCGATGATTTCGAACGGTCCCAGGTACCGTGGTGTTAATTTGCCTTTCTTTGCAAAACGAATTACGCCCTTCCATGGAGAAACCTTTATCATAACACGGTCTCCCACTTGGAATTCCAATGGTTTGCGCCGTTTGTCGGCATAGCTCTTTTGTCTGCTTCGTGTTGCTTGTAGCCTTTGTTGTATCTGAGCAATCTTGTCGATAGTTTCTTGAATAAGTTCTGGCCCTGTTATTCGATTATCTCCCACTTCCGCCCAACAGATCGGTGACCGACATTTCCGACCATAAAGAGCCTCGAATGGGGCACAACCGATGCTGCTGTGGTAACTGTTGTTGTAGGAGAACTCGATTAGTGGCAAGTGAGAATCCCAATTACCACCGAAATCTAAAACACAAGTTCTTAACGTGTCCTCCAGGGTCTGAATAGTACGTTCGCTTTGACCATCCGTTTGTGGATGATAAGCTGTACTTAAGTTTAATTGCGTCCCCAGAGATTTCTGTAATGACTGCCAGAACCTTGATGTAAATCTGCTATCCGATCCGAAATGATAGACAATGGCACACCATGGCGTACCACTATCTCATGATGTAAAGCTTCGCTAGTTTATCCATCGAGTAAGTTTCTCGCATCGGCAAGAAATGAGCAGACTTGGTTAATCGATCAACGATAACCCAAATAGTATCATGTCCACTGGAAGTGCGGGGTAGCTTGGTAACAAAGTCCATAGCTATCTGTTCCCACTTCAAAAGTGGAATTTCATGTTGTTCTAGTAAACCAGACGGTTGCTGGTGTTCCGCCTTCACTTTAGCACACGTAAGGCATCGTCCAACATACTCAGCCATGTCTTTTTAATACCCGGCCACCAATAACATGCACGTAAGTCTTGGTACATCTTATCAGCACGGGATGCACCGAGTACTTGGTTTTGTGTGCTTCATCAAAAATAAGTTTCTTAACTCATCTACTGCAGGAATCCAGATACGATCCTTGAAGTAAACAAGTCCATCGGGTTTGTTTCCAAATGTTTCTCCACACCGCAATCAAGTTCTTTCTTTAAGTTTTCACGTTCAATGACCTCTTGTTGTGCTCTCATAATGCTATCGTGTAAGCTTGTCTGCACGGTCATTCCCATTGCTCTGACGTGCAAGGGTTTGACCCGTTCCTTCCGGCTCAAAGCATCAGCTACAACGTTTGCCTTGCCCGGATGGTATTTGATTACATAGTCGTAATCATTCAGAAGCTCAACCCAACGCCGTTGTCGCATGTTGAGTTCCTTCTGATTGAATATGTGTTGCAGACTCTTGTGATCTGTAAATATGGTACACTTGGTGCCATATAAGTAATGTCTCCAGATCTTTAAAGCAAATATCACCGCTCCCAGTTCCAGATCATGAGTAGGTAGTTCTTCTCATGAATCTTTAGTTGTCTCGAAGCATACGCAATAACTTTTCCCACTGCATAAGTACACAGCCAAGTCCCTGATGGGATGCATCACAGTACACACAAAGTCATCACAACCGTCTAGGAGAGATAAGATCGGAGCATCACATAGCTTTTGCTTCAATGTCTGGAAGGCTTCTTCTTGCTTCTGTTCCCAAACAAATGGCTCGCTCTTCTGTGTCAGCTTTGTGAGTGGCAGAGCTATCTTAGAAAAGTTCGAGATAAACCTTCTGTAATAGCCTGCTAAGCCTAGAAAAGAACGTATCTCCGTCGGTGTCTTCGGAGTGTCCCAATCCTTTATTACTTCGATCTTGGCAGGATCAACGTGTATTCCCTCACTGTTAACAACGTGGCCTAGGAATGGAACCTCTTTTAACCAAAATTCACACTTGGAGAATTTGGCATAGAGTTTCTCTTCCTTTAACAGTTCCAAGATCGTTCTAAGATGTTGCTCATGTTCTACTTTGCTCTTGGAATAGATCAATATGTCATCAATGAAAACAATAACAAATTGATCTAAGTACGGCTTACACACTCGGTTCATAAGATCCATGAAGACCGCGGGTGCATTCGTTAAACCAAAAGGCATCACCATGAACTCGTAATGCCCGTATCTGGTACGAAACGCCGTCTTGGGTATATCTTCGTCTTGTACTCTAAGCTGGTGGTATCCGGAACGCAGATCGATCTTTGAAAAGTATTGAGCTCCTTGCAACTGATCAAACAAATCATCAATCCTCGGTAGTGGATACCGATTCTTGATGGTTAGTTTGTTTAACTCCCGGTAGTCTATGCACATACGAAAAGATCCATCCTTCTTTTTCACGAACAAAACCGGAGCTTCCCAAGGTGAGTAGCTCGGTCGGATGAAACCTTTATCAAGTAGTTCCTGTAACTGATTAGATAATTCCTGCATCTTCGAAGGTGCTAACCTGTAAGGAGACTTAGCAACAGGTGTTGCTCAAGGAATTAGATCGATACGAAACTCTACCGGTCGCACAGGTGCCAAACCAGGTAGATCTTCAGGAAACACTTCAGGGTATTCCTTTACTATCGGCACATCCTGTATTGTTTTCTTGTCTTTCTCTTTCTCCACCACATGAGCCAAGAAAGCTATGCATTTCTTTTGTAGAAACTTACGCGCTTTTATGCATGATATGATCTTTACGTTTCTCTTGCTTGATCCCCACGAACTTCCAATACTCGATCATTCGTTACTGGAATCCGAAGTAGCTTTTCAGAACAGATGACTTCAACCCTATTGAGTGATAGCCAATCCATCCCCACGATGATGTCGAAACTGCCCAGCTCCATCGGTAACAAGTCGATGGCAAATGTGTGATCTGTGAGTGTAAGTGAGCAGTTTCTAAGTATAGTGCTAACTGTAACTTGTTTCCCATTCGCTACTTCGATAATGTAAGGGGAGTCTAAAGTTTCCTCAGTAAGGCTAAGTTGTCTTGCAAAATCAAATGAAATAAAACTCTGGTCTGCACCAGTATCAAAAAGTATAGATGCATAAGAGTCATGTAAAAGAAATGTACCAGTGACCACATTAGGGTCTTGGCGTGCAGCATTGGCTCCGATAACAAAAGCTCGTCCGCGAGGTGCTTGTGCTCCAGGTTGCACTCTCTTTGGACAGTCGCAAGAGAAATGACCCATCTCTCCGCCGTTGTAACAGCCTCTGTTGTTGTTGTTGTTGTTGCCTGGATTCTATGGTGGTGGAGGAGGTAGTGCTCTTGCTGCAGTGTCGGTAGCCTGATTTGCAGCAACACGGCATTTAGTAACCCAGTGGCCAAACCGACCACAATTAGTGCACTTCCTACATTGAGCAGTAGGAGGATGATGATACTTGCAATGAGTGCACTGGGGATGTTCTCCTCCATAGCCCCTAATAGCAGGATTGACAGGTGCTGCAAGTGCCTGTCTCAAAGGGGTAACGGCCGCATAGTTTTTGACGACCTTCTGTTTCTTCTTTTGATGGTACTCCGGTTTCTTTGATGTTGTTTCCTTGGCTTTTCCAGCATCATCTTTTAAAACTCCAGACTTCACCATCACATTGGTGAGTTTAGCTGAAAGGGAGATAGCAGACTCCAAAGTAGCAGGATATGCAGCTAGCACGATGCTTTGAATACAAGAAGGTAATCCTGCTACATAACGGTCAATCAGCTTCTCCAATGTTGGCACCATTTCTGGCACCAAAGCTACCAGTTCATGATAGCGAGTGGTAAAGGTCATATGGTCAGCTCCCTTCATTACATGGTTCGAGAGCTCAATCTCCAGCTGTTGTAGTTCATGTTTCGGGCAAAACTCATTCCTCAAAAGAAGCTTAAATTCTACCCAAGGCATCGACATTGCCTCATCTCTTCCTTTAGCCCTGATCTGTGCGTTCCACCATGTTAAAGCTCGCTTGCTGAATGAACCGGCTGCATAGCGAACTTTATGGTAATCTGGACAACTGCTAATGTCCAGAGTGTTCTCCATTTTCTCTAGCCATTGGATTAATCCAACAGCTCCTCCGACTCCAGTAAAGTTTGGGGCTTTGCATCCTACAAAGGATTTGTTGGAGCAATCAGAAGTATGACCAGTTTTTCCACTAGCTTCTCCGGGGGTATGGCCAGAGGTATTGCCATGTCCCTGAATCCGGAGCGTTACGCGCATTTTTTTCGTAATTTAACTAGAAAGTATTAATTTAGGATGTTAGGATAAAATTATCATTAGAAATTATTTTAAATATCGTTGTGTTTATCTATTATTTATCGAATTATACTATTTTACGCGATTAATTCGTTCGCGATTTATTAAAATGGTTTTGTTAAATTATATTTTTGATGAGTTTCAAAATTGTAAAATAGGAAATATTTTATTTCCTTAAGTTTATGATCGCTCGTATCGTTATTCGTTTTCGTTTCGTCAGATCGCGTCGCCATCGCGCGTATTCGTTCGAATCGTCATTCGAACGAACACAACAAAGGTTTGGCTTTCTGATTCTTGTTTTCTACTGTTAAGTCATTATTTTAGAACTTTAAACTTTCAGAATCATTCGTACAGATCGTCACCCATACGAATAATTCGTCGGTTTAGCATTCTGTAACAACGACCGTTATAGTTTCTTTCTGTTTAACCTCACATACGTTTATACACAATAGTATCAAATCAAGTATCTATGTCTCAACACTGTGTTGTCTGACATGTTTCTGACTGTTAAACCCTAAGGTATCAGTCAGATTCAAACAATCGTTTAATAGTCTAGTATGAATCATAATGTTCCAACAAAATAAGCATAGTTTCACGTAATGTGTACCTGATTTACTGTACGAATTACTGTTGTGATCACTGTTCCGGCACGCGTCCGGCACTGATGTTACAGCAGCTCCTAGGGTTTGGCTAACCCTAGGTTCGTGATAGGTGAGGTCCGCCGCATGCATGGTTACATCATAGGTTCGTGAAAATACAAAGGTTCGCTGGGGTTCGTTGAGGTGCCGAGGGTGCAAGTCCCCATATATAACGATCGATTCTCTTAGTTTCTGGTGCAACTAGGTGTGGAACTAATTTTGCCAGTTCATAGAATCGATCAGTATATCCAGCATGATCAGCTCCAACCATGGTTAAGTTCCAAAACTCATGCTCCAACTTCTGCATTTCATTTTTGGGGCAATATTCATCAATCATCAGCATTGTTAACTCCTCCCATGTCATTTGTGCTATTGCTTCTCTACCTCTTGCCTGAACCTGTGTGTTCCACCATGTCAATGCTTTCCCTTGGAATGAGCAAGTAGCATACTTCACTTTTTGATTTTCTTGACAATCACTGATGTTGATAACTGTTTCCATTTTCTCTATCCAAAGCAACACGCCTATTGCTCCATCCTTGCCATTGAAATCTTTAGGTTTGCACGCCACGAACTCCTTATAGGTGCATCCTCGTTTTATGTTGTTTGCTCCTCCAGTACTACCTCCACCAGTGTGACCATTTCCATTTGAATTATTGTTATTACCACCATTATCTTCATTGTTGTTACCTCCCGTTCCATTGTCATTACCACCAGAATTTTCATTCTCTGATCCTCCTCCTGAGCCTCCATTGTTTCTGAGGCTAGCACTAACTTGAGCTACTATTGTTGGGATAGCCGCCGCAATTTGTTGTTCTATTATTGCTGTAAAATCTGGTGCGCTCCCGGATTCAGCCATTGTCTAATACAAAATATTAACTAATATTTAGACCTTAAAGTTATCAACTCATAGAAAAACTTTCATATAGATGACACATAACCACATATAAAACATAACGTAGTTCATAATAAAATTAAAGTAAATACGATGATATCTTAATAGCATAACCATTAGATGCAGTGTATTCACTTGTCATCCAATCACAAAATAGGTGAGCTATTGTACGTTCCACTTAAAATAAATGGAAAATAATAGACACGATTATCATAACAAAAGCTGCAACAATCGCAGTAACACCAAGGATCCTAGCCATCTTTGCTTGCTTCTGAACCAATACAAATGCCTCCACCATGTTGTCCATGGCTCCCACAAGGTATTCAGTACTGTCCTTCTGTTCGTCCAACACTTCAGATTTGTTGTTCAAACGCGTGTTCTGCAAGTTTTGCCTTTGACTTATCTCCTGCTCCCACAGAGTGAACTCAGAGCGTTGTAAATAACTCTGAATCACACCTTGGCGCGAACATTCCCCGATTTCACGAGTAGGTATCTCAGACTCCGTGTCTAGTTTTGGCGGGTCTCGTGTGGCGAGTGTTCTCTTGCGAGGTAAACCAGTCGTCTTCCGGGCAGTTACCCGATAGTTACCGTAAAAACGAGTAACACGTGGTGGTGGTGGCGCTACGGGTGGATTCACTGGTGCGATCGGTGCTGGAACAGGGCTAGCAGGAGCCCTACTGCTAACTTCTTTCTCCTCACTTGGTGGGGCCGTATGTTCAGACGGATCAGATTCGCTATCAGAAACAAGGTTGATGATGGGAATCTTCTTGATGAAAAAGTTCTTAGAACTTGACGACATTGCTGCAAAAGTTTAATTATAAATACGAGTATGAAAAAAAAATAATCCCAAGATGAGTGGTAGTTATAGTCTAGGTCTCTAGGTCAACCTAATTCTCTATAACCAATGGCTCTGATACCAATCTGTCACACCCCACCGTTGGCTGAAACGCGGGAATGCGACAGATCGTATATCGTAGCACATTAATATGAGAGAATATTATATATAATGCTAATAAATGTACCACGACATACGCTCGTTAAAACGACTAAGTATGCATGTTACATAGCAAGGTTCTAATGTTAATCAATCCACAAACAATCCAAAACAGTATAAGCAACCAAACAACATACGCGGGCAGAAATACAACCCGGAAAAATAAACTGAAATAGTAGTCCTCAAATGAGAAATTAAAAGAAAACAGTAATAACTTGAAACTTTAGTATCTTGTCTCCTCAAGAATTGTTACCTGAAAAACACACTTAAAACGTCAACTAGAAAGTTGGTGAGATCATAAGTTTTGACTCAATAAAATGTTTATATGTATGCGCATATCGTATGCCGAGTAATACAAGTACAAAATGTAAGATAGAAATGTAACATGGGCTCACAATCAAACCTATGACTGACTGCCCAAGACAACAACATCAAGCTATTGTCAAATGTAACCAAATGTATCCAAATGTGCCAAACGTTGGAGTATATTCATCTATTTGCCCACAACGGAGGCGGTGGTTGGTGCGACCAAACCATAGATGAGGGTTGTCAACCCCGAATAGATCTATCCAATACCTGTCCATCGGCTCGTCTCGCGAGTTAAATGATTGTGAAATGAGATGGGACTTACGTTATTTTGTTGTTCGTGTAAATGTACAATAAGAAAAACCCAAGCACATAACATATCAAACACAAAGCAACAAGTATACACAGGCATATATTTTGAATAAAATGTAATGTAGTCGTAGTGTGTTTTTCACCCCGATGATGAAAAAAATCAAGTAATAGGGGCTATGAAACTCACCTATGATAATAGTATGAACACACTTGAAATTTTGTTGTATTAGCAAATTCTTCCTCACACAAGAATATCTACAAGTACAATACACATGTGTCACTAACGTTGTCTAATGATCGTGTAATTACTTTTAATTTCCGATCTTGACAAATATCGTTTACAAATATTAGGTTAGCACATTACTATAACGAAGTGTATATATATATATATATATGTTGTTATAAAATGTAACATTTTTGTTTGTTATGTATAAATATGTCTTGTAAATTGTATCCCAAAATGATATCTTGAAGTCGTGTTAAATTCTATGTTACTTGTGCTAACCATGTGATAATACATGCCATGATTAAATTATGAGAATTTATATGTGTAATATACATGTCTTATTATGTCATAATTATTTTGTTATAATTTATTGGGTTTTGTAAGACCCTTGAATAAATAACACACGTTCAGGTCTCACAGAAATGAAATCTTCCTGAGCACTGATCTTGTGACTACTGTTTCGAAATACCAACTAAAATAAAATAAATATATTACTGAAGGGTTTGAAGGTAGACTCAATAAGCTAGATTTTGATATAAAATTCACGAAATTTGGCTAAGAAATGAATTAGTTATGAATTTTCTAAGTCGACACATGAATCTGCCAGTTTCAGCACGAACTGGAGTAGTAATTTTGTACCGACTGTTTGACTAAGTAAAACTTGTCAAAAAAATACGAGACCATATGGGTTGGAAAGATACACTTTGAACTTAATTTTAGACTCAAGAATCGTCCAAATTGGTTCATTTTTGACTGAGTTATGGATTATCCAAATGAGTCCAAAATTTCAATCAGCAATCTGATTGAAAATGTATATAAAGAATCATGGAGTTTTTCACCCAAAAATCAAAATAAAAATAATAAAAATAAATTATTTGTAGTATTATTATGTGTTTCTAATCCACATTTTGTGAATGACCATCATTTTATCTTGATGAAATAAACATAAAATCAATAGTTTTGAAAACCGATAAAGAACATATACATCATTTTACATAATTTGCACATGGAATATGGGTGATTTCATATGCACTTATGTTTGATGATTATGAACACACACAAATGATTATCAATCCATCATATATATATATTCATATATATTTGAATGTAGATGCAAAGAAATGCATCAAGAATGAAAGAAATAAAAACAAAAACCATTGTAAACTTACCAAACTTCAAGAAATGAAATTAGAATTTGATCAAATGGTTGCTATGTTTGAAAAGCTTCAAAATGATGGTGTTGTGGAGGATTACAGCTGATTAGAGAGGAAGAGAAAGTATTTTGCCATTTAAATAATGTTTCACAAGAATGAAATAATGAAGATTAAAAGGGAGGTTATGGACTTGAATGGTAATTGAAAGATGAAAATTTGAAAGGTCTTGTAACCTCCCAAGAGATTACCGTAATATGTTTTACTCATGCGCCAAAAATTATTATTATTATTATTATTATTATTATTATTATTATTATTATTATTATTATTATTATTATTATTATTATTATTATTATTATTATTTTGTTTTTATCACATTAGAAATGGTAATGGACATGCCACATGATTTCTTGATATGTTACATTGTATTATTTTGGTATTCAAGTACTTTGGTAAAATAATATTATGTGTATCATCAATGTGTGTCGGTAAACACAAAAAGTCACAACTATTGGCATAAATTATCGGTTTTAACTCAATTTCTTCGTCTTAATGTAAGACACTACATGTATTATTTATAACATGTTTGACATATGTCTAAAGTGTTTTCACATAAACTAAGTCGGTTTGTCGCAAATTGGTCAAAGTCAAACTCAAAATAATAAAAAGTCAAAGTCAAACATGAAAGTAGTGGTGGATGTCACAGACTCCCCCCGTTAAAAGAATTTCGTCCCGAAATTCAACAAGTGTTGGTTTCAACATGTTGACTATCAAAGAGATATGGGTACTTGAGTTTCATTTGATCATCTCGTTCCCAAGTGAATTCTGGCCCTCGCTTTGAGTTCCACCTGACTCTAACAATTGGTATACGACTTCGTTTCAGTTTCTTGATTTCTCGGTCCATAATTTCAACCGGTTCTTCTACGAAATGTAGTTTATTGTCAAGCTGAACTTCTTCAAGGGAACATGCAAAGTATCATCTGCTAAGCACTTTTTCAGATTTGAAACATGAAAAACATTATGCACACTGTTGAGCTCTTGTGGAAGTTCTAATTTGTAAGCCACTTGTCCAACTCTTTCAA
The DNA here is from genome assembly GCA_009363875.1 of Mikania micrantha. Lineage (NCBI taxonomy): Eukaryota > Viridiplantae > Streptophyta > Magnoliopsida > Asterales > Asteraceae > Mikania > Mikania micrantha. The sequence goes on along the minus strand of CM018680.1, from coordinate 77,288,513 downwards.
TAATCTTGAAAGGTCCAACATATCTCGGAGCTAGTTTGCCCTTCTTCCCAAAGCGTACTACCCCCTTCCAAGGCGACACTTTCAAAAGAACTTTGTCTCCAATTTGAAATTCTAACGGCTTCCTTCGATTGTCGGCGTAACTTTTCTGTCTGACTCTTGCAGCTTTCAGTCGGTCTTTGATTTTAAATATCTTATCAGTAGTTTCTTGGACAATCTCCGAACCTGTTAGTTGACTGTCCCCAATCTCTGCCCAACATAGAGGCGATCGACACTTACGTCCATACAACGCCTCAAATGGTGCACATTGAATACTCGTATGATAACTATTGTTGTAAGAAAATTCGATTAAGGGTAAATGGGTATCCCAATTACCACCAAAGTCGATCACACATGCTCTAAGCATATCCTCGAGTGTTTGAATTATTCGTTCACTTTGCCCGTCAGTTTGAGGGTGATAGGCTGTATTGAGATTTAATCGTGTTCCGAGAGCTTCTTGCAGCGTCTGCCATAATCTAGAAGTGAACCGACTGTCTCTGTCAGAAATAATGGACACAGGAACCCCGTGTCTTGTAATGATTTCATTTAAATAAATTCTTGCTAGTTTATCCATTTTGTAATCTTCACGGATTGGCAAGAAATGAGCTGATTTCGTCATTCGATCAACGATAACCCAAATAGTGTCATAACCACTAGATGTCTTTGGTAATTTTGTTATGAAATCCATGGTAATGTTTA